>OY728132.1:165931285-167153472 GCA_963277665.1 Viscum album | reverse complement strand
TAATGATATTCCCCATGTTCTTATTGAATTTCCTCAAGATCACATATATATTTTTTCCCTTGTTTTACAGTACTCTGCCTTATTCTAACCCATTTTGTTTATGTATGTCCATGGCTAAATAGATGTAGAAATTTTAAATATAATGAACCAATTATTAATCCTTTCAAGTGCATTAGAAGAATGTAACAAGATTTTAGGTTTTATGTAATTTTTTCCCATGAAACTAAACAATAAAAGATCTTCTGCTTTGTATAATGTAATAAAACATTTATGAAAAAAGGAATGATGACTTAGTTGGTATCAAAGGATGGTTTTGTTATTTTGGAAATGAGGATTTGAAACTTTAGGAAGAACACTCGGAAAAAGTTTAAATATAGGACACATCCTTGTATTTTGCAGAAGTATTAGGTTAGGGGTTTTCAAGAAAATAAATCTCTTTCGGGATTCAATTATGTGGATGTGGTACTATCACAAATATACCTTGGGGTAAAAACTCTGAAAAGGTACATCGGGCTGGACTTGGTGTTACTTATGAAAATGAGTCGTACTGCACACATGTTATGACCCTCCCATGAGATATTTTTATTTACTTACATGCTTTTTTATGAACCCTTTAGAAGGATTTATAGAAAATGTAATTATTGTTAAAGAATAAAATATTTAGGAATGATGATTTTAGACATAAAAATTATTTAGAGTTATAATATTAATAGAGGAAACATGATTTTCATTATGGTTATTTTCTTCTAGAGAATAGCGGGCAACAGAAGTAAATGTGTAAATGGTGATCACAACAGACCATGCCCTCACAACCCTCCGATGGAAGAAAAAATGTAAAACGTCCTAAGATTAATGACTAAAATGACTGATATAATGACTAATAACATAAATCAAGACTATATAATAGATTCACTTTGAAGAAAAAAATATTTTATGGATTACATTGTGCATCAACAACCACCATCTTCCAGTGTATCTATGGACCAATTGATTGATAAACCATGGATAAGCTCTATAGAAATGTTATTTTATTTATCCATTGTTGTTCAGAGAAAAATAATATCACAGTGGTTGTGTACCACTTAGATAAAGAAGATAATTAGTGGTGTACACTAGTTCAAAACAAAAAACAAAGAAGTGATATTGAAGCTATCTTGTGGGAATATTTTAGGGGAACCTTTTTCAAAAAATATTTACATATATCAATGTGAAATAATGGAGAATGAATTCCTAGAGCCGAAGATGAAGGAAAATGAATCTGTGGAAATCTATGAGATGATCATCAAAATAAATTCTTGTTATTCCTCTATAGTTTTCATGGATCCAAATGGTAAGGTTGATGGATTATTTGTTTGACATAGACCCCATCTATAAATGAATTTATCCAATCAAATATATCAAAGATTTGTGGAGATATTGCAATGTTTTATGAAGGCTCAGAATGAGTTTGGAGAGACAAAATGGTCCAATATATTGAATGAAAATAAGAGATAAATGGATATAATATTAGGGAGTAGGTTTGATCATGTAAGAGGAGGAAAGAATTTTAAATCATCCACATGCAATAATTTTGAGAAGAAGCATTTGGGGAACTACTTTCTTGGGAGAGAGAAATGTTATATGTGTGGAAGAGATGATAATATATATCATAATTATTATAATGAGGTGAATCCTAAATGACTACATAGTAATTACAAAGTGATTATGGTGCATGCCCTAGATAAAGTCCAATTCTTCATGTGTGGAGAGATTGAGAACTTCTCCAATCACTGTCCAAATCTGATTATAAAATAGGTGAGTCACCATCAAACTCAACATAGGACAAGAGAGAAACGGTATGACTATTCTATCATGACAAAAAATGTTGAATCTCCATATTATGTGTTGTTAGGTACTCTCATTATTCTCTCAAATATATAAAGTATTTGTTTTTTATTTTGGTTCTAATTGTTGCTTTATTTCCTCTATGTTTGTAAAGAATATATAATTGATCCCTAAACTACTAAAAGTGGATTTATAAGTCAAGACTCTTAAAGGCATTATCCAAGAATCAATAGTGTATTAAAACTCTAGTATTTTCTTTGGAATGAACAATCTCATTGAAAATCTAGTTTTCATTACCATGTGGTAATTTTACATTATACTATGGATAGAATATCACCCAAGGTATAATGATTATGTAAACTAGAAAAGCATGAAAATCTCAGTAGTATTAAATGTAAAACATATATTTTTTTAAAGGAGATATATATTGTAACGCCTCGACCCCAGTTACCCTAAGTCATGCATTATTACAAAACATTTTCATGATACACAGAATCATGTCCCAAAAGACCGATCAGTTTAGTAACCTGGGAAATACAAGATACATTCATAAGTTTAAAATTACATTATTAAATGAAAAACTACAAAAACATAGTCTCTATAGGCCACACTCATATCCCTTAGACAATCCTTACAAGTCAGTCATTATACACTTCTTTGCATCCTGGAAAAAATAAAACATAGAAATGGGTGAGCTCTGATGGTTAGTAAGGATAAAAATATAGAAAAAACATTCATAAATAAGAATTAAAAGTTAAGGAAATGTATAAGAATAAAAAAATCCTTTTAAACTTGAACTTCAGAATAATATGGAAATGATAAAATCAAATAATTCCATTTACTTATTCCCATGGATATTCTACTAGTCAAATAATCACATGCAATATCAATAACCACTTTCATAATGATGGAATGCATAATGCCAGACTTCATGACCACATAGTCAAGGCCTTATGCCAAAACTACAAATAAGATTTTGTCAAGGCCTTGATCCAAGACACTAGTTTATCTTATTAGACTTACCGATTCATCTAGGAGCTATAGCAGGCTCCACCCGTTACTTACTAAGTCCAATGAATTCCTCATATGAAAAGGTTTTACCATAACATAAAATTCGTATTAAAACTAGAATACGTAATTTCAATACATTATCCATAAACCAATAATGGTGTAAAAATAACACATCCATAGTCAAACATATCACAAAACCATCAATACAACATGGAAGTTTTTTATCATAATAAATAAACTTCAAAGAAGCATAAAATCCATCAAAGGATGTTGTCATAGATGAAATCAAAATATTATTTAGTGAAACATCTAATTCTATTTTCAAATCATTTAAAAGTAATATAATTATAAAATAAAACATTTATTTCGAAAATATTCTTATAAGATTGTAAGGTAATTATCAACTACGTTATAACAGTGGAAAATAGCCACACCCGCCGTATATGTTATAAAAAAAATTATTACCATAATTTTGTTGAAATGGTCATAAAGTACCTTGTATGGAAAAAGACAGAAAGATTATTTTTAAAAACATATAAGGTCCAATAAGTGTATAAATGAATTTTAACAATTGTCTATTAAATAGAAAAAATTTCTTGAAATACATTTTAAATAAACATGGATGTGGATGATAAAGAGGTCATAGTTGATACTTATGTAAAAACAACCTCGGATAATAAAGAAATTGTGGAATTAACCCTTACCTTGTACTTTTCTTTGGCCTAGGGTAGGTTAAAATCCTTTATAATGGAGAAATACTTATTATTAAATTATTCAAGAACCATATACATTAATATTATATCATATATGATCTTAAAATATTGCTTTGTTAATGATATTTTAGTAGTATCATCGTTTCAGGTGTTAAATGGTTCGTTTTCCTTTATATGATTTATTAAGTACACCATATTGGTTATTGATATTATGTATTTGATTCATATAAATAATGATATTATAATCTTAAAAAATCTTTTTAATCATAAAATGTAAATTGTTCTTGAATGATTACGATGGGGAATGAATCTCATCGCGTTCATGGACTCGGTAATCAGTACGTACGCATGAGCGACAATATCATTCTTTTTCTATTAAAATATTATATAATTTTATGATATATCATATATAAAGAATCATTATCATGTTATATTTATTATTTAAATCATTTATACTCATTATTATACCCATCCCAATGATGAGGTGCTTGAGTAACAAACTACACCATGACGTTGAGATGGTAATCCGTACGTACACAAGTATTTTGACTTAATCATTTATAAGATGGGTAGAATAATGAATATGGTTGTACCATTTTTATAATAACATTACAGTATATAGAATATACCGGAGTTATTATTTTATAATGAAAAAGACAAAGAAAGAGGAAGTGTAAGAAGAAAAGAACTTGAAAGAGGTGATTAAATATTTACCTCTTCTTCAGGTTCTTCCTTTTGATTTGATCAAAAGGGCTCATAGGTTGGATTTCTGACTAAAGGAAGGCCTCTTGGATGAAGGGAGGACAATTGAGAGGATATTAGGGTAGGGTTTGGCCAAGACAAATGGCTTTGAAGGTGTGAATTTGAGATAAGGGGAGGTACCCTTTTATAAGAGTGGTGAGGGTCACTTTAGGAAAAGCTTGAAATATTATTTTATACTAAAATAAGTTTCGGTTTATAATTGATCAAAAATAAATTATATATAGTATATGGTGGGGATGGGTCAAAAAACACGCAACTGATAGGATTTAGATATGTTTATTTTGTCATACTAACTTTATCGTTTAGATATAACTCTTAGTTAAATAGTTTGACATTTACCATGTCTCTTTGAATTTTCATATTATATGTTTAATAAACTTACTATAATAATCCAATAGAACCTAAAGTGGTTCATTAATGAAATATATAATATTATTCAAGACATTTTGTAGAACTTAAGAATCTTCGGAATATAATACAAATTAATAATATAATATTTATTTTAAAAACTCTTTTATGTCAATTTTGACACTATTTGGTATTTTGTTTTTGCTAAATTCATAACAGCATATTAAACATTGAAAAATATTCATTTAATAAACTCTAACATGTCATATTTACATGGAAAACTAATTGAATTCATTAAAATTCTCAAATTAGATTTATTTGGATATTTATAATATCAGTTATTTTAATCGCTAACTAATAAGATAATTACTGCATCATCACTGTGTCATAAAAAAATTTAATTTCTTAATGTCTAAAAGTTATTAATTAAAGACCATTATATATGAAATAGTTTTATCTTTCTATTTAATATTTATTTTCGAATTTATTTTATTTATAACCCTATATTAAAAATGGTTTAGTTATTAAACTTTGATTTTATCTCTTTTAACTCTTCATTAAATAAAAATATAATAAATGTCCTAATCTAATCCATGTGGAACAAATGGGATCATATATTAGTCCTAAGGTTTTTTTTTGGTTGAATTACACTTATGTAATAGAATTAGGGCATGTATTAGGGTAATTATGATATCATTTTTACCCTTAATTACCCTATTTACTTTTAACCGTGGTAAATAAAAGTAAAACGTTACTATTCACCAAAAATTATTTTCATGTTATTCAACCTCATTTTACATACTGTTATTAACCATGTCTCTCAAATTTTTTTAATTCAACTCATAGAAGTAGTAAAAATAAGTTTTATACAAATTTGCAAATGGTCCTAGGAGGTGGGTAAAAGACGGTAAATAGTTCGATAAAATTTTATATATCAAAACTTATTATAAAATGACTCCAAATAATTATGTTTAACATATATATGTATTATGTATCTATTTTAACCAAAAATAAATTAAAATAAAATAACTAATTATTTAAATAAAATGTCGGTTTTAACCAATAATACAGTGTTTTTTCACTATTCATCAAAGATTGAAAGTTTTCAGAACAATACAATAAATTCCCCCAAAGCTAATTTTGATATTCCGAATACAAAAATGAAGTCCATTTTGAAAGATAAAATTTATAAAAATTTTAAAATTCGGTATTACTATTCATAATAGCTAGTTTGATATGTCATGGGGTGTTAGAATCTCGAAGTTGCGTACAATGCAATCTATTGCAATATTCAAAGGGAAATGAACTATAGAGGATAGTGGGGTTACATTCTTCACTCAAAATTATTTCTTTCTCAAAATTTCTATAATACTACCACACAAAAAGATTCGGGTGGTTCTTCATGATAAGTTTCTCTGGTTTCCATATTGCCTCTTCCATCGTATGGTTTCTCTATAGAACTTTTATAGATGAGTCGTCTGGTTTCTCAGCACTTTTTCTCTTGTATAAATAATTTTGACTGGATCTTGAAAATAAGATAGATCATGTTCCAGTTAAATTTCCTCATAGGTGAGTACATGCATTGGGTCAGACATGTATTTTCTTAACAATGATATGTGGAACAAATCATGAACCTTGGTGATACTTGGAGTCATTTCCAAACAATAAGCTACAACTCCAATTTTTTTCTAGAATTTCAAAAGGTCCAAAGTACATGGGACTCAATTTACCCTTCTTAATAAAACGTATAACACCCTTCCATAGAGATACCTTCAAGAAAAGATGGTCTCCTACTTGAAATTCCAAATCCTTCCATTGGTTATCGGAATAGCTCTTTTGCATACTTTGGGATGCTTTGATGTGGGTTTGGATAACCTTCACCATTTCCAATTTTTCCTCAATAAGTTCTAGGCCTACAAGTTTTCATTCACCAACATCAACCCAACAAGTTGGTGTGTAACTTCTCTTTCCATATAATGCTTCATATGGTGATATCTGAATACTTGATTGGAAGCTATTATTATAGGAAAATTATACCAGATGAAAATATTGATCCCACATACCTTGAAAGTCATATTAGAATGATCTAAACATGTCTTCTAAGGTTTGAATAGTCTGTTCTGATTGTCCATCAGTTTGAGGGTGGTAGGCAGTGCTCAAACAAAGTTCACTATCCAAGGCTTTCTGAAGACCTTTTCAGAATCTTGATGTAAAACGTGGATCACAATCAGAAACAATCGATAAGGGTACTTCGTGAAGTCTTACAACTTCATTAATATATAGTTTTTCTTGGCGATCAAGTGGAAAATCTTCTCTTATAGCAAGACAATGTTCTGACTTGTTAAGACGATCAACAATGACTTATATTGCATTATTCCTTCTAAGAATATTTGGTATCCCCATGACAAAGTCCATCGTAATATTATCCCATTTCCACTTAGGTATGTAAGTCCTCCAGGCTGTTTCCTTCCAGCTTCCACTTGTTGAAAAACCAAACATCTTGACAAAAAATCAGCAATCTCCTTCTTCATGTTGTCCCACAAAAAATATTCCTTCAAATATCTATACATATTGGTGCTACCAGGGTGTATAGAGAAATTGGAGCTATGAGCATTATCTAACATTTCTGTTTTTAGATCTGGTATATCAGGAACACAAATTCTCTTCCAATATTTCAATATCCCATCTTCATATATGAAGTCACTCAATCTTGCATCATTCATAGCATTAATATTATTTTGAAACTCCTCATCATCAGCCTGAGAAATTTTTATCCTTTCTAATAAATATGGTTTGGAAACCATTTCAAAAAGTATTTATGTTTCAACTTCTATGATTATTTCAATATCCATTTTCAGTAGATCCATGAAAATAGGATCCCTTTCAACTCTCATCTTTTTCAAAACTCTACGATTATTTCTGCTCAAAGCATATTACACCTTATTCACCATCACCGGGTGGTAGTGTATTGTGAAATCATAATCCTTGATTAGTTCAAGCCATCACCACTGCCATCGGGTTAGTAAGGCCTTAGGGCCACCTTAAGGCATTCGGGCCACCTTAAGTGAAGATGCAAACCAGACAACCTATAAAGAACAATATCTACAAGGAGGATGAGCAAAGGAGATTTCACCATATCAGAAGATAAATTGATTGCAAGAATGAGAGGGTATTGAACCTGCCATTGAAACAATCCCATGAATGCACGGGAATTCCTAGCTAAAAATCCATGCGAAGGTGAAGAGCTGATTTCACGATGAAGATGCCGGGGAGGAGAAGATACAAGTAGTTAGTCTGGGTTGTATGTAATGTTTGAAGCCTACATGCAATGAATTTCTCTAAGGCCTACGAGCCATGTAATACATATGCCTCCAGGCCTTGTAAGGGTTCCACCTCACCCCTTGAAATATGTACTATCAAAAATCAATAAAAAATGAAGGCCTTCGGGCAATTGGAGGAATCCATCACCACTACCTCATGTTGCATTCTTTTTGTGAGAAAATATACTTCAAACTCTTGTGATCAGTATAAATATCACATTTTTTACTATAGAGACAGTGTCTTTATATTATCATATCAATGATTATATCTACTAACCCATGATCGTGAGTATTATAGTTTTTCTCATGAAATTTTATCAGTCGTGATGCATCGGCAATAACTCTATCATTCTACAAAAAGACACAACCAAGTCCTTTATTGGAAGAATACCTATAATTAACAAACCCATCATTCCCTGATGGTAGATTCAAGATAAGCACATTGAATAATATTCTCTCCAGTTCTTCAAAACATTCTTCACACTCTTTGTTCTAAAGAAATTTATCCCCTTTACATGTGATCTTGGTTAATTGGTTAGCCAATCGGGAAAAATTCTAGACAAAATGCTGATAATAACCTACTAAACCAATAAAACTATGTACCTCAGTTATACTCTACGGTGTTGGCCATTCTTGGATTTCCTTGGTCTTTGAAGAATAAATAGATATTACATCCATAGAGACAATATAGCCAAGAAAAGAAATCTCTTGAATCCAGAATTCACACTTGCTAAACATCCAGTATAATTCATTTCTTATGAGGGGTTTTAGAATGGTGCGCAAGTGATTTTCATGATCTTCATGGATTTTGGAGTAAACTAGTATATCATCAATAAATACAAATACCATGTCATCAATAAATTCCTTGAAAACGTTTTTCAATAGATCTATGAAAATAGTGGGTGCATTAGTCATACCAAAAGGCATTAATGTAAACTCGTAATGCCCATACCTAGTTCAAAATGTTGTTTTCAGAATGTATTCCTTTTTCACACACAACTTATGATATCTAGATCGAAGTTCAATCTTTGAAAAATATTGAGCTCCATGAAGTTGATCAAACAAATCATCAATGAGTGGTAGGGGATACTTGTTCTTTATTGTTATAGAATTGATCTACCTGTAGTCAATTCACAACCTCATAGATCTGTCATTCTTCATAACAAAAAGGATACAGGCTCCACATGGATAAAAACTAGTGTGAATAAATCCATTATTGCTTAATTACTCTAGTTTTTTCTTTAGTTCCACTAATTCCACAGTGGAAATTCTATAAGGGGTCTTCAATATGGGCCTTGGACCATGAATTAAATCAATTGAAAATTTTATTTCTCATTATGGAGTATTTCTAGGTAAATCCTCTAGAAACACATCAACATATTCTTGCACAATAGTTACATCCTCTATTAGAATATTCTTTTCCTCTCCTATAATAATTTCATTCTCATACACCGCAATAATTTCATTTAGTAGAGCTACTGGTGGTGGATCTAGATAAGAATCAGGTGGTGACGCTTCTACTCTAAAGATAACGTACTCCTTATCATCATCGGAAATTGTAACCTCCTTTTCTTACAATATATTTTTTCATCATGGTCTGAAACCCAATCCATACCAAGGATTATATCAAATTCCATCATGGGTATGACGATAAGATCAACATATAAAGAACATTTATATGCCCTAATGGGAACTAATTCAAAAATATTTTTTGCGATGATACTTCCCTTAGGTATTTTGATTGAGAACACCCTTTTTAAGTCGAATTGAAAATATCTAATTTTCCTAGCAAACCAGGAAGATATGAAACAATGCGATGTTCTAGAATCAAATAATGTATTGGCTAAACATAAGGAAACCATTCAATTACCTTCCACCATGTCTTTTGAAGCTTCAACCTCATCTTTAGTGATCACATAAGCATGGCCTTTCTCCCTTGGAATTTTTTTAGGTAAGTTCCCTTGGAGCTTAGGAAAATCATATTCATAATTCCCATTTTATCTACAATTGTAGCATTCAACATTGACAGCCTCTTTCATTCCCTTCCAATCAATATCTTGGTGGCCTTTTTCACCCCACTAGTAACAAACTTCCAATCCCCTATGTATTTAATCCCACATTTACTACACTATGGATATTCAACTTTTCCCTTTCCACCTTATTTTCATTTTAGAGTGTTCAAAAGATCTCTTCATCTCCTGATTTGCTTTAAATTCATAAGAAATAGAGAATTGTTTTCTATCTTGATCACACATGAGATAATATCTTCATATGAAGAGAAATATTTTGACACTAATTCTTGATGAAGAAATGGTTTTAACCCATTAAAGAATCGACCAATCTTACTCTTTTTGTAACATATATAATCTGTTGTATGATTTTCTATCCTTGTAATGTTTGCCTTATCTTTTGCGACATTCTCATCCTATTTTTTCCTCGAACATAGAAATTGTCTTTCCAAATCTGCTCGATGGTCACGATGAATGTAATTTTATAAGAAAATATTTTTAAACTCCCTCCATTCCATATTTGAAACTTCATTATCTTCCATTGAATTTTGAGTCAATGACCACCATTGATTTGCATCTTCCATGAGGTGATAAACTGTCATTACATCTTTTTCCCCTTCGCTACTCCCCAAAGTATGAAATATTTTCTCTAAGAAATTTATCCATTGCTTAGCAACTAATGGATGTTTACTCCCATTGAATGTTTGTGATTTTTGCCTCATGAAGTGGTATAACATTGATCCTCCACATTGTGGATCACGTTGGTCCATACAGGTAAGGTTAATATTCATAACTTGAGTTAGTTTTCCCAGTGGTGATAAACTAATTAGCACCAGTTTCTTCACTATATCCAATATAATTATATTGAGTAGGAGGGAAATATCTACATGGATTACATTCATTGATACGGTTTCCATTCCTTCCACTAGGCACCATTTCTAAACAACGGCATACACTAAATTAGTTTATGAATCACAATACATAATTCCAAAATTGTAAAAAAGTTAACATAAATTGAACAGAATATGGATATAATCCGTAATCATAAAAATGTTTTTGTTGAGACTTTATATACTCATAAACCCTTCATAATAGTTGGTAAATAAAATGAGAATTATCCTAAGCATATCCCCAAGGAGTATCGTAACCAAGAGTGCATCAAGGCCCGTTGTCATACACCAGTTGCCATTCGAGTCTAGCTCAAATAAGTGTTTTTTGGGTTTAACCCCTAAGTACATCAATGCCAAAGCCACCTCTACCTGCTCGTATCTAGACAGGAATTTATTGCTTGGAAAACTCACAAAATCCCTACAGTACCAAAATTCTAGGATGTTCTTCTATAGTAATCTTCAAAGTCTATATTTTGTTAAGGTTCTCTAATTAGAGTTTTCTAAATCAAGATTCAAATGTTTGTAGTAAAATTAATCTGATACCAACTGTAATGCCCCGACCCCAGTTACCTTGAGTTGGTGAATTATTACATACCATTTTCATGATACAAGGAATCATGTCCCAAAAGACTGATTAGTTTAGTAGCCTTGGAAATACTAGATAGATTCATAAGTTTAACATTACATTATAAAACAAAAAACTACAACAACATAGTCTCTATAGGCCACAATCATATCCATTAGACAATTCCCGCAAGTAATTCATAATACAATTCTTTTCATCCTGGGAAAAATAAAACATTGAAATGGGTGAGCTTAAATGCTTAGTAAGGATAAAAATATAGCGGAAACTTTCAAAAATAAGAACAAACATTTAAGGAAATGTATAAGACTAAAACAAAATCCCTTTAAACATGAACTTCAGCATAATATAGAAAAGATAAAATCAAATAATTCCATTTACTTATTCCCATGGATATTCTACTAGTCGAATAATCCCATGAAATATCAATAGCCACTTTCATAATTATGGAATTCTTAAAGTCAGACTTCATAACCACATAGTCAAGGCCTTGTGCCAAAAATACAAATAAGATTTTTTCAAGGCCTTGTGGTGAGACACTAGTTTGTCTCATTAGACCTACCGATGCATTGAGGAGATATAGCGGGCTCCACCCATCAATTACTAAGTCCAATATATTCCTCATATAAAAAGGTTTAACCACAACATAAAAATTCATATTAAAACTCGCATATGAAATGCCAATACTTTAGCCATAAATCATGAATGGTGTAAAAATAAAACATCCACCATCAAATATATCACAAAAACATCAATACAATATAGAAAATTTTTATCATAATAAATAAACTTCAAATAATCTTAAAATCTAATAAATGATGTCAACATATATGAAATCAAAACGTTTTTCAATGAAATATCTATTTATATTTTGAAATCATTTAAAAGTCATATAATTATAAAATAAAACCTTTATTTTGAAAATATTCTTATAAGCTTTTAAGGGAAGCTTCAACGATGTTATAATGGAGGAAAATAGCCACACCTTCCATATAAGTTAAAAAAACATTCTTACCAAAATTTTGTCGAAAAGGTTATAAAGTACCTTGTTTGGAAAATGACAAAAAGATTCCTTTCAAAAACATATAAGGTCAAATAAGTGTATAAATGGATTTAAACCATTGTCCATTAAATATTAAAAATGTTTGGAAATACATTTTAAAGAAACATGAATGTGGATGATAAAGAGGTCCCAGTAGATACTTATGTAAATACAACCACGAATAATAAAGTAATTGTAAAATTAACCCTTACTTTGTACTTGTCTTGGGTTGAGGGTAGGTTAAAATCCTATATAGTGGTGAAATAATTTTTTTCTAAATTATAAAATAACCATATATATTAATATTTTATCATATATGATCTTCTAATATTTTTTAGTTAATGATATTTTATTAGTGTAATCATTCCCGGTGTTAACTGATTTATTTTCCTTTATATGCTTGGTTACATAAGCCATGTTTGTTATGGATAATATGTATTGGATTCATATAAAAATTGATATTATGTTCATAAAATTTAATTTTAATCATAAAATGAAAATTATTCTTGAATGATTAAGACGGGGAATGAATCTCATCGCGTTCATGGAGACGGTAATCCGTACGTACGCACGAGAAACAATATCAAAATTTTGATATGAAAATAATATATAATTGGATGTAATATCATATATAAAAAATCATTATCATGTTATATTTATTATTTAGATCATTTATACTCATTATTATACCCATAATAATGATGAAGTGTTTGAATAAAAAACTACACCATAAAGTGGAGATATTAATCTTTAAGTACACACGAATGGTGACTTTGTCATTTATAGGATTGATATAATAGTGAATATGGTTGTACCATTTTTATAATAACATCAAAATATAATAGAAGATACTGGATTTATTATTTTATGTTGGAAATAACAATGAAAGAGGAAGTGGAAGAAGAAAAGAACATTAAAGATGTGATGAAATATTTACCTCTTCTTAGGGTTCTTCAATTTGATTTGATCAAAATGGCTCCATCGGTTGCCTTTGGGACTAAAGTAAGGACAATAGGATGAAGGTAAGATAGTTCAGAGGATATTTGGGCATGGTTTGGCAGATACAAATGGCTTTGATGGTGTGAATTTGAGAGAAGGGGAGGTTCCCTCTTATAAGATAGGTGAAGATCACTTTAGGAAAAGCTTGAAATATTATTTTATAATAAAATAATTTTAGGTTTCTAATATCTCCAAAATGAATTATTTAAAGGATTAAGTGGGGATGGGTCTAAAACCTCCCATACAATAGGTTTTAGATAGGTTTAGGTCATCTTATTAACCATATCTTTTTATATTTAACTCTTAGTTAAATAGTTTGACATTTACCATGTCTCCGTTTATTTTTATATTATATGGTCAATAAACATACAATTAACATCCAAGAGAACCTCAAGTGGTTCATTAAAGACATATATAATATTATTCAATCCCTTTAGATGAACCTTAGATTTTTAGGAATAGAATACCAATTAATAAAATAATATTTGTTTTAAAAACTCTTTTTTGACAATTTTGATACTATTTGGTATTTTGTTTCTGTTAAATTCATAACAGCAATTATTACTTCAAAAAAAATTCATTTAATCCACCCTAAAATGTCATATTAACCTAAAAAATTTATTTAATTCATTAAAAGTCTCAAATTATATTTATTTGGATATTTATAATATCAATTATTTTAATCATTCATTAATAAGGTAATTACTGCATCATCATTGTGTCATAAATAAATTTAATTATTTAATGTATAAATATTATAAATAAAATACCATTATATAGGAAATATTCTTAGATTTATAATGAATATTTATCGGCGAATTTATCTTATATATAATCCTATATTAAAAATGGTTTAGTTATTAAAATATGATTTTAACTCTTCTTTAAATAAAATAATAATAAATGTCCTAATCCAATACTAGTGGACGAAATGGGATCATATTTTATTCACATGGTTGCTTTTGGTAAATTAAACTTATCCAATAGAATTAGGATATGTGTTAGGGTAATTATGATATCATTTTTCCCTTAATTATCCTATTTATTTTTAACCGTGGTAAATAAAAGTAAAAAGTTACTATTCACCAAAAAATATTTTTATTCTTATTAAACCAAATTTCACTAATTGATATTAAACGTGTCGCTCAGATTTTTTAAATTCATCTTATAGTAGAGGTAAAATTATGTTTTATACAAATTTTCAAATGTTCATAGGAGGTGGGTAAAAGACGGTAAATAGTTCGATAAAATTTTATATATCTAATTTTATTATAAAATAGCTTCCATGAATTACGTTGAACATATATATCTATTATGTATCTATTTTGAACTAAAATAAATTAAAATAAAATAACAAATTATTTATATAAAAATTCAGTTTTAACCAATAACGCTATGTTTTTCACAATTCATAAAAATTGAATGTTTTTAGAAAAATGCCAATAATTCACCATAAGATAATTTCGAAATTAGGAATCCAAAAATGAAGTTCATTTTGTGTCTTCATTTTTTTAGGAAGAGGGGGATGGGGAAGACATGCTTACAGTATTATCTAGTGTGGATGCCTCTCCGTGCATGGAACTGCTTCCATCACGTCAACGTGGTGCGGGTTTTGGACTTGAACTGGCTGGGACTCTCATCCAGATGCCGTTGGGTATTAGTGAATCTTTTCTGGTTCAAAGAATCTTGTCTAATACCTTCTTCCAGAGTTTGTGGAGGGTGTTTGCGGGGTGTGATCTATTGGTCAGAAATCCTATCTTTCTTATGTAGGGGTCGATCTCTGCATCAACTGGGTAATAGAATTATTCTGTTCTGGGCATTGGTATGTGATACAAGGAGACACAGGAGGCTGGAATTCATGGGTTGGGGTCATAGTTCAAAGTATGTCTGAGAGAGTTCTATAATGGTTGTGAAATGAGGAGTCTGGTGTGCTTGTTTGGGAAGATAGGGTCTCTCCTTTCAGACTCGTTTATCCTCATTAGTTCCTTACTACCAAATTTTAATTATTTCAATATCCTGTTACAGGTCCTGAAGGATTTCTCTCTAGGGGAATTCATGCACTCATCCCCGGTCAGTGGTGTCTGTACTTGGGCTCGTTCCAAGCTTTATCAGACTTCTCCTTCATGCAATTCATAAGGCTAGATGTTGTCTGGGGCCAAGTCCAGGCTCCCTCGGAATCAATGATATCACTAATTATTTGGAATGCCCGAGGCCTGGGGGTATGGTCTATGTCTGATTTTTTTGGTTTCTGATGTTAGACGTACAAAGCTGTCCACAATTGTGATTCTTGAACAAAAACATCACTGGTCAAAAATTTCGAGCTTCGCTGTGAGACTTAGAATACTGGGTTATATTCATAGTTATCCAGTTAATCACCATATTTTGGTCTTTTGGAGAGGTATTATTTTAGTGGACTTTTTGGAAGCTTCTAACCAACATATTTCTATGAAAATCACTGAGGGGAAACATGGGTGCCTCTTCTCCTCTATCAATGCTATGTGCTAGGCTATGGAGAGGGAAGCGTTTTGGTAGAGTTTGGGAAATTTTGATCAAGGTACTTTAACATGGTTAATGGGGGGGATTTCAAGGACATTATGGATCCATTGGAGAACAAAAGAGGTTGTTGGGTCCCCATTTGTGACATAAAATGCTTTGTGTCCTGTGCATCCCACAAGGGTATACTGGATTTGGGTTTTGAACGAAGTAAATTTACATGTTGAAACAACCAAACAGGGCATCGCCACACTTGGTGTAGATTTGATTGTTGTTTTTCTAATCTTTAAGAAATATTATCCTTTCCGAATGCAAGGGAGGAACACCTTGTGTGGGATTTATCGGACCATGATCCCCTTCTCATCAAGCCGGAGCAAGGATCGGTGAACAACCAGTGATTTTTCTATTCCAATCAATTGAAAACTTATAGCAGCATCCACTCAGTAGTGCATTCATCTTGGGCGAAGCCCATGAAGGATAGGCTTTGGATGGGTTTGCACAACAAAATATGAAGGCTCAAGGAATACTTATAGCATTGGTTCAACAACAAACCTGATTTTTCAGCCAATATAGATGATATTAAAGATGAAATTGTGCAACTTGAGATATGTATGGAGGATTCATGGGATGAGGACAACTTTGGGACTCCTGTTGAAAAGAACAACCTTCTTGTTGTCCTACTCTTGGAGCAGGAAGGAGTTGTCCATGAGAAATCCCGAGCTACTTGGCTTAGAGTGGGTGATAAAAACACAGCCTTTTTCATGCCTGCATAAAAGAAAGGAGGCGTGAAACTGTTCCCAATATTCGAAGGGATTATAGGTCTTTTACCCAAGATATTGAGGTTGTGGGAGGTATGGCCTTTGAGTATTTCAAAATGTTGCTGGCTGATCCTAACCCATATATGAAGGAATTTTATCCATTTGAACAAACCAACGAGTTTAGCTTCTTGTCAAGGGTGGTGTCGAGTGAGGTGAATCGGGCTTTCCAAAAAATTCCAGATGTTAATGAGATTTGGGAGGCAGTTAAATCCCTTAATGCTGAAAGTGCCCCGGGTCCGGATGACTTTCTAGGATCCTTCTACATCAGTTTTTTGGAGTTGGTAATGGGGTGGTTGTTGAGGCTATCCATGAATTTTTCAAAGGGGGACATATACCTTAGGTGGAATGTGCGTCGACTCTTATTCTCATTCCAACAGTGAAAGCTCCTTCTTCTCTCAATCAATACAGACCAATTAGTATGTGTAACTTCCCATTCAAGATCCTGGTAACCATTCTCAATCAGAGGATGGTTGTTCATCTTCCCCAATGGGTCTCTGAAAACCCACATTGTTTTATCAAAGGGGGATTTAGTCAGTCAATCATTTTTATGGAACATGAGTTAGTGGGGGATATCAACATCAAGTCAATCAGATCCATTGTAGTGATTCATGTGGACATGAAAAAATCCTATGATAAAATGGAATGGATGTTAATCAATAAAGTGTTGGGGAATATGGGATTTTCTAGAGGGGTTGTGGACTTACTGTTTAGAATATTCAACTCTCCCTGGTTGGATATTTATTTCATGGGAAAGAAATGTGGGTTTTCTAAAGCCCAACCGTGGATAGCGATAGGGAGATCCCCTCTCTCCCAGTCTCTTCTGTTTGGTGAAGGACGTCCTTAGAAGATATATCAAGGGGAAAGTTATTAGTGAAAGACTTCATCCATACCATGATAGAGCCAATACCTATGGTATTTCACATATCATTTTTGTTAATGACATGCTATTTTTCTTGAATGGTAACAAGCGTACCATTAGATAATTGAACAGGGTAATGGAAGCATACTACAAGTAGAGTGGTCAGGACATCAATAGAGAGAAAAGTATTGTGTTTCTCTTAAAATAGTGTCCAGACAATAGGGGGAAAAAGATTATAGATGCACTGGGAATGCAGAAAAAGTATTTTCCTATAGAATATTTAGGATCTCCTATTACTCTATGAAGGGTTTAGATTCACCACATTGATGGGCTAGTTGGGAAAATTGCAAACCATATTACAATCTAGAAGAATCGATTCTTGTCTTTTAGGGGGCACATCACGTTGGTTAATTGTGTCTTGTCCTTGATCCCCATGAATGCACTTTAAGTGATTAATGTTCTAAAGGTGGTGCTGAACAATATTGAAAATGTTTTAAAAGGCTTCATATGAGACTCACACAATAAAGGAGGACTTCACTGGACTTCATGTTACATGATGGCTAGGGGTATTTCTAATGGTGGTATTAATATCATATGTGTCAATAGAGAAATACTGGGAAAGAAAGCTAAACATGCGTGGGATTTTCTAGAAAATACATCTATGTGGGTAAGATTTATCATTAATCGCTATGGAAAAAATGGATAGTGGCAGAGGGACTCTATCACATCTCTAGATCATGATTTATAAACATTTATCAGTACTCCGAATGAATTCCAAGTGGCTTGTGGGATGTGGGAAAATTAATTTCTGTAAGAGGAACTAGGTTGGATCATCACTGGGGTTCCCTAGCTGTTGGTCCCAATGATCTAATTTTCATAGGAAAGAAAATTCAAGACATTTATTCAGGCCATCCTCACACATTACCATCTGATTGTGTTTGACGAAATCACCTTGAATGAGGAACCAGATATGCTCATATTTATAGGGTTAGCTTCAGGTTCTTTCTTTGCTTTGGGGTACCACTTGGTGTCTTTGGCCCATGGTATACCCGATAAATAGAGTGGAACGGTTTGCTGCAGTGACCTTCCAGTGAAATACAATTTTCTTTTTGGGCATCTTCAAAACAATGCTATTCAAACAGATGAACAGGTGAGAAACCAAGGTATCTCTTTGGCATTTAAATGCCTTTGTTGTATTAATTCTAAGGAGGAAATGATCAACCATCAGTTTTTTCCAGTGATTGGGTGGCTACAGTATGGGGATACCTAGGCGAAGCTTTCAGGTGGGGAAATCAGGCTTCCACTCTTTCTATGTTTCTTCAACTTTGGTTCTTGGGATCTGAAAATAATGCTTCAGAGAAGAAGGTGAAGGAAATGATGCTTGTTGTGGGCTATTGGAGCATCTGGAATACCTAAAACCAAAGCCATCACGGGGGCATGTCCTTATCGCGCCTGTCCATGATTGTTAGAACCAGGTTCATCGGGGTTGAATTGGTTTCTATAATAAAAGGATGGGAGGCTATTCCTACACTGAGAGTTTTCTTGGTAGTTATTTTTGATTCTAGCACCTTACAGGATGCTAACAATCAAGGTAGATGGGTGAAGTGGAATCCTCCGAGAAGTGGGTTGAAACTCCACGTGGACGGGTTATGTGTTTCTGGATTTATGTGGGGTGGGGGAGTTGTTCGTGATATGCAAGGATCAGTGATTCTGGCCTTCAGTGATGGATTTGGAGTGAGATATTCTCTCATGGTGGAAGCTTCTGCGATGCTCAAAGGTATTGATCTTTTTCATTCGCACGACATTAGGTTAGAGTCGATCGAAACCGACTTGGCTATTCTCCGTGGTTCACTATAGGGGAGGTTCCAAATCCCTTGGACCATTGTCTATATCATTCGTAAGTGAAAACTTTTATTGGACCCACAAGGGATTCTTAGTCACACTTGGCACAAGAGGAACATGGTGGCTGACTTCCTGTCATTATGAATTACTAATGGTGATCATAATATTTTGTTTTCTAGGATGGGGTCTCTTCCACAGGCATGTGGTAACTTTGTTAGGGCAGATGCATTGGGTTTCCTGTAATTTAGACCTTCTTAGGTTTGTTCTATGTATGGGTTTTCCCAACATGAAATAATAATAGAAAGTTAATGTTGGATGGATGAGTATAACTATTCATAAAGTCTAGTTTTATTTGTCGCGGTGTGTTAAAATCTCGAAGTTGCATACAATGAAAGCTATTGCATTATTCAAAGGGAAACGTACCATAGAAGCTTGTGGTGTAACATATATCGACCGGATATTTTCTAGAAAACCACTCATATAATTCTTTATGAAGATGATTGGGGAAGATGAAAATGGAAACGATTGTATACGAATATAAAATATCCTCATCATTCAAGAATACATTGACATATTTCTTATGGAGTTGTGTGGACCTCCGCTGGATAGAGTGGTAGAGTTCTCCCTTAATAAAATTCCTAGATCAAAGATGATATTAAAAAAATTGTATAAAATATAAACTTTCGAGATGGAGGAATTAAAGAAACAAATCCACATTATTTTGGAGAATGGATTTATCGAATCAAGTGAGTCTCCTTGGAGAGAACCTATTTTCTTTATAAAGAATAAGGACAGATCAATGTAGCTATGAATTGATTATATAGATCTAAACAAGATCATAGTGAATAAAAAATACCTACTTCCAAGGATTGATGATTTATTTGACCACCTTCATGGGGCTCAATTCTTCTCCAAGATTGACCTTCAATCAAGTTTTCATCAATTAGGGGCGAAGAAGTAGGATATTACATAGACTGCCTTCCGATCAAGATATAATAATTATGAGTTTGTTGCTATGACCATATGTTTGACTAATGATCCTACTATATTTATGAATTTGAGGAATATAGTCTATAAGAACTAACTTGATAAATTTTTGGTTTTTTTGATGATATTATGATATATTCAAAAATTCGTGAGTAGTATGAGGATCATATAAATTTTATATTGAAAAATTTAAAGAATGAAAGGCTATTTTGAAAGTTTGAAAAATGTGAATTTTGGTTAAAATATTTGCTTTCTTGGGCATATTGTCTCCAATGAAGGAATCTCAGCTATTACTTCCATGAAAAATGTTGTGGAGGAGTGGCCTCATCCTACAATAATTTCTGAAATTCATAGATTCCTTGGTTTAGTAGGGTATTATATGAGGTTTTTGAAAAACTATTCATGTATTTATAATCTACCAACTGATATAACTCGAAGAGGGGCTAAGTTCATCTAGAATAAGTAATTTGAAGAATTATTCCAAGAGCTTAAGAATATACTGGTTACTACAACCGTGTAATGTCAAGCCTCTATTGGATAAGGATCCATTATTTTTAGTGATGCATACCTAAAAGGTCTTGGGTGTGTCATCCTATAAAATTAAAAGGTTATTTATTATGAATATCGATAGTTGAATAGTCCTGAAAATAATTATCCTATGCATGACCTAGAGACGGTTGCAATTATTTTTACTCTGAATATATGGTGGCAATATCATTATGGGATGAAATTTGATCTATACATAGACAACCAATGTTTGAAGTATAATTTCACCCCAATGGAATCGAAGATGACGTTGATGTTATGGTTATAAATTCCTAATGTATATGATTATTCAATTAATTATCACCAAAGAATAGAAAACATAGTTGATGATGAATTATATAGGAAAGACTCGATTGTGCATGAAATGTTGAGGATTCTAGGAGATCTATTGATCCAAGAGAAAGTTTAACTGGATATGGGAATATTAATGTACAAGAAATCATCAAACCTCTCCTAAATGATTTCTTAGCCATTATTACTATATTATATTATGAAATATAAAAGGGATGATCCTTGGATATAGGATAAGATAAAGGATTTTAAGAATGGTATGTTTTCCATGCTCTATATAGATAAATAATGTGTACTAAAATTTCAAAAAAAGGTTATGTGTTCCATCTATTCTAAAAATAAAGAAGTAATTTAGAGATGAAACTCATTGATATAAATTATCTATACATCAAGGAAGAACTAAATTTGTATAGGAAAATTTTAGATCATTATTGGTGGAGTGATATGAAAAGGGATATTGTTGACTACACTACAAGGTACTTGGTTGATCAACAATAGGAGGAAGAGAGACAAATTTTTAAAGGGGTAATACTACCATTACCTATAGCCATATGGAAATTGGAAAATATAAGTATGGACTTTTTCACTGGTCTCCCAAGAACATCAAAAATAAATAATGTGACATATGTTCTTATGGATTGTCTCACCAAGACTACCCATTTTATCTTTATTTATGAATATATCTCTTTTGACCAACATTCCAAAAATATTTATAATGAAAGGGGTGAGGATGAATGGCGTGACACGCTATATCATTTTTGATCATGATAAAAGGTTCACATAATAATTATCAAGAATTATTCAACATTATATATGTAATAAATTGATTTTAAATCCAACCTATCACCCACAAACTAATTGATAATATGAAAAAACTATTTAGACAATTGTGGACATGATGAGAACATGCTCAATGAAATATAATGGTGGATTAGACCAACATCTATCATTAGTTGAGTTCTCATACAACAACATCTTTAATTAAAGTATTCAAATGGGACCCTATGAAGATCTATATGGGAAGCGGTGTAGAAATCCTACTTCTCTTGATGAAGTTGGTTGGAGAATGTTACGTGGGCCAGATCTAGTTCAAAAGATGACCTAAAAGGTTCATTCCATCCAACAACACATAAGTGATGCTTGGAGTTGGCAGAAGAGCTACTCTAACAACCATCGAAGGGACCAGAAGTTTGATTTTAGTGATAAATTCTTCCTTTGAATTTCACCACAGAAGAGAGTGACGCAGTTTTGAAAGAAAGGGAAACTATCCCCATTGATCATTGTCCCATATGAAATCCTTGATTTCATAGGAATGGTAGCCTATAATCTAGAAGTTTTAAAAAACCAAGATCAATATCATGATGTATATAACGTATCTCCCTTGAGGAAGTACAAACCTAACCCTTCATATATACTCAATCTAGAGATGGTACAGCTGGGCCTTGACCTCTCTTATAAGGTGTCTCCCGTAGAGATCATGAACGATAGAGACAATATTAAATGTGGAAAGACAACCCACCATGTCAATGTATTGTGAAGGAACCATAAATATAAAAAAATGTGGAAACTAGAGATGATAATGAGGCAGAAGTACCAATACTTTTTCTTAACTAAGGGAAGAATTTGAAATTTCAAGGATGAAATTTATTAAGGGGCAGAATGTAATAACGAAAAATTTATGAAAAAAATTCCCTATGAAAATGTATGTTATATTATTTTGTACTCAACAAAAAAATATATCTTTAATAATATAGTGATTATAATTTGAAATTTGGTCATTGATTTTTGGCCGTTATATGAAAATTAATCAATATGAATGTTGGGAACTATACTTTTTATAATAATTTTAAGGTTATGATTATAGTTTATAAGTAAAAACATGATAATGGAAAATTGATATATAAACAAGAGTCAATGTAATCATATAGTAGAGTGATTATTCCTGAATACCATATATCATAACTTATAGAGGAGGTATCATCGTTAGTGTTTTCCCTTAACTAATCCAAATCCGAGCCTTAATAAGTGAATGTTGAATGAAATCTCCTAAGAGAGAAGTTCAAGTTAGTGGATATTACCTATCAGTTGATGTTAGTTGAGGCACCACACAAAACTACCAAATTTTCAAACCTTAACCTTTCAGCATGTGTGAGTGTAATAAGAGGTTTTGTGTTGGGGCCCTAGTTACTAAATGTGTAATTCTATTTTATAAATAAACTTTTTTTCCATCAATTCTATATTAAAAATAGTTTTTCTAAATAAATTTAGAATGAAATTGGGAAATTGATTTTTCAGACAAAAAATATACTTTTTAGAAAAGATAAAAATACTATAAAATACTAATGTATTACAAATAATTTTTATTTCATGGAAATATTATGATTAAAAAACATTTATTTAAAAATAAATGATAAAATAATTTTTTATTTTTCTAGTGTCAAAAGTTTTACTATACATTTTCAATCCACTTTTGTTTTTAATAAATAAGTATTTTATATATAAAAGATAAATTTTCAATATATAGATAATTATTGTTATAAAATAAATATCATTATTCAAATCAGTATATCGAAATTATGTAAGGATAAATTTTTGAGAATGTTCAAAAAAATTATTTTTTGGTGAATAATATAAATACAGATTCAGTTTTTTGATATGTTAATAACATCATAATTATGTAACAATTATGTAATAACTAATTAACAATAATACTTGACATAAAATATTTTAATTTTATAATATCAGGTATTTTAATACATTTTACCCAATTTACAAATATAAAATTTACTTTCCAAATTTTTAAAGGGAAACTTTATCTTCAAAAATGATATTTTGTGAAAAAATTAATTTTCCTTTAAAAAAAAGTAATGTAAAATGTTTGTAAACTCATGTGAATTACAATAAAATTATAGGTATCCCATGTTTAAAAATCCATGGGAACAAACTATGGAAAATTCCATGGTTTTTCATTTACCACTACATAGGTGCTCAAGTCCTTTTTTAGATGTTAATAAAAAATCCTCCACTTTTGTGATAAATACCAACCCATTTCTCCATTTACATTCACATTATAATACTAATCCAAGATGCTATGATAAGTTTTACCTCCCAATTAATTCAACCAATGTTTCCCCAATCCCCTAAGGTCCCAATACTCGTGTTTTAGGAGTTACTCTTCAATGATAGGGAAATATCAACTGCTTTTTTAATTTCAAGTTACCTTTTTATGAGGCACACCTTTCCAAATTATAAACTATGTTTTTGTCCAATTAATTTTATCCCTGTACTATATTAAAATATTTTAGTACATGGGATACCATTTCCCTTATTTTTTTACGCTTTTCCAAAACCATGTTTTACACCCAATATGCTAATGATTTTAATTCTCAAAACTTCACTATTCTCTTCAAGAAATTCACTTTTATTTTCATTATATGAATTCCAAAACCTCTTTATTTTTCAAGTGAATTAATAAAAATATAAATAGATTAATTTTTTTATTTAATTTACATACATAAGACCACAATTTCCATTCATTAGGTTATTAATGACATAAATTTCCTATCAATAAGCACATTTTAAAACATAATTATTATTATATGAAAAAAATTTCTAGTATTTTCCATGGGCTATTTATGAAATTTTTTATTATGATATATGTTTCTGAAATTAATTAACAAAAATTAAGGGTATTACTTTATATCACTCCAATGCATTGCGTAATGAAGTCAATCTACAGAGATGACATTTCATTTGATACCTTGGTGAATATCATTGGTAATTTTTATGGCACCATAGTGACAAAATTTGGTTATATTCATATTAATTTCCAAAATAAATGTTGAGACATTTACATGTTATGATACGTTTTATATTATTAATGATATGCCTATTATTTCATTTTAATGACATAATGATATTCCTCATGTTCTAATTTATTTTCCTCAAGATCACATATAAATTGTTTCCCTTGTTTTCCCTTACTGAGCCTTATGCTCAGAATTTCATTTGATATATGTCCCAAGGCTATGATATGTAGTAATTATACTCAACTAGAACCTATGATAAAGCCTATAATGTTTATTAGAGTAATTTTTTATGTTTTTATGTTTTATTTATTTTGTTTACAAGAAATTAAACTTTAAAAGATCATTTATTTTGAACAACGTAATGAAAATTTTATGCAATTAAAAGGTGGGATACAATAATGGTGGTACTTTTATCCACAATTCTAAAAATCACACATTTCCAATAAGAATGTCCAATTATTTTTCTACCCACATTTATTTCATGTTTGAAATTATATTATTCCATTCTCCCCTTTTCCTTATTTCCTTTTCAAGAGTACTTAGCATCCCTCTTATTGTCTTGCTTACCTTATAATCCATATAGTTGGGAAAAATTATTTCTCTGTTTTCATGAAACATGAGGCTATATCTTTGTATGATGATATTTTTTTTGAAACTAATTACATTAATATAATTATCTTAATACCCTCAAATAAACGATCAATATTTTTTCTTGTATTACATATATAGTCTGGGACATTCCCTAATAACGGTGTAAGGTTTTCTGTATACATGGAAATATTTTCATCCTATTTACATCTCAATGTAAATAATTTCCCATCCATATCAAAACACTGTTAATTAAGGAAATATCTTTCCAATATAAATTATTTAAAAACCTTCCATTCTATATTTAGAATTTCGTCCTCATCCTCTTTTTTTTGAATTAACAGCCATGATTAATCAGTATATCTTCAGAGATGATAAACATCCATGATAACCTTACACCATGTGTTTCATCCCAAAGTGAGAAATATATTCTATAGGGATTTTTCAATTTACTAGATAAAAATGGGGTTTTAGTCCCATTTAATGATGGGGGATAGTATCACAAGATGCATTCTAACATTACAACACCACATTATGGATCTGGTTGCCTAATGAGATTAAGGTTTTAGAGACACACACATGATATACATAGACATTATATTACTTTTTCAGAATACTTAATACATTAGAAAAATAGACACCCAAGGACCGTAATAGTTTAGTGTCTTTAGAAACTCAGAACATAATCTTCTAATTATGGTGAAATATCTTCAACTTCTCCCATACACATCTTACCTTTTCTTCTTACCTAAAACCTTACTTTATATCATGGGGAAAACATAAAAAGGGGGATCTCAAATGCTCAGTAACGGTAAGCATGTAGAAAATAAAACAAACCATATTCATTTGAACATAAAAATATGATCATAAAGTTTAAACAATAAAGATCTTGAGTTGTGAAATAAATAATGGCAGTATGTAAGGCATAAATCGTAAATAAACATTAATCATGATAAAAAATAATGGGAATAAAAAATGTAATTGTGGATACCATTAATCACATGTTATAATTTCAATATTATCCAAGGAATTTCAGCCAAGACCATCATAGTGGAAAAAGTCCATTACTGAACTGTGTTTACTTGCCATTCTAGCCATGTATTATTGAACTAGATTTACTTGTTGTTCCATCCATTTCTATCTCATGAGATATAAGTATTTACCCAATGAATTTTAGGGAGATATAGGTCCCAACCATCTCATTATTAAATCATTCTTACTTTTTCCACAAAATAATCATAAATCATTCATCATAACCCAAAGAATAAAATGGGTTTCATAAACATCATCCCATCATAACATATTCCATATAAAAAAATGGATATAATTTCACCATAAGAAGAATGAAACCATGTAAATAATAGAGACATTATACTTGAAACATAATCATACTAAATACTGTCTTCTTAGATAGAAAATAGTTTTGACAAAACACTTGAAATGTATTCTTGAGGAAAATATCTTTTCTTCTTCAAAATCATTTTCTTTTCACAAAATTCCATTCACTTTGAAAAGAAAAGGATTTTTTTGAAAATAATATTTAAATCTTGTAGAGGAATCTTCATGAAAATTAGGCGTTATGAAACCATTAAATCTGTTCACACCATATAAGTTAAAATAACATTCTCCTCATACTTTGGTCGGAAAAGTCAAAAAGTTCCTTGTATGGTAAACAAAAGAAAGATTACTTCTATTAAACAATGTGAAAGTCAAATAGGGGTAAACATGAATTTAAACATACATGGAATAATATTATACACTTTATGAAAAACAATTTTATGGACATGGATTAAAATACAACCCCAGTAAATACTTACGTATATGCAATCTCGGATAAAAATGAGATTTGTAAAATAATCCCTTATCTTATGTCCAATTTCATCCATATGTGTCCGAGACTCCTGTATTATGGGTTTAAACATATTATTAACTTGTAACATAACCATAATAATATTTGTAATATCATATATGATTCACTTATGACTTTATATTACCCATTCTTTTGTAAATTCCATGTTAATGGTGGGTTTTGGGTAAAATCGTTTCATTTATCGTATGTGTTTCGACTTGTTGTTCTCAATATTTTTACTTATATCCTGATTTAATTAATCCCAGAATATAAAACATGATTAATATATAATATATATTCAGCATATAAATATATACAATAGATTGATATATGAAATGAAATACACCTTTCATGGAGACGATAGGCTGTACGTACACATAAACACTGTTTTTGTTTCCTTATTGAATTGAATTGAATTATGTAAATGAAACATATAAGTACATCAATACAGTATCATTATTATGTAATAACTTTCATGATTATTTATTATATATAATTTATAATCATACTTTGATGGTTAATCATGGAAAATGAATCTCATCTCGTTCGTGGAGACGGTAGTCCATACGTATGCACGAGCGACAATATCATTCTTTTGATATTAATAGTGTATATAATTGGATGGTATATCATATATAAATAATCTTAATAATGTTATATTTATTATTTATATCATTTATAATCATTATTATACCCATCCAAATGATTAAATGTTTGAATAACAAACCGCACCACGACGTGGAGATTGTATTCCGTACATATGCATGTGTGGTGAATTTTTCATTCATAGGATGGATAAAATGACTAATATGATAGTAAAATTTTTATAATAACATCCGATTATATAGAATATACTATATTTATTATTTTATAATGGAAACAACAAATAAGGAGGATGTGGAAGGAGAAAGGAACTTGAAATAGGTGGTGAGATTTTTACCTCTTCTTCAGGTTCATCCTTTTGATTTGATCAAAAATTCTCCTTAGGTTGGCTTTCTGACTAAAGAAAGGAATGTAGGATGAATGGAGTAAAGTTGAGAGGGTATTTGGGCAGGTTTTGGTTAATAAAAATGGCTTGGTTGGTGTGAATTAGAGAGGAGGAGTTCTCTTTTATAAGAGGGGTGAGGGACACCTTAGAAAAAACATAAAATATATTTTATAATAAATTAATATTCGGATTATAATGGTTCCAAAGTAACCAATTTCTTGACTAGGGTTGGGATGGGTCGAAATCCTCTCATAAAATAGGTTTTAGACATGTTTAGGTTACCATTTTAGCCTTATCATTTAGTTTTAACTCTAAGTTAAATAATTTAACTTTCATCATGTCTCCATGTATTCTTACACTATATGGTTAATAAACATACAATATACTGCCAATTGTACCCTAATTGTTTCATTAATTTCATATATATTATTAAATAAGTCTTTTGGTATAACCTAAGATTTTTAGATCAATTATATCAATTAATAATATAATATGTGTTTTAAAAACTCTTTTATGTCAATTTTGACACAATTTGGTATTTTTTTTAAATTCATACAAGCATTATTACTTAATAAAAATTCATATAACCAACTATAATATGTTATATTAACATATAAAATTAGTTTAATTCACAAAAAGTCTCAAATTATATTTATTTGGGTATTTATAATATCAATTATGTTAATATATCATTAATAAGGTATTTACTGCATCATCATTGTATCATAAATAAATTAAATAATATAATTTCTAAAAAATATAAATAAAATATCATTATGTAGGAAATATTTTTATCTTTCTAATTAATATTTATAGTCTAGCTTATCTTATGTATAACCCTATATTGAAAATGTTTAAGTTATTAAACTTTGATTTTAACTATTTTATCTCTTCTTAAAAAAATAATAATAAATGTCATAATCAAATCCATGTGGACCTAAAGGGTAATATTTGCTTCCTAAGGTTTTTTTGGTCTAATTACACTTATCCAATAGAATTAGTACATGTGTTACTATAATAATAATATCATTTTTACACTTAATTACCCTACTTACTTTTAACCATGGTAAATTAAAGTTAAAAGTTATTATTCCCCAAAAATTATTTACATCTCATTGAACCACATTTTACTTACTGATATCAACCGTGTCTCCTGTATTTTTGAAATTCAACTCAGAGAAGGGGTAAAACTATGTTTTATGTAAATTTTCAAATGCTCCTAGGAGGTGGGTAAAAGAGGTTGAAAAGTTCAATAAAATTTTTATATATCTAAAATTATTATAAAATGACTCCAATGAGTTACATTTAAAATATATTGGTATTATGTATCTATTTTTACCTAAAGTAAATATAAATAAAATAAATAATTTCGATATTCGGAATCCAAAAATGAAGTCCACTTTGAAAGGTAAAATTTATAAAATTTAAAAAAGTGGTAATTACTATTCATAACAGCTAGTATTTATAATATTTTAATAACATATCATTTTTTAGTGAAACTCGGTATTGCGTACAACACAAGTTATCTAGTAAGGTTGTTGTTTCATGAAACACAAGCCAATAATAGTGTTGAGCTAATTCGGTGTTGCCTATAACACAAGATAATTTTTGTGTGGTGTACAACACAGGACATCAATGAAATTAAAAGAATATTTTTCATAAAATCTCAGGTTGTTACATTCAACCCCCCTTAAAATGTATTTTTCCCTCGAAATTCATCAGGGTTATAAATGGTTTACTAATTGACAGTTTATTTAATAGAAACCCACATCGTAAAAAGAATTCCAAAACATATCTTTTAAAAAATAATGTCTGAAATGTAACAGTTACCCAAATTAACTAATCATTGGGTTTCCACATAGGAGAACATAAGTGAAAATATGTATATGGAAGATAAATCTAACCATCATGTTCTGATGGAGAGTGGTATAGAACATGGTTAGGAAAAATACAATAATCACAAAGCCATAAATTTTTGATGATCTAAGGTACCATTTGATTCATCAGATATGAGGGAAATAGGACAACATTTTTGGTTTTCAAGATCATTTCCCAAAAGTTGAAGTATTTTTTACTTAAAGGAAATACTTACTTTATTTTGGAGAAATCTCACTATTGTTCATGCCTTGAACAATTTCCAGTTCATCTCATAAAGAAATGAAATTGAATTTGTCTTCAATGATGTGTTAGAGAATCATATGATAAAATGATAGATCATTCCATCTGTCTCAAACATAAAGTTAACAATAGTTATATACATAAGTCTATATATGGTTAGATTAATCATATATGGTTCCAAAAATGGAATTATACTTAATATATATCATACCAATTAATAAAATAAAACTACTTTATACTAAACAGGGACATCCTATAGGCCAGTGGTATGTGATGATGGTCTGTCACACTTCGGTTGTGAGTTCGATTCCTGCAACCTTGTCCGACGTGACGGGTTGTCACTTGTCCTATAGGTCACCCTTTTTCTAAAACTATACTGTTATAACATTCCAGAAATAATATTGAAAAAATGGTTCTAGCCTTAAACAATATTATCTTATGTACAACTTAATCCATTCCCATCATTAGGCTTATCCAAAATATTTCTGGCCAATATCATAGTATAATGAATGAGATTACTAGAGAGTTCATCTACCAAGCTTTTAAATACCATCATTTATCCCCCATATATGATGAAATATATCTTTTTGCTCACATTCCAGACATGTGAATAACTTAATTCTATATTCTATTGAAACATGAATAACCATATAATCTTTGTGAAAAAATTAATGCTATCCAAAGTTAACTCTTTCCACATACAAAAATCACGAACTTTCTATATTCTCAAACCATGATATCACATTGTCCTTATATCAGTCATGAGCTCCTTAATACAATCAGACATATCATTATCTCCTTATCCCTTAATTATGTGCATATTAGGTGCTTTCCAAAAATATTTAATTCACTTTTCATGGTTATCAGTACCATATAATTATTGAAAACCACAACAAACCAATACATAAATATTCTAATATTCCACGATACTATAAATGAAATTCCACAACTCTATTTTGGAATCTCGTTAGATAAAAACTTAATCATTTCACCACTTTATTTTTATACTCAACATCGCTAATAGTGATCGCATGTGACTTCCCGTTGTCCTTTTCCTTAAGAGTTTGTTGATGTCAATCATCATTAACCCTTGGATTAGGGAATTGGTTAGCATAATTACCTGTTTCCCTGCACTTGTATCATTGAAGTGTTGGTGGTGTATTCTCTATAGTCTTTTCTCCATTCACATCATGACATACAATTTCCCATTACTCCTGCACTCATCTGCTCAATGACCTTCTTTTCCACACTTAAAACATTTTATAGTTCGTTTAAGACAATCTCCACCATGCTTCTTTCCACACTATGAGCATGAAATTTTTTTTTCTTCTTTTCACCATAGTTTTGAGATTTTTCCTTGAACTCCATCTTTCATTTCATTTAAAAAACATGAGATGGATATGTAACACCAACTTACAGTTCTACCTTGATAGCAAAACACACAATCTCTTCATAGGTACTAAAGTCTCTTATAGCTAATGCCTTTCTAAGACTTGGTTTTAAGCCACTGAAAAATCGATCAACTTTACTTTCAGGTTGGATGATAAATATAGATGCATACCTAGAAAGAATTGTAAAATTCTCTTCATATATACCAACAGATTCATCATCCTTTTGCTTATGCTCAAGGAACTCCTTTTCCATCTTTGTTCAGAGAATACGAGGAAAGTACTTATTAAAAAAAAGTTCTTGAATTTGTCCCATACCATGGATTCAATTTCATCTTGGGGACAATTATTCTTAATTATATTCCACCACTGATCTAATTTACCTTCTAAATGGTAAACAACCAAAATGACTTTTTCAGGTTCTGAACAATGAAGTATGGAAAATATATTTTCAGTGGTACTGATCCATTGTTCGACAGCAAGTAGATCAAAAGACCCACTGAAAGAAGGTGGACATTGCCTCATGAAGGGCTCAATAGAATATTTTTCTCTTCTCTGCTCCTTTGGAAGCATATAATGATTCATATATTGTGTAAGTATAGCAATATTATTGTTCAACCCATCTCCAATAACATTGGTTTGTTCGGGAGTACAATCATTGCATTGTCCATTACATTGATCAACACAGTTCCTTTGGGTACCAGCCGTCGTCTAAAACCCAAAAAGATAAATGTGATAGGAAAAAATCATACTAGGAAAATAACATAATAATGGGGGAGTACCTTCAATAAACAAATTCTTAGGTTTAATTCTAAAATCATTACTGTAATTTTTGGACCATAACCTTTACTTATACTTAACCTTAGGTACATCCCTAGGAATACCTTAGAAATATCTCTAGGGATCTCTCTAAAGTTTTCGTATCCTAGTTTCCAAAGGTTAACTAAACCATTCCTCTAATACCAAATCTTGAGACCCACACTTGACATACATGGACATTGCATTACTATTGCAGAATACTTAATACTTAACAAAATCATACACCCAAGGACTTTAATAGTTTAGTGTCTTTGGAAACTCGGAACATAATCTTCTAATTATTGTGAATGATCTTCAACATCTCCCAAAAAGATCTTCCCTTTTTTTCATACACAAATCATTTATTTATATCCTGGGAAAAAACATAAAAAGGGTGAGCTCAAATGCTTAGTAAGGGTAAGCATGGAGAAAATAAAACAAACGATATACATTTGAACATAAAAATATGAACATAAAGTTTAAACTATCAAGATCTTGAGTTGTGAAATAAATCTTTGAAGTACATAAGGCATAGATCATAAAAGAACATTAATCATGATAAAATAGCATGGGAATAATACATTTAATTGAGGCAACCATTAAACCCAAGTTATGATTTCCATAGTATCCAAGGCATTGCTTCTAAGACCATCATAGTGGACAAAGTCCGTTACTGAAAGGGGTTTACTTGCCGTTCCAGCCCGGTAGTACTGAACTGGATTCACTTTCCATTCCAGCCATGCCTATCTCATGACATATAAATTGTTACCAAATTCATTGGAGGGAGATATAGGTCCCAACCATCTCATAATTAAATAATTCTTACTTATGCCAGAAAATAAACATAAATCATTCATCATAACCCAAAGAATAAAATGGGCTTCAAAAACATCATCCCATTATAACATAATCCATATAAAACAAATGGATATAATTTCATCATAAGAAGAATAAAATCATGTAAATAATAGATACATAATACTTGAAACATAATCATTCTAAATAATGTCATCTTAGATAGAAAATTGTTTTGAAAAAACACTTGAAATGAATTCTTGAGGAAAATATCATTTCTTCTTCAAAATCATTTTCTTTTCGCAAAATTCCATTCACTATTAAAAGAAAAAGATTTTTTTTTGAAAATAATAATGTAATATTATAGAGTAATCTTCATGAAAAGTTGGTGTTTTGAAACCGTAAAAATTCATTCAGGCCATATAAGTTAAAAAAACATTCTCCTCGTACTTTTTCTAGAAGAGTCAAAAAGTTTCTCGTATGTTAAAAAAAAGAATGATTCCTTCCATAACACAATATAAAAGTCAAATAGGGGTAAAAATGACTTTAAACATACATGGAAGAAAATTAAACACTTTATTAAAACATTTTTATGGACATGGATGAAAATTGTAACCTCGGTAAATACTTACGTATAAGCAATCTCTGATAAAAATGGGATTTTCAAAATTATCCCTTACCTTATGTCCAATTTTATCCATATGTGTTTAAGAATAATATATAGTGTGTTTAAACATGTTACTAACTTTTAAAATAACCATAATAATATTTATTATATCATATATGATTCTATTATGACATTATATTACCCGTTCTTTTGTAAGTTTCATGTTAAAGCAGTGTTTTGGGTAAAATCGTTTCATTTATCATATGTGATTTGACATGTTGATTTTGATATTATAACTTATATACTGATTTACATAATTCCATAATTTAAAACAGGATTTATATATAATATATATTCTTTATATAAATATAAATGATAAATCGATAAATGGAATTAAATACACCGTTCTTGGAGACGGCAGGTCATACGTACGCATGAACGCTGTTTTCGTTTCCTTATTGAATTGAATGGAATTAATTAAATGAAACATATATATAAATAAATTCAGTATAATTATTATTTAATATATTTCATGATTATTTATTATATATACTTTATAATCATACTAGAATGGTTAATCATGGAAAATGAATCTTATCGCGTTCGTGGGGACGGTAGTCCGTACGTACGCACGAGTGACAATATCATTCTTTTGATATTAAAATTGTATATAATTGGATGGTATTTATAATATACAGAATCATAATAATGTTATACATATTGTTTATATAATTTATACTCATTATTATACCCATCTCAATGATGAAATATTTGAATAAAAAACTACACCACAACGTGGAGACGGTAAACCGTACGTACGAACATTTGGTGACTTTTTCATTCATAGGGTGGTTAAAAAAACTAATATGGTTGTACCATTTTTAAAATAACATCATAGTATATAGAAGATACTGGATTTATTATTTTATAATGGAAACAACAAATAATGAGGAAGTGGAAGGAGAAATTAACTTGAAATAGGTGGTGAGGCATTTACCTCTTCTTCGGGTTCTTCCTTTTGATTTGATCAAAAGGGCTCCTTAGGATGGCTTTCTGACTAAAGGAAGGCATCTAGGATGAAGGGAGGAATGTTTAAAGGGTATTTGTGAAGGTTTTTCCATTCCAAAGTGATTTTGAGGTGTAAATTATAGAGAAGGGTGGGTGCCCTTTTATATGAGGGGTGATGGGAACCTTACGAAAAACATAAATTATTATTTTATAATAAATTCAGATTCGGTTTCTAATGGATAAAAAGTGACTTATATCAAGGATAGGGTTGGTATTTGTCGAAATAATCTCAACCAATAGGTTTTATCCATGTTTAGGTTACCATTTTAACCTGATCATTTAGATTTAACTCTATGTTAAATAATTTAACTTTTATCGTGTCTTCTTGTATTCTTACACTATATGGTTAATAAACTTAATATAAACTGCCAATAGAACCCCAATTGGTTAATTAATGTCATATATATTATTATATAATTCTTTTTTCCAAACCTTATATTTTTATGACCATTATATCAATTAATAATATAATATGTGTTTTTAAAACTCTTTTATGTCAGTTTTGACACTATTTCGTATTTTTTTCTAATTTCATAAAAGCATTATTACTTCACAAAAAAATAATCTAACCAACTATAATATGTTATATTAACCTATAATATTAGTTTAATTCATAAAAAGTCTCAAATTACATTTATTTGGGTATTTATAAAATCAATAATGTTAATATATCATTAATAAGGTAATTACTGCATCATCATTGTGTTATAAATAAATTAAATTATTTAATGTGTAAAAATTATAAATAAAATACCATTATGTATGAAATATTTTTATATTTCTAATGAATATTTATTGTTGAATTTACCTTATGTATAACTGTATATTAATAATGATTTAGTGTTTAAACTTTGATTTTATCTATTTTAACTCTTCTTTAAATAAAATAATAATAAATGTTCTAATCTAATCCATGTGGACCTAAAGGGTAATATTCTATTACTAATATTGTTTTTGGTTTAATTACACTTATCCAATAGAATTAGGACATGTGTTAAGGTAATGATAATATCATTTTTACGCTTAATTGCCCTATTTACTTTTAACCGTGGTAATTAAAAGTAAAAAAGTTACAATTCACCAAAAATTATTTTCATCTCATTGAACCACATATTACTTACTGATATTAACAGTGACTCTCAGATTTTTGAAATTCAACTCACATAAGCAGTAAAATTAAGTTTTATATAAATTTTCAAATGCTCCTAGGAGGGGGGTAAAAGAAAGTGAAAAGTTCAATAAAATTTTTATATATCTAAAATTATTATAAAATGACTCCAATAAATTAAATTGAACATATATGGGTATTATGTATCTATTTTTACCTAAAGTAAATTTAAATAGAATAATTAATTATTTAAATAAAAATTCATTTTTAAACTATAACTCAGTCTTTTTTCACTATTCATAAAAATTGGAAGTTTTCAGAAAAATATGAAAAATTCACCCTAGGCTAATTTCGATATTCCAAATCCAAAAATGAAGTCCATTTTGAAATATAAAATTTATAAAATTTCAAAAAGTGGGTATTACTATTCATAACGGCTAGTTTATATAATATTTTAATAACATATCGTTGTTAAGTGAAACTTAGTATTGCGTACAATGCAAGTTATCGACAAAGATTTCTCTTGCATGCAACACAAGCCAAGAATAGTGTTTGCATATAATACAAGATAATATGGTGTTGCATATTGCACAAGATATTTTTTGTGTGGCATACAACACAAGACATCAATAAAATTAATAGAATATTTTTCATAAAATCTTAGGGTGTTACATTCTACCCCCTTGAAATGAATTTAACCTTAGAAATTCATCGGGGTTATAAATGGTTTACTACTTGAAAGATTCTTTAATAGAAACCCACATCGTAAGAACGAATAGCAAAACATAACATCAAAAAACTAATGTATGAAACGTAACAGTTACCCAAATTAACTAATCACGGGGTTTCCATATAAGAGAACATAGGTGAAAATATGTATATAGAATAGAAATCCAGCCATCACGTTCTGATGGATAGTGGTAGAGAACATGGCTATGAAAAATCCAACAATCAAAAAGCCATAAATTTGTGATGATCTATGATACCATCTGATTCAACATATAGGAGGGTAATAGGACAACATTTTTGGTTTTTAAGATCATTTCCCTAATGTTGAATTTTTTTTGAATTAAAGTAAATACTTACTTGATTTTGGTACAATCTCACTATTGTTCGTGCATTGATAAATTTCCACTTAATCTCATAAATAATTGAAGTTGAATTTGTCTTCCATGAAGTGTTAGCAGATCATTCCATAGAATGATCGGTCATTCCATCTGTTTGAAACATAATGTTTCCAATGGTTATATACATACGTCCATATATGGTGAGATTAATCGTATATGGTTCCAAAAATAGACTTATACTTCATATATCATACCAATTAATAAATTCAAACTAATTTATACTAAACAGGGTCATCCTATAGGCTAGTGGTAGGCGATGAAGTCCGGTCACACTTCGGTTGTGGGTTCGATTCCCGCAACCTTGTCTGACGTGACGGGTTATCACCTGTCCTACAGGTTTCACTTTTTCTAAAACTATACTATTATAACATTCCAGAAATAATATAAAAAATAAGGTTCTTGCCTTAAACAATATTATCTTATGTCCAACTTAATCCATTCCAATATTTAGGCATATCCAAAATACTTCTGTCCAATCTCATAGTATAATGAAAAATATTACTAGAGAGGTCATCTACCAAGCATGTAAATACCATCATTTATCCCTTATATATCATAAAATATATCTTGATGGTCACATTCCAGAAATGTTAATAACATTATTATGTATTCTCTTGAAACATGAATAACCATATAATATTTGTGAAAACATGAATGCTTTCAAAAGTTTACTCTTTCCACATACAAAAATCCCAAAATTTATATATTCTCAAACCACGATATCACATTGTCCTTATTTCAGTAATGATCTCCTTAATACTATCAAACATATCATTATCTCATTATCCCTTCATTATGCACATATTAGGTACTTTCCAAAAATATTTCAATCACTTTTCATGGTTACCAGTACCATATAATTATTGAAAACCACAACAAACCAATACATAAATATTCCAATATTCCACGATACTATAAATGAGATTCCACAACACTATTTTGGAATCTCATTACATAAACACTTAATCATTCCACCACATCATTGTCATACTCAACATTTCCAACCTTGATTGCATGTGACTTCCCTTTATCCATTTCCTTAAGAGATTGTTGATGTAGATCATCATAAACCCTTTGGATTAGGGCATTAGTTAGCATAATGCCATATTTCCCTGCACTTTTAGCATTGAAGTGTTGGTGGTGAATTCTCTATAGTATTTTCTCCAATAACATCATTAGATACCTTTTTCCCATTACTTTGGTACTCGGCTTCTTGATGACCTTTTTTTCCACATTTAAAACATTTTCTAGACCCTTTAAGAGAAGCTCCACCATGCTTTTTTCCACACTTTGAGCAAGACGAAATATTTTTCTTCTTTTCCCCAAAGATTTGAGATTTTTCCTTGAACTCTATCTTTCATTTCATTTCATAACCATGAGATAGATATGTAACAACAACTTATAGTTCTACCTTGATAGAAAAATGCACAATCTCTTCATAGCTTCCAATGTCTCTTATAGCTAATGTCATTCTAAGACTTGGTTTTAGGCCACCGAAAAATCGATCAACTTTACTTTCAGGTTGGATGATAAATTCACATGCATACCTTGCAATACTTGTAAAATTCTCTTTATATATACCAACAGATTCATCATCCTTTTGCTTAAGCTCAAGGAACTCCTTTTCCATATTCGTTTGAAAATACGAGGGAAGTACTTTTTAAAAAACAAGTTCTTGAATTTGTACCATTCCATGGATTCAATTTTTTCTTGGGGTATAATATTCTTAATTAGAGTCCACCAATGATCTGCTTCCCCTTCTAAACAGAAAGCAGCCAAAATGACCTTTTCATGTTCTGAACAGCGAAGTATGGAAAATATATTTTCAATGGTATTGATCCATTGTTCAAAAACAAGTGGATCATAAGGCCCACTGAAAGAAGGTGGACGTTTCCTCATGAAGGAATCAATAGAATATAGTTCTCTTCTCTGGTCATTTGGAAGCCCAGAATGATTCATAGCTTGTGTAAGTATAACAATAATATTTTTCACTCCATCTTCCATAACATTGGTATGTTCCGGAGTATAATCATTGCATTTTACATTACATTTATCAACACGGTTCCTTCGGTTTCCATCCATTGTCTAAAACCCAAAACGAATAGTGTGAGATGAAGAAATCATAATAGGAAATTAACATAATAAAGGGTGAGTAACTTCAATATCAAACATCTTAGGTTTAATTCTAAAATTGTTACCATAATTCTAGGACTATAACATATACTTATACTTAACCTTCGGGACATCCCTAGACATACCATAGAAATATCTCTATAGATCTCTCTAATGTTTTCACATCCTAGTTTCCAAAGGTTAACTAAACATTTCCTCTAATACCAACTATATAGAACCACACTCTACGTACATGTAAATTACATTAATTTTTCGGAATACCTAATACATAACAAAAACCGACAACCAAGGACTGTAATATTTTAGTGACTTTGGAAACTCAGAACATAATCTTCTAATTATGGTGAAATATCTTCAACATCTCCCATAAATATCTTCCCTTTTTTTCATACCTAAAACATTTATTTATATCATGGGAACAAAACTTAAAAACAGTGAGCTCAAATGCTCAGTAAGGGTAAGCATGGGGAAAATAATACAAACCATATACATTTGAACATAAAAACATGCACATAAAGATTAAAAAATAATGATCTTGAGTTGTGAAATAAATATTGGAAGTACGTAAGGCATAGATCATAAAAGAACATTAATCATGATAAAATAGCATGGGAATAAAACATGTAATTGTGACAACCATTAAGCACATGTTATGATTTCCATAGTAGCCAAACCATTGCTGCCAAGACCATCATAGTGGACAACGTCCATTACTGAACTGGGTTTATTTGCCGTTCCAGCCCTGTATTACTGAACCAGATTACTTGACATTCCATCCATATCTATCTCATGAGATATAAATCATTACCCAATGAATTAGAGTGAGATATAGGTCCCACCCATCTCATAATTAAATCATTCTTACTTGTGCGACAAAATAAACATAAATCATTCATCATAACCCAAACAAAAAAATGGGTTTCATAAACATCATCCCATTATAACGTAATCCATATAAAACAAATGGATATCATTTCATCATAATAATAATCAAACCATTTAAATAATAGAGACATTATACTTGAAACATAATCATACTAAATAATTTCATACTAGATGGAAAATAGTTTTGACAAAACACTTGAAATGAATTCTTGAGAAAAAGATCCTTTCTTCTTCAAAATCATTTTGTTTTCACAAAATGCCATTATCTGTTAAAGGAAAATATGTTTTCTTAAAATAATCATGAAATCTTGTAGAAGAATATTTAGGAAAATTAGGTGATATGAAATAGTAAAAATCCGTTCATGCCGTATAAGATAAAAAATCATTCTCCTCGTACTTTTACCGGAAGAGTCAAAAAGTTCCTCTTATGGTAAACAAAAGAAATATTCCTTCCATAACATAATGTAAAAGTAAAAGAGGGGTAATAATGAATTTAAACATACATGGGTAAATATAAAACACTTTATTAATAACATTTTTATGGAAAATGATGAAAAATATAACCCCAGTAAACACTTACGTATAAGCAATCTCGGATAAAAATGAGATTTGCTAAATTATCCCTTACCTTATGTCAAATTTCTTCCATATATGTCTGAGACTCGTGTATAGTGGGTTTAAACATATTATTAACTTGTATAATAACCATAATAATATTTATGATATCATATATGATTCACTTATGACTTAATATTACCCGTTCTTTTGTAAATTCCATGTTAAAGCAGCATTTTGTGTAAAATCATTTCATTTATCGTACGTGTTTTGACTTGTTGTTTTTTATATTATTACTTATATCCTAAATTACTTAATTAAATAATGTTAAACATGATTTATATATAATATATATTCAGAATATAAATATATTTGATAGATCGGTAAATGGAATGAAATACACCGTTCATGGAAACAGTAGGCCGTACGTACGCATGGACACTATTTTCATTTCCTTATTGAATTGAATGGAATTAAGTAAATGAAACATGTATGTAAATAAATCCAGTATCACTATTATGTAATATATATCATGATTATTTATTATATATACTTTATAATCATACTTGAATGGTTAATCATGGAAAATGAATCTCATCGAGTTTATGGAGACGGTAGTCCGTACGTACGCACGAGCGACAATATAATTCATTTGATATTAAAATTGTATATAAATGGATGGTATATAATATATAAATAATCATTATAATGTTATATTTATTACATATATCATTTACACACATTATTATACCCATCCAAAGGATGAAATGTTTGAATAACAAACAACAGCAAAACGTGGAGACGGTAAGTCGTACGTACGCACGTGTGGTGACTTTTTCAATCATAGGATGGATAAAATAACTAATATGGTTGTACCATTTTTATAATAACATCAAAGTATATATAAGATATTGGAGTTATTATTTTAGAATGGAAACAACAAAGTAGGAGGAAATGGAAGGAGAAAGGAACTGGAAATAGGTGGTGAGACATTTACCTCTTCTTCGGGTTCTTCCTTTTGATTTGATCCAAAAGGCTCATTTGGAAGGCTTTATGACTAATGTAAGGCATATAAGATTAAGGGAGGAATGTTGAGAAGGTATTTTGGCAGGGATTGGCCATGAAAAATGGCTTTGTAGGTGTGAATTAGAGAGAAGGGGGTGTGCCTTTTTATAAGAGGAGTGAGGGGCACCTTAGGAAAAACTTAAAATATTATTTTATAATAAATTCATATTCAGTATATAATGGCTCCAAAGTGAATTATTTAAAGGGTATGGTTGGTATGAATCTAAATCCTATAAAACAATATAATTTCTACAAGTTTATGTTACCATTTCAACCTTATCATTTAGATTTAACTCTAAGTTAAATAATTTAACTTTTACCGTGTCTTCTTGTATTCTTACAATATATGATTAATAATATTACTATAAACATCCAATGGGATCCCAATTGTTTCATTAATGTCATATATATTATTTTATAAGTCTATTTTCTGATCCTGGGATTTTAATGACAATTATATCAATTAACAATATAATATATGTTTTAAAAACTCTTTTATGTCAATTTTGACACTATTTGGTATTTTGTTTTTTATAAATTTTTACAAGCATTATTATTTGTAAAAAAATAATCTAACCAATTTTAATATGTTATATTAACCTATAAAATTAATTTAATTCATTAAAAGTCTCAAATTACATTTATTTGGGTATTTATAATATCAATTATGTTAATATATCATTAATAAGGTAATTATTGCATCATCATTGTGTCATACATAAATTTACTTATTTAATGATTAAAAAATATAAATAAAATACCATTATGTAGGAAATATTTTTATCTTTTTAATGAATATTTATTGTCGAATTTATCTTATGTATAACCCCATATTAAAAAGGATTTAGTTATTAAACATTGATTTTAACTATTTTAACTCTTCTTTAAATAAAATAATAATAAATGTCCTAATCTAATCCACGTGAATCTAATGGGTAATATTTTATTCCTAAGGTTGTTTCTGGTCGAATTAAACTTATACAATATAATTAGGACATGTGTTAGGGTAATAATAATATCATTTTTACCCTTAACTACCCTATTTACTTTTAACCGTGGTAAATAAAAGTAAAAAAGTTACTATTCACCAAAAATTATTTTCATCTCATTGAACCACATTTTACTTACTGATATCTACCATGTATCTCAGATTTTTGAAATTAAACTCATAGAAGCGGTAAAATTATGTTTTATCTCAATTTGAAAATGCACCTAGGAGGTGGGTAAAAGACGTTGAAAAGTTCAATAAAATTTTTATATATCTAAAATTATTATAAAATGACTCCAATGAATTACATTGAACAGATATAGGTATTATGTGTCTATTTTGATCTAAAGTAAATTCAAATAAAATAAATAATTATTTAAAAAAAATCGGTTTTAAACTATAACTCAGTGTTTTTTCACTATCCATCAAAAATTGAAAGTTTTCAGAAAAATACCAAAAATCCACCCTAGGATAATTTTGATATTCTGAATCCAAAAATGAAGTCCATTTTGAACGATAAAATTTATCAAATTTCAAAAAATGGGTATTACTATAAATAACAGCTAGTTTATATAATGTTTTAATAAAATATCATTGTTTAGTGAAACTCGGTATTGTGTACAATGCAAGTTATTGAGGAAGGTTGCTCTTGTGTGAAACATAAGACAAGTATGGGGTTTGCGTATAATGAAAGAAAATATGGTGTTTCATATAGAACAAGCTAATTTTTGTTTGGTGTACAATAGAAGACATCAATAAAATTAAAAGAATATGTTTCATAAAATCTCCAGGTTTTACAAAGGTTATCACTCCTAACCTGAATTAGTGGTGTTAATATAGTTATAAGTTGTCCAGCTCAAGTTGCATCTCCATATCTATTATCCTTCAAAAACATAGGAGGTAAATCCATTCCTGGAATATGTGTGTTGATACGATTTCCACTCTTTTCCACTAGGATCCATTTCTAAACAATGGAATACATTATATTAGATCATAAAATTTTGAAAAAATATGTATAATATAAAACTAGATAAATACATATTGAAAATTGAATATTTATGTATAAATAATCTCAAAATCACAAGCTTCATTACTTTGGAAATATTATCAAAGTCAATCATTGGATTATTTTTTCCCAAATCTATATTTTTGTGATCCAGTTTCAAAATTTTCTATTAAAAATCCGCTTATAACAACACTAATGACACTGACCCCAATAGCCCAGAGCTGACGCCTTACATTATTACATTTTTACAATGAAAATATTTCACATCCAGAAGGACCAAATAGTTTAGTAGATTTTTAATAACTAACCAAAACCTATATTTTACATTACAAAATTAAATTTAATAAAATGTAGAAACTTCATTGGAACATCCCTATTCTCCTAGATTATCCATGCATGTCAAAATATAAATATTAGAATCCTGGGGAAAAATAAAACATAAGAAAGTAGTGAGATAAGATTATCATTAATGGTAGTAAAATACAACACCAGATTTCATAAATAAATATAAAAATTAATGAACATTGATTAAATAAAAACACATTCGATTAAAAATAGTATTGAACCTAACTTGGAAGGAATAAAAGATGATTAAAAACACCATGTAAATAATCACATGAGACCATAAATATCCCTCGATATTATACTGGTTTAATAATGAAAGATGTTATCAATAACCAATATCATGATGAGTTAATTCATAATTCATGACATCATAAACATACCCTCAAGTCCTTGACTAAGAACTATACATAAATGGATATGCACTAGACTAAACCATTGTCTTGTTTATCTCTGATACCTATCAATGCATATCAGGGATATATAATACACCTCCTAACACTTATTATGTCCAATTAATTTCTCATTTTAAAGGGGTGAAATATATTCCACATGTACATTCATATTAGAAATATCATATTACATGTAAACAATTTCACAATCAGTAAATATATTCTTAAATAATTTTGATTAATATAGAAAATGGTATCAAGATAGTACATCTCCAAAAAATTGATCATAAAAAATTCAATAAAATATAGATGATGGTATTATAGTATATGTACCTCAATTAATAATAAGAAATTAACATAAAGGTTACCTATGAAATAAAATGGGTATCATAATCATGTTATATAAAAAATCAGTGTATCATAATGGTTTCCAGGAAAGAATGTATTTAAAAAATAAACAGAGATAAATAATAGAAAATAGTCACATATCATGATAATTGATGTCCAATAGAAGTGAAAAAATTTAATAAATAGTGTTTAATTAACTTTAGAAATGATCCACATCAGTATGGTTGAAGGGAAAAATATAAATTCATCTTTAAAGAAGAAAATGGAATATTTTTTGCATAAAATTAGAAATTAAATAAGATAATTTCTCATGATAGAAATAGTGATTTTATAAAAATATTGGGGTCTTATAACATATTATTTAGTGTACATGAAAATTTATAATAAATTTGGATGTTCACTTTAATCATGCTTTCTTATCGGGTGGAATTGAAAATTATTGGGTGAAAATACCTCAAGGTACCATTAATCCATTTTTGGGATGATTGATTTTTTTGATAGTGATTTTCCATGGTTTTCTCTGGAGTTTTAGAGAGATTTTTGAAAATCTATGTTGATAAATATCCAATACAAAGGAATGGACTCTCAAGAGATTGTAAATAAAGATCTTATACATAGTGGCGTCATTTCCCAATGGTTGAAAAACAATTAGGCCTCAAAAGTGAGAGAATGGAGAAATTTGTTTCTGGAAAAAGGTATTTTTATGCAAGAACAAAGGTGGTTTGGAATGTTATGTGAAAGGTATGTTTTTTAATCACCATATCAAAATGTGTAAAGGGCATGGAGCATGCAAAATACTGGATATTGTGTGAAAGATGAGTTTGTGTGAAAGAGGTAGTCACACCAAATGGGACATAAAATTTGTTTTTACAGGCTTAGAGAGGATATTATGTGTGTATAATAAGATGCATTAGAATCTAACATGTATGGTCAGCTGACCTATAAATTGATGGTACCCCCCTCGTTTTAGAAGCTTGACACTTAGAAGAAATCAGATCCCTGAATCGTGCAAGTAGTGAGTTGTGCATGAGAAGAGAGTTGCATGAATTTTGTGAGTTACACATAATAAAGTTGTTTCATGAATTTAGTATGTTTCTTGGAATGTGGTTTTTCGTGAAAAAATGAAAAAGTTTCACACAAGCCATTAATGTAAAGCACAAGTCACCGTAACATTGCTCGAAATTTTGTAGCTTCCCAGTACGTCTATGGTAAAGTGGAATTCATCAATTGATGAAATTAGAACGTAATGATATAGTAAATGAGGTGTAAGAAACATTTATTCATGTGATCAAAGGGTAATATTTTAATGAATCAGTGGAAAAACATCATTTGAGAGAGCATTGAGCTTTCATTTTGTGATTGATTGTAAACTAGGAGGGACCGTGACTCTGTTTCAAATCTTGTAAAGGTAGTCATCCCCGGAAAAGAAGTGATCTAGCCTAAAATATATTTTAGAAGTTAGAATTAGTGTATTTCGTATATCAACACATTACCTGTGTATGCTCCTTTCATGTAGCCAGGTGAGGGTGAGCCATGTAAAATTCTATGTGTCCATGTACTTTCATTACTACATTACTTTTAAAGTATTGTGATTGAATACATAAGAACATAATATATCAACATAAACACATAATTATAGATAATGTTTCATTATATAAAATATTTCATTGTCTAATGGGGAGGGAATAATTTCAAAAATAATATACGTACATTAATTGACCCCCCCCCCATCTTAGTGTATATAGGCCCCTTTTGGACCTAACAAAAATGGAACCTTATAAAACATTTATTTCCACATAAAAGAAAGATAAATTGACAAAAGAACATTATTTTGGAACATAAACTCAAAATATAGGATAATTACGTAATAATAATTAAGAGTTAATTTGGGGTAAGAAGAGATAATGTTTAACCGGAAGGAAAAAAATGGTGGTTTAGAAAAAATGTTTTGCTTAATATCGAAAGTGTACTTCACTTGTGATTAATATCACAGATAATAAAATTTGATTAATTAATTAATTAATTAAAAAAATATTCAACATATATTTGGTTCATTATAATTATATTCTATTCATTAATGGATTGATTTTATGAGTTAAAAGATTCAATTTTGTTGTTTCGTAGGTATTCGTTTCATGGTTTTATGGTCGGTTCTCTTATGTGTAATTTTGGGAGTTCTTGTAAAATGAAAGAAAAAAATACATAAGTTGAATCTTCTAATATTAATGTAATTATAGTATTTTAAAATTTCCTTATATATCATTTTTTATATGGTACAAATATAATTCAGTATATAAAATTTTAATGAAAAAATGTTAGTTGATTTTGGAATTTTTAACGACCATCTTGAACTATTTTTGTTTGAATAATTAATATTATGTATATATAATTGTTCTAGAACAATAAATATGTCTTAAAATAAATTTGAAAATCTATTTTAACCGTTATAATGGTTTTATGATCAGCTTTGAAGGAGGTATTAGAAAATTAAAAAATATCATCCATGAAGGCGTTGAATTGACTCCTCACATATGATGTTTTCATTTTTATAATAAAATGATAAGAGAAGGAACATGATGACAGTTGTCAAATTAAAATAATTAAATTAATTTATATAAAGGATACTATATTTACCATTCCACATTTCGATAGGGTATTTGGGGGAAGAATACAAAAAGACAATAAATTAAAAAGAATAATAGGGAGGGTTTTAAGTCTTGAGTGTCGTCTCCTTGAGAACCTCCTTAAGGGATATAGAAATTGTCTTATGCTGAGACCAGTAAGACCAGAACATGGAGAATAGATTTTAGAGTGGAAGTTATTAGAATATAATCAATATAAAAACCATATATGGTGTAAGGGGATGGTTTGGGTAGGGGTTGTAAATATATTGGTGGAGAGGGGTATTTTTTTGATTATTTTATTTATTAGTTTATTATTTTGGATTAAGATAACCAATATTATAGATTAGTATGACTAAATAGTGTAAATAGTGTATGTGAGTTTGATAAAATGGCTATATAAATCATTCGTTACTCAAAAATTCAATTATTTACTTATAATGTTAAATACCATAAATTTCTTAACTTTACTATTAATAAACAAATAAAGTATTTTAGAAAAATAAAAAAAAATAGGCCTAATTTTTTTTGAAATTTATATTTCACCAATATAATAAACTTTTTTAAAAAATATATATATAGGATAAATTGAATTGTTAAATAAAATCATCATTTTTTCGAAAAATATCGATTTTAATATTATAAGATATTTTAATCCACATTGAAAAATTAATTACGGTCTCCTAAAATTATCATATAATATACATTAAAAATATTAATTTATGAATCTCTATTAAGAAAAAAAATTAATTTTAATAATTTTAATAATTATAAAATTGTAAATAAACATTTACCCTTGACAAAAATACCAACACTTAATTTATCATTTTTAAACGTTTATTTACTTATTCGATGATGTAATTATATCATATTTTAAATTATTAGATACTTAAATTTTATTTATAGTTTTATTGATTATTATACTTTTCTACTAGAGAGATTATAATTTATAATGGTCACCCCACTATTCCATCAGTTATGAAAATATCTATTAGTATATAGTTCTTAATTTAAGCTCTGTCTTTCAGGCAACCCAAGAAATTTGAGATATTAATTTTAGAAGGGACATACCATAAAATCATTTGGTTTTATAAAAAATATGAAAAATAAAATATAATTATGAATATGAAGTGAAAAATTATAATCTCACTTCCTTTTATCTCATTTATTGCAAAATAAAAACATTAATCACATGTTGTGCGATGTACCGCTTCCATGATGTAACAATTTTCATTTCCCATCTTAAATTTTCATTAATTTTAAATAAAATAATAAATTTAATTAAAAACATTATATATATATAAAATAAAATGTTGATTCTATAATAATAATATTATTTCAATATAAACATTTTTTATTCTATACTCACCCATCCTATTATGTTATGTTCATACTGGGGTTTTTCTAACAACCTACTTGAACAATGTTATAACTCACACTAATGTAAGTATATGGGAACATAAGTACCTGTATTAAAATATGTTAATAATAATAAAATGATATTTTTATGTTCATGGAAAATTTATAATATTTTTTTATCTTACTATTAAAATATCATCTTTAGTCGATAAAATAACCAAAATAAGCTGAAACTAATTCAAAAACTAATGTAATGTGATCAGATCATTATAAATCAATATATGTAATATATTATAGTACCATAAATCATATTTTAATGATAAAATTTGGTAGAAAAATAAATAATAACAATGTTATTATGAAACCAGTTTAAAACTATAATGCTAACTCATAATCGATAATAATAAAAAATACTAACTAACTAATATATATATAGATAATAATTATAAATAGAGTTCATAAATGGTTATTTATATGAATATTGTTATAAAATATCTTATTAGGATAGATATTTTTTATAAATTATATTCGAGAACTTTATTGTTTGTTGGGAATTAAGATAAGAGTTTGCACAAACTCAAATTTTCTTTAACTAAGCTATAAAATTTCTTATTTAAATATACTATTTCAGGATTGATTTATTATTCCCAATGAATGATTTATATTTTATTTCCTCTTCCTTTTCTGATGTTTTTAAATTCTTCCTTATAAGATAATTATCAAATTATTCGTATCACAAATATTATGTCACTTGTAATTGTTTCATCAACTCAATTTCTAATAAATTTCTCATTAATAAATTATATGATGTTTTTCCTCCTACTCTTAAGGGAAATTACTTCTCATCATCAATAAGTATATCATTAATAAATAATGTTTTGAAATAAATGTGTGATTTTTTAATAATAAGTCTCATTTATACTAATGAATATTTTATTCCATGTCTATATTTTCTATCATAACAATGGTTTTATACCCTTTTATAATATTAATTATAAATAAATTTATTTGATCCTTTTACTTTTCATCTTTATTTCTCTAATTATTATATAATTTTACTATTTAAAATGTAGGTTTTAGTTAAATTCATTTCAAATTATCAAAAGGATTTGCATTTCGTGGATATATTTCTTATATTCAACATCATGATTTCTCTATAAATCCCTTACATATTTTTAATACACTATTATTTCAGTTTCATAAAATGAAATATTTTGTGGTATTTGAAAATATTTCCTTCCAACCTATTTAAAAATTAATTTTCCTTTGTGAATGGTGAATTTTTTAATTAAGTTCTCTTAAAAAAATATTAAAATAATTTTTTTTATATTTATTTCAAAAGAATGTATTTTATATCATTTTAATACATCATTCTCATGTTTTTACAGAGAATATTTTTCATTCTTTGATGAGTTCTATTTTAAATATTTTCCTACAAAATGGTCAATTTCTCCATTCTATTCAATGTAAAATACTACCATTTTTCTAAAAAAAATCTTCAGCTACACATAGAGTTCTTTATCTATGTTTTTAAAATAAATAAATGTTTAATCTAAAAATGATAAATGATCCATTTATTTTTTTTCATTCCTTACAATTGGATGTTTGTGATTTTCTTCAATGAATTTATTCTAGTAATTTACTAAATTTTTTATTCTGAATGAAATATATTCTTTTAGATTTTATTAATCGATTTATTAGGGGAAAGTATTTACCTAACCATATCCCATATCTATGTAGTTTAAATACTATATTATTTTTTATCACAATTAAATTTTATTTATCAAAAAATTTATTTAATATCAGTTGACCAAATTTATTTTCTTGTGTATCATCATTATTTGATTATTAATTGAGCTATACACGATTTCCTTATGTGAATACATTTGAAATAGATAAAAAATATATTTTTATTTCATGGGTTTTCTATGATGTAATGAATGAAAAAAAATATTGTCATTGGTTCTTTGTGATTTGATGAAGGAAATAATTTCAAGTGGCACTAATATGTACCTATGTTGATAGGTGAGGTCATATAAAACCCTCCAATGTATTGGTTAAGGATTTATATCTCATGAGTTATTAAAGTGTGGACATGATTAGGTTTTCCCACAATGTTGTGGGATTGATTGTATTTGCTAAAAAATTTCGAGCATGGAAGAGAATGGGTTTGTTCAGAAAATATGTGAATGATTGTGTTTTTCAATAGTTTTTTACAATGCTTATAGTTCTTCCACATTTATATAGTGAATTTTTTTTAAGATATGATAATTTACCTTATTATTCTATGATATTTTGGTCATTCAAGGAAATATGTTATATTCTCATAGATCATCTTTTATTAATAATTTTTACACACACTATTGATTCATTTATTATGTTATGAAATTTCATATTCTATTATTCATGTTTTATTATATATTATTTATTGTGTGTGATTTTATAATGTATATTTATTATACCCATATGTTTATATTTTGGCCCCAATTCATCCTTGATTTTAATAACTTATTTATACCCTTATTGAATGTTTTAGTTCAGTCATTTCTTCGGGTTCCATTCTCTAAGATATGAAGATGAGTGTAACAAATGTGTAGTCTAAAATGGAATCTATAATGGTTTTATTTACGAGAAATGTTCAAAAGTATTGTAAAATAATTTTCCCATTTAACTATTCCTTAATGATGCTAAACCAAAAGGATGTGTGAGTTATGTTATGTTATTTTGAGATATAATAATATTGTGAAATTTTTTAATGTTTATATTGGATAATATCACATAGTATCATATATTGTTTTTACAACTAAGTGTTTTCAGAACCGAACTCAAGAGTGGGCCTCAGATGAGTGAGTTAGTATTAAATGAGGGATTAGTTTGGGGGGTGAGTATAGTTATGTTTTAATAGGTTATGATAACATTAGTGAATCACTTAGTTATAAATTAAATGAATAGGTTTATGTATATTATATCACTATAAAAAATTGGATAGGTAGAGATTGTGCAGTTTTCCGGACAATCACAACCCTGCTTAGATACTATAAGTGGATGCCAGATCTAGAATATATTTTCCATGGGAAAATAACCCAGTAAATTGTGTTTTGGGTATTAAATCAATCATCACCTTGTGAAAAATTAAGAGTCCTAACTATATACTTGAGAGATATTATTTGGTTACTCACATTAACTTTAAATGAAATTATGAAGTATTTATTATCTTAAGGAATTATGATAAGATGTTTGAGAGAACCAAAACCAAAGAAATCTATATTGAAACTCGATTGATTTAATTTTAAATGAAATCTATCATAAAGGTTTTCAAGAGTAATACATTTTGTGGTGCGGTTTTCATGAGATAATTAATCATAATTCATTTATGATATTAATTATTAATAATTAATGTTAACTATTTTGGGTTTTAATAATTAAGGTTCATAAATAAATCTAGATAAATATGTATTCCATGAATATTTTTGATATTCTCTCACTATGAAATTTAATTAGATAGGATCTGAAGATAGAAATATTGTGATTATTCGGATCATTCTATCAATAAATATGATTAATGAAATGGAATAAGTTATGTTTATAATGAAACAGGAGATGAGAATGGTGGAGTCTTAAAAAATTATATGTGATGAAGATGATTAATGAAAAGATATTCAGTTTCATTCAGGTTTAAAATATAGAAATAAAAACAAAGGAAAATATATCAAAGTAACTAAAATATATTTTATCTATGGTAATGGAGGGATTAGATTAACTAATTTAGGAGGAAAAATGAATAGCGCAATGGCCATAAGGAAATGAAAATAGATTTCATCCTAATGTATCACTGAAAAATTAATATCTCAAATGTGGGGAACTTATACATTACCTAATTAGATTCAATAATACTAAGCATAATGAGGATTATAGGCACTATAAATGTCCAAGATAAGGGAATTCCTATGAAAACAAAACTATGTGAGTGAGTTCCAAAGATAGTAGAGAGTGAGGTACACTGATCACCCACTCAATAACTATGCATATTTTATTCATATCTCCTTCAATGTACCCCTATGTAATTAGTATAATTACTAAAATCATTAAATAACCACCGTCATGAGAATATATTAAATTTTTAATAATAACATCTTATAGTATGAATATTTTATTTTAATAATATGATGTCTTCTTAATATATGTTTATTGGAATTTTTTTCCTATAAAATAAAATTATCCTTCATTTAATTTTTTTATGTTATATAAGTCATCTATTGGAACACTTGATATAGAGTCCATCAGAATTAAAAAGTTGGGGAATAAAATCTAAAAATAAAACCCTTATAACCAATTGAGACAAGGTTGAATATAAAAACCCTATGAACAAAAAATTACTCAAATTATATTTCGGTATTTAACAAAATAAATTAAAAAAAATCAATAATAATTATGCTACTATTATGAGGGGAAAACGAGTTCAAAAATCCTAATAAGGATTGTAAGGTGGAAACCTAATTAATAATTAAATTCAAACTCATATCTATATTATGGTAAATATTAACTATTTCATTAATTCAGATTAATTAAAATTTAGAGGATGTGATTTATTTATGGGCGGGGGATTGTAATGACATATAAGATCTCCATGAATTTTACTTAAGTAAAAATTGTGTTAATTTTCTATCCTCCATGAAAGAACAATCTAAAACAAAAAAATTGATATGTTATAATAAAACATTCCCATTATAAAAAACCATTAAATTTTAAGATATATTAGGAAGTAACCATATTACAAAATCTATGAACAAAAAGTAATGAAATGAAATAAAATAAAATATTTCCATTTTATGAATTCCAATTATCTAATATTGGAGAGTAGGTAGCCTCAAAATTATTTTCTGTACACTAATACACAAACTAAATAAAACAATTATAGTATGAGAAAAAAAATTTGCAAGGTAAATTCAAGCTCAAAAATATTTCCATCAGATCAATGCTTGTGAAATCACCACCTAAACTACCACCAGAGAATGAATTATGATTAAATCTTATAAAATTATATTAAGGGGATATGTAAATAAAAATTGTGTTTATTTAATCATCTATTGTCTAAACTAATATGTTCTTTATCACATGTATATTATAAATTTTTTAACATAGATTTTGAAGAAAAAGAAACTTTATTATTATTTATAAATTGTTAATCATTATATTTCTTATTTAATAGTTAATTTTTTTCATTTGATTAAATGAAATTAGTTTTAAAATTTCATCTTGGAAATTTAACATAGGGTTAATTTTTGGGTCTTTTCTAAGATAATAAAATTTAGGCGAATAGTAGAAATAATGGTTTTCATAAAAAAACTATAACTTGTATGGAATAAGAATGAATTAAAAGTTTCAGAATTTTTTTCATAGAATATATATATATAATTAGTAATATAAATTATTCAAAAATTCTATGTTGAATTTTTAAAATCCATTTTTAATATTTTGAAAACATGAGTAATATTTTAAACTAAAAACTAAATTATTCATTTATATTATAAACTCTATTTTGAATATATTATAGATCAAATCCTAGAAATATACATTATATTTTAAATCAACATGATAATATGATGTAGTAATTTCTATTTCCTTTTTTCGAATAAGTGTATGATTACTAAAATTAATGTTAACTAGAATGATAATTGTATAACTTTTATTTTCATGACTTATGTTATTAACATTGTGTAAATTTTAACAAATAAAATAAATTAAAATGTTATAAAAAATTAGTTTAACATAATTTTAAAAATATATTTAATTATTTTATGAACCATTAAATTGGAAGTAAGAAATATATAATATTAAAAACAATTAAGGGTGAAACCATCATTTTTATACAAAAATTATTTTGTATATATTAAATGTTTTAATTTAGAATAAATGTTATCCTATTTAGAATTCTAATTTTATATAATAGAGGATACATTTATTTTCACCAACACCAAATTTATTATGAGGGGTTATATTATAATTTAAATAATAGATTTATTACATAGTTTAGAAACATGTTTCTAAGGATGAAAAAAATTAAAATATAAAAAACATTATGGTAGATGACTTAAAACATGTGTAAAACAAGTTTTTGAATAAGTTGTTGAGGATTTATAGAAATTATCCCACCCACAAATCAATTATTTATCACTTTTTGAACCTATGACCTTATAAAAGTGCAATTAATTTATTTTAAATAATTAGTGTTCACAAAAGTTCCATTTTATTCACTTATAAACGGGATCATTTCCCCTTCTCAAAGTTAATAATAAGCTTATAAATTTCCTTAAAAAACTAAAAAATGAACCCCTCATGATATTTTATTAAATGACCTAAATCTCCTAGTCAAAATTTGTTAGGAAAATATTGTTATATTGAAGAAGACTATCAAGTGAATGTTTAAGCTTCAATTTTCGAGTTTAATGACCAGATCATGGATCTGCTTCTGCACTCGGGTGAATAGATGATGGAGGATGTTCTACAAATTAAGGTAACAAAGGAAGATAGTGATGAATTGATTGGAAGATTATTCCGCATGGATACTATGAGGGAGAAAGGTTAGTGGATTGACATGAAAGACTGAATACTCATTAGAGGTTTCAACCTAGGGATGTTTAACAAAGAGGAATTCATGAAATCTTGGGAAAATATGGCATTCCATTATGATGACATATTAAAATTTGATCTAGACTCTCAGTTAAATTATTTTCCTTGGAAATTTTTTAGAGTGATTAATTTGTACTGACATAAATGTTTCATTAACAAGTCTGTTGTTTCATTTGATATTTTATCTGACTATGATGTGAGTATTCTCACTTTCCCCTTAGAAGTGTCTCATAATAAAAATGTTACTTTGGAGTGTGAAAATTTCATGATTCCAAAGTGAGTATTACTTAATCCTTAACTATTTATAAATTTACTTTCACTTAAAACTCTATCCTTACCACAGTTATTTAATGAAAAAAGTATAATTATTATATATAAATGTTATTATATTACATAAAAATAAGTATTTATTCTATACTATACATTAATAAAAAAATGAACATCGATTGCGTGTTTGTGCGGACTACGGACTCCATAATGCAACATCATCCATTTTCAGTACCACAATTATGTTCTTCTCACAACGGTGGAATTCAATAATATTTTTGAAAAATATAAATATTGTTTTAAATATAATATGTAAATTATACTCACAACTTTTTTACTCTCATTCACCAATAAATGGAAACATCAACCATGCATTATGCGGATTACCACATACATGAAGTAATGTTTTTAATTTTTCATCATGATGTTTTGTTCATTATCAAATCCCACTAAAATAAATTTCAAAAACATAAAATTATTAATAATAAAAAAAATTCTACGATAATAATATTATTTCAAAATAATGAATTTCATAATCCATACTGAACCATAGAATTATGGTATGTTCATGTTGGGGTCAGTCTAACCACAAAACAGAACAGTTCTATAAGACTATATCATGGATGAGTTTTGAAAATTTAAAAAAAATACATGTGAATAAGAAAATAATTTTTTTGTATGGTACTTGAATGGTTATATTATTTATATTATTTGTTATTAAAATATCATATTTGTTCACTAAAATTACTAAAATAAGTCAACACTGATTCCATTTTAACACAACATGCCAAAACACTAATGTAATAAGATAATATCTATATAGTATATTATAAGTTATCTATTAAATCACATTATATTATCTAATAATTATTAAATTAAGGAAATTAATAAATAGAAATAAAAATATTAGGAAACTAGTTCAAAATTATTAAGATAACTCGCACTCGATAATGAAAATATAGGTTAAATAACTCATATATATATAGAATAACTATAAATAGAAGATATAAAAGTGTATTTAAATGAATAACATTATAAAATAGTTTATTAGGTTAGTTATTATTATTTTCTAGATATTAATGTACTTTTATTGGTTTTTAGTAATTAAGATAAGGGTTTGCGATAAATCAAATCTTCTTCCTTTGATTTGAAAACATTATTAATGAAATCAAATTTCCATGTTTGATATATTTTACCTAATGAATTATTTTTATTTTATTTCATCCGTTTTTTATAGAGTTTAACTGTTCATCCTTATATCCTATTTATCTAATGAATATTACCTCCAATATTATGTTACTTATAATTCTATCATCAACTAAATTTCTAAAATATTTCATATTACACTATTATACATAGTGTTTCCTCTATTTTTTTTGGGAAATCACTTATTATAATTAATAACCACTTATTTGATGATATAGTTTCAGAAACAAAATTCTGTTTTTTAGAATAATAAATCACACTATTACTAATAAATTATTTCTTACATGTCCATATTTTTCGTCCCGATAATGTTTTCCTCTATTTTTAGGAGCACAATAATTAATTAATTTTTTTGATCTTCTTACTTATCATAACTACATTTAAATAGAGACTTTTAATTCCCTATTTATTATGTAGGTATTCAATAATGTAATTTAATAATAATAAAGGGTTTTATGTGTCATGGATATATTTCATGTCTTCAACACAAATTTTTTTCTATAAAAACCATACTTCATATTCAGGACTCGATTTATAGGGATTTGTAAAAATATAATGGAATCTGGATTCACAAGAAATCAGAGTCTCAACTCATAAGAGTTCGGAGTTTGAATTCAAAGAGTTCAGAGTCAGAACTCATAAGAGATCACAGTCTTAATTCAAGGAGTTCGGAGTCATAACTAATAAGTGATTAGAGTCTAAATTCCGAGAAATAGGAGTCATAAATCAGAAGAGTTTGGAGTCTGATTTCAGAGAAATCGGAGTCAGAACTTAGAAAAGCTCGGAGTCTGAATTCAGAGAACTCAGAACCTGAATTCGGATCCTGAAAATAGAATGCTTCTATATCTAAGTATTATATGATTATGAGGTTTTAGATACTAGACCGAATTTTATACTTATACAAAATGAAAAATGAAAAATATGGTAAGTATAAATTTCCTTGGGGAAGAAAAAATTTCCTTATGAAAGTAAAATATATGGTAGAATAAAATTTTCTTTAAGATAAGGTGTTTGTGATTTTCAAATCAAAAAGGAATGGTAAAGTCATAAGGAAACCTTATTGACTCAACAATATCCCCCAACTATGAAAAATAATAAAGGGTTAATCATGTTATTATTATTATTGTTTTAATAATAAATGACTTCCTTATGTGAATCCATTTGAAATGGATATGAAATTCATTTTATACCCATCAGTTCTATATAAATAGTTGATTGAAATTTATTCTAATTTTATTGGTTCCTCATATATGATTTTTTATTAACCAACTTGAGATAATTAAACAAGTCACTAGAACCATCCTCACACATGATACAGGTAAAAACAGATAACCCAAACCATTATAAAAAATAGGTGAATAAAGGCATAGAACAAGATAACAAAGTGGAAAGTAGAGAAGATAAAATAAAAGACTTAAAATCTCAACCAAATAGGCCAAACTAAAAAGTAATTCATATCGTGACAGGACCAACAATCTCCTCCATGACAACATGAAACAAAAGAGGCAACAACAAGAGAATCCATCATGATATAAGATGCTCTTCCTATTACAAGGTGACTGAAATAAAAAATATAAAAATTCTTAAATGCACAAGTAGGGTGTGAGATGAATCCCAATAGGATAACAACATATTTTCTACAGAAGTTTTAATATCAATAATGAAACCATTCTACACTGAAAACATTTTTACAAATAATTTTAATAAAATAAAACAAATTTTAAATCATTTTCCAATTTTTCATAAAATACTATCATTTTCTATAGTCACAAATATGAAAATTAAAGGTGATTAAAATAGGAAATCATATCCATTCATTAGGACGTATATATATAGACACATATAATTAAAATCATGTATGATGTAAATCAATGTGATACAACTTTACATATCAAATATTTTGGGAAATATTCCATTATAAATATATCAAGTGATAAATAACCAATAATGAAAATTAAAAATGCATTTAGTATTGGGATCTATCCTCTTGGACAATAGATTTGAGAAAATAAAAATTCAATACAAGAATATATTTTATAAAAAAGATTTCATGTTTGGAAAATAGATATCACAAAAAGGTACATCTTAATGGTGCAACACACAATAAGTTTACCCATGTCTCTATCCTAATGCACCAAAGGTTTCCAATGGGAAATTTTCAAAATTCCATTCAAAACCATGCTCAAGATTTTATAAAACATTATCAATTATAATATGATCATCCCCAGAGATTGATAATCCATTTCTGATTAAGGAAAATCCATTTCAAAAGAAACAAAAACAAAATTTTGAAACATTTTCTTTTCTATGAATTCATTTGAAAAAATTTAACTCTTTCAATCAGTGAAAAATCAACAATAATTTATCAATAAAAACATATAACTCATCAAATTAAACCATGTATTGAGGAGCCTACCTCAACATGGTAAAAAAACCATCTACTTTCCAGAACAGTGACCAGAAACCAAGAGAATATCCTTCAAAAGACAAGGCATGCCAAGAATATGAATGTATCGATATAAAACATTATCTAATAAAAAAAGCAGAAAAAGAACACCCAAAATAAAAAATAATGAATTACATGAAGGTACACACTACCGAAATCTGGTGTTTTCCTAACGGTAATATACAAAAAGTTTCCTTAAACCATTGTTATTATGTTAAAGAAGGAAACATTTTCCAACTGTTTGAAGAAATTGTTGGCAATGCATAAGATTTCCTAACGGTTTCCCAAAACCAATGGGAAATAAAAAATTTCCGTATGAAATACCAACGGTTTATCAAAACCATTGGTAAAGAGAGTCTTTCCCAATGGATTTTTAAACCCATTGGAAATGTTTTCTGAAAAATACCCAGCACCCCAGCTCCCACACGGACCGATTGCAGACCTTATCCAAAGCTCCTCCTAAGGTCTTCTCTGCCGTGAAACTACTTCCATCCATATATTCATCTTCAATCCAACAAATTCTTGTTTCAACACTTCAAAATAGTAAGTGTTACCCTAGTTTTATTTTTTTCCTTTCTTTTTTCTATTTTCTGTTTGGATTTTGGATAAATTATAGTTCATGATGTCTTTGGAGTACCGAACCCTTTGGTTTGTTTTATGTTTTTTTGTTCTACACATCATACATGGTAATGGGTTTGTTTAGTGGGGTTTGTTTAGTGATGGGTGTAAAGGGTTTGCTTTATGTTTTTTGAACTATAGTTTAGGTGAAAATTGTATTTTGATTTTGGAGTTGGTTGGATGATGGATTGGAATTGTGAACACCCCCACCCCCACCCCGAGACACCTCCCACCCCTGACAATCCCCCACCCCTTGGAGACCCCCCATTGGACATGCTCCCAACCCCACAACACCCCCACCCCATGGAAACCCCCACCCCTTGGACAGATCCCTCCCCTCCACCCCCTGGACACCCCCACCCCCACCCTCCATGGACGCCCCTCACCTCCCATGAATAGACTAACCCCCTTAGACAACCCCACCCCCTGAACACCCCCCACACATTGGAAAACCCCTTGGACACCCCCCCCCCCTTTGGATAGCCCCACCACCCTCCTAGACACCGCCACCCACACCCTCTATGGACACCCCACCCCCATCGACACACCCACCCCATTGGACAACCCCCCCCCCCCCCACCACCTCCACCAACCCTAGACACCCCACCCAGTGGACACCTTCCACCCCCTTGGACAACCCCCACCCACCAACTTAGACAGCCCCCCCCCCCAGACACCACCACACCCCCTAGACACCAGCACACCTCCTAAGTGGCTGACCGAATTTTTTAATTGAATTTAACAATGTAGTTGATTTCCCCTTTCAATGATGACATTTTCTATGTGACCCATAGAGCCTTATAAATTGAATTTTTCATGTTTTGATAAATTGAATTTGTCAGGTTTTGATGAATTTAATTTGTCATGTTGTGATAAATTGAATGGGTTGTTTGGAATGAAATGTCTAACACTTGATAGATTGTTCTTCTTAGTGAGTAAAATTATTTTAAATAAAATTACCCTAAGTGGGGCTGCATGAGGGGTAGGGGTTTTCCAGGTGTGGGGGGATGTCCAGGTGTGTGTGGGTTTTCCAGGGGTGTGGGGGAGGGGTATGGACTGCCCAAGGAGGGGTGTGGGTTGTCAAGGGGGGTCAGGGTGGGGTGTCTAGGTGGGACAGGGGGGTGTGGGTGTCTAGGGAGGGGGTGGGATATCCAGGTGGTTTGGGGGGATGTCTATGTGTGGGGGGGGGGGGTCTATCCAGGTGGGGGGATGTCTAGGTGGGGGTGGGCTGTCTATGTGGGGGTGGGGGCTGTCAGGTTGGGAGGATACATGGGAGGGTGTGTGGGATTTCCAGGGAGGGGGTAGGATATCCTGGGTGGTGGGAGGGTGTTATCCAGGTGGGGGAGTGGGGATACGGGCTGCCCCAATGATGGGTGTGGGTTGTCCAAGGGGTCAGGGTGGGGTGTCCAGGTGGGGTAGAGGGGTGCGGGTTGTCTAGAGGGTGGGATTTCTAGGTGGGGGGGGGGCTTTCCAGGTGGGGGTGGGGGGTGTCCAGTGTTATGATCAATAATATGATAGATATGATACTAATTGTAGTATCAAACTATGGTGTAGTTTCTGAATGTACAAGTGGAGGTGTGAATTGTATGCTTTAAAAAATCCTGAAGGAAATTTTTTATAAACAAAAATTACAACACCTCTAAGATTTAATAACATGCTTGATTCCAGAAAAATGATTTCAGAAATAAAACTTAACAAAAGTTTACAACAACTAAGATTATACCTTAAAGTGTGTAGAATTATATATCAGTAGAGTACAAGTTTAATGAAGTATACAAAATTTATACTTTCCTCAAAAACTAAAAATACAACAGAAAACAAAATTGAAACACTATAAGAAACAAGTAGTAACACTTTTAACCCAATTAGAAGGGTATCCAACGAACCTGGAAAAAGGTTCATTTGTTTATACTCTCAAGAATGTTTGTCTTACCCAACCCCACGTCAAGCCTCAATCCAAAGATCTGTATCTGTCTTGCTATCCCCGCAAGCCCTCGATATGTAAGGAATTCATCACCTCTATCTTCATAACCAGATGTCTCCGATTTCTAGAAAATTCCACCTCTGCACAAAGAAAATCTTCATGAAGAAAAGATTGAACACGCTTTTCAATATTTCTGCATGATGCCTGAGAGTTTATAAGATCCTCTCTCTCTAGAAATCACTTCAACAGCATATAAGGAAAGTTGTCAAAGTTCAGTTCTTCAAAAGTTCAGAGCTCGTTCAAATGAGCTCCTATTTATAGGCATGGCTTCAACGGTCAACTCCCTCCTCCAACAGTCATATTTTTCCTTGAATATCGGAGGGACCTGTACAAATGTCACTCAAAAAATGGTTAGTTAGTAACATAATGAAAGACATCATTTTATAACGAAAAACAAGTGTAAGAAAAAGTATGGTTACATAAGAAAATTCATTTTTTGGCGTGTAAGAAAAAAAATGTTCGGAGTCTAACCAAAAATACATTCGGTATCTATAATACAAGGATATTCGATTCTATTTTCCAAGGAATTTGGAACTCAAATTCTACAAAATTATGGAGTCTGAATTTCAAGGAAATTTGGAATCTGGATTCACAAGAAATCAGAGTCTCAACTCATAAGAGCTCGGAGTCGGAATTCAAAGAGTCCAGAGTCAGAACTCATAAGAGTTCAGAGTCTTAATTCATAGAGTTCGGAGTCAGAACTCATAAGAGTTTGGAGTCTGAATTCAGAGAAATATAAGTCAGAAATCAGAAGAGTTTGGAGTCTGATTTCAGAGATCTTGGAGTCAGAACTCCGAAAAGCACGGAGTCTGAATTCAGAGAACTCAGAACCTGAATTCGGATCTTGAAAATAAAATGCTTTTATATCTAAGTATTATATGATTATGAGGTTTTATATACTAAACAAAATTTTATACTTATACAAAATGAAATATGAAAAACATGGTAAGTATAAATTTCCTTGGGGAAGAAAAATTTTCCATATGAAAGTCAAACATAGGGTAGAATGAAATTTTCCTTAAGATATGGTGTTCGTGATTTTCAAAACAAAAAGGAATGGTAAAGTCATAAGGAAAACTTATTTCCTAAAAGATTTCAGTTTATTATGGGAGGAAAATGCTAAAATTAATGATTGTATAAAATGTGGCACATCCCGTAGGAATCCAAAAGATGATGGAACCCCTTCCCGTGTGCCCCAGAATGTAATGTGTCACATTACATTGATCCTCAAACTCTAGAATCTTTTTATGTCTGATGAAATATCAATAAAAAGGTGATTGCATGATACCAAGAGAAAAAATAATGATTAGTTGGTTCACCCTATAGATGGATTTTCATGGTACAGATTTGATGCTCGATATCCTGATTTTTCAGCTGACGTGTGTAATGTGAGGTTGGGTCTTTTATGAGACGGTTTTAATTCGTTTGGGTAGATTCTTACATCACAAAACACATGGCCAATTTTTGTACAAATTTATAATCTTCCACCATGGTTGTGTATGGAAAAACCTTTCACTTTCATGATTGTAGTCATATTTTCCCTTCTGATGCTAGCAATGGTATAGACATATACATGCAACAATTAATAAAAGAGTTGAAACTTCTTTGGTATGTGGGTGTGCGCAATTACGATGCATGTTCGAACGACATATTTCGGATGCGTGCTACGCTTATGTGGAAAATAAATTATTTTCCTTCTTATGAAATGATGTCTTGATAGAGCATTAATGGAAAACTATCATGTCCTATTTTTGTGAAAAATACATGATCTAGAAGACTGGAAGCTCGTTGTAGTTTTAGTTTTATGGGACATCGACGATTCTTGCCAGGGGACCATCCACAAAGAAAAAATCGTCAAAGATTTAACAATACCATGGAGACCAATGATCCCCCTCAGTGTATTCTTATAACTAATGTACTTAATGAATTGAAATATTTTAGTTTTTCAATAGAGAAGGGTCAAATGAAATCTGGAAAGAGAATGAATGTTACCATTGAAAACTGTTACAATTGGAAGAAGAGAACTATCTTCTTTGATTTTCCTTATCAGTAAACAAATTTGTTATGTCATTTCTTAGACGTAATGTACATTGAAAAAAATGTGAATTGTTGCTTTTGATCTTCTAAATGTTAAGGGAAATACAAAAGATCATTTAAGGTCTTGGCATGACTTGGTGGATTGGGGCATCAATACGGAATGCATCCTATGCATATGAGTGAAAATAAATGGAAAATTCCATGTGCTTCTTATGTGATGAAACTGGAAAAAAAATCAATTTATGTAAGTACTAGAGACTATTAAAGTTCCTAATGGCTATTCAAGAAACATATCCAAACGTTTTAACAAAAGAGAGTTGAATCTAAAGTCTTTGGGGAGTCACGATTATCACATACTTCAATATGAGTAGATTCTAATAGAATTTTTTCATCTTTTATCCAATAATGTATTGGTGGTTGTTATTTGGTTGTGTCATTTTCTAAGATATCATTTTTTTAATAGGTTTTCCATGTATTTATTTTAAAAAATTATGGAAGATGCCCCATTAATTTAGTGTGAGTTAGAGAAAATATTTCCTCCATCATTTTTCAGATGCATGCTACATCTAACTATCCATATTCCAACTGAAATACTTCTCAGAGGAATTATTTATTTTTATTGGATGTATCCAACTAAAAGAAATGTGGACACATTAAAGTCTTATGTCTGTAACAGGAATCATCTTGAAGGTTCTATCGTGAATGGTTACTTGGATCAAGAATGTATGTATTTCTACTCTATATAATTGTCTGATCTTAGTACAAGAAGGAACATACCAATGAGAAACTAAGAAGAAAATTTTGAGAAAATAGAACCAAGTTTTCCATCACTACCTCAAACATGTTGAATTCCTATATTATATACATTGACGAGATTAAGCATTAAAGAGAGGGAGATGGAACATCACATAGTTTTTTTCAATTGTGATTTGTTCAATGACTACATTGTCTAAGTAAATTGTATATTTAGATCTTATACATATATATATATATATTAAACTATTCCTATTTTTATCTATAGGGAACATAAACTGATGATAAATAGAAAGCATTGTTCTTTATCTTTGAGATGGAGGTAGACATTTCATAGCAAAGAGTTTTCTGCTTGGTACAAATTGAAGGTAATAATATTAATTTTTAAAATAAATCAAAAAATAATTAATTAAGTTTAATATTGATTTATATTTCAGGTATGGAGTTTTCCTACTGACTCTGTCTCTTAAGAAATAAGATATTTGGCTTTTGGTCTTAATACCATGGTTCATGATAGTAAATCAATTTTTATAAATGTGTATAGATTTATTATCACTGAGCGAGAAAAGAACATGAGAACACAAAATGATGGTGTTATGGTTACTGCCACAATAAACTGTTATGATAGTGCATTAGATATTAGACGACAATTTGAAAATGTAGTTTATTACGGAGTCATTGAAAAAATAATAATATTGGATTAGTATTCTCATGGATTAGTCACACTGATGAAATGTAAGTGGTTTGATCTGATTAAGAGGTTGGGAACATTTATTGATGATTGTGGATTTCGAGTAATCGATATGACTCACAATCTTGCTACCAATGAACCATATGTATTTGCATCAATGGAGAAACAAATTTTTTATGTCAAAGACCATCTTCGTCCTATATTTGGTGTCATTATTGATGTAATTCCAAGACATATTTTTTATGAGGGAATTGACCCTATCCCTACTGCCATTGGAAACGACACATTTATTACTTTTGATGACTCTAATAGCTCATTCGTTAGAGTTGACTATGAAACTGATGTTGTTGTGGGAAATATACAACATCATCTATTCAAGTTCCCAATTATTTTGGGTTAACTCAACATGGGATGTTAAGGTTTGTACTATTAAATTTATTTAATATTGATTACAAATATGTTGTATCCAACTTTACTTTTATATGAATTTTCAATGATTAATGGTTGAAAATTTATTTGAACTACAGTTTCTTATTTGGAATTGAACTGTATTCAAACCTACAAAACCAACATTTCTTACTTGTTGAACATTTCAATGCTTCAACTGTGATTTGTATAAAATTTGAATGACATTAAGACGTCTCTTTAACATTTTACCAGGTAATGAACATGATGGTTTGTATTATTATTCAAAAAATTTATTAAAACATGCATCTTCTAAATAGGATAATGAAATTAAAATTTTTCTTAATTTTGACAACTGATTTACCACTTATGAAACTGGTAGAATCAATGTTCAATGATTTTAATAGACTGATGAAACATAGTAAATAACAATCCTACTAAAAAGTAAATTTATTTATAACATCTTGTACGATCTATTGACTTCATTACATATTAGTTCAAGCAGACCAAAAACAATTGTTAGTTAAATTATCCAAGAATCCCCATATTCCCTCTAATTTATTTTGTTTTTTAGGTTACAAATTAGTTATACTTTTATATTTACAACCATATTTGTTTTCAAATGCAAGAAATGAACCAATTGAAGAGAGGAAACGAAAACAGATTATAGAAAACAATCATCGCATGACTGAGCTGGGAATTCCACCACTAGTGCCTGCAGTGAGTAGTTTATTTCAAATATATATATATATATTTAAATAATATATAATGTTAAGTGATTAATTTTTTTAAACATTTTTTGCAGGATCCATATATTAGGTGGCAGTTATTTGATGAGTAGCCTATTAGTGGTCCCAGTACTCAGGGTGTTCGTATGAAGGGGATGGGTACGAGAGATAGACGATCTGGTCGGCGTACCCGATTACACCTTTCCCCTCCCACTGACCTACCATGCATCCCACATGATGATCCCGATGTGTTGTTAGGAAAAAACAAGATATTTAGGCTTCCCATTTTTTCACCACTGTTTACATATGATCCACCTCACCTGTCTTTACCATATTCAATGATGATTCCCACTAGTCATCTAGCATTCATCCGGCCATCCCTGTCATCTTATTTTACTACCGGTTCCTTACATCTAGGATATTATATTCCATCTTCTTTGACTTCTACTCCACCAGAGTCTATCCCTACAAATCAAACATTAGGACCCACACCATTGGTACAGGGTTCTCATTTAGTTTCTTTAGATCCACCAGCACCCATTGATCATACTATAGCAGATATACTTATACAACTCTGACTAATTTTTACACCATTATTTATTTTCATTATAACATTTCTTGATAAAATATTTGTTTTTCTTTAATAACAGATACATCTACTGATAGGAGGAATGGGTGGGGGAGTACACAAATGTGTGAGCTGTGGAACAGCCTTATGCAGTTGATGGTGGACTATAATGAAGATAGTTAGATGATTGAAAAATCAGTGCGGTAATGTTGGAGTTTGTTGGAAATGCTTTCCAAATACTCCGACATCATTCCTATCAGCCTAATCTCATGGAGATAGCTGCCAATTGAAGTCTTGGATAGGGCATGGGCAGATATATGGGTAAAAACTCTATTATATTTAATGAAATATATTAATTTTTTTATTTATATGAATTAATATTTTTTTTCAATGGTGGTCTAATTTCTCTGATAGTGAGGGTGAACGACCAGCACATCTAAAGGATTTAGGCAAGCTTTAGAGAACTTATAAGCATGAGTTGTACATTGGCTAGCGTGCTAGAGTGGGAACAATGTTAGAGGTGCTCCCTGTCATTTATGATTGTCCACTAGAACAGTACCGATAGATGATTACTCATTGGAAGACTATCCAATTTAAGGTATTATTAAGATTAGAGATATTTATATGAAAATTTTCATGTTTATCATTAATAATAATTATTTAATTTGATTTAGGATTCATTTAGATAAAATAAAGAAATATTGATGCTAAGAATTATGTCCACGCATTGGGATGTACAACGATTCCAGACCATGAGAGGCAGTAGGTATGACAGTTTATAATCTTTCTTTATGACTTTCACTTTCAACTGCTTCCTCCACAATTTATTTGATTGTTAATGTTGTTATAAAATTTTAGTAATGAAATTAATGTTTTTTTGGTATCATGTTATTTATTATGGTTTCCTAAAATCAATGTCATTGTAGAAGCATAAATTGAATATAGATGGATGTGTGCCTTGAGAAAAATTGTTTTTCTCGAGTAAAAAGAAGAAAGATGGAAGTGTGGTTTATGAACCGACTTAGAAGAAGATTATAAGTTTTAATTTGTAGATTTAAAATAGTATTTTCTATTTTGTAACTTAATAATCTGTTTATATTTGTAATATGATGATTTAGAGGCCCTTGATGCCCATGAACCTTACAAATTTCTGCCAATGATCACTTACATTAGGTGTTAAGAGATGATCACCCTAGTAGAGTATGTCGCTGAACAAGAAAGACTATAGTTCCGATGAGGTATTGGCCCTCCTATGGTATGTGTTGTAGTTCCACTAAGTTGCAACAGGTAAAGGCACTTGAAGAACATTCTGAAAAAGGGTCATAGAGATGGAAGAACAGTCTTCTAGGCAAAACACTGCAATTATGAAACTGATGGAAGTTTTACGTTCAACCCTTCCACCAGAGTCCATCACTTCTTATGATGAATATATGTTATTGATGAATTCTATTTATGGTGAACCAGGTGGCAGTTATAGTGATGGTCGAAACATTGGTGAGGAGGAGGCCGAGGCAGAAGAGGAGGAGGGTGAGAAAGAGGCCGAGGCAGAGGAGGAGGGAGAGGAGGAGGTTGAGGCGGAGGATTTGGGCGATGAGGATGCCAAGGCTGAGTCTGAGGGAAAAGAGGAGGGCAAGGATGATGATGGGGACGATGAAAAGGATGAGGGTGAGGGTGATGATGATGGTGATGATAATTATGGTGATGAGGGACAGATTGATCATTTTCATTTTTGACTGATATTACTGGACTTTGATGTTTATGGATTTATTTTAATTGAATATATGTCTTATTAGGCAGGTCACATTATATTTATTTTTTATCTATAATGAATAAAACATGACTTGATGATCTGCTATGACTAATTCACCCCTCACATAGAAATCCCCCACCCCCTGGACACCTCATACCCCCAGGATAGCCCCGCCACCCCCGTCGTCAGCATGACCAACACCTGGACATTCCCTCCCCCTGTGGACAGCCCCTTTCCCACCCTCTGGTCACCCCGTACCCCTCAGAAGATCCCCCCACCCCTATGGATAGCCCGACCATGCCCCTAGACACACCTACCCTAGGATAGCCCGACCACCCCAGTGGGCAGCCCGTCCACCCCCTTGGACACCCTTTCACCCCGTGGACACCCCCCACCCCCGTGGACAGCCTTACCACCCCCTGGACACCCCTACCCCCCATGGACAGCCCACCTGGACAGCCCACCCACCTCCCTTGGACACCCCTTACTCCCCTGGACAGCCCTCCCACCCCTGTGGACAACCCGCCCTCCCCCGGGACACCCTGTACCCTCCATTGACAGCCCCACCCACGCCCGTGGACAACCCACCCCTTGGACATCACCCCACACCCTGTACACCTCCTCCACCCCTGGAAAGCCCGCCCACCTCCCTTGGACACCGCTTATATCCATCAGTTCTATATAAAGAGTTGATTGAAATTTATTCTAACTTTATTGGTTCCCCAAATATGATTTTTGATGAACCAACTAGAGATAATTAAACAAGTCACTAGAGCCATCCTCACACATGATATGGGTAAAACCAGATAACCCAAACCATTATTGAAAATAGGTGAATAATGGCATTGAACAAGATTACAAAGTGGAAAGTAGAGAAGATAAAATAAAAGACTTAAAATCCCAACCAAATAGGCCAAACTAAAAAGTAAGCCATATCGTCACAGGACTAACAATCTCCTCCATGACAACATGAAACAAAAGATGCAACAAAAAGAGAATCCATCATGATATAATATGCTCTTCCTATTACAAGGTTACTGAAATAAAAAATATAAAAATTCTTAAATGAAAAAGTAGGGTGTGAGATGAATCCCAATAGGATAACAACTTAGTTTCTACAGAAGGTCTAATATCAATAATGAAACCAATATACATTTAAAACAATTTTACAAATAATTTTAATAAAATAAACCAAATTTTAAATCATTTTCCAATTTTCCATAAAATATTATCATTTCCTATAGTCACAAATATGACATGTAAAAGCGATTAAAATAGGAAATCATATCCATTCATTAGGATGTATATATGTAGACACATATCATTAAAATAACATATGATGCAAAGAAATGTGGTAAAACTTTATATATCAAATATTTTGAGAAATAATCCATGATAAATCTATGAAGTGATAAATAATCAATAATGAAAATTGAAAAGGAATTTAGTATTGGAATCTAGCCTCTAAGATAATACAAATGAGAAAATAAAAATTCAATACAAGAATATGTTGTATAAAAAAGTTGTCATGTTTGGAAAAAAGATATCACAAAAAGGTACATCCTAATGGTGGAACACACAATAAGGTCACCCATGTCTCTATCTTGATGCACCAAAGATTTCCAATGGGAAATTTTCAAAATTCTATTCATAACCATGCTCATAATTTTATAAAACATTATCAATGATAATATGACCATCCTCAGAGTTTGAAAACCAATTTCTAATTAAGGAAAATCCATTTCAAAAGAAAAAGAAAACAAAATTTTGAAACATTTTCTTTTCTATGAATTCATTTGAAACAATTTATCACTTCCAATCAATGAAAAATCAAAAATAATTTATCAATAACTACATATTACTCATCAAATTAAACAATGTATTGAAGAGCCTAACTCAACATGGTAAAAACCCAGATACTTTCAATAACAGTGACTAGAAACTAAGAGAATAGCCTTCAAAATACAATTCATGCCAAGAATCTGAATGTATCGATATAAAACATTATCCAATAAAAAAATTGCAAAAAAAGAACACCCAAAATGAAAAATAATGAATTACATGAAGTTACGCACTACCGGAATCTGGTGTTTTCCAAACGATAATATACCCACAGTTTCTTCAAACCATTGCTATTGTGTTAAAGAAGGGAACATTTTCCAAATTTTTGAAGAAACCGTTGGCAATGCATAAGATTTCCTAATGGTTTCCCAAAACCAATGGGAAATAAATATTTTCTCTATGAAATATCATCGGATTATCAAAACCATTAGAAAAGAGAGTGTTTCCCAATGGTTTTTCAAAACCATTGGGAATGTTTTCTGACAAATACCCAGCACCCCATCTCCCACATGGATCGATGGCAGACCTTATCCAGAGCTCCTCCCGAGGTCTTCTCTGCCGTGGAACTACTTTCATTCATAGACTCATCTTCAATCAAACAAATGTTTGTTTCAACACTTCAAATTAGTATGTGTTACCCCAGTTTTATTGTTTTCCTCTTTTTTTCTGTTTTCTGTTTGGATTTTGGCTAAATTATAGTTCATGCTGTCTTTAGAGTACCGAACCCTTTGGTTTGTTTTATGATTTTTTGTTCTACACATCATACAAGGTAATTGGTTTATTTAGTGGGGTTTGTTCAGTGATGGTTCTAAAGGGTTTGTTTTATGTTTTTTGAACATTAGTTTAGATGATAATTGTATTTTGATTTTGTCGTTGGTTGGATGATGGATTGGAATTGTGAGCAGCCCCACCCCCACCCCTAGACACCTCCCACCCCCAAGACAGCCCCCACCCCTTGGACACCCCCATTGAACATGCCCCCATCCCCCTAGCACCCCCACCCCTAGAAACCCCCACCCCTAGGACAGCTCCCTCCCCAACACCCCCTAGACACCCCCACCCCCACCCTCCCTGGACACCCCTCACCTCCTATGAACATCCCAACCCCCTTGGACAACCCCACCCCCTGAACACCCCCACCCATTGGAAAACCCCCTGGACACCCCCCTGGATAGCCTCCCGCCCTTTTGGACACCCCCACCCACACCCTCCATGGACACCCCACCCCCATCGACACCCCCACCCCACTGGACAACCCCCCACCCCCCACCTCCACCACCCCTAGACACCCCACCCCTGGACCCCCTCCACCCCCTTGGATAGCCCCCACCCACCCCCTTAGACCCCCCCCCCCCCCCGGACACCACCACACCTCCTAAGTGGATGACCCAATTTTTTAATTTCAATTAACAATGTAGTGGATTTCCCCTTTCCCTGATGACTTTTTCTATGTGACCCAAAGAGCCGTATAAATTGAATTTGTCAGGTTTTGATGAATTTAATTTGTCATGTTTTGATAAAGTGAATGGGTTTTTTTGAATGAAATGGATAACACTAGATATTTTGGATTTCCTAGTGAGTACAATTATTTTAAATAAAATTACCCTAAGTGGGGATGCATGAGGGGTAGGGGGTTGTCCAGGTGTGGGGGGCTATCCTAGTGGGGGTAGGTTTTCCAGGGGTATGGGGCTATAGGGGTGTGGGGGAGGGGGTATGAGCAGCCCAAGGTGGGGTGTGGGCTGTCAAGGGGGGTCAGGGTGGGGTGTCTAGGTGGGGCAGGGGGGTGTGGGTGTCCAGGGAGGGAGTGGGCTATCTAGGTGGGTTGAGAGGATGTCCATGTGGGGGGTCTATCGAGGTGGGGGGATGTCCAGGTGGGGGTGGGCTGTCTAGGTGGGGGGGCTGTCCAGTTGGGGGCTGCAGGGGAGGGGGTGTGGGCTATCCAGGGAGGGGTGGGCTATCCTGGGGGGGTGGGAGGGGGCTATCCAGGTGGGGGATGGGGGTATGGGGTACCCCAATGATGGGTGTGGGTTGTCCAAGGGGTCAGGGTGGGGTGTCCAGGTGGGGTAGTGGGGTGTGGGTTGTCTAGGGGGTGGGTTGTCCAGCTGGTGGGTGTCAAAGTGGGGTTGGGGGGGTGTCCAGTGTTAGGATCAATATTATGATAGATATGATACTAATTGTAGTATCAAACTATGGTGTAGTTACTGAATGTACAAGAGGAGGGGTGAATTGTATGATTTAAAAAATCCTTAAGGAAATTTTTTATAAACAAAAATCACAACACCTCTATGTTCTAATAACTTGCATGATTCCCGAAAAATGATTCCGGAAATAAAACTTAATAAAATTTTACAACAACTAAGATTATACCTTAAAGTGTGTAGAATACTATATCATCGGCAACAAGGTTAAAGAAGTATATGAAAGTTATACATTCCTCAAAACCTAAAAATACAATAGAAAACTAAATTGAAACACTACAAGAAAAAAGTAGTAACTCTTTTAACCCAATTAGAAGGGTATCCATGGAACATAGAAAAAGGTTCTTTGGTTTATACTTTCAAGAATTTTTGTCTTACTCAACCCCACATAAGCACTCAATCAAAATATCAGTATCTGTCTTGCTATCCCCGCAAGCCCTTGATATGTAAGGAAATCCTCACTTCTATCTTTATAACCCAAAGTCTCTGATTTTAAGAAAATAGCACCTCTACACAAAGAAAATATTCATGAAGCAAAGATTGAACAAGCTTTTCAATCTTCTTACATGATGCCTGAGAGTTTATAAGATCCAGTCTCTCTATAAATCACTTCAACAACATATAAGAAAAGTTTCCAATGTTCAATTCTTCAAAAGTTCTGAGCTCGTTCAAATGAGATCCTATTTCTAGGCACGACATCAACGGTTGGCTCCCTCCTCCAACAGTCATAGTTTTCCTCGAATTTTAGAGGGACATGTACACATGTCACTCAATCAATGGTTAATTAGTAACTGAATGCACGACATCATTTTATAACAAAAAAAAATTGTAAGAAAAAGTATGGTTACATAAGAATATTCATTTTTCGGAGTGTAAGAAAAAAAAATTCGGAGTCTAACCAAAAAAACATTCGGTATCTATAATAAAAGGATATTCAGATTCTGTTTTCAAAGGAATTTGGAATGTGAATTCTACAGAATTCTGGAGTCTGAATTTCAAGGAAATTTGGCATCTGGATTCATAAGAATTCGGAGTCTCAACTCATAAGAGTTCGGAGTCTAAATTCAAATAGTTTGGCATTAGAGCTCATAAGAGTTTAGAGTCTTAATTTAGAGAGTTCGGAGTCCGAACTCATAAGAGTTTAGAGTCTGAATTCAAAGAAATAGGAGTCAGAAATCAAAAGAGTTTAGAGTCTGATTTTAGAGAACTCGGATTCATAACTCAAAAAAGCTTGGAGTCTGAATTCAGAGAACCTGGATCCGGAATTAGGATCCTGAAAATAGAATGCTTTTATATCTAAGTATTATATGATTATGAGGTTTTAGATACTAAACAGAATTTTATACATATACAAAATGAAAAATGAAAAACATGGCAAGTATAAATTCCCTTGGGGAAGAAAAATTTTCCTTATGAAAGTAAAGAATAGGGTAGAATGAAATTTTACTTAAGATAAGGTGTTTGTGATTTTCAAAACAAAAAGAAATGGTAAATTCATAAGGAAACATTATTGACTCAAAAATCTCCTCCAAGTATAATGAATGGAAATGTTATAAGGAAAACCTTATTCACTCAACAATCTCCCCCTTTTTGGAAAGCACAAACATCCTTACAAAAAAGAATATAATGACATAGAAAATTTTTTTCTAGACATTGAAATAAAACATATCTCCCTTTACACATAGACAATGATGAATAAGACTAACTCCCCCTTAAGTTTTGGAACTCTAAGGATCGTATTATAGATTTACAAAATGAATTTTCTCATTATCTTAGATACAAAAATCTCTGTAATGAAAACTCCCCCTTAGTTAAACTCCCCCTTACTTAGGGATATTTCTTCTTTAAGTAGAATTCTTTTTCCTTTCTCCCCTTTTTTTATTTCCAAATTTTTTTGAGGGAATGGAAAGAAATTATGGTACATGAAATATTAGTACAATATATGCAAAAGAGAAATCACCACAAATTTCATTACTATTAGAATGAATTTGTACAAGGAAATGAATACAACAAAAAATCGGATAAGGTCTATCATCCTTCCTTATCCTTGGGCATTAGATTCTTCACTATAGTATTTATCCATTTGAGCACCTTATGATATTCCTCTACTCCATTAAGAATTTGTTCATGATCCTCAGCTTTCTTCTCTAAGGCTTTGATTCTTTCCTCCTGATCCTTGAGATCCTCTTCCTTAGCCTTCAGGACTTCTTCCTCCTTAATTATCTTTTCTTCAATCTCAATCCAAAGTTCACATTCTATCATCCAGCTTTGGGAAAAATAATACAACATTCCATTAAAATCCTTTACTTCTTGAATCTGAGTATTTTTCTCAAGAGTTAATTTTTCTTGAAAACTGGTTGTAAGATCCTTGATCCCACCATCTTCTATGTTAAAAGCCTCTATTACACCATCTAGGAACTCTTCAAGTTCTATCAAGTATTCAACAATATTATTTGACCAGCCAACCATTTTTTTACAAGACCTCTTGTGGTATTCGTAGTTAATAATGATATTCTTGAGTTCAGCCTCAAGCTTCACACACTTGTCCATCACCAAGGACACCGAATCCAATTTTTGTTTTAATGAATATTAGAGCATCTGGAATCCTAAGTTTATGCCTGGGAAAATTATAATGGTGCCAACTAGTTTCATCAATGATTGAACAATGAAATCATGTCCAAGGGACGATGATTCTGAATATAAAATTTTTCCAGGTGCAGGCTCTTTATCTAATTCAGCAAGTTTCCTTTTTTAAGATTCACGTTCTTTATTCTTCTTTAAAATAGCTTTATTAGGTGTATCAACAAACTACTTTTTACCTTTATCAGTTCTCAGAATGACTTCCTCATCTAGACATTCATGTTCACTATCAGATAGCTAAACAATATTATCCTCATATACTTATTCTTTTGGAGCTCCTGCCTCAGCAACCTCAGAATGAATAAAATTTCAATTATAACATTCTTCCTCAGACAACTTGTTCAATTCATCTTTAGCCTTTTCATCTATTCCAAGAGTGGAAAGCTTCAAAGATTTATCTTGAAAAGTTTGGATTGACAATTTATCATATGGGCTTTCCTTATCATGAAATTCCTCCATATGATTAATAAAATCAGCTATTTCACCACTTCTTTCAGCTTCTTATTATATTCATTTGATAGCATATTTCTCTTCAGCAACCTTCTATTGGGCTTTTTCTGGAAACATGTACTTCTTCCCTGGAGTTTCAGGTAAGGGTTCTACTAGGAAGGATTCTGGTACAAGAATTTTTTTCAGATTATTTTTTTGCATCCATCAGAATAGATTGTACAATCTCAGTCTTAGACGTCTTTTTATTTAACTTATTTTCTTTGTCTTGCTTCTCAAGCACATTAGCTGTTTTCTTTTTCAAAGCCTTGGCTTCTGCAGGATCCATGCCAAAATGTGTCTCTCTTTCCTTATGATTTTCCTTATCTTCCTTCCACTTGTCTACAACCTCATCAGGATAAGATTTTTTTCTTCTTAGGTTTTGGAGGTGTGGATTGAGCTACCTTAGATTTTGGGGTTTTCTCTTCTTCTTGCACATCCTTCAACATCCTATTCTTTCCAAACTTTGTTGGTGGTTCAGTCACAACTTGTTTCTTAGATTCATCTTCCTCCTCTGGTAGGTCATAAAATTCTTCAGATTCATTAGAAAATCCAAAGTTCATTCTTTTCAAAGTATCATCACTGACAAGAATAACTTTATTGTTCTTGGTATTTCAGATGCAATGGATTTTAAAATATTCTAGACACTAAACAATCAGATTAAAAATAATGCCTGGATACAAGATTATCTAAGCCTTCAAATTTATATTCTTAATATTCTCAATCATATTGAGAATATTCTTAACTAGAATGATCGTACTTAAATTTACCAGAAAATACGATATAGACATATAACTATTCTTCAAGGTGTCCTTATCACCTTTTCTCAGAATGATAAATCATTGCACCGAGAGTTCAAGAATCCGATTTTTTGTAGAGAGGTGAGAAATATTTGGTGTCTTGAAATCAGTAATACCGAGGCACACCATAGCATTCACCATTAAAAAAAATTCTCTATCATCTGCTAGCTTATGAGAATAGAATTCAGCTTCTCCTTTATATGGTACTCCAATCAGGCTAGCTGCCTTAGTATATGAAAGAGCATTGGTCTTTCCATAGCTTTTGAAAGAAGACCTCTCTCTGACTACTTCTTTAAAGAAGCTGACTAATTCATAAAACTCATTCATCATATCCGGATACACTAAGTCTTGAGCCCCTTGTTTCGATATGCATACACTCTCCCATCCACTAAGCTTGATATTCTTCGAGATTATAAAATCATATTTTTTGAAGAAGGTTAGATGTACCAACCTGTCCCTATATACCTGCCACTCTAGAATTGGCTTGAGAGTAGACATATCGTTCTGAGAGGATTATTCTACAGACATTCAAAATTGAGAAACTCTAAGAAGTTTGGAACGGTCTTAAGTAGAGAGGTAGATCTTTAGCACGTGAGAGCTTGAGATTGATGTGGGAAAACCCTTCAGGGGTCCTTTATATAGGCATTAGAAGTGACGATTCATCTTCAAAACTAAATCCAATGGCTGAAAATCCATCTAATTAGATCTAACGGTTGATATTATTGCCACACGGAAATCATGTTAGAATCCGATCTTTTGTGTTTTTTAAGAAAAACATTTAGATTTAAGAAAACATGAATCTGAAAAAAAAATTTAAAACCCAATGAAAATACAAGAAAGTAAATGATAATAACAAAAACATGTGAAAGGAAACATACCTTTCAGATTCCAAGGAAGAATATTCGTATCGAGGAAAAATTTTTCTTAAAAAACATTAGATTCATAAAAAATTTGATTATGAAAAATTTGAAAACTTCATTATGAAATTTTTTGAAAACTTCATTACGAAATTTTTTGAAAACCTCATTACGAAAAATTTTAATCTAACTAAAAAGAAAATGTACTCCCCCTATGAAAAGGAGTTTATTACTATAAAGAGATTGGTTTCAACAGAACATTAACAAGGAAGATTACCTTATGAATATCATCCCTAACTTTCATTTTATATATTCAAATCTATCAGAGGGTAAAGATTTTGTGGAAATATCAGCAAGTTGATCTTGTGTTCTGATAAACGGAAGAATGATATCCCCTTTTTGTGTGTAATCCCTAAGAATGTGATGCCTAATATCTATGTTCTTTTCATGAGAGTGATGTGCAGGGTTTTTTCTTAAGGCAATGACACTAGTATTATCACAAAAAATTTGTGTTTTGGGAAAACTCATACCATAGTCTATGAGTGTGTGTTGCATCCACAATACTTTATCACAAAAACTTTCAACTGTTACATATTCACCTTCAATAGTGGAAAGTTCTATTGAGTGTTGCTTCTTGCATGACCATGAAACTAATGAATCTCTTATGAAATTACACGTTCCATATGTAATATTTATATCCATTCTACATCCACCAATGTCAGCATCCAAAAAACTTTTTAGAACAAAATCATTTCCAGAAGTATAAAAGAGTCCTAAATCCATGGTTCCCTTTAAGTAGTGAAAAATTCATTTCACTGCCTTTAAATGAGTTTCCTTAGGATTGGATTGTTATCTTACACGTATGAATACTGAAAACATTATGTCTGGATGACTAGCTATCAAGTGAAGTAATCTTCCTATCATACATCTAAAATATGTTTGATCTACTAGTTTCCCTACTTCATCAAGATCAAGTGTGTTTGAGATACCAATGGCAGTACTAATAATCTTAGTGTTTTCATATCCATACTTTTTAAGAAGATATTTAATATACTTATGCTGGGAGGTAAAGATTCCTTCTAATTTTTTTGAAATTTTAAAACCAAGGAAAAATGTTAACTCACCCATCATACTCATTTCAAACTCATATTTCATTATATTCACAAAGGAATCAGTTAAAGATTGCTAAGTTGAACCAAATATAATGTCATAAACATAGAGTTTAATTATCAAAATGTTTTTCTTATATTTATTTATAAAAAGGGTTGGATCAGCATTTTTCTTAATGTAATTATTTTGAAGAAAAAAATATTTTAAGTCTATCATACCAGGAACGAGGAGCATTCTTATGTCCATACAATGCTTTGGTATGTTTATAAAAATGTTTACGATGTTTTGTATCTTCAAAACCAGGAGGTTTTTAAACAAAAACATCCTCATGGACATAACCATTTAGGAATGCACATTTTACATCCATTTGAAAATGTTTGAAATTGAAGAATGCTGCAAAGGCAAGTAAAATACGAATAGATTCAACTCTAGCTACTGAAGAATAGGTTTTTCTTCATAGTCTATTCCTTCTTGTTGATTATATCCTTTCGAAACCAATATAGATTTATCTCTTAATATGATTCCATTTTCATAACACTTATTTCTAAAGACCCATTTTACTCCAATAACAGAAGCTTCCTAAGGTCTTTGAACCAAGGTCCAGACTTTATTCCTTTCAAATTCATTTTGTTCATATTTCATAGATTTTATCCAATACTCATCACCTAAAGCTTCATCAGTGCTTTTTTGTTCTAATTAGGAAAGAAATGCTAGATGTTATACTTCCTTTCTTAAGGATATTATAGTCCTTACAGGATGATTTTCATCACCAATGATACTATCACTGGGACGATTCTTGAGAAACAACTGATTTTGGTATTGTAAATCCTGTTGCTAAACATAGGGTAGAAACTCTTTTGGGGTAAATGCTTCAGAAAAATCTTCTTGAGAATTTTCTTTATCAGAATTATCTTCTAACAAAGGTTGATAATCAGTTTTTGAAAACACATCTGAAGATGTTGGTTGGGGTTGTTTAAAAACAAAGGGATCAATTTCATCAAATTTTACATGTACATTTTCTTCAACAGTACAAGTGTTTATATTAAAAACTCTATAAGACTTAGAAGTTGTGGTGTATCATAAGAAAATTCCTTCAACATATTTTGGTGAGAATTTGTGTAAGTTATCTTTAGTATTCAGAATGAATACCTTGCATCCAAAAATCTTGAAGTAAGAAACTCTAGGTTTTCTACCATTTCATAACTCATAAAAAGTTTTATTAAGAAAAGGTCTAATCAAAACAAGATTTATATTTAAACAAGGAATAAATATAGCTTCATCCCAAAAAATTTAGCCTATAGAATATTCAATAAACACGGTTGTTGTTATCTCTTTAAGAATTATATTTCTTCTTTCAAAAATACCATTTTTTGGGTAGTTCTGGGTGCTGAGAAGTTGTGAGTAATGACTTTTCTGCTACAAAAACATTCAAAATCATAATTTTGAAAATATACTCCATGATCACTATGAATAGTTATCAAAGGAAGGTTTTTCTAATTATTAAATTGTTCTCTAAAACTTTTGAAATAAGAAAAGGCTTCATATTTCATTTCTAGAAAATAGACCCACGTAAATCTAGTGTAATCATCCACTAAGACAAATACAAAATATTTTCCTCCAATGCTTCCAGTTTGTGTTGGACCAAAAGGATCCATATGCACCAGCTGTAATTCATCAATGGTTAAGACTTCACCGACTGATTTAAAACATGATTTATGTTTCTTTCCATATTTACAAGGATCACAAAATTTTGAAGAATCAAATCTAAGCTTCGGTAGATCCTTCAATAGTATTTTCATAGAGAATTTACATAGGTCCTTAATGTTAAAGTGACCTAAAATTCTATGCCATAAATAAGAATGATCTTCCATTACACTAAGTCATGGTAGATATTGGATCTTATGGTCTTCTATGTTTAGTGTGTAAAAGTTCTCTTGATTATGGGCAGAAAGAATAAACTCTTCCTTGGAATTGTGTACTAAGAACTTTTCCTTCCTAAAATTCACAAGGTAAACATCATCACACAATTGACTTATGCTAATGAGGTTGTTCTTAAGACCCTAAACAAATAATACATTTGAAATTAATGTTTTTCTAAGAAGAATGATGTTACCTATACCAATAATCACACCCTTAGCATTATCTCCAAAAGTTACTTTTCCTCATTTCGTATTGATAATCTTTTCAAAAATGTTTTTGTTACCATAAATAATATGGGAACATCCACTATCCATGTACCAAGTATTTCTATTGGTACCTTCTTTATATTCCTGAAAATAAGAAAGTTATACTTTCAGAATCCAAAATTCCTTGGATCCGGAATTTTTAGAAAAAAAGTTTTCAGAATCCTCATTTATTTAGAAAAAAAATCTTTATGAAACCAAAGAGATTGAATACTATTAAAAGAGAAACATTTCTACTAATTCCCACCACTTTTACATTTAGTAAAAAAGGGGCTCTCTAAGGAATAAAAGAGTTGTTTTTGAAAACTAATTTTCAGTGAGTATAACCTCATACGGCCGTATTTCCTTGAGGTTTTATTTCAGAATACATATTGTCAAAATTTTCTTTACCAGAGGTAAGGTTTTCAAGATGTTTATTAAGGGAATATATTTCAGATTTTAGCCTGATGAATAAATTCCAATCCTCAGGGATTATTTCCTTAGAATAATATTTTTCCTCAAGAACATTTATTTTTGAAATTGCATTCTTAAGATCTCTAGAATGATTTTCCTTTTAAAAATTTACTTCCTTAAAGTATTTAAAATTTTTAACTAAAAGCACATCATTATCTTCAAGATCTCTAGAGAGGTCTGGAATCTCTTTTGTAAGAAATTATTCTCTTGTATTTGTCTTTCCAAATTTCTTATAAATTTTACAATTTTTTGCTTCTAACAACTTGAAAATCTAGATAAATCTTCATAAGAAGTTATTTCTTCACTATCTAAAGATGAAGTATCTTCATTAGAAGTAATATGTCCAGAATAGTAATTCTTATCAAGAGATAAATTTGTTAAAGCCTTGGCCGAGTGTACCATGGCCATAAGACATGTATTAGGGAAAGAATTAGTAGTAATAAATCCAATATTCATCTGTGATGATGATTAATATTTAGAAGATTCACTTCCAGAAGAGTCTCCATAGCTATCACTCCAAGTATCTTATGCTTTAAGACTTTTCTTGTGCTTCAAACGATAGAACTTCTTCTTATTTCTTTCAGAATTCCTTTCCTTATTTTACTTCATTTTCAATAGAGGGAAATCGGGTTTTATATGACCTATTCTTCTACACTCATAACAAGTAACTTCCCCATATTTCTTATATTTGTAGTCTCTCTTCTTGTACTTATTTGGATGGTTTTTTTGAGATATTATCTTGTTCATTCCTGGAGAACGATTAGATAATTCATTCTCAGATTTTTCTATATCACTAAATTCTGACTGAATAGTAACTTTCTTTGACTTTGATCTAGTAACTCTTTCTGGAGTTTTGGATTTCTTGTGTTTAGAAGTAGTTTTAAAAGAAACTCCTCCATTCTCATTCTTCTTTTTAATATTCTCAACATCTCTCTTCATTCTAATCTAATGATGAAGAAGAGTTCCAAACAGCTCGTTTAAGGAAATATGGGTAACTTTTCTGTTCTCATCAATTGCTATCCTCTTGGACTCCCAATCATTTGGAATGATGTCTATGATCTTATCTACAAGGGCCTCATAATCCAAACCATTTTCTCTCATAGACTGTAATCTATTCATGATAGTCATAAACCTTTGTGGAAATTTTCTTATTGGTTCTCCATAAATAATGTTAAATCCATGGTAGTCAGCTCTCCACATAGCTCTTCATGTCTCTATAATATTAGAAGTACCGAAATGTGTAACTTCAAGTTTCTTCCAGATACTGTTTGTAGCTTCACATTAAGATATTTGACTATAGATGTTTCTAGTCATGAAACATAGAAATGTATTTCTGACTCTATAATTTTTTTGAAATTCTGATTTCTCTTGATTAGTAAAAATTCTCAATTCCTTATCAAGAATCTTATAGTCTCCTTTCATCATTAGGTAGTAATCAACTCCAGTGTTAATAATGAAAGTCTTCATCCTATCTCTAGAGTACTCATAATCATTTCTATAAATAATTGTAGGTATGGTAGGATTTAGATTGTTGATAGAACCAACATTTTAACCTTCCATCTTAAGGAAAATCATGTCACACAAACTTGTTAGTACTATAAGCTTGTAAATAGAAGAAAATTTCCAAAGAAAAAAATAGAACTAGATTATCTATTAGCAGAAAAATGAATCGAAACATTATGAGTCTGAAAATATGATTCCGAAAAAAATGATGAAGAACTCCTAAATCTAATCATGAGATTAATTCAGATTTAACCAAAACTCTAAAGCCAATTGTTAGATTGGTTCATGAAACAAGGTCACCTGCTCTAATGCCAATTTCAAGGATCGTTAGTATGATAGATATGATACTGATTGTAGTATCAAACTATGTTGTAGATACTCAATATACAAGAAGGGGGTGAATTGTATACTTTAAAAAATACTTAAGGAAATTTTATATAAAAAAAATTCACAACAACTCTATAATCTAATGACATGCTTGATTCCGGAAAAGTGATTCTTGAAATGAAACATAACAAATGATTTCAACAACTACGATATTACCTTAAAGCATGTAGATTCCTATATAATTAGTGTAAAAGTTTAAGGAAGTATATATAAGTTATACTTTCCTCAACAACTAAAAATACAACTGAAAACAAAATTGAAACACTACAAGAAACATGTAGTAACTCTTTTAACCCAATGAGAAGGGTATCCAACAACCATGGATAAAGGTTCCTTGATTTATTCTTCCATAAAAGTATGTCTTACCCAAACCCAGGTAAGCCCTCAATCTGAAGATCAGTATCTGTATTGCTATCCCCGCAAGCCCTCGATTTGTAAAGAAATTGGCACCTTTGACTTCACAACCCGAAGTCACTGATTTCAAGGAAATCGAAACTTTGCACAAGGAAAATATGCCTTAAGCAAAGTTTGAACAATCCATTCAAACATTCTTCCCGAATCGTGAGAGTTTATAAGAGCCTATCTCTCTAAAAATCACCTCAACAACATATAATAAAAGTTTTCCATGTTCAGTTATTTAGAAGTTCTAAGCTCGTTCAAATGAGATCTTATGTATAGGCATGGATTCAACGATTGAGTCCCTCCTCCAATGATCATATTTTTCATTTAATTTCAGAGGGACCTGTACACGTGTCACTCAAACAACTATTAGTTAGTAAATGAATGCACAAAATAACTTTATAACAAAAAACAAGTGTAAGAAAATGTATGTTTATGTAATCAAATTTATATTTTGGAGTGTAAGAAAAAATATGTTCGAATTCAAACCAAAAATACATTCGGTATCTATTATACAAGGATATTTTGATTCTATTTTGCAAGGTATTAGGAACCTAAATTCTATAGAATTCTGTAGTCTGAATTTCAAGGGAATTCAGAATCTGCATTCACAAGAATTAGGAGTATCATCTCATAAGAGTTCGGAGTCTGAATTCAGAGAGTTCAGAGTCTGAATTCAGAGTGTTTGGAGTTATAACTCATAAGAGTTCAGGGTATGAATTCAGAGAACTCGGAGTCAGAACTCTAAAGAGTTTGGAGTCAGATTTCAGAGAACATGGAGTCATAACATAAAAAAGCTAAGAGTCTGAATTTAGAGAACTCCAAACCTGAATTCGGATCCTGAAAATAGAATGCCTCTATATCTAAGTATTATATGATTCCAAAGTTCTGTATACTAAACTGAATTTTATAGTTAGAAAAAATTAATAATGAAAAACATGGTAAGGATAAATTTCCTTGGGGAATAAAAATATTTCTTATGAAAGTAAAACATAGGGTAGGATGAAAATTTCCTTCCGATATGTTGTCTGTGAATTTCAAAACAAGAAGGAATGGTAAATTCAAAAGGAAACCTAATTGACTCAACAATATCCGACAAGTATGATGTAATGGAAAAGTAATAAGGAAAACCTTATTGGCTCTATAATGTCCCCCTTTTTGGAAAGCAAAAACAACCTTATGAAAAATAATATAAGGACTTAGAAAATATTATTCTAGACTTTGAAATAAAACATCTCTCCCAATACACACAGAAAATGATGAATACAACTAACTCCCCCATAGGCTTTGGAACTATAAGGATCGTATTATAGATTTCTAGAAGGATATTTTTCATTATCTTGGATATAGAAATCTCTGTAATAAACCCCCTCCCCCATTAGATAAACTATCCCTTACATATGGATATTTCTTATTTACATAGATTTATTTTTTCCTTTCTCCTCCTTTGTGATTTTCAAAAAGAAATTGAGGGAGTGGGAAGAAATTGTCATACCTAATAGATTAGTACAATATATCAAAAAGGAAAAAAACCAAATATTTCACTATGATTAGAAATAATTTGTATGAGGAAATGAATACAACAAAAAATTGGATTGGGTATACCATCCTTCTTTCTCCTTGGGCATCAGCTTCTTCACTATAGTCTTTTGCTTTTTGAGCTCCTTATGATCTTCCTCTACTCTCTTAAGAATTTATTCGTGATCCTCATCATTCTTCTCTAAGGATTTGATTTTTTTATCCTGACCATTGAGAGCCTCTTCCTTAGCCTTGAGGACTTCTTTCTACTTAACAAGATTTTATTCAATCTCAATCCAAAGATCCATTTCTCTCTTCTAGCTATAGGAAGAAGAATACAACTTTCCATTCATATCCTTTACTTCTTGAATCCATGTATTTTTCTCAAGAGTTATATTTTCTTCAAAACTGTTTGTAAGATCCTTTATCCGACCATCTTCTATGTCAAAAGCCTCCTTTTCACCATCTTGGAACTCACCACGTTCTCTCATGTCTTCAACTGTCTTCTTTGTCCATCCAACAATTTTCTTAGAAGACTTATTTTGGGATTTGTAGTTAATGAAGAAATTATTAATATCATCCTCAAGCTCGACACACTTGGCCATCACCATGGACACTAAATCCGATTTTTGGTTTAAGGAAAGTTGGAACATCTGGAATATGGAGTCTATGCTTGGGAAAATCAGAATGGTGCCAACCATTTTCTTCAATGACTGAACAATGGAATAATTCCAAGGGACGATGATTATGAATTAGAAATTTTGCAAGGTGGAGGCTCTTTCTCAAATTCCGCATGTTTCCATTTTGAAGATTAATCAGCTTTCTTGTTCATTAAAATAGCTTTAGTAGGTGTATCAAAAACCACCTTTTTACCTTTATCAGTTCTCGGAATGACTTCCTCATCCATAGATTCATGTTTACTTTCAGACAGTTGAACAATCTTATCCTTATCTACTTCTTCATTTTAAGCTCCTGCCTCCAAATCCTCAGGATGAATAAAATATTGATTATAAATGTAACACCCCAAGAATTCATAATGTGTTATTTCTTCAAAATAATTCAATAACTTGCACTACACGCAACACCGAGTTCAATTGCACCATGAATTACCAAAAAGCCATTCAAAAGAGGTTATGAATAGTATTAACTAAATTTTAAACTTTATATAATCCTTATAATTTTTCCATATTATGAGTATCTTAGACATAATGCAAGAACAAATTCATTTTCAGTATTGCACTTTTATCACCTTTTAATAGTGAACCCTTTTTAAATAAAATATTTTAAACTTTTTGACTAAATGGGGACATCAAAAATTTAAAATGAAACATCCCAAGCTTCCACGGTACATTTTCTTTGAATAATACAGTAGCGTGTGTTGTACGCAACCTTGAGTTTTAACACACACCACAACCAATCAAACTAGCCGTTATGAATAGTAATACCTAATTTTTGAAATTATATATATTTTATATTTCAAAATGGAATTCATTTTTGGATTCGGAATATCTAATTTATCCTAAGGTGAAATTTTGGTACTTTTCGGATAACTTTCATATTTTGATGAATAGTGAAAATTACTAAATTTTAATTAAAAACAACTTTTTTAATCAAAATAATTAATAGTGATAAATTACGAATTTGAGTGGTTTTAAAGTATATTTAGAATATATTTTTACCATTTAATATAATGTTGGTCATTGGACATAATTTTACAATTAAACCGAACATAAACAAGTGTCAATCTTTTGATAGTTATTATCTCTTAAAAACACGCTTTTTGTTTTGACAGCGGGAATTAATTTTAAATTAATATCTTCCACTTCTGTGTTTTGAATTTAGGAAAATGGATTCCATATTTGGAATTAGGATGTTCAAATTGTGTAAATAGGTAACTTTTCTTTTTATACATTTTGAATAATTACTGCGGTAAATATTTTATTTACCGTGGTTAAGGGTAAATCCGGTAAATAAGGGTTAAAAAATAATATTAAAATAATAGTAAATTACCCTAAAACGTGTCTTAACCCTATTGGTTGATACATGGTCGACCATGGACATCTTTGGGTCGATTTTGGGACCCCATGGATCCACTTGTAAGTGATAATGACACTTTCTTTTAATTAAGTTAAAATGAATACAAAAATGACACAGGCATATATCCTTTAGCAATACAATTGTTACATAGGGTTATATATGTTTGATTTTAGATTATAAATATTCATTAGAAATATAAAAAGATATCCTACATAATTATATTTTATTTATAATTTTTAGACATTAAATAATTTATTTTATTTATGACACAATGATGATGGAGTAATTACTATAATAGTGAAAAATCAAAATAATTGATATTATAAATTCCCAAATAAATATAATATGAAACTTTTAATGAATTAAACTAATTTTATAGGATAATATGATATATCAGGATTGATTTAATTGACTTTTTTCTAAGTAATCAATCTGTTATGAGTTTCAAAAAAATCAACTATTGAATAGTGTCAAAATTGACATAAAAGAGTTCTTAAAACAAATATTATATTATTAATTGATATTAAATTCCTAAAAATCTAAGGATCGGACAAGAGACTTATATCATGATAGTTTCATCCTTAATGGACCACTTGGGTGTCGCTTGGATGTATGTAGTAAGTTTATTAACCATATTATATAAAAATACAAAGAGACATTATAAAAGTGAAACTAATTAACTTAGAGTTAATACTTAAAGATAAGGTTAATATAAGTACCCAAACCTGTCTAAATTCTATTGGTTGAGTTGTTTTCGACCCATCCCCACCTTAACCATTTAATAATAAACTTTTGATCCATTAGAAACCGAATATGAATTTATTATAAATTAGTATTTCTAGCTTTTCCAAAGGTGCCCCTCCTCTCCCTTATAAAAGGAGACCACTTCTACTCATTCCTCACACCTCTCAAGCCACTTGTCTCGGCCAAAATCTGCCCAAATACTCTCCCAACTTCCCTCACTACAACCTAGAGGCATTATTTTGATCAGAAATCCAACCTAAGGAGCCCTTTTGATCAAATCAAAAGGAAGAACCCGAAGAAGAGGTAATGTTTTCACCACCCCTTTTCAAGTTCCTTTCTTCTTCCACTTCTTCTTTCTTTGTTCTTATCATTCTAAAATAATAACTCCAGTATCTAAAATATACTGTGATGTTATTATAAATATGGTACAACCATATTCAGTATTCTATCCACCCTTTGAATAACATGTCACCATACGTGCGTACGTACGGCTTACCGTCTCCACGTCGTGGTGTAATTGTTATTCAATATATTATTATTTGGATGGGTATAATAATGATGTGAAACTCCTGTAAATAATAAATATAACATGTTAATTTTTCTGTATATATGATATAACATCCATTTATATATTATTTTAATATCAAAAGAATGATATTGTCGCTCGTGCGTACGTACGGACTACCGTCTCCACAAACGCGATAAGATTCATTCTCCATCATATCCATTCAAGTATAATTATCATTTGATGATTTAAAAATGATGTTTAAGGACTTGATATCATTCTGGATATGAATAATATACAACCTATCCATTACAAACATGTCTTATGTAACAAAACATATAAAATAAAACATGTAAGTTAACACCCGAAACAACGATAATACTATGATATTATTATCAAATCAATATTAAAAGATCATATATGATATCATATTAATGTATATGATTCTTTTATAATTTAATAACAATTATTTCACCATTATACAGGAGGTTAACCTACCCCAACCAAGGAAAAGTACAAGGTAAGGGGTTTTCATCTCACTCCTTATTCCCGTGAGATTCATGCCATATTGCCACCATCACCTTTTGTGTGGTGTATGTACTGCCCACAATTATATTCTTTGTGTAATACACTGTAATTTATGTGTATTTACATATTCATTGTATTATACCTCTTTCATTGGTTGTATGTTTCATAAGTTACCAAATTGGTAAGGGTTATTTCACAATCTCTTCATTATCCGAGGTTGTTTATACGTAATAATCTACTGGGATTTCTTTATCATCCACATCCATGTTTCTTCGAAATGTATTTCAAAACATATTTATTATTTACAAGAATATTGGTTAAAGTCATTTATACCCTTGTTTGACTTTTTATAAGAGGTTTATAAAGGAATCTTTCCGTCGTTTTCAAAACAAGGTCCTTTTAACCTTTTCGACAGAATTATGGTAAGAATGTTTTATTAACTTATACAGCGGGTGCTGCTATTTTCCGCCGTTATAAAATATTCAAAGCCTCCCTTACAAGCTTATAAGAATATTTTCAAAGAAAATGTTTTATTTTATATGGATCTTAAATGATTTCAAAATAAAAGGAGATATTTCTTTTAAAAGAATTTTGATTTCATCTATGTCAACATCATTTGATGGATTTTAAGATTATTTGTAGTTGATTTATTATGATACAAAACTTCTATATTGTATTGAAGGTTTTGTGATATGTTTGACTGTGGATGTGCTATTTTTATACCATTCATAGTTTATGGTGAAAGTATTGACATTTCGTATGATAGTTTTAATACGAATGTTTATGTTATGTTTAAACCTTTTCATATGGGAATGCATTGGACTTAATATGTGACGGGTGGAGCCCGCTATAGCTCCTCGATGCATCGGTAGGTCTCATGAGACAAACTAGTGTCTTGGCACAAGGCCTTGACAAAATCTTATTTGTAGTCTTGGCACGAGGCCTTGACTATGTGGTTATGATAGTCTGGCATTATGCATTCCAACATTATGAAAGTGGTTATTGATTTTTGCATGTGATTATTCGATTAGTAGAATATCCATGTGAATAAGTAAATGGAATTATTTCATTTTATTTATGCCATACCATGTTGAAAGTTCATGTTTGAAAGGCTTTTGTTTTAGTTATACATTGCCTTAAATGTTTATTCTTATTTATGAAAGTTTCCACTATATTGTTATCCTTACTGGGCATTTGAGCTCACCCCTTTTCTATGTTTTATTTTTCCCAGGAAGTGAAGAAGTAAATTATGAATGACCTGCAGGGATATTATGTGGGGATATGAGTGTGGATTATGGAGACATTATGTTGTTGTTGTAGTTTTTCATTTTATGATGTAATGTAAACTTATGAACATATCTTGTGTTTCCAAGGCTACTAAACCAATCGGTCTTTCGAGATTTGATCTTTCTTGTGATCATGCCAATGTTATGTAATAAGGCACCGACTCTGGGTAACTAGGGTCGGGGCGTTACAGTGGGTATCAGAGGAAGTTTAGTACAAACCTTGGAAGCTAGATTTAGATAAACTATGATTAGAGCACGTAGACCTAAGATGAACTTTGAGGATTAGTATAGAAGAACTTCCTAGAATTTTGGTATTGTAGAGATTTTGTGAGTTTTCCGAGCAATACATCCCTGTCTGGATATGAGCAGGTAGAGGTGGCTCTGGCACAGATGTACCTAGGGGTAACACCCGAAAACACCGCTTTGAGCTAGACTCGAACAGGAACTGGTGCACGACAACGGGCCTTGCTGCACTCTTGGTTACGACACTCCCGGGGGATATGCTTAGGATAATTCTCATTTTCTTTACAAACCATTATGAAGGGTTTATGAGTATATACATCCTCAAAGGAGACATTTTTATGATTATGGATTATATCCATAAATAGTTCAATTTATGTTAAGTGTCTTATAAGTATGGGATTATGTATTTTGATTCATAAACTGATCTAGTGTTTGCCATTGTTTAGAAATGGCGCCCAGTAGAAGGAATGAGAACTCTAGCAATGCACATGATACAAAGAGAAAGAAGGATCATATATTTTATGGTCTTAAGCCAGAATTTACAAGAGAAATAGTCTCGCATGTATTATCATCATATGAAGAAATAATATCAAGTGTTGATAAGATAAGTAAAGAGTTTACTGAGTCCTATGGATTTGAAGGGAAGCAAGAGAAGAAAAGGATGGAAGAGAGAAAGATGGATAAAGGGAAGAGGGAAAAGAAGAATTTTCCCATATGTGGTAACTGTTGAAAGAAACACCCTGGAACTTGCCTGAAAGAAATGGGAGTTTGTTATAAGTGTGGAGAAAAAGGGCACAAAGTACGTGACTGCAAGGGTAAGAAAATGGTTTCAAATGTACAATGCTTCATTTGCAAGGAGTTTGGACACTAAGCGAACCTATGTCCCAGTCATCAGACTATGCCACAAATGATGTTATTGGATAATAATCAAGTTATGATACTACCACAGATGAAGAGGAATGATTAGAGTTCTTATGTTGATTATGTCAATTGAGTGTAGTATCCACAATGTACTTGTTATAATAATTAAAGAGTATATAAGGATTGTACTGCAGTACTATTTCATTAAGGACTTGAGATTGTGTGGAACAAAGAAAAGTGACTCAATAGCAGGATAAATTTTTGGAAAATATTTGGTTGAGAGAATGATAAACCATAATATAGTTCTGATACCGACGTAGTGGTTTTCGAATAATACATGATTATTTTGGAAAAATTATATTGGATATTCTTGACCACGTTGGAACTGATTAATGATTTGTATATTCCATCAGTGTTGGGGTTTAAAACATTTTTGTATTGATGAAGTACATCCAGCATTCTATATTGAATAAGGGAGAATGAATGTAATCAATAAGGAATATGGTAATTCAGGATGTTTCAGTGTATTAAAAGAATAAATGATGAAGGTATTCATATGCTATTACGGGGTAAAAAGGATCTACATTATGTTTACCTTCCTTATAAATGTTGGACTATGAGTTTGGACAGAAGTATTTTGGATAGTTCTAGTTTGGATTATTTTGGATTTCCATAAAAGGACAACCCGGAGGTCGGGCGGCAACCCGTCGCGTCCGGCAAGGCTGTGAGACTTGAACCCGCAACCGAAGGGAGACAAGGGTGTATCACCTACCATTGGCCCACGAGATGTCCTGGATTAAATAATGTAGTTTTTTTAAATGATCCGGTAGATTAATTATAAATTCATTTATTTTGGAACCCTGTACGAATAGTATAAATAGAAAAAAAAATTACATTCTATTATCTTTTAGAGTGAAAGAAGATTTTGTGGTAGAAATTTATTAATGGATAAAACTATAATTATAAAGTATGTATATCTCCTTATGATCTTAGCCAATCTCATAAATAAATTTCTCAACATTAATAAAAGGAACTTAGAACAAAAATGTTGTCCTAGATGGTACCTTAAATCATCACTAATTTATGGCTTTGGGATTTTTGGCCTTTTCATAGCCATGTTCTCTACCACTCTCCTTCAGATAATTGATGGTTAGATTTCTCTTCCATATCCATATTTTCCTACATGGAACCCTAGTATGTGTTATTTTCGGTAATCTTCATACTTTCCACTCTTTGTTTTAAATAGAGGCCTCATTAATTCATTTTTCGATGTGGGATTTCAACTAAGATATTTTGAAACGTCAAAAATGTATTATCCCAATACCCTATGTGTTGTTGAACCGATGGTATTTCAAATCATCAAAGATTGATGAGTTTTAGGACCTCAATTTTATACTTGTTTGTGATTGATGACCTCAATCACTACCTATAAATATTTAGGTTTTTTCTCCAATTATATGTCTCTAATTGCCACCAATGTTCTCCTAATCGAGATCATAATTTGGTGGTGACCCTTTGATTTCTCTTTTCCTCATATTAAGACTAAATTTTAGTAACCCAATTTCCGATGTGGGTTTTCCCACAAATATATTTTCTACTTTCAACCTTTTATTTTCGAAGAACAATATCAAATTGCGAGGACGCAATTTATTGAAGGAGGAGAGAATGTAACACCCCAAGAATTCATAATGTGTTATTTCTTCAAAATAATTCAATAACTTGCACTACACGCAACACCGAGTTCAATTGCACCATGAATTACCAAAAATCCATTCAAAAGAGGTTATTAATAGTACTAACTAAATTTTAAACTTTATATAATCCTTATAATTTTTCCATATTATGAGTATCTTAGACATAATGCAAGAACAAATTCATTTTCAGTATTGCACTTTTATCACCTTTTAATAGTGAACCCTTTTTAAATACAATATTTTAAACTTTTTGACTAAATGGGGACATCAAAAATTTAAAATGAAACATCCCAAGCTTCCACGGTACGCTTTCTTTGAATAATACAGTAGCGTGTGTTGTACGCAACCTTGAGTTTTAACACACACCACAACCAATCAAACTAGCCGTTATGAATAGTAATACCTAATTTTTGAAATTATAAATATTTTATATTTCAAAATGGAATTCATTTTTGGATTCGGAATATCTAATTTAGCCTAAGGTGAAATTTTGGTACTTTTCGGATAACTTTCATATTTTGATGAATAGTGAAAATTACTAAATTTTAATTAAAAACAACTTTTTTAATCAAAATAATTAATAGTGATAAATTAAGAATTTGAGTGGTTTTAAAGTATATTTAGAATATATTTTTACCATTTAATATAATTTTGGTCATTGGACATAATTTTACAATTAAACCGAACATAAACAAGTGTCAATCTTTTGATAGTTATTATCTCTTAAAAACACGCTTTTTGTTTTGACAGCGGGAATTAATTTTAAATTAATTTCTGCCACTTATGTGTTTTGAATTTAGGAAAATGGATTCCATATTTGGAATCAGGATGTTCAAATTGTGTAAATAGGTAACTTTTATTTTTAGACATTTTGAATAATTACTGCGGTAAATATTTTATTTACCATGGTTAAGGGTAAATCCGGTAAATAAGGGTTAAAAAAAATATTATAATAATAGTAAATTACCCTAAAACGTGTCTTAACCCTATTGGTTGATACATGGTCGACCATGGACATCATTGGGTCGATTTTGGGACCCCATGGATCCACTTGTAAGTGATAATGACACTTTATTTTAATTAAGTTAAAATGAATACAAAAATGACACAAGCATATATCATTTAGCAAAACAATTGTTACATAGGGTTATATATGTTGGATTTTAGATTATAAATATTAATTAGAAATATAAAAAGATTTCCTACATAATGATATTTTATTTATAATTTTTAGACATTAAATAATCTATTTTATTTATGACACAATGATGATGCAGTAATTACAATAATAGTGAAAAATTAAAATAATTGATATTATAAATACCCAAATAAATATAATATGAAACTTTTAATGAATTAAACTAATTTTCTAGTATAATATGATATATTAGGATTGATTTAATTGACTTTTTTCGAAGTAATCAATCTGTTATGAGTTTCAGAAAAATCAACTATTGAATAGTGTCAAAATTGACATAAAAGAGTTCTTAAAACAAATATTATATTATTAATTGATATTAAATTCCTAAAAATCTAAGGTTCGGCCAAGAGACTTATATCATGATAGGTTTATCATTAATTGACCACTTGGGGGGTCGCTTGGATGTATGTAGTAAGTTTATTAACCATATTATATAAAAATACAAAGAAACATTGTAAAAGTGAAAATAATTAACTTAGAGTTAATACTTAATGATAAGTTTAATATAAGTACCCAAACCTGTCTAAATTATATTGGTTGAGTTGTTTTCGACCCATCCCCACCTTAAACTTTGAATAATCAACTTTGGATCCATTAGAAACCGAATTTGAATTTATTATAAATTAATATTTCTAGCTTTTCCAAAGGTTCCCCTCCTCTCCCTTATAAAAGGAGACCACTTCTACTCATTCCTCACACCTCTCAAGCCACTTGGCTCGGCCAAACTCTGCCCAAATACTCTTCCAACTTCCCTCACTACAACCTAGAGGCCTTAGTTTGATCAGAAAGCCAACCTATGGAGCCCTTTTGATAAAATCAAAAGGAAGAACCCGAAGAAGAGGTAATGTTTTCACCACCCCTTTTCATGTTCCTTTCTTCTTCCACTTCTTCTTTCTTTGTTATTACCATTCTAAAATAATAACTCTAGTATCTCAAATATACTTTGATGTTATTATAAATATGTTACAACCATATTCAGTATTCTATCCACCCTTTGAATAACATGTCACCATACGTGCGTACGTACGGCTTACCGTCTCCACGTCGTGGTGTAATTGTTATTCAATATATTATTATTTGGATGGGTATAATAATGATGTGAAACTCATGTAAATAATAAATATAACATGTTAATTATTCTTTATATATGATATAACATCCATTTATATATTATTTTAATATCAAAAGAATGATATTGTCGCTCGTGCGTACGTACAGACTACCGTCTCCGCAAACGCGATAAGATTCATTCTCCATCGTATCCATTCAAGTATAATTATCATTTGATGATTTAAAAATGATGTTTAAGGACATGATATCATTCTGGATATGAATAATATATAACTTATCCATTACAAACATGTCTTACGTAACAAAACATATAATATTAAGCAAGTAAGTTAACACCCGAAACAACGATAATACTAAGATATTATTATCAAATCAATATTAAAAGATCATATATGATATCATATTAATTTATATGATTCTTTTATAATTTAATAAAAATTATTTCACCATTATACAGGAGGTTAACCTACCCCAACCAAGGAAAAGTACAAGGTAAGGGGTTTTCATCTCACTCCTTATTCCCGTGAGATTCATGCCATATTGCCACCATCACCTTTTGTGTGGTGTATGTACTGCCCACAATTATATTCTTTGTGTAATACACTTTAATTTATGTGTATTTACATATTCATTGTATGATACCTCTTTCATGGGTTGTATGTTTCACAAGTTACCAAATTGGTAAGGGTTATTTCACAATCTCTTCATTATCCGAGGTTGTTTATACGTAATAATCTACTGGGATTTCTTTATCATCCACATCCATGTTTCTTCGAAATGTATTTCAAAACATATTTATTATTTACAAGAATATGGGTTAAAGTAATTTATACCCTTGTTTGACTTTTTATAAGAGGTTTATAAAGGAATCTTTCCGTCGTTTTCAAAACAAGGTCCTTTTTAACCTTTTCGACAGAATTATGGTAAGAATGTTTTTTTTAACTTATACGGCGGGTGCGGCTATTTTCCGTCGTTATAAAATCTTCAAAGCCTCCCTTACAAGCTTATAAGAATATTTTCAAAGAAAATGTTTTATTTTATATGGATCTTAAATGATTTCAAAATAAAAGGAGATATTTTTTTTAAAAGAATTTTGATTTCATCTATGTCAACATCCTTTGATGGATTTTAAGATTATTTGTAGTTGATTTATTATGATACAAAACTTCTATATTGTATTGAAGGTTTTGTGATATGTTTGACTGTGGATGTGCTATTTTTATACCATTCATATTTTATGGTGAAAGTATTGACATTTCATATGCTAGTTTTAATACGAATGTTTATGTTATGTTTAAACCTTTTCATATGGGAATGCATTGGACTTAATATGTGACGGGTGGAGCCCGCTATAGCTCCTCGATGCATCGGTAGGTCTAATGAGACAAACTAGTGTCTTGGAAAGAGTCCTTGACAAAATCTTATTTGTAGTCTTGGCATGAGGCCTTGACTATGTGGTTATGATAATCTGGCATTATGCATTCCAACATTATGAAAGTGGTTATTGGTTTTTGCATTTGATTATTCGATTAGTAGAATATCCATGTGAGTAAGTAAATGGAATTATTTCATTTTATTTATGCCATACCATGTTGAAAGTTCATGTTTGAAAGGCTTTTGTTTTAGTAATACATTGCCTTAAATGTTTATTCTTATTTATGAAAGTTTCCGCTATATTGTTATCCTTACTGGGCATTTGAGCTCACCCCTTTTCTATGTTTTATTTTTCCCAGGATGTGAAGAAGTAAATTATGAATGACCTGCAAGGATATTATGTGGGGATATGAGTGTGGATTATGGATACATTATGTTGTTGTTGTAGTTTTTCATTTTATGATGTAATGTAAACTTATGAACATATCTAGTGTTTCCAAGGCTACTAAACCAATCGGTCTTTCGAGATTTGATCTTTCTTGTGATCATTCCAATGTTATGTAATAATGAACCGACTCTGGGTAACTAGGGTCGGGGCGTTACAATAAATTTCTTCCTCAGACAACTTGTTCACTTCATCTTTAGTATTTTAATATATTCCAGGAGTGGCAAGCTTCAACGATTCGGCTTGATAAGTTCGGATTGAAAATTTTTCAGATGGGATTTATTTATCATGAACGTTCTCCACTTGCTTAATCAAATCAGTTGTGTCACCACTACTTTCAACTACTTCTTCTATTCCTTTGAAAGATTCTTTCTATTCAACAACCTTCTCTTGGGGTTTTTCCAGAGTCTTGTACTTCTTCCCTAGAGTCTAAAGTAAGGGTTCTACCTGGAGGGATTCTGGTACTGGAATTTGTCCGGATGCTTTTTCAGTATCCCTTAGAAGGGATTTCACAATCTCAGTCTCAGACATCTATTTCTTTAATTTCTTTTCTTTTTCTTGTATCTCAAGCTCATCAGCTATTTTCTCATTCAAAGACTTAGCTTTTGTAGGATCCAAGAAAAACTGTGGCTCCCCTTCCTTCCAATTTTTCTTATCTTCCATCCACTTGGCTACAACCTCATTTGGATAAGTTTTTTTTATTCTTAGGTTTTGGAGGTGCGGATTGAGCTTCCATAGATTTTCGGGGTTTCTCTTCTTCTTCCACTTCCTTCAACTTCCTATTCTTTCCAACCTTTTTTATGGTTTATCCACATATTGTTTCTTAGCTTCCGCTTCCTCCTCACGTAGGTCATAAAATTCTCCGAAGTCATTAGAAAATACAATGTTAATTCTTTTCAAAGTATCATCACTGACAAGCATAAATTTACAGTTCATGGGATTCGAGCTACACAGTATTTTAAATGATTATAGACACCGAACAATCATCTTAGATAGAATGGTCAGATACATGATTATCTAAGCCTTCATGTTTCCGTTTTTAATATTTTCAATCATAATGAGAATATGCTTAACCATATTGATCTTCCATAGATTCACCAGAAAATCCAAAATATACATAACACTCTTTTTCAAGGTGTCTTTATCACCTTTTCTCGGAATGATAAATCCTTGCACCCAGAGTTCAAGGATCAGATTTTTTGTAGAGAGGTGAGAACTCTTCGGATTTTTGACATCACTATGATCAAGGCACTCCATAGATTTTTTACTTTACAAAACTTCCTCTAACATCTAGCATCTTGTGAGAAAAGAATTAAGCTTCTCCTTCATATGGTACTCCAATCAGACTAGCTGGCTTAGTGTATGAAATAGAAGAGGTCTTTCCATAGCTTTTGAAAGAAAACTTCTCTATGCTTTCTTCCTTACAGAAATTGACTGATTTATAAAACTCTATCAGTATATCCAGATACACCATGTCTTGAGCCCCTGGATTCGATATGCATACACTCTCCCATCCATTAATCTTGATATTCTTTGAGATTATAGAATTATATTTGTTTAAGATGTTCAGATGTTCCAACCACTCTCTATATACCTGACACTCCATAATTGGCTTGACAGTAGACATATCTTTATGAGAGGATTCTTCTACAGACATTCAGAATTGAGAAACTCTGAGAAGTTCAGAATGGGCTTAAGTAGAGAGGAAAAACTTCAGCACGTGAGAGCTTGAGATCGATGAGGGACAACCCTTTGTGGGTGCTTTATATAGGCGTTGGAAGTGACGATTCATCTTCCAAACTCAATCCAATGGGTGGAAATCCATCTGATAAGATCTAACGGTTGATATGATAGCCATAAGGATGTCTTGGTAGAATCTAGTCATTTGAGTTTTTTAAGAGAAACAATCAGATTTAAGGAAACAAGAATCCAAAAAAAAATTAAAAACAAATGAAAATGCCAGCAACTAAATGATGATTATGAAAACATGAGGGAGGAAACTTACCTTTCTGATTTCCAGGAAGATTATTCATATCGAGGAAATTTTTTTCTTGTAGAACACTGGATTTAGAAAAAATAAGATTACAAAAAATTTGAAAACTTCATTACGAAAAATTGTGAAAACCTCATTACAATTTTTTTTGAAAACTTCTTTATGAAAAATTTTAATCTAACGAACAAGAAAATATACTCTCCCTATGAAAAGGATTTTATTACTATATGGAGATTGGTTTCAAAAAAATGTTAACAAGGAAGATTACCATATGTTTATCATTCCTAACTTCTCTTTTATGTATTCAAATCTATGGGAGGGTAATGATTTTATGAAAATATCATCATGTTGATCTTCTGTTCCGATAAATTGAAGAATGATATCCAATTTTTGTGAGTGATCCCTAAGAAGGTGGTGCCAAATATCTATGTGCTTCCCATGAGAGTGATGTTCCTGGTTTTTTCTTAGTGAAATGATACTAGTATTATCACACAAAATTTGTGGTTTGGTAAAACTCATACCATAGTCTATGAGTGTGTGTTGCATCCATAATACTTGAGCATAACAACTTCCATCTGCTACATATTCAGCTTCAACAGTGGAAAGTTCTTTTGATAATTACTTCTTGAATGACAAACAAAATAATGAATCTCTTAAGAAATGACACATTTCGGATGTACTATTTCTATCCATTCTACATCCACCAAATTCCGCATCCGAAAAACATTTTAGAACAAAATAATTTCCAGAAGTATAAAATAGTCTTAAATCCATTGTTCCCTTTAAGTAGCGAAAAATTATTTTCACTTCCTTTAACTGATATTCCTTAGGATTGGATTGATATCTTACACATAATCATACTGAAAACATTAAGTCTAGACGACTAGCTGTCATGTAAAGTAAGCTTCCTATTATACCTCTAAAAGATGTTTGATCTACTGGTTTTTTAGCTTTATAATAATCAAGTGTGTTTGAGGTACCAATGTAAGTAATAATACTTTTATTGTTGTCATATCTATACTTTTTAAGAATATATTTAATATACTTATGTTTGGATATACAGATTCTTTCTGGTTTTTGATAAATTTGAAAACCAAGGAAAAATGTTAACTCACCCATCATACTCATTTCAAACTCATATTTCATTAGATTTGAAAAGGAATCAGTTAAAGATTGCTGAGTTGAACCAAATATAATGTCATCAACATATATTTGAACAATCAAAACGTTTTTCTTATCATTATTTATAAATGGGGTTGGATCTTCATTTCCCTTAATGTAATTTTTTTGAAACAAAAATCATGTAAGTCTATCATACCAGGCTCGAGGATCTTGCATAAGTCCACAAAAATCTTTGGTAAGTTTATAAACATGTTCAAGATGTTTTGTATCTTCAAAAATAGGAGGTTGTTCACCAAAAAATTCCTCTTGAACATAACCATTAAGGAAAGCACATTTCACATCTATTTGAAAATTTTTGCAATTGAAGAATGCTGCAAAGGCATGTAAAATATGAATATATTCAAGTCTAGCTACTGGAGAATAGGTTTTGTCATTGTCTATTCCTTCTTTTTGATTATAGCCTTAAGCAACCAATCTAGCTTTATTTCTTACTATGATTCCATTTTCATCACACTTATTTTTGAAGACCAATTTTACTCCAATAATAGAAGTTTCATCAGGTCTTCCAAACAAGGTTCAGACTTTATTACTTTTGAATTCATTTAGTTTATCTTGCATAGATTTTATCCAATAATCATCACCTAAATCTTCATCGGTTTTTTTGTTATAATTTGGAAAGAAATGCTAGATGTTCTACTACATTTCTTAAGGATCTTATAGTCCTTATAGGTTGATTTACATCACCGATGCTACTATCACTGGGATGATTCTTGAGAAACAACTCATTTGGGTTTTGTAAAACTTGTTCATCTACATAGGCTTGAAAATCTTCTTGGGTAAATGCTTCAGAAACACATTCTTGGACATTTTCCTTATTATAAGGATCTTCTAACAATGGTTGATAATTAGTTATTGAAAGCACATCTGATGATATTGGTTGGGGTTGTTTAAAAACAAAGGGATCAGTTTCATCAAATTTGACATGTACTATTTCTTCAACAGTACAAGTGTTTTTATTAAAAACTCTATAATCCTTAGAAGTTGTGGAGTAGCCTATGAAAATTTCTTCATCATATTTTGGTGCGAATTTGTGTAATTTATCTTTAGTATTTAGAATGAATACCTTGCATCCAAAAAACTTGAAGTAGGAAAGTCTAGGTTTTTTACCATTCCATAACTCATAAATTGTTTTATTAAGAAAATATCTAATCAAAACACAATTTATAGTATAACAAGAAGTACTTACATATTCAGCCCAAAAATATTTGGCTATATAATATTCACTCAACATGGTTCTTTTTATCTCTTGAAGAATTCTATTTCTTCTATCAACAACACTATTTTGTCGAGGAGTTCTTGGTGATGAGAAGTTGTGAGTAAAGCTTTTTTTGCTACAAAAAGTTTCAAAATAAGAATTTTGAAATTCTCTTCCATGATCACTATGAATAGTTATCAATTGAAGGTTTTTCTCATTTTTAACTTGGGCTCTAAAACTTTTGAAATAAGAAAAATCTTCATATTTATTTTCTAGAAAATATACCCACATGAATCATGTGTAATCACAAACTAAGATAAATACATAATATTTGCCTCTAATGCTTCCAATTTGTGTTGGAACAAAAATATCCATATTTACCAACTATAATGAATCAGTGTTTGAGGCTTTACCGACTGATTTAAAACTTGATTTATGTTTCTTGCCATATTGAAAAGGATCACAAACTTTTGAAGAATCAAATCTAAGCTCCTGTATATCCTTATCTAGTATTTTCATAGAGAGTTTACCTAGTTTCCTAAGGTTATAGTGAACTAACATTCTATGCCATAACCAAGAATGATCTCCCATTTCACTAAGGAAATGTATATCTTGGATCTTAAGGTCATCTATGTTTATTGTGTAATCATTCTCTTGCCTATTCAAAGAAAGAATAAACTTTTCCTTGGAATTGTGTAATAAACACTTTCCATTCCTAAAATTCACAGGGTAACCTTCATCACACAATTTAATTATACTGATGAGGTGGTGCATAAGACCCTTAACAAATAAAACATTTTAAATCAATGTTTTTCAAAGAAGAATGATGTTACCTATACCAATAATATCTCCCTTAGCATTATCTCTGGATGTTACTTTTCCTCCTTTAACCTTGATAATATTTTTGAAGAATTTTTTGTTACCAGACATATGTCGGGAACATCCACTATCAATGTACCAAGTATTGATGTTGTTAACTTCTTTATCTTTCTGAATATAAAAAATTTAGGCATTCAGAATGCAAACTTCCTTGGATCTGGAATTGTTAGACAACAAAATTTTGGGTATCCACATTTTTTTAGAAAAAATAAGCTTTATGAAACCTAAGATATTGAACATTATTCAAAGAGAAACTTTTCTTCCAATTCCCACAACTTTGACATTCAGTACAAAAAGGGGCTCTAGAAGGAAAAAATAGTTGTTTTTGGAAACATGTTTTCAGTGAGTATAACCTACTCTAGTAGTATTTCCATGAGGTTTTATTTGAGAATAAATCTGTTCAAAATTTACCATAACAGAGGTAATGTTTTCAAGATTTTTCATAAGAGAATATATTTCAGATTTTAGTCTGATGACTAGATTCCTATCCTCTGGGATTATTTCTTTAGAGTTAGATTTTTCCTCAAAAAAAATTATTTTTGAAATAGAATTCTTATTATCTTTAGACAGTTTTTTCTTTTCAGGATTTTATTTTTATGGTATTGAGAATGTTTTTCTGAAATATCATCCTTATCTTTAAAAACTCTAGAGAGGTCTGAAATATATTTTGTAAGAACTTCTTCTCTTGTATTTTCCTTGCCCAATTTTTAGAAATTTTATAGTGTTTTTCTTCTAAAAACTTGGAAAATCTAGATACTTCTTCATAGGAAGGTATTTATTCATTATCTAAAGATGAAGTATCTTAATTAGAAGTAATATATCCAGAATAATAATTCTTATCATGAGATAAATTTGCTAAAGCCTAGGTAGAGTCTACCTTGGCCATAAGACATGTATTAGGGAAAGAAGTAGTAACAATGAATCCAAAAGTTATCTATGATGATGATTCATATTCAGAAGACTCACTTCTCGAAGAGTCTCCACAGATAGCACACCATGTATCATTTTCATTAGGACTTTTTCTTGTGCTTCAATCGATAGAACTTATTCTTATTTCTTTCGGCATTCCTTTCCTTCTTTTCCTTCTTTTTCAATAGAGGGAAACCAGTTATGATATGACCTGTTCTTCTACACTCATAGAAAGTAACTTCCTCATCTTTTTTATCATTGCAGAATCTCTTCTTGTACTTATTATGATAGTTTTTTTGAGATACTATCTTGTTCATTCTTCGAGCAAGATTAGCTCATTCATTCTCAAAATTTTCTATATCACTAGATTCGGACTGAATAGTAACTTTCTTTGACTTTGATATAGTTACTCTTTATGGAGTCTTAGATTCCATGTGTTTAGAAGTAGTTGTAAAATAAACTTCTCCATTCCCATTTTTTTTAATATTCTCATCATATCTCTTTATTCTAGTCTCATGCTGAAGAAGAGTTCCAAACAACTCATCTAAGGAAAGCGGGGTAAATTTTATTTTCTCATCAATTGTTTTCCTCTTGGACTCCCTCTCATTTGGAACGATGTCTATGATCTTATCAACAAGGGCCTCATCATACAAACTTTTTTCTCCCATATACTGTAATATATTAAGGATATTCATAAACCACTGTCAAAATTTTCTTACACGTTCTCCATAAAAAAACTTAAATCCATGATATTCAGCTCTCAACATAACTCTTGTGGTCTCTATAACTTTAGAAGTACCCAAATTTGTAGTGTCAAGTTTCTTCCAGATACAATTTGCAGCTTCACATGATGATATTTGACTGTAGATATTCCTAGTCATGGAACATAGCAATGTATTTTTTACTCTGAAATTTGCTTGATATTCATATTTTTCCTGATTAGTAAAAGTTCTCAATTCCTTATCAAGAATCTTATTGTCTCTTGCCAGCATTAATTAGTTATCAACTCTAATGTTAATAATGAAATTATTCATCCTATCTCTCCAGTACTCATAATCATTTCCATTAAAAATAAGAGGTATGGTAGGATTTAGATTGTTAATAGAACCAACATTTAAACCTGCCATCTTAAGGAGAATCTTGCCACACAAGTTTTTTAGTAATATAAGTTTGTAAACAAAAGAAAATATCCTATGCAAGGAAAATAAAACTAGAGTATCTCTAAGCAAAAAAATGAATATGAACATTATGAGTCCGAAAATATGATTCCAAAAAAATGAAGAAGAAGATTTCTCTTCTGAATCTAATTGTGAGATTAATTCAGATTTAACCAAAACTCTAAATCCAATTTTTAGATTGGTTTAGGATAAAAGGTCACCTGCTTTGATACAAATTTTTAGGATCGATAGTATGATAGATATGATACTGATTGTAGTATCAAACTACGGTGTAGATACTCAATATCAAAGAGGGGGGGGGTGAATTGTATACTATAAAAAATCCTTGATGAATGTTTGTATAAAAAAAATCACAACACCTCTATGCTCTAATAACATGATTGATTTTGGAAAAGTTATTCCTGAAATAAAACATAAAAAAAGTTTACAACAACTACGATTCTACCTTAAATCATGTAGAATCCTATATAATCATAGTACAAGTTTAATGAAGTATACTAAAGTTACACTTTCCTCAACAACTAAAAATACAGTGGGAAAAATGTTGAAACACTAAAAGAAATAAGTAGTAACTCTTTTGACACAAAGAGAAGGGTATCCAACAACCATGGATAAAGGTTCCTTGATTTATACTTTCAAGAAACTCTATCTTACTCAAACCCATGTAAGCCCTCAATAAAAATTCAAGAAAGTCTATCTTACCCAATCCCATGTAAGCCCTCAATCCGAAGATTGGTATCTTCCTTGATATCCCCGCAAGCCCTCAATTTGTAATGAAATCAGAACCTCTGACTTCATAACCCGATGTCTTTGATTTCAATGAAATTCCACCTCTGCACAAAGAAAATCTGTAAGAAGCAAAGTTTAAAGAAGTCATTCAAACTTTCCTCACAGAAGCATGAGTGTTTATAAGATCCTCTCTTTCTAGAAATAACTTCAACATAATATAAGAAAATTTGTCAAAGTTCAGTTCTTCAAAAGTTTTGAGCTCGGTCAAATGATATTATATTTATAGGAATGGCTTCAACGGTTGGCACCCTCCTCCAACAATCATATTTTTCATGGAATTTTGTAGAGACCTGTACAAGTATCACTCAAACAATGGTTAATTTGTAACTGAATTCATGACATTGTTTTATAACCAAAAGCAAGTGTAAGCAAAAGTATGGTTACTTATGAAAATTCATTTTTCGGAGTGTAAGAAAAAAAAATTTCAGAGTCTAACCAAAATACATTCACTATCTATAATACAAGGATATTCGGATTCTGTTTTCCAAGGAATTCGGAACCTGAATTCTATAGAATTACAGAGTCTTAATTTCAAGGAAATTCGGAGTCTAGATTCACAAGAATTTGGAGTCTCAACTCATAAGAGTTTGGAGTCTAAATTCAAAGGGTTAGAAGTCAGAACTCATTAGTGTTCAAAGTCTGAATTCAGAGAGTTAGGAGTTAGAACTCAGAAGAGTTTGGAGTCTGAATTCAGAGAACTCAAAGTCAGAACTCAAAATACTTCAGATTCTAATTTCAGAGAACTCAGAGTCAGAAGTCAGAAAGTTCAGAGTATGAATTTAGAGAACTCGGAACCTGAATTCGGATCTTGAAAACAAAATGCTCTTATATCTAAGTATTATATGATTTCAAGGTTTTTGATACAAAATAGAATTTTATACTTAGAAAAAATGAATAACGAAAAACATGGTAAGGATAAATTTCCTTGGGGAAGAAAAAATTTCCTTATGAAAGTAAATCATTTATTAAAATAAAATTTTCCTTAAGATAAGGCGTTTGTTATTTTCAATACAAGAAAGAATGGTAAAGTCAAAAGTAAACCTTATTTACTCAACAATCTCATCCATGTATGAAGGAATGGAAAAGGGATAAGGAAAACATTATTGACTCAACATTCAGGTGGGGGTGGGGGCTACCCAGGTGGGGGAGGGGGTATGGGTTGTCCAGGGGGGTTATCTAGTGGGAGTGGGGAGGGGGCTGTCTAGGTGGGGGTGGGCTATCTAGGGAGGCTTTCAGGTGGGGAGTAGGGGCTTCGAGGGAGGGTGGTGTGGGCTATCCAGAGAGTGGGTTAGTTGTCTAGGGGTGGTGGTGGGTGGGCTATCCAGGTGGGGGAGTGGGGTGTGGGCTGTTAAGGGGGCTGGGATGTCCATGTGGGATGGTGGTGGGCTATCCAGGTGGGGGAGGGGGTGTTGGATGGATAGAGAGGAGGGTGGTGGGCTTTCCATGTGTGGTAGGGGTGTCCATGTGGGGTGGGGGCTATCCAGGTTGGGGGTGCAGTGGGTAGGGGCTGCAGGGGAGTGGGGGTGTGGGCTGTCTAGGAAGGGTGGGTGGGTTTTCCACTCTGATATTCTTTTAAAAAATAAGAATCAAATATAACCAATGTATAGTAGCTTTCACACATTAAGACTATTCATGAAGTTCCATACCAACACTCACTTTTACCCTTCCAGAAATAAGTGATCACTACAATGAAATATCACTCAGGTTCTTATCCACTATTCATATTGATCTCATACAAATTTAACATTCGTACAAATCCATATTTTCTAATGATATCACAAGTCTCATACTCCTATGAGTAGTGTCCCATCGAAGCATGGATCATAAAATCCGATCCATGAATGATGTTTGGTGGTGTGTTCACAGTTTGGTGTGTAGTGATTTATATGTATGATATTTAATGTTTACACCAAAAGTCTTCTCTCCCATCTATAATAGGCTTGAAATCATGCTAGAAATTGATAAAGATTGGATTTTAAAACTCATGTTTGGGGGTGGACACCACCACCCCTTGGACAACCCCCACCCCTTGGACACCCCACCCCCTAGACACCCCCACCCCCAAGACAGCCCTTCCACTACCGTGGACCACCCTTCCACCCCCGTTGATAGCCTGACCACCCCCCGTGAACAGCCCGCCCACCCCTGTGGACACCCTCTACCCCGGTGGACAGCCCCACCACCTAGTGGACAGCCTTCCCACCCACCCCTTACCCTCTGGATAGCCCTTCCACCCTCTGGACAGCCTGCCTACACTCTGGACACCTCGTACCCCCTGGACAGCCCCCACCTCTAGAAAGCCTCTCCCATAGACCCCCCCGACCCTCATAGACTACATCGACACCCCCTTGGACAGCCCTCCCACCCCGATGGACACCTCATACCCCCTAGACAACCCCACACCCTCATAGAAAACCCTCCCACCCCCTAAACACCACGTACCCCTTGAACAGCACCACCACCCCTGTGGACAGCCCGTCCACCCATCTTGTACCCCCCTAGATAGACCCACCACCCCCTGGAAAACCCGCTAACCCCTAGACACCTCATACCCCCTGGACAGCCCCCACCCCCTAGAAAGCCCCCCACCCACCCAAATGGACACCCGACCCCCTAGACTACCCCACCACCACCGTGGACATCCCTCCCACAACCTAGACACCCCTCCCCCTATGGACAGCCCCCCCCCCCCCCCCCACCCTCATGGACAGCCTTCTCACCCCCCCTAGACACCCGCACCCCCCCCCCCTCGGACATCCCACATCCCCCAAGACACCCTCACCCCTGGAAAGCCCCCCCCACCCCCTAGACACCCCCGACCGCACTGTACAGCCCCACCACCCCCATGGATAGCCCGAACACCCAATCTGGACAGCCCACCCACCCCCTAGATACCCCATACCCTCTAGAAAGCCCCACTACTCCCGCCACCCCCTGGACACCTCGTACCCCCTAGACATACCCCCACCCCTGGAAATCCCCCACCCCATGGACACCCCCAACCTCCCTGGATGGCCCTTCCACCACCATGGACAGCCCGCCCACCCCCTGTACAGCCCGCACCCCACCTGGATGGTCCCCCTACCCTCGAGGACAACCCCCAACACCCATGGACACCTGCCCACCACCCCCCGGACACCCCCATCCCCCCAGACACCCCTACCCCTGGAAAGCCACCCCTCCACCCTCATTGACCCCCCAACCAATATAGACAACCCCAAATCCCCCATGGATAGCCCAACCTCCCCTCGTGGACAGCCCACCCACCTCCTAGACACCCCATACCCCCTGTAGCGCCGCGCCACCCCTACGGACACCCCGTACACCCCCTGGACAACACCGCCCACACCTGGACACCTAACTCACCCCATTGGATACCACGTACCCCTTGGAAATCCCCCCCACCCTAGAAATACCCCCACCGCTTAGACACCCCCTAGATATCCCACCCACCCCCTACACACCGTGTACCCACCTGGACAACCACCACGTCCATGGACAACCCACCCACCTAGACACCCCGACCCCCTAGAAAACCCACCACCCCTGGATACCTCCAACCCCCCATTACAACCCCTCCACCCCCTGTACACCCCGCACCCCCTGGACAATTCTCCTCCACAAGTGTACATGATCTTGTACACTCATGTATAGTTATTCAATTTTTTTTAAAATATAGTATTTTGTTGTCTTTTATATTATGATTCTCATATAGAGTAGTGTGTCAATTATGGTATCATATAAAGTGATCAATTCTCGTTTACTTAAATATATTTTTGATAAAAATTCAATATTATATATTTTCTTTTGACAAAATGACTTATAAAACTGTTTTTAAAGAATGGATAGAAGTTGGATGTATGAATCCAATTGGATCTCAAGCGATTTTCAAAAAACAATGGAGAGATTTTTTGATTTTTCATTTCATAATGTTTCAGATATTGGTCACATACACTGACCCTATTACAAGTGTGTTGGAATACATTGGTTGAGCCATGAAGAAGTTAGGTACCACATCACCAAATATGTTATTAAATAAAACTACTCTATGTGGGATCATAATGGGGAGAAAATGAAATCTCAAATTACTAATGATCCAAATGAGAGGAATGGATTGGAGAATATGTTATATGACCTATTTCTATTTATTCATCATCATGAAAAATAAAGGATTCCTACCCAAGAAGATTTCAATATGAACACACATGATGTGTCTAAAAAAAATGATGATGTTCTTAGGGGGGAAAATTGAATGAAGTGGCCATGAAACTAGTATATTGACAATGCAGTAGAATGAAATATCTAGAATTTTTAATCCGAGCATTTCATCAAAAACTACGTATGGAATTTTTAATACTTCCATCAATTATATTATTACCTTCTTGAAGGACTTACTTATATATGATTCCGATATTCCCTCAAACCACTATATAGCATGAATATTAGTTGAGGAACTCGGTTTTTCAAGAAACAAAATTTGTGATTACCTAAAAGATTTCAATTTATTCTGGGAGGAAAATGCTAATCACAATGATTGTATAAAATTTGGGACATCCTGCAGGAAGCCAAAAGAAGATGGAACCCCTTATCGTGAGCCCCAGAATGTAATGCAGCACATTCCAATGATCCTCGGACACTAGAATATTTTTATTTCTGATGAAATATCAATAAAAATGTGATTGCATGATACCAAGAGAAAAAATAATGATTAGTCGGATCACCCTATAGATGGATTTTCATGGTAGATATTTGATGCTCGATGTCCTGATTTTGCAGCTGACGTGCGTAATGTGAGTTTGGGTCTTTCATGTGACAATTTTTATTCATTTGGGCAGATTCTTACATCTCACAACACATGGCCAATTTTTATACACATTTATAATCTTCCACCATGGTTGTGTATAGAAAAACCTTTCACTTTCCTGAGTATACTCATATTTTCTCTTTTGATTCTACAAATGGTATATACGTATACATGCAACCATTAATAAAAGAGTTGAAACTTATTTGGTATGTGGGTGTGTGCAATTATGATGCATGTTCGAAATACATATTTCTGATGCATGCTACGCTTATGTGGACGATCAATTATTTTACTGCTTATGCAATGATGTCTAGATGGAGCATGAATGGAAAACTATCATGTCCTATTTTTATGAAAAATACACGATCCAAAAGACTGGAACCTCTTTGTAGTTTCAGTTTTATGGGACATTGATGATTCTTGCCAATGGACCATCCATATAGAAAAAATCGTTAAAGAATTAACAATACCATGGAGACCAATGATCCACTTCAGCGTATGCCTAGAACTAATGTCTTTAATGAATTGAAAGATTGGAGTTTTTCATTAGAGAAGGGTCAAATGAAACCTGGAAAGATAATTAATGTTACCACTGAAAACTGTTACAATTGGAATAAGAGAACTATCTTCTTTGATTTTCCTTATTAGTCAAAAATTTGTTAGGTAATTTATTAGACGTAATGTGCATTGAAAAAAATATGTGAAATGTTGCTTTTGATTCTTCTAAATGTTAAGGGAAATAAAAAAGATAATTTAAATTCTTGGCGTGACTTGGTGGATTGGGGAATCAGTCTGGAATGCAACCTATGCATATCAGTGAAAATAAATGGAAACATCCATGTGCTTCTTATGTGATGAATCCTACAAAAAAAAAGAAATTTCTGGAAGTACTAGAGACTATTAAAGTTCTTTATGGCTATTCAAGAAACATATCCAAATGTGTCAATAGAAGAGTGTTGAAACTAAAGTCTTTAAAGACTCACGATTATCACATCCTTATTCCTGAGTAGATTCCAATAGCAATTTTTCATCTTTTATCAAATAATTTATTGGTGGTTGTTATTTGGTTGTGTCATTTGTTAAGAGATCATTGTTTTAAGAAGTTGTCCTTGTATTTCTTTCAAAAAATGATGGAAGATGCCCCATTAATTTAGTGTGAGTTAGAGAAAATATTTCCTCCATCATTTTTCACATGCATGCAGCATCTAACTATCCACATTACGACTGAAATACTTCTCAGAGGACTTATTTCTTTTCATTGGATGTATCCAACTAAAAGAAAAATGTACACATTAAAGTCTTATATCTGTAACAGGAATCATCCTGAAGGTTCTATCATGAACGGTAACATGGATCAAGAATGTATGTATTTTTGCTCTATATATTTGGCTGATATTAGTACAAGAATGAACATACCAATGAGAAATGAAGAAGAACATTTTGAGAAAATTGAACGATGTTTTCCATATCTACCTCAAACATGTTGAATTCCTAGATTATATACATTGACGAGATTAAGCATTGAAGAGTGGGAGATGGCACATCACATAGTTTTGTTCAACTGTGATTTGTTCAATGACTACATTGTCTACATAAATTGTGTATTTATATCTTATATATATATATATATATATATTAAACTATTCCAATTTTTATCTACAGGGAACATAAAGTGATGATAAATAGAAATCATTGTTCTTTATATTTGAGAAGGAGGTATACATTGCATAGAAAAGAGTTTTTTGCTTGGTAAAAATTGAAGGTAATAATATTAATATTTAAAATAATTAAAAAAATAATTAATTAAGTTTAATATTGATTTATATTACAGGTATTGAGTTTTCCTGCCGACTCTGTCTCTTAATTAATAAGAGCATCAGCTTTTGGTTTTAATACTGTGGTTCGTGACAGTAAATCAATTGTTATAAATGGGTATTGATTTATTATCACTGAATGAGCAAAGAACAAGAGAACACAAAATGATGGTGTCATGGTTACTACCACAATAAACTGTTATGCTAGTGTATTAGATATTAGACCTCGATTTGAAAATGTAGGTTATTACAGAGTCATTGAATAAAAAATAATATTGGATTATTATTCTCATGGATTAGTCACACTGATGAAATGTAAGTGGTTTGATCGGATGAAGAGGCTGGGAAAATTTATTGATGATTGTGGATTTCAAGTAATCAATATGACTCAGAGTCTTGCTACCAATGAACCATATGTATTGGCATCATTGGAGAAACAAATTTTGTATGTCAAAGACCATCTTCGGCATGTATTTGGTGTTATTATTGAAGTAATTCCAAGACATATTTTTGATGATGGAATTGACACCATCCCTAATACCATTATAAATGACACATTTATTACTTTTGATGACTCTAATAGCTCAATCGTTAGAGTTGACTATGAAACTGATGTTGTGGTGGGAAATATACAACATCATCTATTTTAGTTCCCAATTCTTTTGGTTTAACTTGACTTGGGATGTTACGGTTTTTACTATTCAAATTTATTTAATATTGATTACAAATATGTTGTATCCAACTTGACCATTATGTGAATTGTCAATGTTTAATGGTTGAAATTTTATTTGAACTGTAGTTTCTTATTTGGAATTGAACTATTTTCAAACCTACAAAACCAACATTTCTTACTTGTTGAACATTTCAATGCTTCAACTGTGATTTGTATAAAATTTGTATGACTTTAAGACCACTCTTTAACATTTTACTAGGTAATGAAAATGATGGTTTGTAGTGCCACCGAGTTGCAATAGGTTAAAGCACAGGAAAAACATGCTGAAAAAGGGTCATAGAGAAGGAAGAACAATCTTCTAGGGAAAACACTGCAATTATGAAACTGATGGAAGTTTTACGTCCAACAATTCCACTAGATTCCATCACTACTTATGATGAATACATGTTATCGATGCGTTCTATTTATGGTGAACTAGGTGGGAGTTCTAGTGATGGTCGAGACATTGGCGAGGAGGAGGCCGAGGCAGAATAGGAGGGGGCAAGATGGAGTCTGAGGTGGAGGAGGAGGGCGAGGAGGAGGTTGAGGCAGAGGACTTGGGCGATGAGGATTCCAAGGCTGAGTCTGAGGGAAAAGAGGAGGGTAGAGATGATGATGGGGACGATGATGAGGATGAGGGTGAGGGTGATGATGATGGTGATGATAGTGATGGTGATGAGGGACATATTGATCCTTTTCATTTTTGACTGATATTACTGACCATTGATGTTTATTGATTTATTGTACCTGAATATATGTGTTATTAGGTTGGTCACGTTATATTTATTTTTTATCTATAAATAATAAAACATGACTTGATGATTTGCTATGACCAATTCACCCCTCTCTTAGAAATCCCCCAACCCCTGGACACCCCATACCCCTTGGACAGCACCGCCACCCCTGTCGTCAGCATGACCACCCCTGGACAGTCTCTCCCCCTGTAGACAGCCCCCTTCCCACCCCCTGGACACCCCATACCCCTCAGAAGAGCCCCCACCCCTGAGGATAGCCAGACCACACCTGTGGGAAGCCCATCCAACCCCCTGGGCACCTCATCCACCCTGTTGACAGCCCCACCCACCCCCACCCCTGTGGGCAGCCTGCCCACCCCCTGGACACCCCTACCCCCCATGCCCAGCCCCCCCCCCCCCTGGACAGCCCGCCCACCTCCCTTGGACACCCCTTACTACCCTGGATAGCCCTCCCACCCATGTGGACAGCCTTCCCTCCCCCTGGACACCTTGCACCCTCCCTTGATAGCCCCGCCCACCCCCATGGACAACCCACCCCTTTGGACTTCACCCCACCATCTGGACACCACCCCACCCCGGATACCACCCCACCCCATGGACACCACCTTGGACAACCCCCCACCCCCACCCCCCCACCCCACCACCCTTGACAGCCCCCCCACCACCCTTGAGAGCCCCCCACTCCCCTTGGACTCCCCATACCCCCTGGACAACCCCACCACCCCCGTCGACTGCATGCCCACCCCCTTGGATAACCCCTCCCCCTTTGGACAACTCCCACCCGTAGACACCCTGTACCCCCCTAGAAATCCCCGCCCAACCATTGGACACCCTATACCCCATGGATAACCCTGGACACCCTCGTGGACAGCCCCACCCACCTACTAGACAGCCTCGCCCACCCCCCGGGACAGCCCCTCCCCCCCGTGGACAGCACCCCACCCCTGTGGACAGCCCACCCACCCCCTGGACACCCTGTACCCCCTGGACAGCCCCACCCACAATAGTGGACACCCCTATCCCCTAGACAGCCCCCACCCCTATGGACAACACCCCCCCTAGACACCCCCAACCCCCTGGGCAGCCCCTCCACCCCTGTGGACCACCCTCGCCCCCTAGACAGCCCCTACCGCGTGGATAGCCCCCCACACCCCGTGGACACCACACCACACCCCTTGGACATCCCCCCACATCCTGGACACCCCCACCCCCTGGACACCACCCCACCCCCTGTATAGCCTTCCAACCCCTAGACACCACCCCCACCCCTATGCACACCCCCATGGACAACCCCCACCCCCACCCTGGGACACCTCCATCCCCCTAGACACCCCACCCCTCTAGACACCCCTACCACCCTTGGACAGCCACCCCAAGCCCCTGAATAACCACCCAACCCCCTAAATTCTGATTTTAAATCTTTATGTATATAATTAAATTATAAATTATGAGTTAATCGCATATGTGTATACTTGTGGTATCTGTATACTTACTATAATTACCTTATGATATGTGTTAACTCTGTTAATGGTGTTTGTAACTATAACTATGATGGTCTCTCAGAAATGTGATTGTCCTCCCACTATTATGAGATGTCTCCAATAAAAAAATTGGAATGGGTTAGTTGGAAGAGTGGGTTTTATGTGAAGATTGAAATGGGGAAAAATGTGTCATGGTTCATGTCATGGTTGGCAGATTATACTATTTAATATGCGATATAAAAGGTGTTTTTTTCTATTTTAAGTGAAAAATGTTCTTCATTAAGTGCAAAGTGTCCTATTTTACGTGTGGTTTGCAGCTGTGTTTGTAGGTTTATGTAGTCAAGGGAATGGGTGGTTGTTGTGCTGTTTTCTGAAAAACCAATACACCAAAGGTTTTAAACCATTGGTAAAGTGTTTTTGCAGAATAGATTTACCAACAGTTTAAGTAAACTATTGGTAATACACTATACCAATGGTTTTGAACCGTTGGTATAGTGTATTTCTAGAATATTTGTCCCAACGGTTTTATGGAACCCTTAGAAATAATATATACCAATGGTTTGAAACCGTTGGTGAACAACATGTTATTTATATATCCCAACGATTTATCAACCATTAGTATAAATATATACCAAAAGTTTCTATAAAACCATTGGCTTACTGAACGTTAGTGTTACATATACCAATGGTTAGAGGAAAACCATTGTTATATGCCTTTTTTAACACCTTACTGGCCAAGGGTTTTCAAAACTATTGGTATATAGTATACCAACTTTTTTGAGGCCTATAACAATGGTTTCAAACCATTGGTATATATTGTATTTTCAGTAGTGATGAATTCCTAGAGAGAAAAAATCCACCACAACCGTGATCAATTGATGAAAAAAGCAAACCATATTGAAAAGAAAAACCCCAAATCACCTAAGGAGTTCTCTAGGTTGGGATAAAGGAATAAGAAAACGAATTGATTGATTAAACACCCAAAAAACACTCAAATATTCTAACTCGTGATTATTACATGTCATGTAGGCCATTTACATGTTGTGTATTCCATGAGGCTCATATACATTAAAAACCCATTTTCTATTTTATTAAAAATGATATTTTTATAGTTACATAGAATGTAACTATTAAAAATAATTCAAACCAATCATTCCATATATATATTTTAGGAGTTCTTCACTATAATAATTACATAGTGTGTAAATTTCTCACATAGTGTGTACCATCCCAACAAGAAACAACAAGTGTATGTCTAAGTAAAAAATTCCGACAATACGTGAATTCACCATAATGGAAATTCTCCTAATTCTATCCTAGTATTAATAAAACAATGAAATAGGAAAAAACAAAAAATATGTAAAAACATTCACAAAACAAAGGTAAATAGGCATTATAATCTCCCCTCTATAAACTCTTTATACTCTAAAAAGTCCCTCAAGATCCATGATCTGTAAAAAGGGGTGGGCACTACTACCTCATCAATGAATCTCTCTCCCAAGCATTGAGGCTATCTTGTCCACACTACCATAGTACCCAGTCTAGGGGGGTCATTTTACCACACATTTCCTTATCCTGATGATCCATAATACGAACTAGCTACTCAACCTTAGTGGCACTGTTCTGAAAATCAACATCCTCTCTTATAATAACATGGGAATGATCTAGTATATATCTCCTCAACTAGGATACCTGAAACACATTTTGGATAGTATCGAAACTATAAATCATGTGTAACTGAGAGGATACCCTCTCTATTTTTCCATTGATCTAAAAGGGGGTTACAAACATCAATTCCAACATACCCTTCTTACCAAACCAAAAATGACCTATGTGAAGGGAAACTTTAAGAAAGACCGGATCCCCACCCTCAAACTCTATAGGTGGAAACCAATGTTCCACATAATATTCCTAATGAAATTTTTATATGATCAATATTCAAAAGATCATATGATCAATCTCTATTGTATCCTAAACAACACTCAGCCTAACCAAGGACCTCTCTCCCACCTCTGCCCAACATAAGGGAGATCTACAAGGCCAACCTTATAAATCATCTATGTATTCTATCTTTATCAAATCTTGATAACTATTCTAGAAATAATACTGAGTGAAAGGATAACAAATATCCTTCAAAATCATTCTCAAAAGCCTGGAGCATATTCTTAAGAACATGGATAACCCTCTATATCTTCCCTTTCATCTATGGATTCTAATCTATTTCTAATTTAATCTAGGAACGCATCAACTACTACAATCCATTATATATCTTATATGTGAACCTTAGATCCTTATTAGAAACAACTATAGTGGGAGCCCCATTATGTGACACAATCACTCAGATCTATACCAGTCCCCAAATATTCCACATTCATCATCACCTTGATAGGTAGGAAATGTTTTTATTTCATGATTCGATCAATGATAACCCCAATAACATCCTTCCTAAAAGGATTTCATAGAAAACCAATGACAAAATACTTATAAATCTCATCTCACATATATAGTGGAATGGGTAAACGCCAAAAAAACTATAGTTATTAGGTGCTCTGCCTTAATTCTCTGACAAGTAAGGCACCATGAAACAAAATCTACAATCGATCAACTCATCCCTTTCAACCAATATTGGAATCTCAAGTATCAATACATCTATATATCACAAGGGTGAACATATTAATAAGAACGGTTCCCACTATACAATAACTATTGTATTATGTAAAATGGAACAACAAACCTATGAAGAATTCATAAAGCACCATTGGGAGACTGATATTACTCACTCGAGGTCCCTCCAGTACAAAGGATTTCACCAAAGCATTGGAACTGTGTGTCTTCCACCGGCTTGAGCTAAAGTAAATCATAAAAAGTTCAGTTATATATCATAGAATCCATGAAAGACAATACCCCAACCACTTATACTTACAATCTCTAATCAGTAAACAAACTTATCAGATACCACTTCACAACTGATTCCTTTGTGGCTTATGTCATAAATTTTCTTCTCAACCCATCTGTAACCACATTTCATTTCCTAGGGGTATAAAAAATATAAAATTAAAATTTTTAAAGATACTCCACCTAGACTATTTTTGGAAAATTTATATCCCTTTGAATAATAATATATATTAGGATATAATGATCAGAATACACTGTAATCTTCTACCAAAAGAGATAGAAACACTGCATTTTATGTGCATGCATAATAGCTACCAACTCATGATCATGGGTTAGGTAGGTCCAATCATGAATGAATAACTAGAAAGAGATATATGCCATAACTAGTTTTCCCACCATCAAGAAACATACCAAATCCAAACCATAATCTTCATTAAAAATATCATAAATCAACCGTAGTTTCAGAATAACAAAAACATGTATTAATGAGAACATAAACATTATCTCTCAAAAATATGTCGGATTCTTTTCATTCCATTCAAACATTAAACTCTTATGGATTAAAGATATCACGGAATTTTCACCCTTGGATACATTATACACAAACCATCTATAGTAACCAGCTAAAACAAATAAGGTACAAATCTATTATAGGTATCTGGGATACTTCCAAGACATAAATTCATGTACCTTATTTTGATATACAGAGACTCCCCTCTTAGATATCACATGCCCCTGAGATTTTACATCTCACATCAAAATATCACACTTCGAAAGTGTAACTTATATAACATGTTCTTTCATTTTTATAAGAAATATATTCAAATAATCTATTTGATCCTCCTATAACATTGAGTACCCCAAAACATCATCCATGAACACAACAATAATGTATTCCAAAAATATATGAAGGATATACTTCATTAAATCCATAAACACCACAAGATCATTAGTGGGACCAAATGATGAAATCAAAAACAATAAATCCATGTATCGACTAGAATATGATGTCATTATTATATCATATTCTTGATCTATCAACTGGTTATATCCTAATTGTAGTTCAATATTAGAAAACCAATGATCCCCTCTAGGATTATCAAAGAGATCATCAATATTTTGAAAAGGATATTTTTTATTAACAAAATTCTGATTCGACATTAGATAATCTATACACAGTATAAGGCTATTTTATACCTTCTCAAAAAATAGGATTGGAGAATCCAATAGTGATATGATAGGGTGAATAAAATTTTTAGCTTCTAGGTACTCAACCAAGACCTTTTGTTCCATGAACTTAGTCAGTGCTATATGGTAAGATGGTATATAGAAATGCATTATACCAAGAAGTAGGAAAATAATAAACTATACCTCTCTCTATGGAAGAAAAATGGAAAAATAATCTATAAAGATCTCATGGTACACACACAAAATTGTATGAAGTGGACCATCCATTTATTAGTCAACTACACCTGGAAACATCTCTAACAACTAAATTGATACTACCCACCTTATAAAAAATATGACATTCCCTTCACGATCTAGTATCCCACTCACCCTATAATATATAAGTGACCAAATTGGTAGATAATAATATAACTTGATGATGATACTAGTATATCTGGGTCTTAACATGAATCATCCAATGGATATTGATAATCAAGTCAAAGATGTCAATATTAATCCCCAAAACACCCACTCCCACTCAATATAAGATACCATCACTCGACACATGGGACAACTAAAAAAATTTCATACCTTTTTCTAATGGTGTGGAAAGATTGAAAAATAAAGTCATAAGTTATGAATGGAATCATGAAACATCAACTAACATTGATGTTATAAAATAATAAGTTACACACGTACAAACAAATCTTACCCCATTTAAGTCATGATAATCATTGTACCTAAAATAGTCACTGAACGTACATTAGATTCATATAGATAATACTCTGATGCATAAATATATCTGGTCTTATCCACATGAACATATCCTTTGGTCTGATGATTAATCCCACCACCCTTGGAAGTATTTTCATAAGAACATGAACCCTTGCTGTGATTGGATCATGCCCTACTACCCTAAGATATCTTTTCAAAAAAAACTATACATGTCTAGTTCTTCCACAAAGAAGAAAATTCATAGGGGAATTCATCCTATTAGGATTGGTATGGCCTAACATTTCACACTTATAGTAAACAACTTACTTCTTCCCTATCGTCACCCCTGAGACAAGTCATATAGAAAATAACCACTCTTACGCTTCCTTTTCTAGCCAAAAGGCACAACTTTTATAACCACTGAACCAACTGAAGCTCCACACAAACCTATCTTCCAAAATTTGTCTTCCAAAAATAAATAAACCGACAAAACTACCTCTTAAAAGGTCACAAAAAACATGTGTACTAATATTGACTGAATATTGGGCCTTAGTCCTAACTCAATCCTCTGAGCATTCTGGTACTTCTTAGTGACAAGCTCTGATTCCAGAATCCCTAACTCAAAAAATCATGAATAATATTATAGGATTCTATTCTCTCATTGATCTAAGGTTAGAAACTCCCAATTCTTCAACAAATGCAATGTGTCTGGATAAAACATGTGGTTAATGATTTTCTTAATGTTATCCTAGGTAAGGTCCTTGTGCATCATAACATTCACAATATATTCCCAACATCTCCTTCTCTATACACTGAAAATATATGTATAAAAAACATATATTCCTCATGATTATTCAATAAATTTAAGATCATTTCCATACACTCAATTCAGCCTTCAAATTCTTGGTGAACGTTTTCACCACTAAATACTCATGGATGCTATTTGGTAAATTCATATCCATGATCCACTAAATACCATAGCATCCTTACATCATATTGACCCAAATTCTTTACAATGTTGATAAATTAATCACCAATGTCTGTTTCACTAGAGGAATTTCCTAAAAAACATATCGTATATCTTACTCTCTTGGATTTAGAAGATCTCTTCTCAAAGGTATTGTCTAAAAAAGACCAAAAAGCAAGTGTTCATGAAAAAAATTAAAAATCATAGGACCACCCTCACTTATTGATAAAAAATATTTAATCAAATTAGAATTTTGAGAAACCATGAATAAACCTTACTTAAAAAAGAAAAATTTCCATTTAAATAAACCCCTCATATAGTTCAATGAAATGACATTAAAATTCATTTACCAATCCTGGTACAATTCTTTAACCACCCATGTTAACTTGATTTTAGTCATGTAAATGACTTTTCCAGGTACCTTTACTGCAAAAACATTAGAAATATAGATTATCGTAACTATGGTATACCTAATACATAGAACCAAAATTAGGATGTCCTAACACACTTTAGGCTCAAAAAACCCTTTAATACCAAATTTTAATGAACTAAGTGGGTCAGCTAGACATGCCACCCTAACTAGACAGACACGCGATATAAGTAAAACATGGTACTAAAAACAAATCATGAATATAGGAAAAACAAGAGATAAAACCACATGATGTAGTGGAAAATGAACAACATACTAAAGAAGACATATAATCCCATCCAAAAACACCAAACCAAAAAGTAAGTAATATCCCCTAATAAAAAAGCATCACATCCTTACTAACCTAATCTAGAATAAACAAAAATTATAAAACATGACATGTTACATGAGGCTCTTCCCATTAACTGGATTAAAAAAATGAAAATTCATAAATTCACAAGTAGGGTGTGATAAAAATCTTATTTGGAAACCACCATAGTACCTACACAAGCTTTAATATCAAAAATTAAATAATTATAGCCATTAAAACAAATTAGTTTTACGAAAAAAATATGAAATAAATCCAAATGTAAATAATTTTCCCTTTGTTTTTTCTTAATATAATTTCATAATAGATAACTATAAATATGATATTTAGAGGTGATAAAAATAGGAAATTGTATCAATGCATCATGAGGTAAGCAAGTAAAAACAAATCCATGAAATAAACTACCATTTGATGTAAGATCCCAAATTATCTTAATGTATTTTTTGTTTTTGTTTTGGATTGACACCTTATTTTTTCAAGATACATGTTTCCCCTTATTTATGCGGTGAATTGGGGGGTGTTCTAGGGGTTTAGGACATAAAATTAGATGCAAGGGGTGTTCCTAGGCATGTTGTATGGTTTTCTCATGGTTAGTGAAAACTGTACAGGTACCGTGCAACAATGGACAAAGTATTTTGAACCGTTAGCACACGGTTAAGAAAACTATGTGGGATCCCTAGGAAAACCATGTGAAGGGGTGTTTTTTAGATAGTGATTCAAGGAAATTTTGGAAAATCATGCGGGAAAACTGTGCCACCTAGAAACTTTTAAAAAATTACAGAAAAAATCCATTGTGAGAAATTAAGGACCAACTCGGGATTCACATATTTCTTCCTCCTTTGGATCTAGGAACAAACAATGTCTCTAAGAGAATCCAAGGATCAATCTCCTTCTTCTTAGGGCCGTTTGAAGTGCCATTAGTAATGGATTTAAGATCAAGATAAGGCAAAATGTAATACCCCAACCCTTGTAACCTAGAGTCAGTGCATTATTAAATAACATTGGCATGATCACAAAAGATCAAGTCTCAAAATTCCAATTATTTTAGTATCCATGAATGTACTAGATACATACATAAGTTTTAAATTACATCATGGAATGTTGTTGTAATATATACATACATAAGTTTTACATTACATCATGGAATAAAACAACAACAACATTGTGTCCCCTTTGAACACACTCATATTCCTTATCTTATCCTGGTAGGTCAATCATAATACACTTCTTTTCATCCTGGGAAAAATAAAACAAAACAAAGGGGTGAGCTCAGACGCTTAGTAAGGATAACAATATGCAGAAACTATCATAAGTAAGTATAAATATTTAAGGTAATGTATAAGATAAAAAAAATCCTTTTAAATATAAAAATCTGCATATTATAGAAAAGATAAATCAAATAATACCATTAACTTATTCACATGGATATTCTACTAGTCAAATAATCACATGTAATATCAATAGTTAATTTCATAACGATGTAATGAAAAATGATATACATCATAACCAAATAGTTAAGGCCACATTCCATGACTAAATATAATACTTTCTCTTGGCCTTGTTCCAAGACACTAGTTTGTCTCGTTAGACCTACAGATGCATCGAGGAGCTATAGTGGGATACACCTGTCACTTAATAAGTCCAATACACTTTTCATACAAAAAAGATGAAACATAAAATAAAAATTCATATTAATACTAGCATAAGATATGTTAAAATTTTTACTATAAACCGTGAATGGTAAAAAAAATCATCAACAGTCAATCGTATCAAAAAACATTCAATAAAATGTGGAAAATTGTATTATAATAAATGAACTTCAAACAAGAGTAAAATCCATCCAAGCATGTTGACGTAGATGAAATAAAAACTATTCGAGAGAAATATCTCATTCTATTTAGAAATAATATAAATGTCCCATAATTAAAATAGATAGATGTTATTGTAAAATATTCTTATATTCTTTTAAGGGAAGCTTTGAAGGTGTTATAATGGCGGAAAATATCCTCACCCACCGAATAAGTTAAAATAACATTCTTAACTTAATTTTTGGAAGATGATATAAAGTACCTTGTTTGAAAAATTTGGAAAAAATTCTTTTCAATTTTTTTAAAAAAAAGTCAAATGGGGGTATAAATGACTTTAACCCATATTCTAGGATATAGTAAAAATGTTTTGAAATAAATTTTTGTGAAACACAGATGAGGACGATAAATAATTCCACGTAGATTCTACATATAAACAACCTTGTGTAATAAAGAGATTCTAATATTAACCATACACTTGTATTCTTCCATAATCTAGGGTATATTAACCACTTTTATAATTGTTAAATAATTGTTATTAAATTATACATGAATCCACATACATAAATATGATATCATATATGATCCTCTAATATTTCATTGATATAATATTTCAGTAGTATCATTGTTTCGGGTATTGACTAATTCATTTTCCATTATATGTTTTGTTACGTAATTCATGTTTGTTATGTGTAGGATTTATCTGATTCATATCTAGAATGATATTATGTTCATAAAAATTATTTTTTAATCATCAAATGAACATTATTATTGAAGAGTTATGATGGGGAATGAAATCTCATCGTGTTGTGGAGAGGGTAAGTCGTACGTACATACAACCGACAATATCATTCTATTGATGGTGAAATAATATGTAATTTGATGATATATTATATATAAATAATCATTAACATGTTATATTTATTATTTTAATCAATTATACTCATTATTATAACCATCCAAATAATGAAGTGTTTAATAACAAACTACACCACGACGTCGATATGGTAATCTATACATACGCATGTTTGGTGAATTTTTAATTCGTAGGATAGATAGAATAATGAATATGGTTGTACCATATTTATAATAAAATCACAGTATGTATAAGGTACTGGATTTTTTATTTTGGTATGGAAACAACAAATAAAGTGGAAGTGGAAGAAGGAAAGAACATTGAAAGAGGTGATGAAATTATCACCTTTTCTTCAGGTTCTTTCTTTTCATTTGATCAAAAGGGATCCGTAGGATGTATTTATGATCAATGTAATGTCTCTAGGATGAAGTGAGGGTATATGGGAGGATATTTGAGAATGTTATGGCCGAGCCAAATGGCTTTGGAGGCGTGAAATTAAGAAAAGGGGAAGTACCCTTTTGTAAGAGTGGTGTGGGTCACTTTAGGAAAATCTTGAAATATTAATTTATTATAAAATAATTTTCAGTTTATAATGAATCAGAATGAATTTATTTCAATGATAAGGTGGTTTTGGGTTTAAATATTCTCAACCAATAGGTTTTAGACATGTTTAGCTCACCATATTAACCTTATCCTTTAGATTTAAATCTGGGTTAAATAGTGTAACTTTTACCATGCCTTCTTGTATTTTAATATTACAGGGTTAATAAAATACTATAAAATGCCAAGAGAACATGATGTGCTTAAAAAATAACATATCTATCATTATATAAGTATTTTAGATGAATCTTATATTTTTAGAAATATTATTTAATTTCATAAAATATTATAGGGTTTTAAAACTAATTTATGTCAATTTTGATACTATTTATTATTGGGTTTTTTGGAAGTCATAAAAATATTATTTATTTGAAAAATAAATTTAATCAAACTGAAAATGTAATATTAAACTAGAAAATTTGTTATTTTCATCAAAAGTTTCAGTTTATATTTATTTTAATATTTCCATCATCATTTATTTTAATCATTCATTAATAAGGTAATTACTGCATCATAATTTTGTCAAAAATAAATATAATTATATAATGTCCAAAAATTATAAACAAAATACCATCATGTAGGAAATCATTTTATATTTCTAATGAATATTTACAGTCTAATTTTCCTTATGTTTATCCCATATTAAAAATTATTTAGTTGTTCTACTTTTAATTTAACACTTTTAACTCTTTTTTAAATAAAATAAATATGAATATCCTAATCTAATCCATGTGAATAAAAATGGATAATATTTTATTTGAAAGGTTTATTTTGGTCAATATAAACTTATAAAATATAATTAGGACATGTTTTGGGGTATTTTATAATATCATTTTTACCTTTAATTACCCTATATTATTTTAAGTGTGGTAAATAAAATTAAACAGTTACTATTCACCAAAAAAATTATTTTCATCATATTGGACCACATTTTTCTTACTGATATTAATCTAGTCTCTCTAATTTTTGAAATTAAATTCACAGAAGTGGTAAAATGTTTCTTTATGCTAATTTTCCTATGTGTTTAGAAGGATGGAAAAAGACGTTAAAAAGTTCAATAAAATTTTATACATCTAATCTTATTTTAAAACGACTCTAATAAATTACATTGAACTAATGTCAGTATTATAAATCTATTTTTACTAGAAATAAATTTAAATAAAATAATTTATTTTTAAAATAAAAAAACAGTTTTAAACAATAATGTAGTGTTTTCACTATTCATTAAAATTTTTCGGTTTTCAGAAAAAATACAAAAAATTCACCCAAAGCTTATTTTGAAATTCCGAATCCAAAAATAAAGACAATTTTGAAAAATAAAATTCATGAAATTTATAAATGATTGTATTAATATTCATGACGGCTTGTTTGATTGGTCATGGTTTTCTTGAACTCGAAGTTGCGTACATAGAAAGTTATTGCATTATTCAAAGAGAAGCATACCATGGAAGATGGGGGTGTTACATTCTTCCCTCTCTCAAATAATTTCATATTCAAAATTTCTAGAATATTATTTCATAAAAAGATTTGTTTGTTTTCTCAACAATTGTTCTCATGTATCAAGAATCCTGATAGGCTCTTCACAATAAGACATATCGGGTTCTAGTTCTATTTCTTTATAGATGAGTACATAAGTTGGGTCGGGTATGTATTTTAACATAAGTGATATGTGGGAATCATAATGATCTTTGGAGATACATAGAGGCATTTCCAAATGGTAAGCTATAACTCCAATTAGTTCCAGAATTTAGAATGGTCTGAGGTACCTGGAACATAATTTACCCTTCTTACTGAATCATATAACACCTTTCCATGGAGATACCTTCAAGAAAACATGATCTACTATTTGAAATTCCAAATCCATCCTTTGGTTATTGGCATAGATCTTTTTCCTACTTTGATAAGCTTTGATGTGGGTTTGGATAATCTTCACCTTTTCTGTAACACCCCAAGCTTCCACAGTATGTTTTCCTTTGAATAATGCAATCGTTTGCATTGTATGAAACTTTAAGATTTTAACACACCACGAACAATCAAACTAGATGGTATGAATACTAATAACCACTTTCTAAAATTTTATAAATTTTATTTTTCAAAATAGACTTCATTTTTGAATTCAGAATATCAAATTAGCTTATGGGGAATGTTTGGAATTTTTTTGAAAATTTTCAATTTTTGATGAAAAGTGAAAAACTATGCGTTATTGGTTAAAACTGACTTTTTATTTAAAAAATTATTTATTTTATTTAAATTTATTTTCGGTAAAAATAGATACATAATATCTATATATGTTCAATGTAATTCATTGGAGTCATTTTATAATAAGATTAGATATATAAAATTTTTATTGAACTTTTTATCTTTTTTTATCCACCTTCAAGGAGAATTTCTGTAACGACCCGAAATTTTTGAATAAATATTGTTTCCTAATTTTTTGTGTTTTTTATACTCAACAAAACTATTTCATTTGATAACATGAGTATAATTTAAATTAGACCGTTGGGTTTTGACTGTTATATGACCATTAGTTAATATGACCGTTGGAAACTGAACGTTGTGATTATTGTCTCTAAATACAAGTGATCTTGGTTAATTAATATAGAAAGAAGATTTGATGGCCTCATCCAGTACTCTCGGGCCAATCGAAGCCCATCTAATAGAACTTGGGAAGGAGGTAGCACCATTGGGATTTTCTTTGGACCAAACCCAAGCCGAACTTCATCGTGTGAAGATGAAATGGAATCACCTTCGCGAGAAGTTCAAGCTGATAGAAATCACTGATCGGGAAATATTGGCCGAGCCACCCCAAGATTCTATCACCCTAGCATACCTTACTCTTAGATCCTATAATGGTGTTATAAGGGGTTATGTAATGAGACTGTAACTACTTTGTGCAATCCTTTGAGATAAATAAAATTATGTTATCTTTTTATGGTGAAGTTTGTAAATTTTCAAATGTCTGGATAAATGTAGGATGTATTTTATTTATGAATTTGAAAAAAGGATATTTTAAAATATTATTTTAAACCATAAATAATTAATGATGTGTAATGATTTTCAAAAAATGGTCTTCTGCAAATGTGTTGAGTAAGAAATTTGGAGTCTAATAAGATCAACATAATTTTTGGTGAATAGTAATGTATAAATAGTGATTTTACGCTTAGGATTAGTAATGTGACCAAATGGATTTGTAATTTCACTTAAATAAAGAATTAATATAATATAGGCACCTTGATTAAGTAATGTGATTCAATAAAATAGGTAAATAACTGTTTCAAAAATTATTAGTCAAGTATTAGTTTTTTCGGGTGAATAGTGATTTTTAATTAATAATTAAATTAAAATTATTTAGTAAATTATTTTTTATAAAATGGACTATTTTTCTACTCAGAGCATCGATATTATGATACGGTAATTTTTGGGGATTTTTCTGAAAAAAATCAATTCTTGGTGAATAGTTTATTTATTTAAAAATTAAATTGAAAATAATTAGAAAATTATTTTAGTAAAATGGAGTTCATTTTTGAAATCAGAGCATCTATATTTGTTTAAGGTGAAATTTTTTGATTTTTCTAGGAATGATAAATTTTCGATGAATAGTGAAAATACAGTTTTTAAATTACGGGTGTTTAATGACATCATTAAATGATGTATTAAGTTTGTAATCAATATGGTCGACTTATGAATAGTAAGATAAGGTATGAGGTGTACCAAGTGGCAAATACCATGGGAAAATACCATGGGATAGACCATGGTTTTTCCAATACCACCAATGAGGTGTCCCTTGCCATTAATGCCTTGTTCCCTCAGTTTCCCTATAAATACTAAGACATTCTCTCATTCTTTCGACTCCAAAATCATCTACAAAAATGTTATGGTATCCTTAACTCCCATTTAGTCCTCCCAAGGTTCACTCAAGCCCTCAAGGTCCCAACCATTGAGTTTTAAGAGTTACGTTTTAAGGTAAGGGATCATACCTCTCTCTTTCTTTCCAAGTACACTCTTTTATGTCATATCTTTTATGCTCCATGTTCTTATGTTGGAGGATGTCCTTTTATATTCATGTTACTGTCCTTATCATTTTCATATGATGAGCGACCCCCTATTTCTCTAATCAATTCATTTTATGAATGTTTTAGTGGTGCCGTTAGGCTGCTGAATTTTTAAGGGATTCTTTCACCCATCTCGTTTTCAAGATCTATTTTCATGTCAAGTCGTTCAAGTTCCTTTTTATTATGTTGGGGTATTATATCTATATATATCATACTGATATTTTATTTTAATATTATGAGAGACCCTATTTGATCGCGTCAATTCATTTTTTTGATGTCTTAAGCGACGCCGTTAGGCTGCCGAATTTTCATAAGAGAAATCTTATTTTTGTCTTCCTTCAATGTTTTTCATTTCATATCGTATGTATATAAAATTTCATTTCCATGTTATTATATCCATTATATTCTGTCCCTATAATGTTTTATGGATTATTTATGAGTGGGTGACCCATGTCCCCTCTCTTTTCAATATTTTCTAAAACCCTATAACATAGCCGTTATACTGCAGAATTTTCATCTCAAAATGCCTCTCTATTTTTCTCAAATTCTTTTATTTTATTAAATAAATACTCAAAGATCCTTATTCTACAGAGGTATTCACATATATATCAAAATTTTATATTTTAAATTCTGGTATTTACATACATGGAACCTGCTTTCCTTTTTGCGTGGGTTTAAAGTGACATAAAGATCATGTCTTTAAAGCAGTATTTAAAACGTTATGATTATGAAAGGAAACCCATTTCTTTTATGCTATATGGGTTATTTATGAAATGTTTGATGGTGATATATGTGGATCAAATGATAATAAAGGAAAATTTAAGGGTTCATCCTAATAGCGCTTCAATGCATTGGGTAAACACATAATTTTTTGAGATGACCATTTTTAATGACGCCTTGGGGAATAACCTTGGTATCTTTTAATGACACCTTACGGAGGGACCTTGGTAAAATAGAAATGATTGTCTATGATAAATGTTGTTTCCACATATTCAAGTTATGAAATATTTTATTTTTATTATGATATGCCTCATTATTTCTTTCTCATTCATTAAAGTTCTTTTTTTCATGACTTTATTGATGTATCTCAAGTTCACATGTTAAATGTTTCCCCTTGTTTCCCTTACTGGGCCTTCTGCTAACCCATTTCTTTTGATGTATGTACCCAGGTTATGAGATGTAGTAATGAACCTAGGATGAATATAAGGAGAAGCCCTTCAAGTTTTTAAGAAGAATGTTTTATGTTTTCATATTTTTTGTTCCTGGTTTCCAAGACACTAAACCTTAAAGATCCTCGGTTTTGTAAAATGCAATTAAAAGTTATGTTATTAAAAGGTGGGATGGTATAATTTTCAAATCTACATAAAACCAAATTTTATTGCTTCTGTGAGTTGAATTTCAAAAAAAATAAGAGACCCTATTAATATCATAAATTAAAATGTGGTTCAATATGATGAAAATAATTTTTGGTGAATAGTTACTTTTGACTTTTATTTACCATGGTTAAAAGTAAATAGGGTAATTAAGGGTACAAATGATATCATAATTACCCTAAAACATGTCCTAATTATATTGGATAAGTATAATTCAACCAAAAACAACCTTCGGAATAAAATATAATCCTTTTTTGTCAATTTGGATTAGATTAGGACATTTATTATTATTTTATTTAAAGAAGAGATAAAAGAGTTAATTTCAAAGTTTAATAACTATACCAATTTTAATAAAGGGTTACACACAATATAAATTCAACTATAAATATTCATTAGAAATATAAATATATTTTATAGATATTTGTATTTTATTTATAATTTTTATACATAAAATAATTTAATTTATTTACGACATAATGATGATGCAGTAATTACCATATTAATGGAATATTAAAATAATTGATATTATAAATATCCAAAAAATTGTAAATTGAGACTTCAGATAAATTCCACTAATTTTATAGGTTTATATGACATGTTATGATTGGTTAAATAAATTTTATTCGAATTGATAATGTTTTTATGGATTTCAAAAAAATCAAATTCTATATAGTGTCGAAATTGACATAATTGAGTTTTTAAGACAAATACTATATTATTAATTGATATAATATTCCTAAAAATATAAGTTTCAGACAAAGGACATATAAAAGGTTATATATATTAATAATTAACCACATGGGGTTCACATGGCTTGTTATAATAAGTTTATTAACCATATAATATAAAAATAGAAAGAGACATGGTAAATGTCAAACTATTTATCTTAGAGTTAAATCTATAAGATAAGGTTAATATGATGACCAAAACCTGTCTAAAACCTATTTGTTGAGAGATTTTGGACCCATCTCCACCATATCCTCAAAATAATTTATTTTAGAGCCATTATAAACCGAAAATGAGTTTATTAAAAAAATCAGCTTTTCCTAAAGTGACCATCCCCTCCCTTATAATACACCACTTCCCCTTCTCATAATTTCACACCTCTAAAGCCTTTTGTCTCGGCCAACAACTGCCCATATATCCTATCAAATATTCCCCCATAATCATATAGTCCTTACTTTGGTTATAATTCCAACCTAAGGAGCCCTTTTGATCAAATCAAAAGGAAGAACAAGAAAAAGATGTAAATATTTCATCACCTCTTTCAAGTTATTTTATTCTTCCACTTTATCTTTATTTGTTGTTTCCATTATAAAATAACAACACCAAAAACTTATATATAATGTAATGTTATTAAAATTTCACAACCAATTTCTTTATTCTATCCATCATATGAATGAGAAAGTCACCATACATGCGTACATACGTCATACCGTCTCCACATCGTGGGGTAGTTTGTTATTCAAACAATTCATTATTTTGGATGGGTATAATAATGAGTATAACTGATGTAAATAAAAAATATGTCAAGTTAATTATTCTTTAAATATGGTATACCATCCAATTACATACTATTTCACCATCAATATAATGATATTGTCACACGTGCGTACGTACAGATTACCATCTCCACGAACACGATGAGATTCATTCCCCATTGTAATCATTCAAGAATAATTTTCATTTTATGATTAAAAATAATTTCTAAGATCTTAATATCATTCTTTATATGAATAAAAGACATCCCATCTGTAACAAACATGGCTTACGTAACAGAGCATATAAAGGAAAACATATCAGTTAACACCCGAAACGATGATAGTACAAAATATTATTAACAAAGAAATATTAGAGGATCTTATATGTGATCATATTTATGTATATAGTTCTTGTATAATTGAATAACAATTATTTAACTAATATACACATGGTTAATTTACCCTCTACCCTGGAAAAGTAGAATGTAATGGTTAATTTCACCATCTCTTTATAATCCGAGGTTGTTTTTACGTAAGTATCTACTGGGACCTGTTTATCATCCACATCAATGTTTTCATAAAAAATATATTTGAAAACATTTTTCTAATTACTAGAAAATTGTTTAACATCATTTATACCATTATTTGTCCTTATATGTTTTTAAATGAATCATTCAATCATTTTCTAAACAAGGTACTTTATGAACTTTTCGACAAAACTAAGTTAAGAATGCTTTTTAACTTATACGGAAAGGGAAGCTATTTTTACCTTTATAACATCATTAAAGCATCCCATACAATAATATAAAAATATTTTCAAAATAAATGTTTTAACTTATAATAATGTTACTTTTAAATGGTTTCAAAATAGAAAGATGTATTTCAAAAAAATTTACTGCAACTATGTCAACATACATTGATGGATTTTAAACGTGTTTGAAGTTGATTTATTATGATACCAATATTCTATATTGTATTGAACTTTTTGTGATATTTTTGATAGTGGATGTGTTATTTGTTTACTATTCATGGTTTATATATAATTTATTGCCATTTATTATGCTAGTTTTAATAAAAATGTTTATGTTATGTTTAAACGATTTCATATGAGGAATGCTTTGGACATAGTAAGTGACATGTGGAGCCTGCTATAAATCCTCGATGCATTGGTAAGTATCACGAGACAAACTAGTGTCTTGGCATAATGCCTTGGCAAAATATTATTTGTTTTCTTGGCATAAGCCCTTGACTATGTGGTTTTGATGTCTAGCATTATGCATTCCATCATTATGAAAGTGGCTATTGATATTGTATGTGATTATTCGAATATTAGAATATGCAGGTGAATAAGTAAATGGAATTATTTTATTTTATCTTTTCCATATTAGGCAGATGTTTTTGTTTAAGAGGATATTGTTTTAGTCTTATACATTGCCTTAATTTTTATGCTTATTTATAAAAGTTTCTGCTATATTATTACCCTTAATGAGCATCTGAGCACACCCCTTTCTATGTTTTCTTTTTCCTTGGAAGTGAAGTAGTATTTTATGGTTGACCTGTAGGGAGTGGTTAAGGATATAAGTGTGTTCAAAAGGGGACAAAATGTTGTTGATTTTTTATTTCATGATGTAATGTAAAACATAGGAAGGTATCTATTACTTCAAAGGCTACTAAACTGATCGGTCATTCGGGACATGATTCTTTGTATCATACCAATGTTATATAATAATGCACTGACTCTGGGTAACTGTTGTTGGGGAGTTACATTTTCCATTATTTCCTCAACATGTTCTAGGATTATATGTTTTCATTCACCAATGTCATCACAACAAGTGTGTGTGTGAAATATCTTTATATTTAACACTTCATATAGTGCCATATGAATACTTGAATAGAAGCTATTATTATTTGAAAATTCTATATGAGGTAAATACTGATCCCACTTACCATGAAATCCCAGTGAGGAAGATCTCAACATGTCTACTAAGGCTCAAATAGTCCGTTATGATTGTCCATCATTTTGAGGGAGGTAGGTAGTTCTCAAATGAAGTTCAGTGTTTTGTGATTTCTGAAGACTTTTCCAGAATCTTGATGTGAAATGGTGATCATGATCATAAAAAAATTGATAGTGGTACTCCAAGAAGTCTTACAACTTCTTTAATATATAGTCTCATAAGATGTTCAAGTGGTAAATCTTCTATTATATCAATAAAATATTATAAATTGGTTAGACATTCAACAATAACCAATATTACATCATTCCTTCTAGGAGTCATTAGTAGCCCCATGAAAAATTTCATCGTAATATCATCCCATTACCACTTAGGTATGGGAAGAGGTTGCATGATTCTTCAAGGTTGTTGTCTTTTAGACTTGACCTATTGACAAACCATACATCTTAACACATAATCAGAAATATCTCTCTTCATGTTGTACCACCAAAAACATTCCTTCAAATCTATATACATCTTAGTGCTACCATGGTTTATAGAGAAAATGGAGCTTTGAGTATCATCCAAAAATTTCCTTTTTAGTTCAGGTATGTCCAGATCACAAAGCCTTTTCCCAAATTTCAAAATTCCATCTTCATATAAAAAATAAATCAATCTCCCATCATTCACATATTTAAATTTCTTATGAAACTCCTTATCCTCAGTATGAGAACTTTTTATCCTTTCTAGTAAAGATGGTTTGGAAACCATTTGAATAGTTATTGATGTTTCACCTTACATGATTATTACCATAACCATCACTACTGGACCTATGAATATAGGTTCCCTTTCAACCCTCATCTTGTTCAGAACTCCATTATCCTTTCTGCTCAAAGCATAAGCCACCTTATTTTCCGTCCCCTAGTTGTAGTGTATAGTAAATCATAATCCTTGAGTAATTTGAGCCACCTCAATTACCACGTGTTCAGTTATTTTTGTGTGGAAATATACATCAAACTCTTATGATCAGTATAAATTTCACATTTTCACAATAGATATTGTGTATCCATATCTTCAGAGAAAATATTACTTCTTCTAACTCAAGTTCATGAGTGGGATAGTTTTGTTCATGAATTTTTAGCTTCCATAATGCATAGGAAATAAATATATCATTCTTCATATGGACACAACCATGTCCTTTATTTAAATTATCATTATAAATAACAAACCCATCGTTCTCGGATGGCAGAGTCAAGACAAGAGCATTGACTAATATTCTCTTTAGTTCTTAAAAATATTCATCACACACTTTTGTCTAAAAAAATTTAACCCCTTTATGTGTGATCTTGGTAAATGGGTTAGGCAGTTGAGAAATGTTTTGGGCAAAACACCGATAATAACCTACTAAACCAGTAAAACACTATACCTCAGTTATACTCATTGGTGCTGGACATTCTTGTTTTTATCATGTCTTATAAGGATAAACATAGATTCCATTCTAAGAGATAGTATGGTCATTAAAGAAATATCTTAAATCCAAAATTCACACTTTATAAACTTCCCAAACTATTCATTTCTTCTAAGAGTCTTTAGAATATCGCATAAGTGATTTTCATGATTTTGTAGCTTTTGGAGTATACCAAGATATCATAAATATATAAAACTCCAAATTCATCACTATTTTCCTTGAAAAATCTATTAATTAGATCCATTAAGATAGAGGGTGCATTAGTCAGTCCAAAAGGCATTATTGTAAACTCGTAATGCCCATTCCTTGTCTGAAATGATGTCTTTGGAATCTCTTCCTTATTCAAGCACAACTGATGATATACAGATCGAAGGTAAATCTTTGAAAAATATTGAGCTCTATGAAGTTGATTGAATAAATCATTAATGCGAGGTAGGGGATACTTGATCTTTATTATTATAGCATTGATCTCTATATAGTTAATGAAAAACCTAATAGATCCATCTTTCTTCTTAACAAAAAAAGGGGATCCCCATGGAGAAAAACGTGGGAGAATAAATCCTTTATAAATCAATTCCTCTAGTTGTTTCTTTAGTTCCACTAATTCAACAGTTTCCATTCAATAAGGGGTCTTTGATATGGATCTTGAACCATGAATTAAGTCAATGGAAAACTCAATTTCCTATTCTAGAGGATCAATAATAAAAATATGGCTTTTATTAGTGCTTGAAAAGGGAACTAACAACATTAAAAAAGAAATGTTAATTGAGGGGAAGATAAAGGGGGGGTCCGTTTTATCAACGCTAAAAAATCACTGATAAAAGGGTCATTTATCAGTGGTTTTTAGCGTAGATAAAAGACCCCATCTATCAGGGTTTTTAAAAGCGATGCTAAAAGATATAAAATAATTTATAAAATATTTTTTTTTCAATTCAAGGGAGTTTCCACAATGCTTGAAGCCCCCCTTTAACATTTATCCACCCCCATGGTATGTCATGCAGGTACTATCTAGCTCCACCTAGCCTCACCCCCTTTAACAGTGCTCTCACTCCCTTTAATAGAGCTATGTTTTCCCCCCACCTGCACCCGCGACCTGCCTCCCCCAGGATTCAAACTCGAGACCTTTTGCTTGGGCTCCTATGTCTTTACCACTCCACCATATTGCTTGGCTCTTCATTTATTAATATATCTATTTATATATATATATAGTTATATTAACTCATATATATATATATAAACATAGATATTTATATTAATATATTTATATTTATATTTATATATATATCTTTATCTTAATATATATATATATTAACATATATGATTATATATCCGTATATATATATTTAGTTATATTAATATATATATATTTATATCTATATATTAATATATGTATATTTTGTTATATTAATATATATATCCATATGTTAATATATATAGATATATATAGATATATATATATATTAACATATATATATTTATATTAAGATATATTCATATATTTATTTATATTATTACATATCTATTTAGTCATATTAATATATATATATATATATATATTAGTATATATTAATATCTATTTATATATATATATTTCATTATAATTTTTTATACATATATTTATTTGTATATTAATATATATTTATAAGATTAGTTTGAAATACATTTATAAAATTTCTTTTCTTATGTGTGTTTATAAATAAATACATACATAAATATATACAACACACAAACACACACACATATATATATGAATAAATACATATATATGTGTATCTGAAATGCCATAGAATGTTAAAATGACGATAACTTTTAATCCAAAAGTCAGTTCCAACTACACAACCAGTAAAATCAATGAAAATGAATGAATCTTCGATATGATATATGGTAAAAGCCTAGAAGACATCAAAATCAGAAGTTATATTTGAATGTTAAAAAATTGGAGATCCAAATGAAAAAATCAGTTTTGGAGGCCATCTAGGCCTTTTTTGCCCTCGAAAAATGTGACAGAAGTTTCCCTTAAGTCACTAGCACATAGTTGTCATCACAGGCTTCTATTTTATATGTTTTGGAGCTCAAACGGACCACCGAATCAAAATTTATGGCTTTTTAAAGTTTGAGTTACATTTTCATCTTATTTTAGATCTTTATTTTTTTTTTGTCTTCAAAATGTTATAAAATGATTATTAGTCATTGATAATTAGAAAATTATTCAGTAAAAATATTTTTTAAAATATTTTATAAGGCTTATTTATAAAATATTTTACACATTAATTTTAGATTTCTTTTTATCCTTCTCTAAAATATATTTAAAAAATATATATTATATTTATATCAATATAAATATACTTACATATTAAGATATTATTTTTTATGTTATTTTTTGAAATATACACTTTATCTATTTTTGGAAGAAGCACTGATAAAGCCCCCTATCATCTCTAATAAAAAAGTAATAATAAAGGGGGCCCTTTAAAAACACTAAAAAAATCGCTGAAAAAGGGGGTGCCTTTCTCAGTGCCAAAAAAAGCACTAATAAAGGGTCACTTTTAACATTGCTTATTTTAGTGTTGTTACTAGTTCTATTTATCATCATTTTTTGGTGCTGAAAAAGGTGCCCCCTTTATCAGTGCTTTTTTAGAAATGTTAACGTGTGGTGCTATGGAAACCGAGTTTTGTGGTAGTGGATGACCAGGTAAATCCTCTGCAAACTCATCACGATATTCTTGCACAATTGATATGTCCCCTATTTGAAAATTTCTTTTCTCCCCCATTTTTATTTCACTCTCTTCCACCAAAATAATTGAATTTAGTAGAGCTACTACTGGTTGATCAAAATGATAATCATATGGTGATGTTTCTTCTCTAAAGATAAGGGATTCATTATCATCATCAAAAACTGTATCCTCCATCTTTTGATAAAATGATGCATCATGGTACGAAATATAATACATTATAAGGATTATATCAAATCTAATCGTGGGTATGATAATAAGATCAGATTATATAGCACATTTATATTCCATAATAGTAATTGATTAAAAAAACTTTGTTGTAATGATACTTTCCTTAAGAGTTTTGACTAACAACACCCTTGTGAAATCAAATTGGAAATATCTAATTTTCATGGAAAACTAAGAATATATGTAAGAATATGATGATCTAGAATCAAATAAAGGATTGGAAAAATTTGAGGAAACAATTAATGTACCTTCCACCACATCATTAGAAGCTTCAACCTCAACATTTGTCATCGTATAAGCCTGGAATTTCTCCCATGGCCTTTTCTAAGGAAAATTTCTTTGGCGTTTAGGACATTAATCTTCATAATGCCCCATTTCTCTAAAACTATATCATCAAACCTTGATATCCTCTTTTTTACCTTGAAATCAAGTTCTTGGTGGCCTTTTTCACCACACTTGTAACAAAATCACATTCCCTTCAGGCAAGTACCAGGGTGTTTCTTCCCACATTTACTACAGGATGGAAAATAAACCTTTCTCTTCTTCCCATTTTTTTCCATTTCCAGAGTGATCAGAAGATATCTTCTTATCTATATTTTATTTAAAGTCATAAGTCTTAGAGAATTATTTTTCTATCTTGATAGGTCATGAGACTATATCTTTGTATGACAAGAATGATTTTGAAAATAATGCTCAATAGTGAAATGATTTTAACCCATCAATGAATCTATAAATCTTACATATTGGGTTATGTATATAATATTTAGCATGCCTTTATAACCATGTAATGTTATCCTCATACTTTTTGAAATCCTCATCCTGCTTTTTCCTCAGACTAAAAAATTGCATTTCCATATCTTCTTGATGCTCCCGAGGAATTTATTTTTCTAAGAAAATATCTTTAAACTAACTCCATTCAATATGTGATACTTCTTCATCCTACATTGTGTTGTGAATTAATGACTATCATTGATCAGCATCTCTTACGAGATGATAAACTACCATGAAATTTTTTTCCCTTTCACTACTCCCCAAAGTATGAAATATTTTTTCTAATGAAATTATCCATTTCTCAGCTACAAATGGATTTCTAGTCCTATTTATTGTTGGTGGTTATTGCCTCGTGAAATGGTCTAATAATGATCCTCCACATTATGGATTAGGGAGCTCCATACATGTAAGGATATTTTTTATAACCTTAGTGATTTTTCCAAGTATAGTTATAAGTTGTTCAACAATAGTTCCATCACCAACTCCACTATAATTATCTTCAGTAGGAGTGAAATCCATACATGGATTATGTGACTAAATACTGCTTCCATTCCTTAAACTAGAATCCATTTTTAAATAATTATATACAAAAGATTAGTTTAGGAATCACAATACATAATTCCATACAAGTAAAATACCAAACATAAATTGAACAGTTTATGCATATAATTCATAATCATAAAAAATGTTTTCTTTTAGAAAGTATTTATTCATAAATATTTCATAACGTCTTTTAAAGAAAATGTGAATTATCCTAAACAAATTCCCTAGGGTTGTCAATACCAAAGGTGTAGAAAGACCTATTGTCATGTACCATGATACCCTAGGTCAAGCCCGAATCTCCTTGTCAGAGACTCCATTCCTAGGTATATCTGTGCCAGAGCCACCTCTATCTGTTTATATCCAGATAGGGATGTATTTTCTTGGAAAACCCATGTAATATGTACACTAATTTTTTTATGTTCATTTATACAAATCCTCAATGTCTATCTGAGTGTAATGTTCTCTAATTTGAGTTTATCTAAATATAGTTTTTATGGTTTGTACAGAACATCCGCTGATACCAACAGTAGCACCCTGACCCTAGTCACCTAGAGTCGGTGCATTGTTACATAAAATTATCATGATAACAAGGGATCATGTCTGGAAATACCGATTTGTTTAGTAGCCTGGGAAGTACTATATAAAAACACGAGTTTTACATTTCATCATGAAATAAAAAAACAATAGCATTGTGTCCCCTTTGAACACACTCATATCCCATATCATAATATACTTTTCAAATCATGGGAAAAAGAAAACCGATGATTGGTATGAGCATAGATGCTCAATAAGGATAACAATATAGCAGAAAATATAATAAATAAGCCTAAAAATTTAAGGCAATGTATAAGAATATAACAAAAGCCTTTTAAACAAAAAATTCCTAATAATGTGGAAATGATAATCAAATAATACCCTTTACATATTCACACGGATATTATACTAGTCTTATAATCACATATAATATCAGTAGCTAATTTCAAAACGATGGAATGCATAATGACGGGCATCATAACCACATTCTCAAGGCCTTTTTCCGAGACTAAAAAAATATTTTTTCAAGGCCCTGAGCAAAGAAATTAGTTTGTCTCATGATACCTACCAATACATCCATGAGTTATAGCAGGCTCCACCCACCACTTACCATGTCCAATGTATTCCTCATATGAAAAGGTTGAAACATAACATAAACATTCGTATTAAAAATAGCATGCACAATGTTAATACTTTAACCACAAAGCATGGATGGTATAAAAATAACATATCCACAGTAAATAATATCCCAAAACCTTCAATACAATATATAAGATTTTATCATAATAAATCTACTTCAAACAAGTGTAAAATCCATCAAAGGATGTGGACATAGAAGAAATCAAAACTATTTGAGAGAAATGTCACTTTCTATTTTTATATAATTTAAAAGTCACATAATTATAAAAGAAAACATGTATTTAAAATTATTCCTGTAACCATTCAAGGTAATATTATAAGGTGTTAAAATAGTGTAAAATAGTTACACCCACAATATATGTTAAAAAAACATTTTTACCATAATTTTTCGAAAAGTTTATAATGTACCTTATTTGGAAAATTACGAAAATATTCCTTTCATAACAATTTATAAAAAGTTAAATAATGGTGTAAATTAAATTAACCTATATTTTAGGAAATATTAAAAATATTTTGAAATACATTTTTAAGAAAAAAATATAAGGATGATAAAAAATTACCAGTATATGCCTACATATAAAAAACCTTAGATAATAATGTGATTGTGAAATTTACCCTTACCTAGTATTATTCCGTAGTCGAGGGTACATTAACCTCCTGAATAATTGTTAAATAATTGTCATTAAAATATAAAAGAATCTAAATACATAAATATGATATCATATTTGTTCCTCTAATATTGATTTGTTAATAATATTTCAATTCAAGCATTTTTTCATGTATTAACTAATTCATTTTCCATTATATGTTTTTGTTACGTAAGACATGTTTGTTATGGATATGATGTATTTTATTCATATAAATAATTATATTATGTTCTTAAAAATTATTATTTTTAATCATCAAATGAACATTATTCTTGAGGTGTTATGATGGGGAATGAAATCTCATCGCGTCATGGAGATGATAAGTCATACGTATACACAAGTGACAATATCAATATATTAATGGTGAAATAATATGTAATTGGATGTTATATCAAATATAAAGAATAATTAACATGTTTTATTTATTATGTACATCAATTATACTCATTATTATACCTATCCAAATAATGAAGTGTTGAATAACAAACAACACCACGACGTGGAGACGGTAAGTCATACGTATGCACGTATAGTGACTTTGTCATTCATAGGATGGATAGAATAATGAATATGGTTGTACTATATATATAATAACATCATAGTATGTATAAGGTAATGGATTTATTATTTTTTTATTGAAACCACAAATAAAGAGGAAGTGGAAGAAGAAAAGAACTTTGAAAAATGTGATGCAATTATTACCTCTTCTTTAGGTGCTTCCTTTCAATTTGATGAAAAGAGGTTCATAGGTTGGATTTATGATCGATGTAGGGCCTCTAGAATGAATTTAGTGTAGTTGGAAGGTGATTTGAGTAGGTTTTGGCCTAGAAACATGGATTTGGAGTTATGAAACTAAGAGAAGGGGAAGTACGCTTTTATAAGATAGGTGGGGGTCACTTTCAAAAATGTTTCAAATATTATTTTATTATAAAATCATTTTCGGTTTATAATGGATCAAAATGGATTTATTTACATGATAATGTGGGGATGGGTAGAAATATTCTAAAACAATAGGTTTTAGGAATGTTATAGGTCACCATATTATCCTTATCTTTTAGATTGAATTCTTAGTTAAATAGTTTATCTTTTTCTATGTCTTCTTGTGTTTTTATATTACAAGGTTAATAAACATACTATAAAATTACAAGGGAACCCAAATTGATTAATTAATGAAATATATATCATTATATAAGTCCTTATTTAGAACAATAAATTTTCTGAAAATTATATAATTTAATAAAATAGTATTGGTTTTAAAAACTCTTTTATGTCAATTTTGACACTATTTAGTATTTGGTTTTTGTGAAAGTCATGAAAATATGATTTCATAAAAAAAAATACATTCAATCAATAATAACATCTCATATTCAATAATAAAATTTGTGGATGGCATTAGAAGTTTTATTTTTCATTTATTGTATTATTTATAATATCATTTATTTTAATCATTCATTAATAATGTAATTACAACATCATCATTGGGTCATAAATAAATTTAATAATTTAATTTCTTAAAATTATGAATAAAACATAATGATATAGAAAATATATTTATATTTCTAATTAATATTTATAGTCTAATTTATCAAATGAGTAACAGTATATTAAAAATGTTTTAGTTATTATACATAGAATTTAACACTTTTAACTCTTCTTTAACTAATATAATAATAAATTTCCTAATCTAATAAAAGTGGAAAAAATGGAACATATTTTATTCCTAAGGTTTATTATTGTCTAAATACATTTATCTATTAGAAATATGACATGTGGTGGGGTAATTTTAATATCATTTTTACCCTTAATTACTCTATTTAATTTTAACCCTGGTAAATAAAAATCAAAATTTACTATCCACCAAAAACTATTTTCCTCCTATTGAACCACATTTTACTTACTATTATAAACTTCTTCCCATGTATTTTTGAAATTTAGTTCACTAAAGCGGTAAAATTACATTTTATGCAAATTTGCAAATTTTCCTAGAAGATGAGTAAAAGACGTTAACAAGTTCAATAAAATTTGAAACATCTAATATTATTATAAAATGACTCCAATGAATTACATTGAACTAATATAGGTATTATGTATCTATTTTGACTTAAAATAAAATAAAAATAAATAAATAATTATTTGAATAAAAAGTCGATTCTAAACAATAATGCAGTGTTTTCACTATTCATCAAAAAATAGAATTTTTTAGAAAAATACCCAAAATTCACCCTAAGATAATATTGATATTCTGAATCCAAAAAATACTTATATTTTGGAAAGTAGAGTTTAAAAAATTTAAAAAAGTGGCTATTGCTATTCATAATGGCTAGTTTGATTGTTCGTGGAGTGCTAGAACTTGATGTTTCGTACAACGCAAGATATTTCATTTTTCAAAGAGAAGCATATCATGAATGCTTGGTGAGTTACAATAAACCCATCCTGGTTTCTTTTTCTTTATCAGGGTTGTTATATTCCTCTTTTCACCTTTCAAAGCTCCTAAAACCTTTCATTCCAGTGAGTTTTTGGTTAGGGATTTAATGGCATGTTGAATTTAGATCTAAGGACTTGATTAAGAGTGTGATCCACAAAAAATTCAAGGTAGGTAGTCTATAAGTAATATCCCATAGTTTATTCATAGATTTTTTCATGTAGGGTTTCATTCTTGTTTCCTTCATGATGTGGTCTTGATTTCATTAGATAGATATGAAGTATTGGGTGTCTAAATTATTAATTGAACCCCTCTTGATCCTCTTGGGAGGCAAGTAGGATGAAATGAAAAATTTAAGGCCACCCATGGGGTATGTCGGCCCTCCCAAATGGGGCTACAGAAATATAAGGTGTGAACATGACACATGATGATATAGAGACTTATCAAAGAGGTTAATTTTTTTAATGAGTTAGAATAGATTGTTTTTAGTTGTGTCTAAAGTGGTTAATCACTAATATATTTTTTGGTGGATGTGTAATTGGGTTAAATGGTATTATTGTGGATATAATAATGATGGGTGTTTACACTTGAATATGATTTGTTAGATAGGAATGGTAAATGTGAAATGTGTCAAAGGGGATATGTGTTTTAAATGAGGAATGTGTTAGTGGATTGCAGCATAGTTCTGATTTACCATTTATTGAAATTGTTGTGATCTTGAAAATAATATTTGATATACTTATTGTTATGTGGTTAATATTGGTGAATGATAAATAAGCATGTTAACATGGCTTGGTAGAGTGGGGTATATACATGAGGTTCTACGCCCATGGGTCGAGATGGACCAAGGATCTAGCTCCACCCCAAATCCATGGGTTAGGGAAGGGGATAGAGTTCAATTCCCCTAATAGTTTCATTCCACCCAAACAAAGGCTTTGAGGTGAGGAAAATGAGTTTGTTTTAATGTGATTAATGGTGATATAAGATTTAACATTTTTATTATATTCTTGTTAACATTGAACTTTCCTAATCTATTGAATACATGAAAAAGGTAGATTAAACCATTGGAAGCCTAAGTAGTGATATTGGATTAAATAGTTTCATAATTTTAAAAGAACGTATTCTAATGACTTATATAACTGTTTAAATTTAATTTACATTATTTATAACTTTCATGAACTATATATTTTTACAAAATATTTTTTAGGCACCTTCATTGGTGGCCTACTGAGGTATACTCACACCTTGATCAGGCCATCATTGGGTACCTAAGTAGATTTCATGCTTGCGGGCCAGGAAAAGGGAAAGGGACCGATGATAGGGAGTTGAGTTGGACATGGGGAATGTATTGGTAAGGATACATACTAGGAGTCTGGATCATTTTTGGGATTCTCTTGTTTTCCTTTCTTTTGCGGTTTTGTCTTTTGGTAGTTTAGCATGGAATTCCATATTTACTATTATATGTGATTTTACCCAGTTTTGGATTTTGTTATTTGTTTATTTTATTTACTATTCCTTGTTGTTTCCATTATTTAAATTGAGTTATACTATGGCTTACTCTAGTAATGAGGGTATAGTCTCCCCATAAATCTTATTAGTCCTTCATTTCTAGTCAAAATCCTCTTGTGTATGGGGAGGTGCGCTTGATGTCATGTCGTCACCCAGCTTGGGACACCAGTTTAGTGGATTTTGAGTTGGTAATGTTTCAAAGTGGTATCTAAGGAGTTCATTTATTCTAATTAATATTTGGGGATGGAATATATGAGATTAGGTAGTTTCGGGCCACGGTAATGAGGTTGTTCTTGGGAGTAGCTGACCAATGTACGAGGGAAAACCCAAGTCACCTTGGGTGGGAATTGTTTTTCGTGATGATTGTTTTTACAGCTGAATGATATTTCACCACTAGGTGATTAACATGACCTGTGATTTTGATGATTTATGATGCTTGTTCCATTTCCAGAATGACATGAGGTTGTGCATTCAGGAATCATTTTAGGCAACTAAGGATATAGGTGGAATGCATCTTTATAATCACAGACACGGGATGGGAGTCTTCGGCATAAATAGTAGAATGAATTTTACGTCCTTGATAAATATGTAGAAAATGATGTCTGACAATGCTAATGAAAATGGTTTAATGAAATCAATGAAAATTAATAGTTATGGATTATCGTATATAAAGAAATGTTATGAATAGGTTAACATTTTGGGTTTTGATAAATTGTAATGTTTGATTGGCGTCTAAAAGAAAAATGATTACATAATGACAGTGAAATAATTTATGAATTTTTCCTATAGAAATCTATAAGTTGGTTAAAATGATGATTATAACATGTTTGGAAATGGGAAATGTTCTTAAGAGGAAATGATCATGTTATAAGAGAATAATAGGATTGGAGATGTGTTGATGAATTAATTGTGATTGGTTACCCCATGTTGACCATAACCCACAATATATATGGTATAGGGTAGTGTTCTATGTGTGATTATTACCATTGGAATGTAGTATGGGAATGGTTTGTTTAATTTTGACAGCGTGGGATCTTTTTCATATTTGGATGAATCCTATTGTTCATTATTTAGAATTTTTAGTGAATTATAAGTTTATATTGAGAATTATTGAGTTCAAAAGTGGGTATCCTTTGTGTTGTTGTCTTCACCCTTGTGTGGGAGGTCTGGGGAAATGAGAGTACCCTAGTTTGAGACATTGTATTTCGATTGTTATGCCTTCTCGGTTATGATATGGCCTAGGTGGTGTGTTTAGCGAACCCTCGATAAGGTTTTGTCCTTTTGGTTGTGAGGTGTTGTTCGGTAATGTGATTGAGTAAACTCTCAGGGTTTGTGGCCATACAGAGTTCATGTTAGACCCTAAAGTTGGTGCCTGGGCCTTAGTGACCTTGTGAGTAGAGACCATATAAATTGTGTTTTGAATATCATAGATGATTTTTTTCTCGTACTGTCGATGAATTTGCACACCTTTGTTAGGAAACCTAGAGTAAATGGTTGTTGGGTGCGCTAGGAACATTGTGCACAAAGTTGGGGGTGAGAGTTCCATTAACGAGAATTGCTTTGATCATGTCATGATATGTACGGTTTCGACAAAGGAACAATGTATCTTCCTAGTGCTGAATACATTCTATGAAGTTGGTATCATTCCACCATAATTTTGACCTATGAGAGATTTTAGATAGGGTTTCTAGTGATCTTGGGTATGTGTCATGCATGTAGATGTTTTGGACATTGATAGTGGGACTCATAGTGTTTCATGGTGTAGGTTTGGACATGAGGACCAAGTTGGATGGTTGATGGTGGGGGTGCTTCTCTAATTGTAATTATGTGATGATATATTTGAAAAATCATTGGTGACCTAATAGAAGGATAGGCCAACTATGTAGGTACATTGAATGTGATCATGGGAGACATTCTGGAGGCAGTTTCAAAGCATATTGAGTACCACTTAGTCTAGTAAATGGTATTTTGGTTCACCGATTCATTCATAAGGGAACCCTAATGCTTGTTATAGGATGTTAGTTTTGTTTCGAAGGGTTTTTTCTTATAGATGGGTGACTCTCCTATTTGGATGATGATTAATGAAGTAATCGAAGTCGTTTTCGAGTGGAAGAGACAAATGTGAAGGAAGTGAGGTTATATTCTATTTCCTGATGGTGACAATCGTGGAGAGAGTGGTCACATGGTAGAAATTGTTGTATGAATCGTTTTGGTTGTTGGGTTAGATACAGAGGATGCTTGAGGGATGATGAGGCTGTCTAACAATGATAAATGGTTAGGTAAGTAAGGGGATGATGGGATACACATAAATAAAGGTTGATTTGTGAGAGACTGTTGGTTTGATTGGTGTGGAAGACCATTATGCTTTGGTTTTCAGATGTTAAGGAAACATCAAAAGAATTTTATTGATGTGGTGGAATTAGTGCCACTTGAAACGTTGGTTCATGACTGGCTTGGGAATTGGTCATCGAGTGGTGGTGAGACTTGGTTGGAAATTACACCTAAGAGGTGGTGGTTATGTGTTGTTGGGATGAATTTGTTAGGGAATCCTATGATCCATGACAGGTCATGGTGTCCCATAGAATGACATAAAAAATGGATAAGTTGGTGGCAGTGTTCTTCAAAATCTTCTTAGCATACCTCACCTTATGATGATCATGCCCAATATTTGGATATCATTTCTTGTAAGTTGATAATCATAGGATCTACGTCATTAGACATGAAGGTTATTGGTTTGATGAGGGATGCCAAGAAGTTTACATGCAAGTAAATAGTGTGTGTGGGGCATGATGATGGGATGTAAGCCCTCTATGGCCTGGGGTGAGGTCCTCAAAATGAACTAAATTTCTACTACCATCATGAGTGCCAATCATAGAAGCCAGGAAAGAGAACTGGGTGATGTTCATTTTCTTATTTTGGAAAAAAGATAGATTTTCATTTCTATGTTTTGGGGTTCGTCTTGTGATCGAGTGTAAGAGTTGGTTGTTGGAATCCATCATGGAGATTAATGGTAATGAAACTCCTGAGGTGGGGAGTGATAATTCAGTCCTGGATGTGGAGAAGAGAACATCAAGTTGATGTAGTGGATCCGTGATGCTAGTGAGGGACCAGTGAGGTGCTTTTTAGGTTCCTTTGAGATTCATTTTTGCACTTATATGTGGTGACTAATGGTCTAGGTGTCAGCTTCGAGTTCATGGTGGATCCACGAGAATCTTGTAATGTTTGTGATGGAGTTGTAGAAGGGTGTGGTTGTATATTATAATGGGTTGTGGCAAGAGAGGTTGTGTTTTATAACTCTAATGAATATTTGGATAAGACTCAGGTACTTTCTCCTTGGCTAGTCTTAGAACACGTTGATGTTGAGGGAACCTTGTCCATGTGATGTGGTGTCATACCAAGGGTGATGCCCGATGATGGTCGGCATGGCAGTAATTCCAAGCTGATAGAATTATGCAAGAATTTTAAGAACGACCTCAGTGGGTGAGTGGGATGATTATTATAGGCTTTAGGTTAGTAAGCACCTTGAGGAGGTGAGAAAAGGATAGAAAACTATTTGTGGAAGGTGGGTGTTCTTGGAAAATCCTGATGGGTATTGTCTAACTTGTGATAGTAAAATTGAATGGGTGTGGTTAGAGTGACCAACCTCCATGTTCATGTTGTTCTGAAAAGTGTTTTTTTAGTTTAAGATGTACCTGAGTGAGGTCAGGAAAATATTAGTCATTAAATGGATATTATAGGGATGTCCTACCAAATGGGTTTTATGGTGCAGATGGTTGCTAAAATGGGGGTAATGCTCTTATAGATATTGGGATGAAGTTATTTGCAACATGTCAGGTGATGTGAATGTTGGGATTAATTTTGAGTGGGATTTTTTCGAAAGTGGAGGTACAATGTAATTGAAGATGGTGGAGAGAACCGTAATTGACAAATGGTTGGTTGACAATGTGACAAGAGTTTTGGGTTGGAATGGATTGAGTGGTCACTATTTTTTGTGAGTTAGCCTATTAGAGATCTTGAACATGGGTTTATTTGGTCGAGTACCTGATAGTTTTGGATTACGTCTGGTTGTACATTTGTGGAGTGAAATCAACAGGAAATTTTGTTGGAAGGATTGTGTGTCTTCAATCAACTAATATCGGGTTTGGTCACCATTACAGTTGGGAGAACAAGAAAATGATTCCATGTGATTTGGGTCGTGAGTTGTATAGAGGATTGGGCCTATGAGGGGACAATTGGTTCATATATGATGTAGTGATGTTTTGTTTTAGGTTTCCATAGGTTTTGAGTTTGGTGTTGCCATGTATGCTTCTCCGATGATGTTCTCAGGGTGGGAATGATTGAAGTTGATGAATCCTTGAGGAGTTTTTGGTTCATGTTGCGGTTGTGGTAATGAAGAGTTATGGGAAAACTCTATGCCCTTTATCCATGTTTGGTGAGATTTTTGATGTCAAACCAGAAACATGGGAGATGAGAATGGATAAGAAGGCCTACTGGAATAATCTCTAATTATGTAAGTGTTGTGATTCTTGGAAGAGAGGCTCTAGGAAAAACCATTAAAAAGTGGGGATGTTGTGAGATCCCATATTTTTATATAGTATTTTTTGTTTATGTATTCATCCTTTTTTGGTTTGATAAGTGTTTACCCATGATTATGTGAAGGATCGAGGGTGTTCTAGGGGTTCATGACACGAAAGAGGGAGAAAAGTGATTTCATGGGCATGCCCGACAGTTTCAGCATAGTTAGGGAAAAACATGTGGGAACCGTGAAACCATGGACATATTGTTACACATGGTTTCCACACAGTTAAAAAAACCATGCGGAATCCCCATTAAAACCATCAAAAAGAGGGGTTATTTTCAGAATGTGTCTCACACATAGTCTGTGAATGGTTTAGAAAACCATGAAGCCATGAAAGTTTTAAAAACATACAAAAATTCCATTACGGGGAATTAATTACCAACTCAAAAATTTACCTCCATCCTCTTTTTGACCCTAGGAACAAACCTATGTCTCCAAGAGATTCCAAGGATCAATCACCCTCAACATTGGGACATTTGGAGTTCCATTAGTTACAGAATGAAGATCCAAGTTAGGCTACACCCCTATTAGTTTCTTTTTACTGATTAAGAATTGTATATTCCTCTTAAATCCTTCCAAATCTCTAAAACCATTTCTTTCTAATGAGTTTTAGGTTAGGGCTTCAAAGGTGTGTTGAATCAGTATCTAAGGCCTTGATTTCAAGTGCGGTCACCAAAATATTCAGGGTAGGTGGTATACTTTTTATATCCCATATTTATACATAGATTTGTGCAAGGAGGGTTTCATTCTTGTTTCCTTCTATATTGTGTTCTTGATTACATTAGAATGATGTGGTGTATTGGGTGTCTAAATGATTATTTTAACCCCTCTTGATCCTAATGGGATTCGAGGAGGATGACCTGAACAAATTTGGGCCACCCATGGGGTGTGTCGCCCCTCCCAGTTATTGTTACAGAAATGTATGGTGTGTACTTGACACATGATGATGAAGAGAATTAGTGAAGATGTTAATTGGTATATGTAATGAGTTATAATGGATTTTAGTTAGTTCATTCTAATGTGGATAAAGGCTACTTGGTAGTTGGGTTGACATGTAATTGGGATAAATTGTATTATTGAGAATATGATAATGAATTATCTTTACACATGAATATGATTATGCATGGAAAATGGGAAATGGGGAAAAGGAGTAAGTTTTATAAATGAGGAATTTGTTAATGGATTGAGGAATAATGTTAATTTCATATTTATTGATATTGTTGTGATGTTTCAAATGATATAGGTTATGATGGTTATGAGGTGGTTAATTGTGGTGAATAATAAATATTCATGTGAACAAGGATTGGTAGAGTGGGGTATAGACTTGAGGTTCTATGTCCCCAGGTTGAGTTGGACCGAGGTTCTCGCTCCACCCCAAATGCATGGGTTAGGGGAGGGGGAGAATTCATATTCCCCTAACGGTTACATTCCACCTGGACAGAGACTTCGTGTTGAGGAATATGAGTTTCTTATAATGTAGTTCCTAGTGAGATAAGAGATGACATTATTCCTATATTCTTAAGAACATTGAACTTTCCTAATACATTTAAAACCAGAATAATTTAGATTAAACAACGGGATGCCTATGCAGTGAACTTGGATTAAATGGTAGCATAATTTTAAAGGAACATATTCTAATGAGTTATTGAATTGTTTACCTTTTCTTACATTTATTTATCACTTGAATGCAGTACCTATTTTTTCTGGATATTTTGTAGACACTATTGGAGGTGTCCTTATGATTTATACTCACACCCTACTTGGGGTCATTGATGGGTACCCAATCAGATTCCATGCTTGTAGGTTAGGGAAAGGGAAAGAGACCTATTCTAGGGAGTGGGGATGGACATGGGTCATATATGGGTGAGGTTCGAGGCTTGGATTTATACCATTTTTGGGATTCATGTATTTTCCTTTATTTTGGGGTTTTTCACTTAGCATTGTATCATGGCATGACATATTTATTTTTGTATGTGATTGTACTCAGTTTGGGAGTTAGTTATTTATGTATGTTATTAATTCATTATTGTTCAATCTATTTAAATTGTGTTCTTATGTGTATTACACTGGTATTGAGGGTATAGTCTCCCCATGTATCCTATGAGACACTCTCTGTTAATCAATAACCTTTAGCATACGGGGAGACACACTTGAGGTCTTGCAGTGAGCCGACTCGGGGAACCAATTTAGTGGCTTCTAGGTAAGGGTAGATACATTAGAAGATGTTTGATACAACCATATATATCAAAACCCATGCGCAATAATCAATAATAAATAATCATGTGATAAATAAAGAATAATGAATTTTTTTGAAGAACCTGGAATTTGGATCTAGCATTCAGTACAATTCATATTAAACAATCAAAATCCTAAAAATCATATTTCAGATCAAAAGATATCGAGTCCTTCCATTTGATATAAAAAAATTGCCTCCTAGTTGTGAAACACACACTAGGGATACCCACCTATATATCCCATTGAATCTAAGGTTCCAATGTTTATTTGTCCCAATCTAATTCAAAACCATGCTCAAAATTTGAATTTTTTTTAAATTCAATCTAATATACTCCAATGTTTGAAAACCCACTTCCAAATCAATAAAATCTATTTTCAATGAAATATCCATTTTTTTAAACAGCTTCCTTTCCCAAAAATTATTTTAATTAATTTATAACTTCAAATAAATGAATAATCCAATGGAATTTATCAATAATGACCTGAAAATCATCAAATTAACCCGATGTATAGAAAAAACTACATAAACATGGTAAAATCCAAGCTGATTTTGATAATGGTGACTAGAAACCATGAGAACAACCTTCCAAAGATATGGAATTCCATGTATCAAAAAAATATCAATATAATGAACCCTCTAATGACACAACCATATCGAAAACATAGTCTCAAGAAAAACCAAAGAAGAACCAAAAGGAATTCTTTCCCAGAGAGAAGTAATACAAAAAAATGCTGATCACTCATTGAACCAAGAGATCCTAAGGGGGAAGAATCAACCAAAATTTCCTAGGGATATCTCTAGGTAAAGATTGATGATGATAAAAATAAATAAATTAGTTAATCTTTCATACAACATCCAAAATTTTTGACACAGAACTATTAAATGGATTGTGACCCATTTACATGTCATGTATTCCACATGGCTCAAATATGATCAAAACCCCATCATATTTTGATTAAAAATAATATTTTTTCTATTACATAGTTTGTACCTGTATAATGAAATGTAAAACATTCATTATTTGTATCAATCTAATGTATTCTTCCTGAAATCCATTATATGGTGTGTAATTCACTAACACAACATGTAAGTGCCCAATAAGAGGAAAAAATTTCATGTCTAAGTAGAAACATCAATTAAATCATTGAATTAACCATTAAAAGTATCCTCCTAATTAATTTATTACATTAACCAACCAAAAAAAATTAAAACCAAAATAATGGTAAAAATAAACATGACAAAAAGGTAATGGGGTGATACATGATAAATTAAATAATTTCATGTGGAATTGTTAGGTATATATGATAATGGGTGGGTCATATAACACCTTCCAATGAATTGATTAAGGATTTATATCACATGAAATATCAAATAATTCACATGATAGGGTGTTTTCACAATTTAATGGTCTCAATTTTATTTTCTGACATTTGTAAAGTGTGAACATGATTCAGTTTCATCCCAAAAGTATAGGAATGTTTTTTTGATGATTGGGTTTTCATATTTTTCTTATTGTGCCACATTTCAATGATTCTTTCTGTTTCATTATATGTTACATTACCTTATTATTACACGGTTTTTTTTCATATTTATATCTCTATGTTTGAATCTCATGGATCATGTTTATGGACTCATGTTTCCATAATATTATTATTAATTTATTAGGTTATACCATGTCATATTGCATGGATTGTATTTTCGAATCTATGATTTATTGGTTATGATTTTATTATGTATCATTATTATATTATTATCTTCATCTTATGATCAATTATTATCCTTGATCATTATCTCATATGCATACCCTTATAGATAATTTTTCCCTCCCTTTTATTATATTTCCATTCCATTGTTTATGAATATGATTGTAACCAATGATAAATACAAAAGGGGGTCTATAATTGATCAATTTTCAATAAATATTCAAAATTAAATATAATTAGTAGACTATATAAATGGTTATAAAATCCACTAAACAAAGAGGTTCTCCATGTTTCATGGGATTTTTATGAGATGAAAATTTATTGTGAATTTTTTTCAAGTTTATCATTGATCATCTCACTTAGTATCAAGGTTAACTTTTAAAATTATTTGTTTTTAGCACCGTACCTGAGAGTGTGGGTCTAGGGTGGCTCAAATTGAGTCTTATAAAATTATACATAAGGAGTTATTCCATAGAAAATAATTTATTCTATTATCTAAACTCATCATCAAATCTAACATTTTAGATAAAAACATTCCATTATTCATTGTCACTTCCCACTATCTCCAAGAAAAAATATCAATATTGAGCTCACATCAACAAATGTGGAAGTCCATAATCCCCTCACCCATCTAGCCGATAAAAACATTCCATGAATTCCTTCATGAAATCCCATAATCATATCATATATATATATACTATGAATACATACCTACATTGAAAACATAATTCAAATACTAAGGTCTCACTTTTGTTTCATTAGTAATAGTATTTCTTATATGTTAGTTGCTGGAATCCCACAAATAGTCCTATATCATGACTACCTGATCTGGAGTCCCTTAGTAATCTGAGTAGAAACTACTCCAACCAATCCTCTCATGTACCTAAATTCAACTCCATACCAGTTATATAAAACCAATATTTCATTTTCTAATATACTAATAATTGAACTCTCCAAGACCACCTCCAATAGGAAAGGGCCTTCTGACTAGAATTGAGGTTTCTATACAAAAAACGGGTGGCCTAACCTCCTGATGTAACTTCTCACTTAATACAATGAAATTCTTATTCCATGACATAAATGATTTAAAAACCATACTGCATAAATTATAAATTTATTTAAATAAAAAATCAAATATTTAGTTTAAATAAAAAAATGAACCATTATGTACAATAATACAACCAAAACATATATAGTCCAAAAAAATAATTACACAAGTGTGTTCATTATAAGAAAAACCTATTCCATCAAATACCACATCAACAATCTATCTTTAGCCTCCATGATTATCCATCATAGTAATTTTATGATCTACATGGATATTAGGAAAGCACATTGCATGTCAACATGCTTGGGTGGGAAATAATACTCAGTATATAATGACCCATACTTTACATAAATTGTTAATACTTCAAAATTGAAGTACACTTATTACAACATATAACAAAACCATGAAAGGACTGTATAGGTATAGTGTCTTTAGAAACTGGGAAACATAAACAACTGGTTTATAAAGCATCTACATTGTCTCCCATTTAATTCATCATATCTATAGTCCCTTTTGGCATATCATACATAATAACCTTCTTCCTGTCCTAGGGAAAGAAAACATAAAAAAGGGTGAGCTCAAATTCTCACTAAAGGTAAACAAAAGAAATATCAATCACCTCAAATTTATAAGAATATAAAATTTTGGAAATCTTAACCTGAAAAAGAAATCATAATTTCATACCATGGGATAAATCATAAAAGTGAAATGTAATCCCAATAATCATAACATAAAAGATGACACTTTCTGGCATACACACATAATCATAGATAATCATTTCTTATTAGACAAGACTCATTTCCAAGACTATCTTAGTGGACAAAGTCTATTTCTGAACCGAGTTCATTCCTCGTTTCAGTCCTATTTCACTGAACCGGTTTAACCTGCCGTTCCAGCCATGTCTATATCATGAGATATAAAATATTTACCCAATGCATTGGAGGGAGATATAGGTCCCACCCATCTCCTAATGATACCATTCTTATGTGTGCCAAAAAAATCATAAATCATACATCATTGCAAAACCCATGTAATAAAAATGGGATTCTTAAACATCATGACATCATAAACCAATTCATATAAGATAAAGGAATTCATAAAAATAATTCCATCACAACATAATCAAATCAATGTAATAATAGGGATATAAATAGAACCCTATATTATCATAGATGGAAAATGATTTTGATAAAACACTTGAACTCCATTCTTGAGGAAAATATACCTTCTAGTTTAAAAACATTTTTCCTTTCTTAACATGTCATACAATTTTAAACTAAAAGAAGTTGATTAAAAATAAACTTGAAAAATTGTAAAGGAAGATTCATGGAAAAAATGTTCTAAAAATCCATTCATTCCGTATAAGTTAAAAAACATTCTTCTTATACTTTTGTCGGAAAAGTCAAAAAGTACTTCGTACGAAAAAAGAAAAAAGATTCCTTTCATATCCTTTACTAAAAACTCATTGAAGGGTAAAATTGGATATAAACCATTGTAGGTGGATGGAAAAAATATTACATATTGAGGGAACATGGATGTGGATGATAAAATACACCCTAGTAAAAACCAAAGTATAAACAATCTCGGATAAAAATGAGATTGTGATATTTTCCCTTACCTTAGGTCCGATTTGCTTCGTAAATGTCCGAACCTCCTGTATAATGATTTAAATAATGTTATTGACTTATTCCAGAATCATACATATTGTTATGATATCATATATGGTCATCACTACTGGAAATGCAGGATTTCCCAACCGTTCTAAACCGTTGGGAAAGGCTGCAGAACCATTGGTATGTGTTATACCAACGATTCTGCAAACTATAGGGAAGTAAGCCGTTGGGAAAAAATTTTCCCAACGGTTTACAGTGAACCGTTGGGATAGGGTGCTGAAAAATTACCCTATCCCAATGGTTCTGGAAAACCGTTGGGAAATCTTTTTCCCAACGGTTTACAACCGTTGGGGTACAATGCACAAAATTATCATGTTTTTTCTAACAGTTTGGCAAACCGTTGGGAAAACCCAACATAACCTCTTTCCAAACGGTTTAGAACCATTAGGAAAAGTGTTTTACCAACGGTTCATAGAACCGTTGGTAAAACATGACCTACACATTCTATGCCAACAGTTTTGAACCGTTGGCATAGCCTCTGCTGGGCAAATTGCACAGCAGGTCTGCAATTTACCCACCAGCTCTCCAATTTGACCACTGGCTCTCAAATATTTCCACCAGGTCTCATTTTGTGCGTTCCCTCTCATTTTCAATCCAATTCTTGCACATGAAATAAACTAACACATTCACATACAATTATTTTACCTACAATAACCAACTAACACTTACATATAGAGAACAAATTCATACACATTTAATATATAATGGTGGAACTATACACATACATAATTAAATTAGAATTCATAACGTAATTATAAACATACATAATTCATTTAGAATTCAATTTAAAATTTAGATGACAATTATATGTGGAATCCGGAAGTCAATTCATAATTTGATCGGTTTTTTGTATACCATATATTTTTACTTGAAATAATGTCCATTTTAAACATAATACATACACCTGGAGAGCTACCGGCCACACCATGCCTCGTATTGAGGTGGGGTTGACTAGTACACGTCAAATATGACCCATGGATTGTTGTGATAATTTATTGACAAAATCTGAATGTGTTTGGTCAGTTTTCCGTATGCCAGTTGATGTTTTTCAATTAAAATGACGTACTTTTGAAACAAAAGGCAGAAACTTTGATTGGTTCCAACCACACCGCACCTCGTATTGAGGAAGCGTTGACTCGTACACGTCACATATGACCCATGGATCGTTCTTCTAAAGTTTCAATGGAATCCGAATGCATTTGGTCAGTTTTCCGTATGTACTTAAATTGTTGTCCATTTTAAGAAAAATACAGACACTTTGAGTGGTGGAGGCCACACCGCACCTCGGACTGAGGCGGGGTTGACTCGTAAACGTCACATATGACCCATGGATAGTTGTGATAAAGTATAGACATAATCCGAATGCGTTTGGTCGGTTTTCCGTATGCCAGTTGATGTATTTCACTTCAAATTAAGTCCTTTTGAAACAGAAGACAGAAACTTTGAGTGGTGGCGGCCACACCGCGCCTCGGATTGAGGCGAGGTTGACTCGTACACGTCACATATGACCCATGGATCATTGTGATAATGTATCGACACAATCCGAATGTGTTTGGTCGGTTTTCCGTATGCCATTTTATGTTTTTCAATTAAAATGACGTACTTTTGAAACAATAGGTGGACACTTTGAGTGGTGCCAGCCACACCACGCCTTGGCTTGAGGCGGCGTTGACTCGTACACGTCATATATGACCCATGGATCGTTCTCCTAATGTTTAAATGAAAACCGAATGCGTTTGGTTAGTTTTCTGTATGTACTTAAATTGTAGTCCATTTTAAGAAAAAGACAGACACTTTGAGTGGTGGCGGCCACACCGCGACTCGGGTTGAGGCTGGGTTGACTCGTACACATCACATATGACCCATTGATCATTTTTCTAAAGTATCGACACAATCCGAATGCGTTTGGTCAGTTTTCCATATCCCAGTTGATGTATTTCACTTCAAATTATGTCCTTTTGAAATAGAAGACAGACACTTTGAGTGGTGGCGGCCACAGCACACCTCATATTGAGGCGGGGTTGACTCGTACACGTCACATATGACCCATGGATCGTTGTGCTGATGTATCGACACAATCCAAATGCGTTTGGTCATTTTTCCGTATGCCAGTTGATGTTTTTCGATTAAAATGATGTACTTTTGAAACATAAGGTGGACACTTTGAGTTGTTCCGGCCACACCGCGCCTCGGATTGAGGTGGCATTGACTTATACACGTCACATATGACCCATGGATCGTTCTCCTAAAGTTTCAATGGAAACCGAATGCGTTTGGTCGGTTTTCCATATGTACTTAATTTGTGGTCCATTTTAAGAAAAAGACAGACACTTTGAGTGGTGGCGGCCACACCGTGCCTCGGATTCAGGCTAGGATGACTCGTACATGTCACATATGACCCATGGATCGTTGTGCTAAATTATCGACACAATCCGAATGCGTTTTTTCGGTTTTCCGTATGCCAATTGATGTGTTTTACTTCAAATTAGGTCCTTTTGAAACAGAAGACAGACACTTTGAGTGGTGGCGGCCACACCACACCTCGGATTGAGGCGGGGTTGACTCGTACATGTCACATATTACCCATGGATCTTTTTGTTAATGTATCAACACAATCCGAATGCATTTGGTCATTTTTCCGTATGCCAGTTGATGTTTTTCAATTAAAATTACGTACTTTTGAAACAGAAGGCAGACACTTTGAGTGGTGCAGGCCACACCGCGACTCAGATTGAGGCGTCGTTGAATCGTACACGTCACATATGACCCATGGATCGTTCTCGTAAAGTTTCATTGGAAACCGAATGCGTTTGGTCGGTTTTCTGTATGTACATAAATTTTTGTCCATTTTAAGCAAAAGACAGATACTTTGAGTGGTGACGGCTACATCGCACTTCGGATTGAGGCGGGGTTGACTCATACACATCACATATGACCCATGGATCGTTTTGCTAAGGTATCGACAGAATCCGAATCCGTTTGGTCGGTTTTCCGTATGCCAGTTGATGTATTTCACTTAAAATTATGTCCTTTTGAAACAGAAGACAGACACTTTGAGTGGTGGTGGCCACACCGCGCCTCAGATTGAGGCAGGGTTGACTTGTACACGTCACATATGTCCCATTGATCTTTGTGCTAATGTATCGATACAATCCGAATGCGTTTGGTTGGTATTCTGTATGCCAGTTGATGTTTTTCAATTAAAATGACGTACTTTTGAAACAGAAGGTGGAAACTTTGAGTGGTGGCGGCCACACCGTGTCTCGGATTGAGGCGGCTTTGACTTGTACACGTCACATATGACCCATGGATCATTCTCCTAAAGTTTCAATGGAAACTGAATGCATTTGTTCGGTTCTCCCTATGTACTTAAATTGTTGTACATTTTAAGCAAAAGAGAGTCACTTAGAGTGATTCCGGCCACACCATGCCTCAGATTCAGGAGGGGTTGAGTCTTACATGTCACATATGACCCATGTATAGTTGTTCTAAAGTATCTACACAATAAGAATGCTTTTCGTCGGTTTTCTGTATGCCAGTTGATGTTTTTCACTTCAAATGACGTCTTTTTGAAACAAAAGATAGACACTTTGAGTGTTGGCGGCCACACCGCACCTCGGATTGAGGCGAGGTTGACTCGTACACGTCACATATGACCCATGAATTATTTTGATAATGTATCGACACAATCCGAATGCGTTTGGTAGGTTTTCTGTATGCCAGTTGGTGTTTTTCAATTAAAATGACATACTTTTGAAACAAAAGGCAGACACTTTGAGTGGTGGAGGCCGCACCGTGCCTCATATTGAGGCGTAGTTTACTTGTACACGTCACATATGACTCATGGATCATTCTCCTAATGTTTAAATGGAAACCGAATGTGTTTGGTTGGTTCTACATATGTACTTAAATTGTTGTCCATTTTAAGCAAAAGAGTGTCACTTAGAGTGATTCCGGCCACACAGTGCCTCATATTCAGTTGGGGTTGACTCGTACACGTCACATATGACCCATGGATCGTTGTTCTAAAGTATCGACACAATCCGAATGCATTTGGTTAGTTTTCCGTATGCCAGTTGATGTTTTTCACTTCAAATGACGTCCTTTTGAAACAAAAGACAGACACTTTGAGTGGTGGCAGCCACACCGTGCCTTGGATTGAGGTGAGGATGACTCATACACGTCACATATGACCCATGGATCGTTGTGCTAATGTATTTACACAATCTGAATTCGTTTGGTCGGTTTTCCGTATGCCAGTTGATGTATTTCACTCCAAATTTTGTCCTTTTGAAACAGAAGACAGACACTTTGAGTGGTGGCGGCCACACCACGCCTCGAATTAAGGTGGGGTTGACTCTTACACATCACATATGACCCATGGATCATTGTGCTAATGTATCGACAGAATCCGAATGCGTTTGGTCGGTTTTTCGTATGCCAGTTGATGTTTTTCAATTAATATGACGTACTTTTGAAACAGAAGGCGGACACTTTGAGTGGTGCCGGCCACACCACGCCTTGGATTGAGGCCGCATTGACTCTTATATGTCACATATGACCCATGGATCATTCTCCTAAAGTTTCAATTGAAACCAAATGCGTTTGATCGGTTCTCCGTATGTACCTAAATTGTTGTCCATTTTAAGCAAAAGAGAGCCATGTAGAGTGATTTCGGCCACACTGTGCCTCGGATTCAGGTGAGGTTGACTCGTACACATCACATATGACCCATGTATCGTTGTGATAAAGTATTGACACAATCCAAATGCGTTTGGTTGTTTTCCATATGCCAGTTGATGTTTTTCACTTCAAATGACGTCCTTTTGAAACAAAATATAGACACTTTGAGTGGTGGCGGCCACACTGCACCTCGGATTGGGGCGGGGTTGACTCGTACACCTCACATATGACCCATGTATCGTTGTGCTAATGTATCGACACAATCCGAATGCGTTTGGTTGGTTTTTCGTATGCCAGTTGATGTTTTTCAATTAAAATGACGTACTTTTGAAACAGAAGGCAGACACTTTGAGTGCTGCCGGCCACACCGCACCTCAGATTGAGGCGGCGTTGACTCTTACACGGTACATATGACCCATGGATCGTTCTCCTAATGTTTCAATGGAAACCGAATGCATTTGGTCGTTTCTCCGTATGTACTTAAATTGTTGTCCATTTTAAGCAAAAGAGAGCCACTTAGAGTGATTTCGGCCACACCGTGCCTCAGATTCAGGCGAGGTTGACTCATACACATCACATATGACCCATGGATCATTGTTCTAAAGTATCGACACAATCTGAATGCATTTGGTTGGTTTTACGTATGCCAGTTGATGTTTTTCACTTCAAATGACGTCTTTTTTAAACAAAAGACAGACACTTTGAGTGGTGGCGGCCACACCACGCCTCGTATTGAGGTGGGGTTGACTCGTCCACGTCACATATGACCCATGGATCGTTATGCTAATCTATCGACACAATACGAATGTGTTTGGTAGGTTTTCCGTATGTACTTAAAATGTTGTCCATTTTATGAGAATCCTCTACACGGGGGGTTGTTCGGGGTCCAAGGAAGAGGGTGTGGGGCTGTCTGTGGGGCTTTCTGGGGGGCTGTCTGGGGTACAAGGAGGATGGTGGGGGGGGGGGATGTGCGGGGGGATGTACGGGGGGTGTTCGTGGGGTTGTCCGGGGTCCAAAGGAGGAGGGTGGGGGCTGTCTGGGGGGCTGTCCGGGGGCTGTCCGGAGGGCTGTTCGGGGTCTGTCTAGGGTCTGTCCGGGGCTGTTCGGGGGGTTTTCTGGGGTCTAAGGAAGAGGGTGGGGGGATTTCTGGCGGGCTTTCTGGGGGGCTATCCGGGGGGTTGCCCGGGGTCTAGGGAGGAGGGTGGGGGGGCTGTCCGGGGGGCTGTCCGGCGGGGCTGTCCAGGGTCCAGGGAGGAGAGTGGGGGGGGTTGTCCAGGGTCCAGGAAGGAGGGGGGTTCCCAAACACAGAACCACTAAAAGACAACAACATCCATAAAAACAGATAATATATAAAAATAACTCAACTCCAATACTATACTATGAGTCTAGATAAAACCAACAACTAGAAAAGATTAAATATCAAATCTCAGTAATATCAGTCAAAAATGTAATGGATCAACTTGTACCACATCACCATCACCACCATCACCATCACCACCATCACCATCATCATCATCACCCTCGTCCTCGTCCCCATAATCGTCCTCGTCCTCACCCTCCTCCATGTCCTCGCCCTCCTCCTCACCCTCGCCACCCGCCTCGCCCTCCTCCTCTCCCTCCTCTTCCGCATCAGACTCCTCGCCATCATCATCTTCAAGCTGTACATCGTCTTGACCACCACTAGAACTTCCACCTGGTGCACCATATATAGAACTTATTGACGACATATACTCATCAAAAGCTGGGCTGGCCTCTGCTGGAAGTGTAGGACGAAGAACTTCAATAAATTTCATAAACCCACTGTTTTCCCTAGCAGACTGTTCTGTCGTCTTTGTGGCCCTTTTCTGAGCCTGTTCTGCATGTTCCCTAACTTGTTTCAGCTCGGTGGCACTACAAATCTTACCTGAGGAGGGACAATACTGCGTCGGGGCTATCCTAGGTCGGCAGTGTACTCTGCCAGAATGCTTCTCTCCCAACACCTGATGTAAGTGATCTGTTGGCCCAAAATTGTCTGGTTCTTGGGCATCGAGGACCTCTAAAGCATCCTATTACAAATATAAATATATTATTAAGTTACAAAATAGATATTAAAAAATAAATTCAATAGATTAAACTTACAATCTACTGCTGAGTCGCTTCGTTGACGGCACTTCCATCCTTTTTCCGTCTACTCGAGCAAAATAGTTTTGCTCGAGGCACGCGCCCTTCAATATTTTTTATTTGCCTCTACAATGACATGGAAAACTAATTTTATTTGAAAACGTTAGCAAACTATTAAATAATTGAAGAATCAAAATAAAGTGTAAGTCATAAAGAAAACTTATAAATAATTGTTATACCTGCTTCCTCTCATGATCAGGCATCGTAGTGCATCCCAGTGTGTGGAGGTATTTTTTGCATCAATGTTCTTTTTATTTTTTCCAGATGATTCCTAAATAAAATTCGAAAATTCCATAGATAGTATTAATGAAAAACATGAAAGTTATTATTTAAATACCTCAAATGTTATTAATACCTTAAACTGGGTACTCGTCCAATGAGTTATCATCTGACGATACTGCTCTATAAGACAATCATCCACCACTGGTACCTCCTCTAACTCAGTGCCAACTCCAGAAACCCAGCCAATATACAACTCATGCTTGTAGGCTCTCCAAAGCTCACCTAAATACTTTAGACGTTCCGATCGTGCACCCTCACCATCGGGAAAATTAAATCGAAGCTGAAATCAAAATATTAATTCATATAAATACAAAAATAATTCATGGCATTAAATAGAACAGATTTTTTTACCCATATCTCTTTCCAAGCTCTATCCTTGACCTCATGTGGAAAATGTCTCCACGATAGCAGGCTGACGGGAATGATGTCGGAGTATTTGGAAAGCATCGCAAAAAAACTCTGACATTGCTGCCCTGTTTTCTCAACCATTTGGTTGTCTTCATTATAATCCACCATAACCTGTGTGCGGAGATTCCACACAGAACACATGCGTGTACGCCCCCGCCCATGCCTCCTGTCAGTAGATGTATCTGTCATGAAAGAAAAATAAATATTTTATCAAAACATGTTATAATGAAAATAAATATTTCTATAAAAATTTGTTTGGGTTCTATAAATATACCTATGCCGGTCTGATCGCTGAGTGCCGCTGGATCCACAGAAACAGATGGAACACCCTGTGGTGGAACAGGAGTCGAAGACGATGGAATATAGACGCTCAGAGAGACAGAAGTAGAAGGAAAAGAAGATGGGATAGCTGTCTGAACGAATGCTGACTAAGGAGTGGGAATCATCATGGGATTTGAAAATGATGGGCCAGAAGATGCAGAAGGTAGAGAAAACATGGGAGGCCTAAATATCCCATGTGTCTCTAACGACACACCGGGATCAGAATGTGAGAAGGATGACATGTCAGTTGGAGGGGAAGGGTCTAGTCGGGTACGCGCAGCTGCTCGTCCACCTCTGGTACGAACCCTCCTCGTACCACCAGCCTGAGTACTAGGACCAGTACTAAGCTCCTCGTCGAATAACTATCGACGTATAGTTGGATCCTACCAAAATTATTACAAAAAAACTAATAACATTCCATTATATATTCTTTAAATATATCAATTTGAATTAAATTAATCACTGTAGGCACTAATGGTGGAACACCCATATCCGTCATTCGATGATTGTTCTCCATAATTTTTTTCCTTCATCTCTCTTCAATTGGCTTCATTTCCTGCTTTTGAAAACAAATACGTAATTAATTAGAAAAATAAAACCAATGTGTAACCCAAAAAACTAAATATATGAGGGAATAGGGGATTCATAGGTAATTTAGCGATCAATTGTTTTAGAAGAGCTTGAATGGATTTAATAAATCATACAAGTTGTAATGTTCACCAAGTTAGAAATATTCTTTGACTATGTTTGAATACAGTTCAATTCCAAATTAGAAAATGCAATTCAAATAAAACTACAACCAATAAACATTGAAAATTCATATAATGGTCAATTAACCTATCAATTGTTTTAAAAGAGCTTGAATGGATTTAATAAATCATACAAGTTGTAATGTTCACCAAGTTAGAAATATTGTTTGACTATGTTTGAATACAGTTCAATTCCAAATTAGAAAATGAAATTCAAATAAAACTTCAACCAATAAACATTGAAAATTCACATAATGGTCAAGTCAGCTATCAATTGTTTTAGAAGATCTTGAATGGATTTAATAAATCATACAAGTTTTAATGTTCAACAGGTTAGAAATATTGTTTGACTATGTTTTGAATACAGTTCAATTCCAAATTAGAGAATGCAATTCAAATAAAACTGCAACCAATAAACATTGAAAATTCACATAACTGTCAAGTCAGCTAAAACATATTTGTGATCAATACTAAATCAATTTGAATATTACCAACATTAACAACCCAACTCGAGGTAAACCAAAATAATTGAGAACATGGATGAATGATTCTATATATTTTCAACCACAACTTTAGGTTCACAATCAACTATGAAAATTGAGCTATTTGAGTCATCAAAAGAAATAAATGGATTAGTTCCAATGGCACTAGGGACAGTGTCAATTCCATTATCACCATCATAATAAATATGTCTTGGAATTACTTCAAATATGACACCAAATTCAAGTTGAAGTTGGTCTTTGACATAAAAAACTTGTTTAGCCATTGATTCCAACACATATGGTTCTTCGGTAGCAAGAGTGCGAGTCATATTAATTACTCAAAATCCACAATCATCAATAAATGTGTCATGTCTCGTCATCGAATCAAACCAATGGCATTTCATTATTGTGAATCGTCCATGAGAGTAATAATCCAATATTATTATTTTCTCAACAACTCCATAAGAACCCACATTTTCAAATCACAGTCTACTATCTGATGCACTGGCATAACAATCTGTTGTGGTAGTAACCATAACACCATTATGTTGTGTTCTCATGTTCTTTGCTCATTCAATGACAATAAATTTGTACCCATTGATAACAATTGATTTACAGTCACGAACCACGGTATTAGGACCAAAAGCCAAAGCTCTTATTTCCTCAGAGACAGAGTCAGAAGACAAACTCAATACCTGCAATATAAATGACTATTAAAGTTAAATAAATATTGATATAATTATTTCAAACATTAATTTTTTTATACCTTCAATTTTAACCAAGTACAAAACTCTTTGCTATGAAAAGTCTCTCTCCTTCTCAAAGATAACGAACAATGCTTCCTATTTATCATTGTTTTATGTTCCCTGTAGATAAAAATATTAATAGTTTAACAGATATATATGTAAGATATACATAATCAATTTAGTTACCTGATATAGTCATCGAAAAAATCACAATTGAACAAAACTGTGCGATGTGCCATCTCCCGCTCTTCATGGCTTAATGTCTTCAATGTATATGATCCAGGAATTCCTCCTCTTTGAGGAAGTGATGGAAAACTGGGTTCAATTTTCTCATATTGTTCTTCATCATTTCTCATTGGTCTGTTCAATCTTGTAGTAAGATCAGACAAATACATCGAGCAGAAATCCATACATTCTTGAGCCAGGTAACCGTTCACGATAGAACCTTCGGGATGATTTCTATTTCGGACATAAGACTTTAATGTGAACATATTTCTTTCAGTTGGATACATCCAACGAAAATAAACAGGTCCTCCGAGAAGTATTTCAGTGGGAATATGGATAGTCAGATGCAGCATGCATGTGAAAAAGGATGGAGAAAATATTTTCTCCAACTCACACAAAATTAATGGGGCATCTGTCAACATTTTTTGCAAGAAAGACTTGGAAAACTTCTTAGAACAAAGATCTCTAAAAAATGGCACAACCGAATAACAACCACCCTTACATTATTGGACAAAATATGACGGATTGCTATTGGAAGAAACTCATGCAGTAGAACGTGATAATCATGAGTCTTCAAATATTTTAGGTTCAACTCTCTTCTGTTGACCCGTTTAGATATGTTGCTTGAATAGCCATTAGGAACTCTAATAGTCTCTAATACTTCCAGAAATTGTTTTTTTTGCAGGTGTCATCACATAAGAAGCACATGGATGTTGCCATTTCTTTTCACTAATACGCACAAGATGCAATTCTGGTCTAATGCCCCAATCCACCAAGTCACGCTGAGATCGTAAATCATCTTTTGTCTTCCCCATGACATTTAGAAGAACCGAAAGCAACATTTCGCATATATTCTTTTCAATATGCATTACGTATAAGTAATGACGTAACAAATTGGTTGACCAATAAGGAAAATCAAAAAAGATAATCTTCTTCCTCCAATTGTAACAGGTTTCAGTGGAAACATTCTTTCTCTTTCCAGATTTCATTTGACCCTTCCCGAACGAAAAACTGAAATCTTTCAATTCATTAAGCACGTCAGGTCAAGACATACGCTGAGGTGGATCATCAGTCTCTATGGTATTATCAAATCTTCAATGATTCATTATATATGGATCATCCTTTGGAAAGAATCGTCGATGTCCCATAAAACTGAAACTACAGCGATGTTTCAGTCTTCTAGATCGTGTATTCTTCATACAAACTAGACATGACATTTTTCCCTTCGTGCTCCATCCAGACATCATTGCATAAGCCAGAAAATCATTTATCATCCACATAAGCGCAACAAGCATCTAAAATGTCTTTCGAACATGCATCGTATGTGCGTACAACCACATCCCAAAGAAGTTTCAACTCTTTTATTAAATGTTTCATGTATACATCAATATTAATGCGGGGATTAGAAGGACCAGATATGAGTATACTCATGAAAGTGAAAGGATTTTTCATACACAACCATGGGGGAAGATTATAAATGTGTATAAGAACTGGCCATATGCTGTGTGAAGTAAGCATCTTCCCAAATGGATTAAAACCGTCGCATGAAAGACCCATCCTCACATTATGCACATCAGCTACAAAATCAGGATGTTGATCATCAAATCTCTGCCATGAAAATCCATCTGCAGAATGAACCAACTCATCATTAGTCTTCTTTCTCTCGGTATCATGCCATCTCATTTTTATTGATATGTCATCAGACATAAAAAGATTTTGAAGTCTGGGGATCAATTGAAAGTGACACATTACTTTTTGTGGAATATGGGATGGTGTTCCATCCGATTTTGACTTCCAACGGGATGCGCCACATTTTATACAATCATTTCGTTCAGCGGTTTACTCCCAGAATAAACTGCAATCTTTCGGGAAAGCATGAATTTTGTTTCTTGAAAATCCAAGTTCCTCAATTAACTTCAATTCCATATAGTGGTTTGAGGGAATATCTACATCATCTAGAAGTAAATCCTTCAAGAGGGTATGAATTTAATCAATAACTGTATTAGAAATTCCATTCATAGTTTTCCCGTGAAACAATCGGATTAAAAATTCCATATTTTTCATTTTATCGCATTGTCGATATACTGGAGTCGTGGCAGCATCATTCAATTTTTTTCACCCTATAAATATCATCATTTTCCCTAGATGCATCAGCAGTCCTCATATCGAAGTCTTCTTGAGTTGAAATCCTTTCTTTTTCATGATGATGAATAAACGAAAACCAATCATCTATCAAATTATCCATTCCAGTCCTTTCATTTCGATCATCACCAATTTGAGATTTCATTATCTCCCCATTGTGATACCACACAAAGTAGTTTTCTTGAAAACCATTTCTGGTTATGTGGTAGCTGACTTCTTCATGGCTCAACCAAGGTCTACCACCACAATTGGAACATGGGTAGTGTATGCATCCACTATCTGAAGCATTGTGAAATGCAAAATCTATAAATCTCTCCAAATTGTTTTGAAAATTGCTTGAGATCCGATCAGTTTCATACATCCAACTTATGTCCATTGTGTAAAAAGAATTATATAAGTCATTTTATCATAAAAAATTCAATAGGATTGAACTTTAATAGAAAATACATTTAAGTAAATGATAAATGAAGAAAATAATCAAGGTATCAACTACATATTTGAAAAAAACATACAAATGTGTTATTGAAAAAATGTAAAACCAACAAGAACTTAATGTGTTATATCACATCACAGCATGCCTCATCCCATAACCATATTAGTAGGGTGTCATGAAAATGAATAACATAAACCTTGTGCCATCCTCCTACCCTATATGACCGCAACCACATGCCACATCTTATTATAGCCTTATCACATCACACCTCACCGGAAAACACTAGGGAAATCATAGTACATCTCACCTAAAGACACATGGACAATCACATCGCATCTTGCCTAAAAACACATGGTCAATCACTTTTGAAGGAAGAGTAGGGAAGACATGGTAGCTATCCAACCATATAACCGCCATCCTAGATATTAGAAAAAATACCCATAACTCACAACCTCTGATCGTTGGTAAGTTTATCCAACTCTGGTTGGGAATGTGTAGAAATTACATAAGAATACATGATATATAGATAGCACAAAATACTCAACCTATGGGTTCACATTAACTACATAATCACACACTTCACTACTACCATAAAACACATAAACCACACCACCACCACATAAGACACATAGCATTTCTCACTTTCATTTATAAGAAACTCCATTCACACTTACATTGTCCATTAATTTAATGTTAAATTAATAAAATCCATTTACCACACATCCATTTATATTCAATATCATTTATTTAATATCTTGTTTTTTTTGTTTTAACAGCATAATTTATTCCATATATAACCAGTAAACTAATAAAACCACCACACAATAACTCACCATCTCACAATAACCATCGACACCATGTTACATCGACCAACCATCTCACAAAAACAACCATATATCACAACAAAAGTATCACAGATCACAAAACACCCTACAACAAAAACCACCTCACCAAATCATACAACACAACTTCATCACACAACACCTCCACACGACACAACACCACCACACATCATCACTATCATACAACTTCACAAGTCACATCCATGCCCACTAACCATCACATTACAACCCCACATATCACAAAGCCCAACCGGTCACCTCAATCCCCATAAAACAGCCTACAACATACAATGAAACACAACAAAAAATCTATCATAGAGGCAATATACCCAAACTTCCACAATTTATTTATTCAAGGTCTTTTATTACATTACACCTTTATTTATCATGGACATTATAACACAACTGATATTCCAGGGGAAACTAATTATTTAACAAAATATTCATTCATTTCCCTATTTTTCATGGTGAAATCACATCAAAATCCAAACTTAAAACTAAAATATTAGATCAATAACAATAAAAACAATGTACCATATGTGTATAAATAATAAAATACCTGATTTGAGATGATTCAGATGGGTTTTCACCTATTCGGATGGGGGAGTTCGAGAGTAGCAGAGAGCTGGAGATGGATTGATAACTTAAAACTAAAATATTAGATCAATAAAAATAAAAATAAGGTAGTATATGTGTATAAAGGAAAAAACACCTGATTCCAGACAGGTTTTCACCTCTTCAGATGGGGGAGTTCGTGAGAGGAGCAGAGCGGTGGAGCAGGAATGAATTTAGGGCTTCTGTCATGAATGGGGGAGAGAAGCACCGCGGCTGTATTTGGGGGAAATCTTTCCCAACAGTTTTTAAAAACCATTGGAAAAGAGATGTTCATGTTACCCTTTCCCAACGTTTTACAGAACCATTGGCAAAAATGGTACCCTTTCCCAACGGTTCTGTTGAACCGTTGGCAAAGGGGTGGCTTCTCTAATCCTACCACACCAACGGTTTAAGAGAACCGTTGGTAAAAACCCATTGGTAAAAACCAGAATTTCAGTAGTGCATATTCATAGCTTCTTATTAGTAATATTTCATTACTACTTGTTATTCGTGTGTTTATTACTTTTTGTTCTTATGCGTGTTTTGTCGAATAAATTCTTATTCTTCTCTTTAGGTTATAGAAACCTCATTTCCATAATGGTATTAGTGTAATATATATCATATTCATTCATTGAATTCATTTATATAATCATTATGCAATGAAGATCATGTAGAACAAGTCGCATCACATCGTGGAGACGGTATTCCGTACGTACGCACGAGCGATGATATCATTCCCATGATCATGGAATTGTATTGCTGTGTATGTATACTATTTCAGAATCAATATCACTTTACAATAATCATATATATTCATTCTTTACACCATTATAACCATCCAAGTAAGGAAAATAGATTACACCATGGCGTGGAGACGGTATTCCGTACGTACGCACGCGCGGTGATTTCGTTTTCCGTAGGATGGATAGATGGTGAAATAGGGTTGTTTCATACTTATAATAACATATCAGTATATGAGTGATACTTATGTTATTACTTCATAATGAAACAACTACAGAAGAAGAAGTGGAAGAAGAATTAAAGATGAAAGAATCGGTAACGGACATTACCTCTTCTTTGAAGCGCTTCTTTGAGACCTCCTTTTAGGGTACTAAAATTGTTATTTTAAGAAGACCAGGAACTCTAGGATGTCTATAGGGAAGTGTATAGGAGAAAGTGGCAGGGGTTGACCGAGCATGAAGGCTCAAAGTGGTGTGAGGAAGAGGGGGAGGATGTGCCCTTTTATAAGGGAGGAGAGGGGCTCATTTGGAAAAACAAAAAATATTATTTTATTATAAAGCCAAATTCAGTTTTAAATAGCTTAAAATTGATTTATTTCGAAGATAAGGTGGGGATGTGTCTAAACACTCTCATCCAATAGAATTTAGACAAGTTTAGGTTCCTATTTTAACCTTATCATTTTTATTTAACTTTAAGTTAGATAATTTTACTTTTACCGTGTCTTTTTGTGTTCTTACACTATAAGGTTAATAAACATACTATAACAAGCCAAAAAAACCCCAAGATGTTTATTATTAATATATATAACCTTATCTAAGTCATTTGGACGAACTGTAGTTTTTTAGGAATAAACTATCAATTAATAATATTATATTTTTTTTAAAAACTATTTTATGTCAATTTTGACACTATTTAGTAATTGATTTTTTGAAACTCATAAGAGAATGATTAGTTAGAAAAAAGTTTATTAAATAAATACTAACATGTCATATTAACCTATAAAATTAGTGGAATTCATTAAAAGTTTCAACTTACATTTATTTGGGTATTTATAACATCAATTATGTCAATATTTCATTAATAAGATAATTACTTCATCATCTTTGTGTCATAAATAAATTAACTTATTTGATTTATAAAAATTACAAATAAAATACCATTATGTAGGAAATAATTTTATCTTTATAATGAATATTTATAGTCGAATTTATCTTATATATTACCCTATATTAAAAATTCTTTAGTTATAAAACTTTAATTTTAACTATTTTAACACTTCTTTAAATAAATTTATAATAAATGACCTAATCTAATCCATGTGGGCCTAAATGGTCATATTTTATTCCTAAGGTTGTTTTTGGTTGAATTATACTTATCCAATAGAATTAGGACATGTGTTAGGGTAATAATAATATCATTTTTACCCTTAATTACCCTATTTACTTTAAACCGTGGTAAAAAAAAGTAAAAAGTTACTATTCACCAGAAATTATTTTCATCTCATTGACCCACATTTTATCCTTGATATTAACCATGTATCTCGGATTTTTGAAATTCCACTCACAAAAGCGGTAAAATTAAGTTTTATGAAAAATTTAGTTTTTTTAACTACCACTTAGTGGTTTCACTATTCATCAAAAAATGAAAGTTTCCAGAAAAATACCAAAAATTAGGCCTAAGCTATATTGGATATTATGAATTAAAAAATGATTTCTATTTTACCAAATTAAAAACACATCAGTTGCATTAATTAATTTAAAAATTAATTCTCATCGTCAAGACAAATAACGTGTTTTTAAGAGATAATAACTATCAAAAGATTGACACTTGTTTATGTTTTGTTTAAATGTGAAATTACATACAATGAACAAAATTGTATTAAATGGTAAAAAAATATTATAAATATACTTTAAAACCACTAAAATTAATAACTTATCACTATTAATTATTTCGATTAAAAAAGTTTTTTTTAATTAAAATTTAGTAATTTTTACTATTAATCAGAATATGAAAGTTATCCGAATAGTACCAAAATTTCACCCTAAGCTAATTTCGATATTCCGAATCCAAAAAGAAGTCCATTTTGAAAAATAAAATTCATAAAATTTCAAAAAGTGGTTATTACTATTTATAACAGCTAGTTTTAATAATATTTTAATAGCATATCATTGTTTAGTGAAACTCGGTATTGCGTACGACGCAAGCTATCGAGGAAGGTCGTGATTGCGTGTAAAGCAAGCCAAGAAAGTGTTGTGTGTAGTGAAAGATTCCTTTGATGATTTATATAACATAAAAACAAAATATTTCTCATAAAAGTCTCTGGTGAAACACAGTATGATCATCATAGTAATGAGTCCACCACATGAACATATATTTCATATGAACATTTATAATAAAAAATGTTTATACAATTAATATTATGATACATCATCATCAAACCTAAAATTTTTCCAGACTAATCTTTATCAAGATACCCCTAGATAACATTCATTATTCCCACTAAATAGTAATGTTTATATATGACCCGAACACTCAACCATTCATATATTATAATAGAAATTAAATAAAAAATAATAACCTCAGAAATCACTCCATGTATGTCCATAATGAAAATTCACCCTAGATTCACCACACATGAGATATTGGCGGAAAATATACATCTCATCCTAGATATGAATTGTTTCAGAAAATGATCATCTCTAAATCTTATAGTTTCATGCTTATAAAAATGTTATAGGAAATTCACATATCCAAGGATATAGTTTTATAAGACATTAATGGAAGAAATGCACATTTATATGGCTATAATGATTTATATGGTTCTTCATAATCCCAGTTCCATGTGTAAGAGGGTGATATTATACATTTTATCATTTTACCACTTGATCCTAGAGCCATGAGAAAAGGAGAGTGTAATCACTTGGTAGAATAATCATCCATCACATTCTCATATCATTAGTTCAAGAGGAACTTTCCATATTACCGTATCCTATATTAGAGATCCATTATGAATTACCCATATCTGTGTATCATTAAAAAAATAAATGGCATGCATTTACTTAGGGATATGGGTGAGTAGGGAAAGATATGTGCATGATTTATCGCCAGATTTAACTAGGATTTTTTACTAAGAAGTGTATGGTTTATATCTTTCCACTCTATCATTATTCAAAGGGTGAGTATAAAGGAAACACATATAGTATCATATCACCATATATATTCATATTTCATATGTTTCATTACATCTCAATGTATTTAGATTCACATTAAAATCACCGTATTCCAAATCAAGTATATTTATATCACTCACATAGGACATTCAATATGCATTCCATAGATACTAAATCATCTTCAACAGGTTCAAATTTTCAATGATTATATAAATCTAATGTCAATTCAATAATAGTAAAATTCATAACCCAATCAATATCACTTTGAAAATAATATGTCATGTTATTTTAATTTCATGTGACCAAAGAAAATTTAGTATATTCCAAAAAAATAAAATAAAAATTTGATTATATAGATAAAATATTCCCCTACATTAGAAATTTTTGTTCTTTCCAACGTTCCCCATTATCTTTCCATAAATCATAGAACAATAATTGGGAACTGATTATCCCTTAATTGTTTTATTTCATAATTTAGAGATCAATAATTTTCAAATATATTTTTTTTTATTTCATTTCCATTAAAATATTTCCTAATTATTCATTATTACAAGAAACTATAATTAAACTATTTAATACACACTTATTATCACCAATAAATGTTATAAATTTACATAAATGAATACCTTTATATAAACATGGGATATATACTGGTTCTTAATCTTGAAAAAATAATTTATAAATCACTTCACCCAGTTAACATTATTTTTTTCAATAAATTAATTAACTTAGTATAGACTTTTTTGTCTATAATTGGACTTACCCATCCATCCCTTTTAAGATTCATTATCCTTTTATTAATTTAATTAATTATTATTATCCATTTTATTTACATATTAACATCATTTAAAATTCATTTAACTGAAATGTATTTTATGAACACATTTGGGGTTTCCAACATGTATCTTGGAAAAAATCATTATAAAGATGATTAATTTTCTTTTATTTTTAATAAAATCCTATTATAAAATTTTATTTATCAACATAAACTGATCTAAACCATACATAGTTAAAAACATTAATTTTATCATCTAACTATTATTATTTATTGTTTATAACATCTCACTAAATAGTATCAATATCAGTAATAATATTTGACACAATTAATCAGAAATTGAAATTGACATCCATGTTTGAAAACATACATCAGGATGACTTTATTTTTCTTCTTAAAATATGTACTCAGTGAAAAAAAAAATCATACATCCATTTTTTTTAAAGTCAAAATTATTAAAATATTTAAAATAATAATTTTACACCTTGGTTTAATATTCATAAATAAAATATCATTAAAATTTCCAAAACATAGCTTTACATGGTATAAGATGTTGATAGGAGTCAATATTAAAATTCACTACTCCAAACCACACTCACACACATTCACATTCTCCCTTACATCTCTCAACCACGTTGGACGAGCCACACGGTAACCACCCCTCACACATGACATCCATGAACATGTCTCATCACACTGATTTCACTCATTATCAATTCAAAATAAGAACAGATTATATCAAGAGGTTAGATTTCCCAGCTAATGTGCTGACACATGAGGTGATGTGGCTATTAATGATGTGTTACTATAGGGTTATCTCCATATTTAGAGATATAAGTTCATCAAATTCTATTTTATTTTTGGAATTAAATGATTCATAATGTTTCCTATTTATGTATCACAAAACATCAGTTAGGTTTGACAAGGAATAATTAATTCATCCAATAATCCATATAAAATGGTTATGTATGGGCATCTAGGGATACACAGAAAGGTAATAGATGACTAATATAATATCAAATGTTTTGGTCAGAGTAGAACACTAAAGAGCGGGTGAATTGTGTTCCTATAAAAATATATTTTAAAATGATTACATAAAAATTCTACAAATTAAAATTAAAATAGGCAAGTTAATCAAGGTAATAAAATTATAATAGTTTGGATGTTCACATAGATTCTCAAGAGATTGATTAATTATAAGTAGTATCAATACGAGATATTGATATAACATTCTAAATGACTATAATAAGGAAAAAAAGTTATAACTACTATCCAAGACTAACTATCAAAGTAAAATTTTGTATTCTAAAATATAAGTTAAAATAGTGAAAAACTAAATAGAAACACACAACTAATAAAATAAGGGGTCCAATATCAAGTTGTGACCTAATCCACCCCACTTGGAGATCACCTACCATAAATTAGTTTATATTAAAAAACATGATCCACAACCTGGATCAGGGTTAACAATAGTACACAGAACTGTCTAGGACCCATGACCTCTACCATAGTTCCTCATGGGTATAAACTACCAGGTCACACAAAGACCTCTTCCAAACTTATCCATGGGAATAAAAATATGTAAGGAGATACAAATATAAGGATATCTTTTATCCTTATGTTTGATATTGGATATAGGGAATGTTTTAATACAGACATACACACTACTCAAAAGCTAATAAAAATAGTACACAATAGAGTAACGAAAATAAGAAAGGATAAGAAATTATTTGAGTGTATCTCAATTCATCTTTAGACTTGTAGGATAAAGAAGATCCAAATTAGGAGTCATATTTTGAAAAACCAAGTATCATGTGTCTCATCTTCTGGTTTCCAATTCGATGAGTTGTTCTTTATAGCTATTTTTCTTCTTAGAGTTGTTGGTACATGAATTTATTAGCTTCTGTTTTATAGCAGTTCATCCTTCATAAAACTAAGGATTTCTTCATGTGTTCTTCAGTGTACATATTCTTCTATCTTACATGTGGTTCACTTGGAACTCTATCTATCTGGATCTATGTTTTGGGCATTTATTTTTTATTTCTGGTTCATGTGTTGGAGCTGACATGAATCATGATTCCAACACCTCATACATTGTACTTTCAGGTGACATGTTTAAAAAGAAATATTAATTATGTTAAGTGTCATTAAATGACTCAAATATTAAAGTTAGAAATAATATTTAAATTAAACTGAAAAATAAATAAGGTAAAGAATGATGTAAAAATATGTCTTAAAATGGTTCCACTAGAAATAGTGTCTTCTCTTTTATCCATGACTGGTGAAAAGTTCATGGTGCCATAATTGTGTTGAGATCTAGAACTAGTTGCACAATTGCAGTGTCTAGATCACGGTGTCTCATGTAATGGTGTCTAGTCCTTTGTAAAAACTCTGAATGGTGTCTTTGAGATGTTAGAAAGAAACCGGCTTCACAGACTTTATGAAATCTAGAATGGGTTACGGGTTTAGTTTCACAATGTCCTAATTACGGTTTTTTTTCATGGTGTTTAGATTACAGTGTCAAATTCATTATGTTTGGGATAAGCTGTCATAGAATTTTCCAAAATCAAGGTCTAGTGGAAGACTTATGGTTTCTCTGACTTAGACAAATATTTGTAAACTTTATTAGAAAGTAATATAAACTAAAGGAATTAAGATTAACTATAATCATTCTTAAACATAATATGACAAGATTAAAAATTATTTACAATATTAAAACATTATTTATGAGATTCTGAATCATGCTCTTGTGAGTGTTTAAAATATTAGTTGTCAGAAATAAAAATAAACCTACCCACAATCTTCAAACATGATTTGGGATAGGTAAAACATGACTATTATGATTTGATTTCATTAAAAAACGATTAAAAAATGAGGAGGCCAATAACCTCCCCCTTTTTGATGATCACACATATTTGAATTTATAAGCCATATATGTTAATAATGAAGATTCTTATTCCATAAATTCCTTTTCTTGTGTCTCCCCTTTTGGTATTATAAAAAAAGAAATAAGAAAAATAAATGAAACATGGAGTGAATTTAAATAGGGGAAAGAAAAAGTAGTAGAGCACATGGTATTGAATAAAAAGATAAGGTGAATTAGAAGAAGAAGTAAAAATACAAAACATCACTATCATTAATACATCATTAATTTCATATCAGCACTAGCAGTCTTATTTTTTCAATTTGTAGATGGATTCAAAAGATTAGATCTAGAGGTTGAAGAAGTGATAGGTCCAACTGATAGAGAAGGAATATGAACTCCTTCAAAAACAGAGGGTGGTATAAATGATTGGGTTAAAGACCAAGTCAATGGTTTATCAATAATAATAGGTCTAATCTAGATCATATCCTATGATACAGACATATTATTAGGAGAATAGGTAGTGGATGAGGAAGGTTTTAAGAAAGGTTGCAAATGGGCAGTTGCATGAGACATAATAGAATCGATTTACACATGAAGAAAAGGCATCAGAAACTTAATTAAATCAATAATGATATCACAACCATTCAACATTGTCTTATCAAAATCATTATTATTCTCAAGGAACTTGTCTAATAGAGGTGTGAAATATTTTTTCGTTTGAACTTGAGTGTTGAAGGCCTGAGTGAGAAGTTGAATTTTCAAATTCTCTACAAGGTACTTGATGTGGTTGGTCAGATCATACATAGACTAAATTCTATTAATGTAGAAATCCATTTTCTTAGAAATTTATTTCCTGATAATCATTGAAAATATTTGAATTAATCCTCACTAAATCAAGCACTCAGTCACTACTCTTGATGATAGTATATAAAATTTTCTTATCAATACCACTTAACACTGACTGATGTTCTTATTGAACAATAGTTTTGATCAGATTATTGTCCATAGGTTGAGATGACTGTCCAAAGGCATTTGAAACTAAAATTGCTGAAGTGAGAGACATAAGTTCATTTATAACATTCTATAAACATCCCATATACTCCTCAAAAAACATATTAAGGCCAAAAAAGATCATGCATATCATTTAACATCTTGATGTTTCTCTCAACCACATTTTCATATATTGAAGACAAATTTGGTTGAATTAGAGATATAATTTTCTATGGGATATGATCACTATCATCCTCAACAGGATGAGAATCATGAGATTTTCCCATTTGCAACATTTTTTTTTCATATCTTGAACCATAGATCTGGGAGACTTCACATCATCACTCACCTTTTTATTCTCAATCCAAACATCTTGAATTCCATGAAGCATTTTCGGCTGAATTTTCCATATGATTTTATCTAATTTTAAGGAAATATTTCTTTCATATAGATTTATCACATTAGTAGGTTGTGATTTCATGATCATTAAAAATCCAGCTAACAATGTATCTCCCAATGTTTTTAGATCATTGTGACTCACAGAATTAGAACTCTTGTGTAGGTTTAAGAATAAGAGTTGAAATAGGTTCGAGCTCATTAGACGAGGATACCTCTAGAGCATAAATTTTTTTCAATTGAAATCGATTGGACAAATATATGCATGTAAGCAAGGACTCATGGGTATTTTCCATATCAAAATAGCTAGGAAAGTTATACCAGTTATCCACAGTGCTACGGCCAACAAGATTAGGAACTTAAACACTTTCTAAACTATGGTTCTTCTACCCCTAAACAGGTGAATCTCTTCTAGGACTAAAAGATTTAGTCTTTGGACCCATTTCCACATTTTAATTTCAATTAGGCTCACACATCTCCTTTCAAGGTAGGTGAAAGGTAGGTTCCATTCTTTCCATAGTAGAAGTGATAACTTCTGGTATAGATTGTTGTCCTAAATGGTCCACAACAGCACGAACTTCCTTAATAACAATTTATTCTTCAATAAAAGGTTCTCTTAGAAGTTTCCTAGGAATATATTGTTCATCTACACCAAAAGTAGGTTCATTTCAGCAACAGGTTATCAAGAAACTGTATCATTAGCCTCTTGTGGGTAAGGTAGGTTATTTCTTCTCCCTTTAAGACAGTTTTATCTTCAGGTGAAATAACTACATCTTCTACTTATTCATATGAGTAACCAACAACTTCATTTGGTTCCAAATTAGGGTTAAATTTGTTCTTAGGTGTTGAAGGATTCTAAACTAGATTAAAATTTTCATACAATATTTCATTATCCTCTACGAAAGACTTTTTCCATGAAACCTGGCTAAATTTAATCATTATTGATTGTATCCTTTTAGATACAGATCACAAAATCTTCAATATCTTCTATATTCATGACATTTAATCCTATAGAAGACAACATTGCAGAGATTAATCTTGAATAAAATATAGAGGTAGATTTCAATTTGTCTCAGTCATTTCACACATGTGAAGTACAATATACATACACAGATTAATATTGAACACATTTTTCATAATATGTATGAATAATACATCTTGATAATTAAGTGTAGAAAAATCTCTTCTCCTTGGACAAATAATATTTTAGATAAACTAAAATAACATCCTTTTCTTTCCATCCAGCTTAGCAGAACTTGGCCATATTTCATTCTTATTTCTCGTCAAATTTCCCAGGGCCTCTTCTAAGATAAAAATATCACTAGGGGAGGAGGAATTATTTCTTAATCCTATAATATTCCTTTATGAGGTGTCCCTAGGAATCCATCCAATAAACTGAATGAAAAAAGTACACCTCTGACCATTAATCCAACTTCTTACTAAATTTTCATCTTAAGTATTAAAAGAAAACAAGACATACGGATAAAGCAGAGAATCCAACATAGGATAAATTTGACGTTTTATTTTTTTGAACCAGTGTAGCCAACCTTTATCTTTGAGTACTTTCAAAATGGGTGACTTACTAGTCATCAGCCGCTTCAGGAAGTCATTCTTTTCTAGTACTTTATCATATGATATTTTGAACTTGTTACATTGTAATAGTCATAGTGTGTGGATCACGGTATATGAGTCACGATGTATAGATTATGGTGTCTAAGTCATGGTGTCTGGGTTACGGTGTCAGTGAATTTGGTAAAATCCAGAACCAGTGGAAGACATACAGTTTCTCATACTTAGACAAATATCTATTAACTGTATTAAGATAAAATATCCATAGAATGGATTAAGATTAACTATAATCATACCTAAACATAATATGACAAGATTAACCATAGTTTACAAGATTGAAACACGTTTTTTTAGATTTAGAATTTATGATCTTGTGAGAGTTCAAGCCATGAGCTGTAAGCACTAAACATAAAGAGACCAATTATCTCCATACATGATTTTTGATTGGTTTAACATGATTAATATGATTTGGGATCATTAAAACAAGATTAATACATAAGGATGCAAATATAATTGTTGCGATCCTACCCTACATGTCCCCATTATTTCCTACCACCACCCATGATGATTTTTAGAGAGATAATAACTATTATGAACATTACGTATCATTTGAATATTTATTGTGGTCAATGTTTCCCATAAAATGACCTTAGTTTTCCATAATTCATTCATTTCTTAAGGAATTTTTTATGAAAGAATAAGATAATTTATAAAAATTCTATCTCACTTTTCTATAATACTATAAGTCATATTGATATGATTCAATACCTATTTTTATGTCTATTCATGGTTTCTTATAGTATTCATCATTATTTAACTTGATTAAAGAGTGTTCTAGTAAGAAATCAAACATGAATCTCGTATTTATATTTTATTGATATTTATGCTTTTTTATTTTCAATAATCCCATGAAATTTAATTTTTATTTTATAATATATGATAAGTGTATAAACGGATTACTAATAATTAAAAAAACAAATAATTAAAGTATTATTTTTTAAACCATAAAATTCTCTTTACAATTCCATATATTTTTTTCATTTTATATATGAAATTATTAGTTCATTATAACAGTTTAAAAAACATACTCAAATTTTATATCCAAATGTAATGATAATGTAGGATAATTTTAAAAGGGAAATTTATGTACAAAAACATAATGTCTGAACCAATGAATCAATGATATCTACACTAAATTTTTATCCATGAATGACTGTCTTTCCTCTTTATTAATGCCTTAATAGTGAAAATAATTCTCACCAAACAATAGAATTGATCAACTTTTTTTAAAATATGATTACATATGGGGTAGTTATGCCTAAAAAATATCCAATACAGGCCTGGCCTAAGCTAAATCGGGTAAGGATAAGGATTATCTAAAGTGAAATTATCTAAGCTAATAGCACTATTCTAGATGGCTCATATAGTTCCAATGATCAGCCCATTCCCAACCCAAAACCAAAATGGTTTATTTAATTTTATTTATAAATATATAATTATTTTTAGGAAATAATTATATGTATATAGATATTATTTAATTATAATATGTGAAATTCATAGAATGGTTAGTCCCATTTTATCCATGAATCCCAATGTATTGTTTTTTCATTTCCCATATTGTGGGTTTCACATGATATTTTTTTTTATAGTGTAGTTGGGCTTTCACGTAGTGTTGGGTCAAAAATATAATGGCCTAGTCATTGCCCAACCACACCTAATACCAATCACATTATGATTTTTTTTATCAATCCTGAATAAGATTTGTTTCAATCCAGGTAGGATTTCTATCTATTGGGAATAATTTACACATCTAGGGGTAGGATATGAAAAAAATATTGATATATTTTTAGTTAATTTTATAGAATTTTTTTAAAAATTATCACCAACGAAGGTATGATATCTTAAAAATATTAATAAATTCATAAAATAGATTCACGAGGGAAGAAAATCATTCTGGAATCAATGGATAAGTCAATTTCACATTCCATCATTTTGTAGAGATTAATTGTTTGACACAATGAGTAAAAAATAATATTTATACTTAATATATTTAGTGGTGATTGAATTTAATCCTGAAAGATCATCATTTAATTAAAATGTGTGTTAATTAATTTAATAATGCTAAAACATGAGTCAATTTTTTATCATAATATAAGACATTTTAAGGTAGAAACAATGTTGTTATAATTGATCTACCATAGTGAATCTATAAATGTAGTTATATGATATTCATAATTGTTTTTTGTGAGGCTAAATTTTCCTGATATTTGAGATACGATGAGTGATTTTGTAAAGAAATATAATTAATCAATGGTGATTTTTTTGTGTGATATGGTTTTTAATGATGATTTCTGGTTCCTTTAGTAAATATCATTGATTTTCAATGATGCAAAGTGATATGGGAATTTAAGATTATGATTAATTAATGGGATTGTTAATACAATTTTTTAATGATAATATAGGATTTGTAAAAATTATAGAGTTATATGTTTTTATATTTTTTGAGATTGATTCATGTGATCACCACCAGATATTATGATTTAAAGTAACCATTGGGGAAAAATGAAAAGTCATTGTGGCATCATATTTAGTCTAGGGTTTCCTTCTTTGAATTTTTAAATTAGAGTGATATGATAATGAAAATAGTTTTCATATGAAATGTCTTCTCCCATATAACACTATCACTAAATGATGTATGATACTATACATATTAGGATATAATGCAATATCTATCTTAAATTTGTTTTTTTACATAAAAAATATACCATTTTAAAATGGTCTATGGCATTCCAATAAGAGACTTCACTAAATGATGGTTTGGTGAATCATATATAAACCCTCATTTTAATGGTATAGTGGAAAAAAATTCATGATATGAAAACAACTTCTGAAAAAATATCAAGATTAAGTTCATTGCCCCAATATCAATTGACATATTCCCAAATCACCCATGAATCCGAGGATCATAATCAGAATACAAACATTTTCTGAACATAAGAGTTACGATGTCTATAGGAGGGGGTGAATTTTAGTTTTTAAAATTAAACTAACAAAAAACCCAAAACCTATTTAGTTAAATATATTGTACTAAAAAATATCTATTGATTTTAATATATGTATTAGAATCCGAAATAGTTAGATAAATTAGATTTATTAATTGGGATTAAAGACTTTCCAATAAAATAAATATTAGAATGATTTAGTAAAAAAATTATAATTTGAATTACACATGTAAATATAAAACATGTTAGAAGATGCAATATTAAAGATTATAATAAAGTAAAAAATTTACCACCAATCATTATAAAATATAATCTACACTTTACCATTATGATTTATGGAAGTCACAAATTCTGACATAAGATATCCACACCTTTCAGCATAACTATAAAAGACTATCTTTACTTACCAGTAAAGCTCCCAATACTATGATTAGAATTAGACCTATCTTTCTTAAACAATAAATCCCTTTATATTAATATAAGTGTCAACTCTTTCTTACAATAATGTAGATTTCCATGATCAACCTCATCAAAGACACATCTCTTCTTATCCCTTGATACCCTTAATCAAAAAATTGATTAGAAAATACATGAAATTTCTCCACTCATATTCCTTATACTACAATATCTAAAATAGTACAAAGTTTAATAATGAGATGTTAATATAGAGATATATTTATATGTGTTGGGTTGAAAATGTATCAGATCCTAGCTAATGAAATGCCCTCATATTTGTATTAATCCCTATAAATATCCTATTTCCTTGAATCTTATAGTTGGTTTCAATGAACATGGATGTTATTCAATAGAAATATCAGTAAAATGTCTCCATGTGATGTCTTTTCGATAGCAATATTACAATACTATAATAAATTCTATCTAATTAAAATAATCTCAAAACTTGTATTATAATATTTTATTACTCCAATAAAATCATATATTATCAATATGATGAGTTAAACTATAGTTAGTAAAATAGATCTGAACTACAGTCATTCTGATGGATATGACTTTTGTTTGTTTTATAGATAGATTATTGGTCAATCTGATGGATCATATTAGAGAATATATAATGTTTATATTCATTTATTTTAAAAACAATTCAATTTTTGGTAGAAAATTGTGGTTCTAAAAAAATATAAAATACATGGAAATTGAAATGTTAGTAAAATAAGGTTTTAAGAAAGGCGTTGTTGTTTTTAAAACTAAGGAATGAAAATACAGAAATTGTAAAATTTTGACTCAACATACATTCATGTTGGGTTCAAAAAAACAAAAAAACACCACATTTAGGACCTTATGTCATTATAGAAATATCAATGTGATCCCTATTAGGGGAAAATATAATGCACAATTACCATGAATTAAGGAATTACTTCAGGAGTATGAAGGATGGTGGGGACATTATCAACCATGTTCTCAAACAAAAAACCACCTAGATAAATATTCATAAATATCAACATGTGTCACTATTCAACAACACTGAACCCAAAAAACCAGTGACTAAACAAATAACATACAATAAAAACTGATCCTAATGATGGATTCTAATATGGATTGAACATTTCTCAAGTGTAATGAAAAGATTGATCATTAACACATCCTAACTCTGGAAGATGAGGACGGAGTAGTGAAGGGATTAGGCCAAGAAGGGTAAGCACGTGCAATGTGAGTGGAGTAATTTGGTAGAGTAAACAACCATAGAGTAAAAACATTATTTGATCCCAAGAAGAAATTGGAAATCCATGAAATAATGGATGAAAATAACTAAAGTATCTCAACACTCCAGATGAGTGTCACTTCAGAGGATAGTTGACTTACAGGATTAAAAAATAGCTGTAATTGGAAATGATTGGGTGATCCAATAACTGTTTAAGATAAAACTAGGATTAATGATGGAAAAAAATAGAGTAATACCAGCAATTTGGATTAAATTACACACCAAAATCACAAAAAGGATGAAAAAATACACTGAAAAACTAATGTTGGAAGGATGATAATAAAAGGATTCACCACATGATATATAATGAAAGTGTAAGATATGGGATATATATGGTTATGACACACTAATATAAAGAACTCCACAATCTGGAGAGGGAATTTGAATAAATTTAATCGAGGAATGGGTAGAAAATGCACTGATATAACACGAAAGGCCAAATAGGGGCGTTGTGTTACATTAGTCTGCACATGAACATCTTACCATAGGTAACAATAATAAGAGAAGAATATCTATGGTGAGGTAAAAGGAATTATAGAATATTATTAATATAGTAACAAATTTGATTGACTATATCAATAATAAAAATATCAATAACATGTAGATGATATCAATGAGAAGATTGAAAATGCTATGAGATAGAGCCTCTACTGCAGATTAGAGAAGGTGGTTGGGAGATGAAGTAAAAAAGATGTAGTACTCTTATCCACATATACCAGTAGTGACTAAATTAATTTATCATTGATGGATTGAGTGATTACTATGATATACAAAGAGATGTGTGAACTACATCCACATTGGTATCATTATGAGGTATGATATTTTAATTTTTTATATAACATATCATGGTTATGGGTGTTGAATATTGATATTTTTTCCATTTGAAAGGGTAATATTCCTGATGTTATTATATAGGAAGAATCATATTGTTGGGATAATTTTTAAATATACATAAATTATGCCCCATATTTATAATGGGCAAGTTACCCTTATTAGAGAACATGTTTGGTTATGTTGGGGAAATTTAATCATTCTCATATAATTCTATCAATATCTTATATGATAGTAACTTCACGAGTAATATTTCATAGTAATATGGTAAATATGAAATCAGGTTCATGATTTTTATTCTTACTTTTGATTAAGTAATGTTTTTATATATTCAAATGATTAATAACATTGTAAATTTAAATAGGGATATTGTATAAAGGATTTGATACACACTGACATGGAAACATGTACTTATATCTAATTTATTATGGATAAGTGTATCATGACTAATGGAAATATAGTAGTTTTCTCTTAAAAATTGATAACACAATTTTATAACATTGTTTCATATATCATGTAATCTTGGATATGTTGATATGATATATTATGATAAATGTGGAAACATTTACTTCCAATAATGGGGATTGCTATTTTTTATTTGTTATATATTGACCATAATTATTATTGATTATTAATTATATTACTTATGATTTCTTGAAAATTTATTTCATGTATATATATTTTGGTTTGTTATTAGTTATGAATGTGTGTATGTGTTATGAAATGTGATGAATAATTATATACTCAGATATGAATTGTTTTTGGAAGAAATATATATATATAGATTAAATTTAAACAGATTTCTTCTTCTAAATGAGAATTTTTAATAGCAGGCTTAATAAAGTCAAATAAGGGGTCTTCTATATGAGAAAATATAGAATCTTAGTGGATTATTGAAGTTAGAACTATTTTATTTTACTTGGGTATTAAATTATGTAAAATAACACTGAGGATATTTCATAATTCCAAGTTATCGAATTTATGATTATCAAATAAAAATTAAGATATATTTAACCTAGTTATTTTATTTTATTATTTGAATATCCTTAAAGAGGTTTCTTATATCTTACATGAAGACTATATAGGCTAGATTACATATATCATGATTCAAATATTCCTTAAAATTTATAATTATTATAATAAAATAAATTTTTTATTTACCTTCACTTTTTTAGTAATATATTTTGATATAAATTCTATAATTAATATACCAAAGCATGTTTTATTTATCGTATATGAGATAAATTTCCAATTTGAACACATTTTCACAAATGATTGTTATCATGTTATATTTTTTAGAAAATCTTATCATGATAATGAAATAGCTAGAAGAATTATATAAAGAAAAATTACTATCACTATAATTATCAAAAAATGTGTAATAATATACGTTACCACATTTTTTAAATCATAAATTATAAAAAAATCCAAATATATATGAAAAATTAGTTGTGACTATTATTGAATGCTCATATTCTCTATTTTTATGGAAACTATGACCATTAAATGAGGAATATTATTTAATTTTTATGAGACTAAATTTATATTATTTTTTACTTAATTAATGATAATAATTTAAATGTAAAAATTATTTTTAAGTATATATCCTAGGTCCCCATAACATATTTTAAATATCCCAATTTAACAAACCCCCGTCTAGTTGACTAAAGTGACCCAAGTCTCATCCTTTATCATGTGGTTAAACTGATTTAAACTACTCATCTCCCACACTACCCTAGATTGTCAAATTGGTTAACTTATTAATAGTTAAATTGTGATAGAAATCCATAACTAGTAGGAATTAATCGTTATTTTCTGAGGAAATATGTAAATAACACTAAAAACATGGCCACCCCTGTAAATAAATGAATAACATTATTATCTACGAGGATTGTTTTTTTGAATATCATTAATTATTATTGAAATTAGAATTAATAATGTGTCGAATATTTTATTATTTTTGAATAATAAAGATAATAAGGTAGTTTGGGATCATTCACAATAATCAAAACCATGGCCATTTTTGTCAAGGAAGAGTGTAACTAGTGTTATCATTAATGGTTGAATTTTAAATAGTTTAAAATCATTTAGAATGTAGTTATAATGAATATAAATTATAATAATTTTTTACTGTATGGGGAAATTAATTATAATAATAATATTTTTATGATTGAAAATATAATTATCTAAATGGTGGGGATTCTGTTTTATTTGTAGGACAAAGTAAGAGAAAAATGACATATTATTAGACAAATACTACGGAAAATTATTTACAAGATATTGATTTCAGAATCATGGGTTTATATAATTGGAGTAAATTTATGTTATTAGTTTTACTAAACTCCTATACTAATATATTTATAATAAATCATCAGTTTTACCACCATATATTAATGATTTTTTTGGATGAACTACGTTTCTTATATCTATGAGAACGTGTTTTTATTCCGTTGTTTAATTTATTTTATTACGAAGAATAATAAATCATCTATTTTTTAGGTTAATGTGCATGATTTAATGTCAGGTCTCCAAGAACATGGGTTCCTGTTCATGATATGAAATTTATATTTACTTTAACAAGTGTGAAGTTGATAATTATAATGTAAATATAGGAATGAATTTAAAGTTTTATTCATTGGAAAATAATTATTAACAAAATTTATGAAATTTTTTTAAAGGGATAATCTTTATGGTTTTTTATTATATATTTGAGAAAATTTGAAGGATTTATAATCAATTAAAACATATATATGAATTAGTTTTATGGTTGAATTGTAAAAAAATCATGAATCACAATAAATTTGAATTCGTAAATAACAAATATAGGAAATTAAAATTTTCATATCTATCTTCATATCATAATTGATATCTGTTTATTTTAAACATTAGAGGATTATATATGATTATATATTGTTTTTTATAAATTCATGATTTTTTGGGGACTAATAAGTCTATATCTAATTAAAAAGGTGATGATACACTCTTAAATTATTACTCCTTTAAAAATATGTGATAAATTTATTGTTAAAAAACATTAGAGGGATTTTATTAAGGAAAACATTCAAAAAGAAAAAAACATATTATAGTTTTTATTCAAGAAATTTATAACCTAATAAAAGCATGTTAAAATAAAGGTCAGAGATATTTGATCACCTTAATATTTGACTATGTTGATCAGAAAAAATTTCTCTATGATTTTGATTGTATTTTTAGTCATTATAGTTAACTATATATTTTTTATCACTTATTAACAAATTTATGATCATATTAAAAATTATTGTAGTGTTGTAGGAGATTAATAAAAAAAATTTTCAAAAGGGATGAAAAATAATTTCATGATATTTTCAACATAGTAAACAATAAAATTTTCATCACCATTATATATTTTATGATGTTATAAATAATTTTTGAAATCAATTAAGAGATAAATTATGTTTTTTTCGAAAGAATGCTTAATAATTTCTATGCTTTTGTTAAAATAGTCATTATTGGGTGAGGAGTATAAAATATTACAACAAACAACACTTTGGTGGAAGAAATCATTATTTTTAAGATTTATATCATTATTATGGTGATATATTCATGAATATATAAAAAATGGTCTTAAAATTTTTAGTAAAATATTTTTAAGGTGTGTATGTTTCAAAACATTTCATGTCTAATTTATGAATATCATTGGAAGTCCATACCAAGGGAAATATTTAATGAATAGTAAATATTTCATAAAAGATAATGGATGGAATTCAAAATATATATATATGTATATATAATTGTTTAACGGATTAGTAGATACATTCATTGTGTTATAATGAAGTAATGATTGTATTTTCATGTTTCATGAATAACTTTTTATATATGATAAGAGGAATAAAATAGTTATTTTCAATGAAAATTTCATGTGGGGATAAGCTATTCAAAAATGGAAAGTTATATATCATAGCCACTATTATTTAATTATATTGTGGATTTAAGATTTAATACAAATATATTTTTTAATAAAGTAAAAACTTCTTATTATGATAGGGGAAACATCATGTTCTATATAACCATAAAAGATATACAGTATATAAAAGAATAAAATTAATCATACCTTATCCAGGTTCTCATGGGATATTCCCATGTGGTTTTAAAAAATGATATAAAATATTTGAGTACAATTTTTTTTGTTTTTATATCATAGTGATTGTTTTTGAAACATCGATTAGATATAAGGGTGTTCTTTTTATTTTATAAACATAACAATAATGTTTAGTAATACTAGATATAACACTAATTTCAGTAAATTGACATGGATTATTAATATATTATGATGTATATGATCAATTTCAGAGACATCACTAGTATATTTTCCTTATAAAATTATTAAGATGAATTATATGTGGATTTTTATGATTTGAATTCCACAGGGGAGGCATTAAAATATTGTGTTTATAACGGAAATTTCAAATAAATGTTCAAAGATTATGTGCTAGAAACTGTTAAATATCTATGAATCTGATTCATAATGAAATTAAGTAATGATTTTTGTCCAATGAAAAATATTTAAAGACATAAATATTCTACCCAAAAATATCAGTGAACCATTATTCAACTAGATGATTGATGTTATTAGATATACACATGGACTTTCTAAAGATATCAAATATTTTATGATTGTAATTTATATGTTGAAAAAAATACACACACAACAATATAAATAATTAGTCATTAAAAAATGAGTTAAGTAACGTGTCAATAGAAAATATTTTGAAGAACCCCTATAAATTTTTGAAGGATCTTGATAGAGGTTTTCTTTTCTATCATGTTTTGTGAGAATAAATTGGAGTTGATGAGACTATTCATGAGGCGTTTGAAATGTATATGAGCCAAGATATTGTGGGTTTTGATGTTTTGAGATGATGTGATATTCTTTTTAGTAATTATTAATTAATTATATATTTATATAATTTTTGAATATTTTAAACTCATAATTATTAAACAATTTTTAGAGTCTAAAAATATAGAATTGTAAAATGTAGACTATGTAGAGTTTAAATAATATTTATAGGGATAAGGGATAAAATGTAAAATTATCTTCTCATAATCCCTTAAAAAAAATTTGTAAGGAACATAAACTTCATATAGTTCATGCTTTTCATAGATTTTATATTCTTCCAAGAGTATAACCACAATTCTTCTTAAGGTATAATGGAACATCATATGGTTGATATAGAGCTAATTTCATTAAATTTGAAAATTCAGAAACCCTATATTAGAGTTCACAGAGTACATTGAGGATTTTTATAGTTAAAAGTTAGTTATTCATAGGATTCAATACTTTATAGTGATCCACATTTCATGGTTTATCTTCATAGAGTAGATAGATATGTATTATTTGATACTAATCATAAATTTGAGAAAAGATTCAAAATGAAATATTTTGGTTAAATAAAATTAGTTGACTTTTGAGATGATCTTAGATAATTAAAACATTATAATTGTTATTGAGTTTTTTATTTTATGAAGATATTGTTATCTCCATTCCATGAATAATAACATCACATGGTGTGATTATTAAATTTGAATGAATAAATAAAAGCAATATTTTTTAAATGAAATTATTTAGAAGATGATTATTTATTCATATTGGGTTGTTGATGTTCTAGTAATTAGTTATCAAATAACATACATATGACTATGTAGTAATTTTAGCTAAATTTTAATTATTTTGAGTTTTTAGGTGCTGGATTAGGTTAAAGCTGTGTTAAACATAAAATGATCTCGTATAATAAATATAATGTAAATTTATAAACATTCCATTATTAAGAAATATATATTTTTGTTTTTTGTTTTTTCTTGGGGATCGAAGATAATGTGTGCAAAAATATTATTTTACTACTTAATAGGAAAGCATAATTTTCTAATAATTCAAAGTGGATATGGGGAAGAGACCCATGTGAATGGTTTGATAAGAAAATATGTATGAAAATTAATTGGAAAATATTATTTTTTATTAATATTTGAATTGCAGGGAAGTATAATATATTGTACTATAATTTCATTTCCTAAAATTGGGAAATATGTAGTATATATAAATTTTATATATCATATTAAAAATAGATTAATGATGAGAAAATGAATAGAGGAAAATGTTGAGAAAGAAAACACTCGTAGAAAAAAGCTAATAATAAAATTGGTTTCATATAGTAATTTGAAAAACATGTTTATCGCACTAATTGTGAAATAAATCATTAATTTTTTATGGTAGTGAGACGGAATTGACATGTTTTTTATTTACTTTCAAATTTTTATAATACAAATTCATGGTTTTCAAGAAAGAGATAAGAACTTTATTTATTATTTTAGAAGAATTTAAGGGAAGAATCAATATACATTTCTTAAGAAACAAAAACATTATAGTGATACTTCTATAGCTATTTTGATTTTTATTAATGCAACTTGTGGGAGTTAGTATAAATTATACTGGTTAGAATCTATTGAACAAATTGTACATATGAGATGAAACCACCATACCCATTCAAATTTGGTTATATGATTATTGTTTTAAATATATATATTGGGATAGTAACTTGATATAGTAAGGAGTAGGTTCCTACATCAGGAAAAAACAATGTAAATAATTTTATGTTTCTAATATGTTTTATATTTTTAATTATTATAATGAAATTATGAATTTTTATTTCTGAGTAGATCAAATCTTAACGGATCCTTGGAGTTGATTTCTTAGAGAAGATAAATTATAAAATATTGATCACTACTGATTCATACCCCCTTATTATTAGTGAACTCTTTCATAGGGAATATCGAGTTGTATCCTAGAACTAGGTTAACTCTATCATATTTTCTTATGGTGTATTATCGATAAAAGAAACTCAATTAATAGTGTATGTTATCCCAAATTCAATGGAATAAATTTTCATGGTGAAAAGAACATGTTGAGTAATTACCTTTACATGGACATGATTTGCTATATGCCCCAAAAATGTTATTTAAAACCATTTAAATGGGATAAAACGCTTCATTTTCTCATACAATAAATCATTAATTTTACTGAAAATAATTAAATTCTTATCTCAAGACGTTATCTACATTTTTTACCCATGTGATGAGGCTTGAAACTGTTAGATATGTTTGGGATAAAATTCAGGGAATCTATGAGGGAAATTTGAAATTTAAAAAAATCATGATTAAAATATACAAAATCTTGTATCAGGATATAACTACGACTATAAAAGAAACCTTTCAATATTAATTCACTAGAGAAAATTAAATAGTGTGTTACATTAGGTTAATTATATAAAAATAATATTAGTCCACTAATGTGAAAAAAAAAATTATGAGAAAACTTCTTATAATTTTTTATAAAAAATAACCATTACAAGATAGAGATGATATTAACATAATTGAACTACCCAACATACTCATTGAAAAATAAACGAGTAACACTTTTAACTTAAAAAAATACAATTAAGAGATTAAATTTTTATCCATGAGGATGCTCAAGATGAAAGATAATGAGCATATCGATTCTTGTGAATCTAATGATAAAGACGACATGGTTAAATACATTAAGATAATCACATCGCCTATGTTAAAGAATTTCCAAAATTGAAAAGTAAAATATAATTATAAACATAATTTTATGTTTTTATAATGTTGAGGAACTGGAATCATTAAAATAAACTCCCCAAATAACAAGTGTTTTGATAATATGCTGAGGGGCATGATATGAAACCTCAAAATTTGAATTCGAGGAAGAACATAAAAAGGAAGAAAATATAGTGATGTCAAGTAGTAATTTCAAATAAAAATAATAATAAGCTTATTGAGTAAAAAATAACATGAATACACTTCATCTTATAGCCATTCAAAGGATGAATCTCATGAGATATTAACAACTACTGTGACACATATTGAAAATATTAAGGAATCCATTAGTAGTGATTATGCAGAATGTTAGATAACATAAAACGTTAATATTATCCAATAATAACTAGAATAATTACTTTATTTGAATAAAAAATTCAAGTGGAAAATAAATATTTTAAATAAATTAGATGAAAATAAAGATAAATCAAGATAATTGTATCTTAAAGAGAAACTCAATTCATTGAAATAATTAAGAAGTTTAAGTTGAAATATTTTGAGAGGAAGAAGATCATGAAATTTACTAAAGAAAGACTAGTTTTGAAATAATAATAACAAATCAAGAGAATTTTAAACAATATTGAATTCAATAATTTATTGATGAAAATGAATGATGGCTTTAATAGGTGGGCAGATGTCAAGGACAAAGCATCTAAAGATTCCAAGGCTTATATCATAAGAGAAAAAGTTAAATTCATACATGAAAAATTTAAATGTAACTATACTATATCAAAGTGTATATTATTATTAAAAATATGGAAATTTTTTGGACTGTAGAAATATTGAGAATCATTATCTGGAATTAAAAGATGAAATTAGAACTTCAATAAAAAAATTTCCCCCAAGAGTAGAAATGAATTATTAATGTTGTTCAACATGAGGTGATCTATGGACCACATATTTTTTTAATAGATTTTCATTATACCTAGGAGATTCAGATTAAATGGATACTCATCGTGCTCTTGAATATTTAGGAATAAATCCTCTAAATACGGTGAATATATGACTTTATTTAGGATACGATATAAATTTGGGTTGATAAATTTTGAGATGAAGAAAAAAATCTAAAAAGAAATAAGTTTTAGACCAAAGAAATTAATCTAAACTCATAAAAAATATTTGATTATTTGGATTAAAAATAATTATAGATGGTGAATAAATCCATGGTGATGAATAGTTTATGACAAACATTTATGGAAAATTTTTATACATTTATAAGGGAATGGATTTTCGAATAAAAATTTGGGAGAACAATATTTTTTTGTTGATGTTTCCATAAAATAATGTAATTAAGGGAAGTCACAGATTCATGAAAATGGTTGTTTCAGACACATGATTGGATAAAACAAAATATTTAAGAAATATATTTTCATGACATAGATATAGTTATATTTTTCAAAGATAGTTACTTGAAGATAGAAGGTTTCACAACTACTAATTTAATAGAAAAGGATCATATTTAGATATTTTTTCTATATAGAAGGTAAATCATAACCATTTTAGTGGGATACAATTGAGTGAAGGTGGGAATAAACTAGAATATTTTAAAAATTTGTACACCATAAGTTGTTCTGTATATAGAAAAATCATTACCAATTGTGATAGAACTCCTAGAAATCTATTTGAAATCAGTGGTCTAATAATTTTTAGATTCTTTAGTGCTAAGGAGGAGAATAAATTAATGTGTATGATACATGGAAATATTTTTCAAATAAACATGAGTAATATATCAGATAATTAATTATTGATAAACCTTATCCAACTGAAAATATAAATAGTTGTGGTATGTGACACTTTCTAAAAACTGAAAATGGTTCTTGGAAAACATTGAAAAGAGGAAAATTAGTCCACTAGACCTCTAGACTACATTCATATAGATGTGTGTGCTCCTATGAGAAACAAATATCAAAAAGTGTGATATTAAATTAATTAAAAATTTTAATGGATATAAATATATGAATAATGTTTTATTCAAGACAAATAATTCGGAAAAAATTTAGATTCTAAAAAAAATTAGATGATATTTTGAGAAATATCATGGTGTTTGCATTAAAATGATGATATTAGTCATGGGGAAATAATGCACGTGAAATTTTATTTAATACTATACTCTAATAAATTGAATAAAATTAACATAAAACACTATATACTCTCCAGTAGAATAAAAAAAATTAAATAATAAAATAGAATAATTATTGAGATGGAAATTACTATACTAGTTGAGCATAAAATTTGTCATATTTTTTTGGGATAAATCATTGTAAACTACTGTTTATATTTGGTAATGGTGTTTACTAAGACCATAAAAATATATGAAATCTAATTATATATGGTATATAATAAATAAATCTTAGAAGTACATTAATAAATTTAATATCCCTTGTGTTTTGAATATCAAAATAAAAAATCTCAGAAATTTTGAAGAAAAAGAATATAAAAGTATTTTCATATAAAAATTTCAAATAAAATGGTTTAAAATACAGGGAAAATATATTACATAAACTGAGTAAATTTTTTGATGTAAAAATTATTTTAAATAATTAAAATATTTATGGGATAGTTAATATATATCATTAGATCATGGAAACTGGTAGCAATAAATTTTATAAAAAATAGATTTTTGGAGAAGTAATAAATGAGTATAATTTTATTATTATTGATATATAATATACTATTGATTAATATGAAACAATTATAAAATAGACATTGATTAATAAACTATTAGTGAAATATATTTATATTGAAAAAATCCTTGTAAATTATGATTTTTAAATCCAAATAATAATAATATTGAGAATAGAAAATCAAACTACACTCTTTTATCAAGCTAAAACAGCAAATAATTTAATAGAAGTTAATAATGAATAGAATGTTAATAAAGTGAATTAAAAACCTAATAAAATCTACCAAAATTATACATGGTAGGATCTTCCAAAAACTAAAAATAAATTTTGATTATCACCATGTAAATTTTGAGAAAAAAAATAAATAATAAGTGTGAACTAATAATAAATAAGGACAAATTAAATTGAAATTGATACTCAATAAATGAATGTATAGACTTCGAAGTGAAATTTTCACACAAAATAAGACATTAGATAATCTTAATTTTCATGGAATTAGTGTTATATAGACACTAAAATATTTATCAAATGGATGTGAAATCCTCCATCCAAAGTGGATAGTTATAAAAAGAAATTTTTTATTGATAAAACTGAAAGATTCATGCTTGAAATAGATAGAAATATATCATTATGAATAATAAAATATTTTTTTTAATTTAAGTTGGCTCTAAGGTAACAGTATTCCAACATAGAGGTCTATTTTAAAAATATTTAGTTTTTAAGGGAAATGTTAATAGTAACCTCTTTGTAAAGGATATTTATATTGGAACCATTATTAACTTTTTATATTTTCATGAAATCATATTTTATATCGATAAATAGAATATATATATTGAATTTTCATTTTATAATAAAATAAATTTTGATATTCTTTTGTAGGGTGAAATAAACTACATTGTAAGATTATATATTATTCAAAATGATGATTATATTTTTTATCCAATGAAAAATATGCCAAAAAATATTTGAAGAAATTTTATTGGATGATTCCAAAGTTATTTGAACATGTGTAGCCATTAGAATAAGATTGATGAAGGATGAACCTAGAAACTATTATGATCAAAAGAAATTTCCAAAAATCATTACAATACAAATATATTTAAATACATCAAGGAAAAAAATATGTATTTTATGAATCTTTTTTATGATTTCTATGTAATGCAATAGAGTCAAATGTTTTCGATGATAATATACCTTAAAACATGCTAAAGGTACATTGAATTTCATTTTGTTATATAGAGGATGATCTTACATAACATTAGAGATATTTACCAATGAAGATTTGATTATATATAGGATAGAAAGATATTCCATATCTTCTGTATCGTTCATTCGTAGTTAGATATATGGGATTTTTCAAATAAAGAAAGAAAATTTTTTTTAGTGTAGTAATGGAAGAATAAATTACAGTCACACGTGTATGTACATAATTACTATGGATTTATAATAAAGTAGAATATTTGAGACATGGTGTTAAGAATACAAAAAATACAGATTTTGAAATTAAAAATTCCATTGATCTTTCAAAAAAAATTCAATTTTTAAGAGAAAAAACATTGACATCAGATGTAAATTTATAAAGGATAAATTGGGTAACATGGATGTGAATCTGGAGTGAATTTTCATAAAAGAAAATATTAATTATTTTTTACCAATTAATGTTCTACAGAGTGGTTTTTTAATTTATTTTGAAACTCCTCATTCATCCTTCCCATATCACCTAATAATATAGAGAATGTTCTACCCCCACATAGAATTATATTTTTTAAAGGGGAAAAAAGTATACCTCTATTTTTTAAATGAAAAACAATCAAAGAAGGATATGTAACATTTAATTATGTTTTTATTAAATATATTGTTATTTCAAAAGGGTTAGACAAATATAAGAGACAATTGAGGAGAGAAACATCTAAATCACTTATCTGTAATTTCTTATCACTAGAAGATTAAATTATCTCAAAAACATTACATTATGAGTTATAATTGAGTCAAGAAAATTATCAAGTGATAAATTCTTTGATTGGGTGACTATTGATTAATATGTTGAGTTATTAAAATAAACTATGTGAATCTATCAATGAAATATGAATTTGATAATAATTCCAAAAGGGGAGATTGAAGAATCTGTTTGAATTGTTAATTGATTTTGAAAGAGGTTTTGTTGTTTGAAATTTTCTCAGAGAATCTTTTGGAGTTTATGATATTGTTCATGACGTATTTAGAATGAGTTTTTTGAAATTTAATTTTGATATATATGTTTTGTGATAATTAAAATGTTATTGAGTAATATTGAATTAATTCTGTTTTTGTATATTTCTAGTTTTTTCTAATGTCACAAACCATATTCAATTCATATAAGTCATAGATTTTATAGATTTAAACAAAAAATTCATATAGTTGAAAGAAACAATTAATGGTATTTAGTAACCAAGGTAGAGTTATTGACTCATGAGCCCGATAATGAAAATTGTGAGATAATGTAACTTCCTAGAGTTCAAGTTCCCTTTATTGTTTACAAATTTCATAGAGTTCAACCACTATACTTTTTATGGTATAATAAAACATTATAGGTTTGATGTGAAGTTGAGTTTATGTATATATATATGTGTGTGTGTGTGTGTTAAGAACCCAAGGTAGGGGTTCATAGAGTATATTGAGATAGTATAATTTTGAAATCTAGTTTTTTTAGGATTGATTTTTTTTAGTTTAATAAAGGATTTTTGATATTCATATATTTTAAATCTATTTATATTTCAACACTTAACCATCATTTAAGAAAACATCCCAAATCATATATTTTGGAGAAGTAAAATTTTTAATTCCCAAGCTATCCTTTACTTTTATAACATTAAAATTGAAATTTAAAAACAAGCCATATAAAGAGACTGGGATTTGTATTCCATGATGAACAATATCAGTTGGTGTGAATCACTTTGTGAGGAAGTGTCAATACATTCTATATTTGATAAAACTTAAATTTCATAACATGATTCTAAATTTCTAATGGGATGATAATATGATGGTATTATGTTCATAAATCACATGTATATGACAATGAACCGAATTTAGATGTGTTTTAAAAAGTTTGACTTATCATGTGTTGTTGTGATGTAATAGAATGCTTCAAACCATGTTATTATTGAACCCGATTATACCGAATTTTTATTAATTGGAATAAATAGAATATCACTACAAAAACATTTTAGTATTTAAAAATGTGTTCATTGTTTATTTATTTTATATTTGTGATTTAAGATATAATATGAGCATAAAAGGAAAAAGGTATGTTTGGAATTTTTTCTGAAGGACATGGGAGATAAACCATCATGAATGGCTAGGTGAAAAAACATTTAATGGAGATTATAATTGAATAAACTATTGCAAAGATATATGAATTACATGGGTTTATAATATATTTTGAGATATATTAATTTCTACATATTACGAAATGACCATGAAATATAAAATTTCATTCTCGTATAAAAAATAGATAAAGACGTAGATAAAGAATAGAAGATAATTTCATGGAAGGAAACTATTGAATAAGAAGAAATTGAAAATTTTTCTGGTCAATTGGAGTAATTTAAGAAAACTATTAAATATAAGAATTGAAATGAATATCATTATGTTTCTATAAATGTTACCAGGAACCAAATACTTTTTCTATCATGAACTAATATCAAATGAATTTTTTATTCATAATAATGTGATACCATAAATATTTAAAAAAATTTAATGCTATAAGTTAAGGATTTATATATATTACTATATAAACAATGACTTCTTTTGGATATTTCCCAAGATTTATAATTTTTTTATTATTGTAATTAGAAGGAGTCATTATAAAATGATAAATCATGAAGTTATTTAATATACTATTTTTGGTGGTTGATACCTACCATCCAATTAAAATTTTGAATTATGATTATAGTGAAAAATCTATGGACTGTCAAAGACTCCAGATACATCAATGAGTCCCTATCAACATCGAGATTGAACCTTGAAAAAACAATTATGTTCTGTTTTTATTTTTAATTTTTCCCATTATCCTTATGGTCGATGTATTTATTAATTATAGGATCATATCTTAACATACCAGGGAGGTTGATTTATTATAAAAAAGAAATTTTAAAATTTTGAGAACCACAGATTCATCCTCTCCTCTGATCAATGGTGCACCCTTTTATTTGAAATATCATCATTAAATAAAAATAATATCATATGAGATAAAAATACAATGAAAAATATTACACAGTGTTGTAAAATATAGGGGATATTATATTAAAATTCCTAGGAAATAACAAAATAATAGGTAAATTTGAAGAGAAATAAGTCAATTAGGTAGTTTTATTGATCTACCTAATCATAAAATTGGAAATAGAAAATTGAAAGGTAAACATATAATGATTATTTATAGGGAAATATATTGATTTTTGTAGTTAAATCCCCAAACCATAATTTAATTTGAGGAATATTAAGATAATGCACTAGGAAACTATTTCATGAAAAATAAGAAATGGATGAATACTTAAAAGAGTAAGAGAAACATTTATCTTAAATACTAAGAGTATTAATATATTAATGAAATTATATATATTAATGATTACAACTATGAATGGATTATGTTCGTTGTTATTGTTTTCAATAAAATTAAAAATATATAGGCTAATCAATAAATTGATGAGGAGTAAGAGTGAGTGGTTGATTTTATGACCATTATTAACGATTCATTAGATCATATTATTGCTTAAAGGATTCAATTTTTTTAATCATTTAGAGGCATACACACAACCAAAATTATAGGATATTAATGCCTTGATGTAAAAATATATAAATATAAAATCAACAAAAAATTATAAATTAGGGAAAATGTTATGGAAATTGAAGCTTGAAAACTGAATTACAATATATATTTATATATTTATTGAATATAAATTTTAATTAAAATACCAATAAAATTTAATAATATGAGTATAAAGTGGTAGAGACAAGAATAAAACTGGATGGGCATGTAAGACTCTCTACACATTGTAGGACTTCCAAAAAACACCAATAATTGGGTAACATCCATAATTTTAATGTAACGTATAAGAAAAAAAGGATATTACACAATTATAGATACATTTATTAAAAATAAAATATCTTATCCTAAAATAAATATTGCTTTGGATTTTGATGAAATACAAAAAAATAAAAAATGAAAAGTGAAGGTCTATATTACTATGTCTTTGGTGATGATTGATTGGGGTAATTTCATAAAGTTATTTTATCCCAAAAAATAATCAAATAAACCAATTATTTTAATTTTTAATGGGGGTTTTCACTCCATAATAGTATTTTCTGTTAAAAATATATAATTGAATTTTTTTTTAATGATTATAGTTTTTTTCACTTCTACTCCATTAAAAAAGAATTTTATTTTTCATTTGAATTATTATTTTTTGTGTAGAATATTGGAATAAATAAATATATATATATATATATATTATTCAATATGTATAAATAATCAACAAATTATGGGGAGTGATCTTGATCATATAATATTTTCCATATATATTCAATACATGATCTAGAATTAAACAAACAAATTCATATTTTGTATGAGCATTTTTTAATATGGTTTGTAGATAAAATTGGTGGGATGAAACCTCTTCTCAATAAAAAAAAGTATTGGAATAAAAAGAGTATGTTTATATAAGAAAAATAGATGATGTTTCTCTCCATTTAGGTGATTTAGAAGATACATGGATCCATATGAAATGTTTATTTTCCATATCTAATGGGAAAAAAATTATATAAAAATAAAATACAAAAGGGGGATAAAAGAATACAATTTTATAATGATATGTGAATAAAAATTATAGGCTTTAGTAAGAATAATATTAGTGTAATGGGCATTTTGAATTTCAAAGTTTCTCTTTATTGACGTCTTGTGGGAAAATATATTGATTTTGAGTCGAATGTATGACTTTGGACATGTGATTAACTTTAACAGAAAGACATGAATGGTAATGTGAATAAATTTAGTTATTTTAGAGAAATAAAGAATAAAAATATGTAATCTATTTTAAATAAATGAAATTAATACTTTTTTCTATAAAATGAATCCAAAAAAGTTTTATAGAATCATTGACATAGTTATATCAATATACATTTTATAGAGGTATTAACACATCTTAATGATTCTATGTAAATCCCCATGATGAAAATATACCAATATCATACTTATTGATCATTCTAGGAAATAGAAATATTATAAAGATATACAAGTTCCAGAAAAAATCATCAAAACTATTTTTATAGTTTATTTATCTGTATTTAGGTGATCAAATACACCCAAAATATTTTATAGGTCACAAATACTACTAATTATTCATTAATTCCAAAAGTCAAATGAAAAAAATGTATTTTTTACATAATAAATTTATATATAAAAATAATTACACTTTCTTGCCACTATCTAATCTATTCAAATAATAGAAAAATAAATATTAATATAGTGCTTTCAAAATTATAATACCTTTATTTTAATTTTATAATAAATGTTTTTGACCTACAGAACATGAGATTTATAAAATGTTTTATATTCATTAAATGATGGGTTTTCATCAATATAAGAAATCTAGGCTTCTCAATCATCTTCAAAAATTATTAATCACCTTTCAAATATCATTAAAATACTCTCACTAATCCCATACATCAATTTTTACATCAATATTTCATGTGATTATAATTTTTTCACACTCCTAATATTATTCTTGTTATATTGAACTATTTCCACTCAAGATGATCACTTTTTGAATTAATCCTCAAATCAGGGACTTTTGAAGATATAATATTATCATGTAGATTAATAAAAGACTAATTATTTTATGGTTTACTAATGTGAGAGGATTTTACAGATCACATAAGTGATTCAACAAAATATTACAATATGTTGGTAATAAAATATAATATTATATATCATTAGGTAATTTCAATCAGCCTTAAAATACATGGTTTATTAAATACCCGCATTAATATTTTTTCCAAATCTAATCAAACCAAAATATATTTTAATATTCATCAAATATAATCACATGTTTAATATCACATATGAATCAAACATGTATGTTTTAATAAACCTCACATATGGAATGGGGTTTTGTAAATTATATTTAAACTTTCATTATTTTAATGGTATTTTTATTATTTTGATTGAAATATAATTTTTTATGGCCTACTAACCGATAAATATTTGTGATTGGTTGTGGATATTTATAGTAATTCCCTAGGTACTACTCGGAATGGGGTTATGTTATCAATTAGATAAACTAATATAGTCTAATATTTTATTAGTTAGTGAAAGAAACTAAAAAATGAAACCACACTATGTTACTCATTAGGGACTATTTTAAATCAAATTTTTAGTTATTAAATATTTATTAAATTATTAATTACATGTATAATATTAATACAGACAGTTTTAATTCCTAATTATTGAAATTTTCATTATAAAGAGTGAAAAAAAATTAAATTTATATTTTATTATTTTAAATTAATAGATTTTATTCATGGCTATATAACCATGAATACAACTCAAGGGTTTGATTCATGCTTATTTAATAGTAAAAAATCCATGAACACAAACCATATAACCCATAAATAGTATTTTTTGGAATGGGGTTTTGATGGAAATTATATACATTCTTTTAATATGAGTTGTGGAGTTGATTTCTAGACACCCTTGATTATATAATACTCCCTTCATTTAATAACAAATTTTATAACCATAAATGGTGGGTTTTAATCCATTTATAAGGTTAAGATATGGTGATCATGCTTTTTTAGTTTCCATCATTAGGTAGTAATGGTTATTTTAAACTTTTTTACCAATCTAAATATTTTGGCGAGATCTATCATTTTGGTTTGAATTTAAAAGTGATTTAAAAATAATATCTTTCAAAGAACATGAGTTAAGTTGTATTTTTCTTATTCCAATAAAATATTTGTATATTCTATGTAAATCATTTTTTATAACTATTATTTCAATGAATGGGGCCCAAAAAAGGATTGTGAGATTCTATAAATTGTGGTTTTAATCGATTATGATTTCGTAAGTCATAATGGGTATCCATCCAAGAATACATCATTTTTGGGTCACTCAATCACCATGTAATCATTTTATCATTTTTTATAAAATAAAAGAATAACTTGTTAAGGGTGTCATAGATAGGGAAAAATTGATTAATAGGGAAATATTTTATCATATAACCCTAATAATGTGTTTCTTAAGAGTTAAGAAAAGAAAAACCCTATTGATGGTGTGGTAAGAAAAACGAACATGTTGTTAAACATGAAATAAGGTTCAAGGTAATTGTGTAAAAATATATATTATGTCCTTAGTTGGTAAATGATATAAATGAGAAGAAGAAACGTAAGTATATTTTTGACTGATTTGTTTTGACTTCCTTATGTTAATGTAATGATAGTATTATAAATTTAATTTCATAACATGACCCCAGAAGTATGTGAGACATGTGATTTATGAAACAAAGTGTGACTATTATTGAGTGATCAAGGGAAATTTTGGGATGGAAATTCTATTGTGACTACCTGATTATGTTCTTTGAAAGTAGATGTTATTTGAAATTTTACTAACCGCTGACTATAGTCAGCTAAGTGAAGGGGATCAAGTGTTACTTATTTTCTTCCCAATTTACAATTTAACAATTAAAATTTTTTACCCTTAAAAATTCTATCCACTTATATTAGTAATGATAGTTGGAACTAATTTAGTATAATAATAAAACAAACACCTCATGATATGCATGATTGAATGTAAATTAGGCATGTAGTATTCTTACAAGGTTTATATAAAAGGAATAAGTTATTCCACGGTTGTTAATTTTCCCCAATCATGGTTTCAAAACTATAGTAAATAATTTAATATAGTGGTTAGTGATTCATAAACTTTCATCGAGTCCTACCATGCATACAAGATCCTTTTTCTCAGATGAATTATTTTTCTAGCTTTACACATGAGTTATTCTCAATAGATTCCCACTATCTCTCGATATACATAAGGACCCACTACTTTTATAGAATCAAAACATGAATATAAAATTGTTAATTTTAAAACCTTATTTAAATCATTAAATATAAAAACATGTAGGTCAAAAAAACCATATAATAGATCAAGTTCTTCCTTAGTAGGAGAGTCATCGAATTCCACAGGTTCTTCGAGGACACTAATTTCCACTCGATATATGCTTGAAAATCAAAATCACACTAATAAATAGATCTAATCAAATATATTTATCAAATAATTTATATCCTATGATCTTGTCAAATATAGCAGCTCATATGTTCATGAAATACTTAATACCAATGATTCTTGAGAGACACACAATAGGCTAGTCTATACATGGCTTTTTTTTACATAATTGGATCACATGATATAATCTCAAATTAATGTATAGACTCATAAAATTCATTTATCATTGATACTCAAGTTTTATACTCTTAAAAATTAAAACAGACCCTCCTTTATCTTTTTTCTTTGGGAGTTCATGATTTATATTTTGTGTGCACATGCTCTCAGCTATCAAAAAACTCTTTCTTATGTATAGTTATCTTTTATTTATATGTCAATAAAAAATTATTTATATATATATGGAATATAAGAAATTTAACAACTAAATAATTTATGGTAGGTAACTTTTTAAATAAATATAATCTCTTCGATATCATATGTTTCACAGAACCTCAAGATTAACTGAATGTTAAAATATAATTGTTTTAATATTCCTGAAATTATTATTATTTTTTATTTTATAAATCTATATTTTGGTGAGTGGGAAACACAAAATTCCAGAAAACTGATTAAAAAACACCAAAAAATACACTACAGCTTCAACAAAGTCATATACTTGTCGGTATACACCAGATAAACATAGAGAAATTCTATATACTTGGGATGAAAACCGATATCTTACAGAAAATCAATACGCCATCGCCTCGAGATACCAACCATGAGTTAGCCACGTGCCACATACCATGACATACCCAGTAACCCATACCCATCATCAACTACTGATCAAGAAACACCCTTCTAAGACTATCTTCTTCGTCGCTAGAACCACCACATCATGCTCCCAAAAACACTATATTCATAGACACAAAAAATAGAATCAAACAACACCAAATGATTCAAAGAAATCACCAAAAATTCATTGTCTTCATCACCATCAATGTAGAATCCAATACCGCACCAAAAATATAATTACTAAAAACAGAACGACTACACTAAGCGAGCACCAATCACTCACAATAATTCATGCAAAATGAGAAAGTGACTCAAAAATAATGGAATGAAAAAAAATCACTGAAATAGCAGCCACCCGAACCAGAATATTCTAGAAGAAAGTCACCGTTGCAAGCCAGATCCCCAATCCCATAGCTGACTTCATGACCACTCATTAAAACCCCATAGAACCTCTCAATACTCCCACAGTCATCTTAGAAACAAGGTTACAACTCTCAGACCGCAAGTTAGTACTCGACCCCTGACTCAACATGTTGCTGGGAGAAACCGAAGCCATATTGGAGGACGGGGCATGAAGACGTGCCAACAACGATGATAATGGTGAAGATTTGAGCCCAAGAAGTCACATAAAGAGAACTGCGCACCACAAATGCACTGAGAAGATGAGTTGAGGAGAGGATTCGTCGTACCCCTGAGATGGAGAAGAGAAAGGCAATGACATGGGGAAACCCTAGCGATGCGGTACCCCATACAGGCTCTTCTCCTATTATTATTTTAACACGACAATTATAAGAGTTTTATTTATAAACATATTTTTTAATAAAAATTGAAAATACATCTAGGTTAAAAAAAATTATTTTTTTACCCCCCAAAGGCGGCACCTGGTGTGCCGCCTTTGGGGAATTTTCCGCCCAGGGAAAGGCGGCACATGGTGTGCCACCTTTTCCCAAAAAATAACCGCAAAGGCGGCACACCAGGTGCTGCCTTTGCTTAATTTTATTTCTAATTTTTTATTTTCTTTGTTTTGTTTTATTATATATATATATATATAACAAAACTTTTCAGCAGAATTTTTCTGCTATTTAATATCCAGCGGTTCTGTCATTACAGAAGTCTGGATTCTGACTGATACCCTCACCCAGGACTCCCTTTTATAAGGGGGTTTTCCCTGAAAACAATACTGCATTTCCAATGTGGGATTCTGGTTCTCCTTTTCCTATACAGTACATTCTGCGTTTCCGATGTGTGATTCTGTTTCAAGTACGCGACTTCGAAAGACTATAAAAGATAAACTATATGACCAATACAAATGAAACATTAAACACTGATTAAACATATAAGAAATAGTTGAAAACACAAATAATTTCATAGAAAATTTTGATACAGATTAATTTATAAGCTTTCAAAACCACCAACTTGAAACTTAAACATATTTCAAGTACGTGACTTTGAAAGATTATAAAAGATAAATTATAAGACCAATACAAATGAAACATTAAACATTGATTAAACATATAATAAATAGTTGAATAAAAAAATAATTTCATAAAAAATGTTCACCAAAAACAATTTATAAGCTTTCAAAACCATCAACATGAAACTTAAAAATGTTTCATGTTTCCGACTTTGAAAGACTGTAAAACATAAACTATAAGACCAATAGAAATGAAACATTAAACATTGATTAAACATATAAGAAATAGTTGAAAATAAAAACTTCCTAAAAAATGTCCATAAAAATTAATTTATAATCTTTCAAAACATTCTACTTGAAACTTAAAAATGTTTCAAGTACGCGAATTTGAAAGACTATAAAACATAAAATATAAGACCAATATAAATGAAACATTAAAAATTGATTAAATATATAAGAAATTTTTTAATTTTTTAATTTTAACTTAGTCCTTCTAACTTTTTCATAGCATTCAGATGCATTCCAATAATGAAAACCTCAACCAGCTTATGTGCTTTACACACAATAGAAACATCATTGGAATTTTGTCATGCCCTTGAGTATAAATCAATCTCAAAAGCTCTAGATAATTTTTCTTGGTAAGGTGAGATTGGAAGGAAGGTATTATACCATCAGGAAGAGAGATTCTAGAAATGTGCAATGCTATGACAAACCTTTAGATGAAATGTGTCAGTTCCCCACTAGATGTGCAAGTTCCTTCAAAATTTTCAGGCTGGAGATAATCCACCTTAAGTTTCACATAGCCTTATGTCTTCCATGGATTAATGTCAAACACTTCAACCAATTTTTTTACTTTATGGGGAAGTAAAATCTCATTCCTTTGAATATGCACATTACCATGAACATATAAAATCATCATTTTGCAAGAAAAACAACTAATCTCATGGTCACTAAAATACCCCTTAACGTAAGAATGATACAAATAGTGTAAGTACCCAATAGCAAGATTCCAATCCATTTTTACTGGGCTATGTGGAATCATTGGTGTTTTCATCTGATTAATAATTTAAATGGTTTCAAAACCACCTTTCTGAAACTCAAAAATGTTTCAAGTAAGTGACTTTGAAATCCTATAAAATATAAACCATAAGATATATTTAAATGAAACTTAAAACATGGATTAAACATATAATAAGTAATTGAAAATAAAAACCATTTCTTAAAAATTCCTAATGAAATAAAATTATAAGCTTTCAAAAACACATATTTCAACTCAAAAATATTACAGATATGAGACTTTGAAAGCCTATAAAATATAAACTTAATGACTCATATAAATGAAACTTAAAACATATATTAAACATATAAGAAGTAGTAGAAAAGTAATTAGTTAATTCTGGTGAGGGGAAAACTGTTAGACCTTGGAATTGAAGGATAATGGGGATGAAAAGGAAACATCAACCCCCACGCCCACCCCTTCCACCCATTCAACCAACTTCGGTAACTCCTATAGAAGTTGCCTTTCAAAAAATGAAATGTCACACCACCACAGCTTCCTACATCCATATTAACCCCCCAATTCAGTTTCATTAAATGTGGACAACCCCATTTTTACCAAAGTTAATTATGCACTATTAAACCACCACTTTCAACCCCGCCTCAAAAATAAAAAATGCTTTGAGGGATGAGAAATGATTCGACGCATTTCAATGTTCTAAAAGGCACCGAATCATTTCTCATCCCTCAAAGCATTTTGTATTATTGAGGCGGGGGTTGAAAAGTGCTGGTTTAATAGTGCATCATTGACTTTGGTAAAAATGGGGACAGTCTACATTTAATGAAACTGAATTGGGGGGTTAATAAGGATGTAGGAAGCTGTGGTGGTGTGACATTTCATTTTTTTTGAAAAACTACTTCTATAGGAGTTACCGAAGTTGGTTGAATGGGTGGAAGGGGTGGGCGTGGGGGTTGATGTTTCTTTGTCATCCTCATTATCCTTCAATTCCAAGGTCTAACAGTTTTCCCCCTCACCAGAATTAACTAATTACTTTTATACTACTTCTTATATGTTTAATCTATGTTCTAAGTTTCATTTATATGAGTCTTTAAGTTTATATTTTATAGGCTTTCAAATACTCATCTCTGAAAAAAAATTTGAGTTGCAAGAAGTGTTTTTGAAAGCTTATAATTGTATTTCGTCAGCAATTTTTTAGAAATGGTTTTTATTTTCAATTACTTATTATATGTTTAATCCATGTTTTATGTTTCATTTTAATAGATCTTATGGTTTATATTTTATAGGCTTTCAAAGTCACTTACTTGAAACATTTTCGAGTTTCAGAAAGGTGGTTTTGAAACCTTTTAAATTATTAATCAGATGAAAACACCAATGATTCCACATAGCCGAGTCAAAATGGATTGGAATCTTGCTATTGGGTACTTACACTATTTGTATCATTCTTACGTTAAGGGGTATTTCAGTGAACATGAGATTAGTAGTTTTTCTTGCAAAATGATGATTTTATATGTTCATGGTAATGTGCATATTCAATGGAATGAGGTTTTACATCCCCATAAAGTAAACAAATTGGTTGAAGTGTTTGAAATTAATCCATGCAAGACATAAGGCTATGTGAAACATAAGGTGAATTATCTCCAGCCTGAAAATTTTGAAGGAACATGCACATCTAGTGGGGAACTGACACATTTCTTCTAAAGGTTTGTCATAACATTTCAAATTTCTATAATCTCTCATCTTGATGGTATAATACCTCCCTTCTCATCTCACCTTACATGAAGAAGTAATGTCAGTTTCTATAGTGAGTCTCTGTCCCACAAGGTGGTGTGCGAATGGTACGTCCATATCGAGAGCGACGTGTTCCATGCTGGGATGGTGTATGATGACCTGGAGAGGGATGATCTTCGGGCTCTAGAACATCAATCATGGGATCCTCTGTCATAGTCTGCATGGAAGGAGGTGTCGGAGGGATGTCATCGTGTGCACGAGATCCTTCTCCCACTACGTAAGTAGAAGGGGCTGTCATCATACCCTCGAAAAACTATATAGGCTGTGAAGGATCCGGTATAAAAGATGGCGGCATGGGACATGACCCCTGATAAATCCCTGGAAAATTAATATCTGGAGAATACTGTGGATATCCGGTCAAAAAAGATGGATCCCATGCTGCATCCCACTGCCCAAACCCAGACGGGTCAGGATGGACTGATAGAGCACCGACCTGTGCCTCTAGAACAGGTGAGGGCTCACGTGCAGCAGGACGCGGTCTCCGTCGCCGTTGTCATCGATGGGGAATAGCACCAGCTGCTGCTGCAGGTGTGAGGACAGGGATGTGCTCCCATGCCCACAACTGTATAAGGACGACACATCCTCCGAGATCTGTGTGATCTGAGAGGCATGTCGTACATAATGCTCCATAAGTATAGGCCAAACATGCAGATCCCCAACTATATCTCCCGATCCGATCAAAGTCCTCCAGTAAACTAAGATACATCATGTGCACATGCACACCCGAGTGATCTGAACACAATGTACCTCTAATAAGTCGTAATATATATGCCCGAGCATAACACATGATGGTCTGCTCATCAGCATCAGCAGGTAAATGTGCAAACTGCAAAGCAAGCCAAGGCATAGATATGGACCCACCATCTGTAGCAGTATGATCAGCCAACATATCGACACCTAATAATCTCTGTGCCAGCTCAGCCCAATCCCCGATGGTGGGTCCAATAACTACATCTCCCTGAATAGGAAGACCAAGTAGCACTACCACATCCTCCAAGGTGATAGTCATATCTCCCTCTGGCAAGTGGAATGTGTGAGTCTCTGGTCTCCATCTCTCGACCAAGGCAGCAAGAAGGGGATGATCAGTGTAAGTGAAATCAGAAACGACAATGCCGTAGAAGCCACCACGACGTAAGTATGGTATAATAGCAGCTGGAGGAGCCATGTGTCGAAAATGTTGTGCTCGCCGCACCCTAATCCGTCGAACATCCCGACCCTCTATCACATCACGAGAAACATGCCTATGCTGCTCGGTGAGGAGTGGAATATCATCCATCTGGAAGCCAGAAAATGAAATTAGTCTTCACTATAAAATATAAATATAATGTTAAATTTAATAGAATGTTATGATTGGTATAATGAACAATATGTGATGTTTTTTTAGAAAACATTAATGGAATGTCGTCATATTTTGGAGAAAATTTATCTATCGTGTCTTTATATAGGTTTTTACCATGAAAATTATGGTTTTTAAGATATGGTGTCATACATTTATATATATAAACATTTTATCCAGGTTATGTATGATTTATGAAGATCCTTTATGATAAATGTTTTAATAATTTTTTGTCTTTGATGACAAATAACCTTTTTTTAATAATTTTTTGTTCTCTAAGATTACGTTCAGATTAATGGATTTAAAAGTATTGAATACAGAGGTTCATTATTGGAAGGAGAAAAGTTGCTTATTGGAAATGTGAAACAATTCTTAAAAAGTTCATCTCTGATATTAACAACATATAACTGACTACATGAAAAGATCATGTTGGATACAACACATCATTGTGGCTGAGTGTGTGAACTCGATCCAGCAATGTTAGGACATCGTTTCTGGTTATGCCCTTCTGGATGACATAGACGACATCTCAACCTTTTCCATTGTTCTTGAGGCCAATCTATCTCATTACATATCATGTTGGTCTTCGGTCTTCCCTGTGGTCGTAATCTACTGATGTCAGTAATCAGTATGGGCTGGTCTTCAGGCATTGGGAAATATCGAAACCCCCCAACAGGCGTCCATGGCGCAGCATAACAGTTAGCAATGACCTCCAATTGGTATACTGGATCAACATAAGCTTCCCATGATACGTTCACAGACGCACATGCTGCGATGGCATGTGTGCATGGAAACCTTAATGCTTGAAACTTTCCACACTGAAATTGTTTTTCTTCTAGAAGTACCACTAATTTTTCACCGCTGTTACCTGTAATGGGGTTACAATACTCTTGAACTTTAAATGCCGAGTCTTCCCGACGGAATAGACACACTCGATAACTGGAAGCTTATTTAATGTTCTTGTCAATATCTCGTTGAATGCTTTTTCCAAATCTTAGCCCTTGTTGAATCCCATCTGAGGCCAGTTTTTGTCTATCAACGAAGTACTTGACACAACGATAAAATGTCTCCTGAACTAGGAAAGTAATTGGTAGCTTGAGAAGCCCTTTGAAGACGCCATTTATACACTCCACAATGTTTTTGGTCATGTGTACATACCTCTTCCCCCAGTCATAGGCCAGTGTCCATTTCTCTTTTAGAATCTTCATCATATAATCATACACTTCTTGGTTAGCCTTGCGGATTTCTTCGTAACGCGCCTCAAACCTTTGTTGATCTAGCTCATATGCTACATAAATATGATCACAGGTCATAGAAAATATATTTTTATTTACCTTAAAATAGTAAACATCAATGACAACATTGCTTACCATGCCTCGTGATTGCATTCTTCATGGCCTCATTATGGAAGGTTTTGCGCACGTTACTAGGAATATGTTTGATGCAGTATCGATGATGTGCATTTGGGGGCCTCCATGAATCAGGATCCGCATTGATTGCCTCATTGATTTCCCTATGTCGATCAGATATCAAACAGACACCTCGAATGCATGTGAAATGGTTGCTGATGCATTCCAAAAACCAGCTCTAAGATTCATAGTTTTCCTTCTCCACTATTGCAAATGCAAGCGGATGTGGTGAACGGTTCCCATATTGGGTTGCCGCAATCAACTATATGCCCTTATACTTTCCAGATAGAAATGTTCCATCAATTTGTATAAACTATTTACTGAAACGAAATGCAGAAATACATGGGAGGAATGCCTAGAATAACCGATGAAATTGAACACGAGATTGATCCAATCGTTTATCTTCAAACACATGTTCCTTCATATTTATATGGTAAACAACTTGGTCGTTGTGTCTCAGCATGGCTAATAATTGCGGCAACACCTGATACGAGTCATCCCAATCACCGTAGACCTTCACAATTGCCTTCTGTTTCTCTATCCATGCCTTGTTATAAGAAATCTTATAACCGAAAGTTTGAAGAATCCTCTCTTTCACAAGGGATATAGGAACATCTTGGTAGGTCCTAATCATCTCAACGATAACAGTTGACACAAATTCGGTATCCAAAGTTGTGTGATCTTGTGTTAAGTTTGGATGAACACAAGAATGAGCTGCCTCAATCTTTGAAATTTTCCATCCACCAAATACAATGTCTGGAATCGCCCTCAACCGGAATCTACAGTATTCATCAAATTTATCACACCGTATAACGTATTTTCTTCGACATGATGCCTCAACTACATATCTACAATGCCTCTCAATATGAAATATTTTTAAGAAGCTATTAAATGCATCCTTACTTGGAAAATCCCTTCCATTATATAATGTTTTGTCCAACTCACTAAACCTTTCCACTATAAATCCAAGAAACTCTGTTGCAGGTGTCAGAACATTGTTTTAAAATTCAGGTACATGTTCCATTGCTTCGGACCAAGATTAAAAGGGTGGTGGATGATTTAATGTTGGTCGAGAATGTTCTTGAACTACTCTACTTCGAGAAACTACAACCTTATCTTCTCTAGCTCCCTCCCCATCTCCAGCTCCCTCCCCATCATCATTGTCTTCTCCGTATGTTCCATCATTATTAAATTCCTCATCTGAAGAATGATTTATATGTAAATTTGGCAGATCATCTAAGTTGTCCTCCTCCATAACAGGGCGAACATCCTCAATTTCTTGGGATGAAGCTTCTTCAACAACTATTTGTGCATGTCTACGACTTCGAACATTTTGATGTTGTTTTACATTAGAAACTTCAACATATAACTCCATCATTGCACTATCAGACCGTTGGGAAAATAAAGTTCCCGCTTGGACCCAGTGCTCATCAGCAGCCAATGGACAGGCAAGATGCCATAACGTGGCAGGGAATTGCAAATGTCTATAACTAATAGAATTTATCTCTTGATGAGGACAGAGATTTAAGAAACCACGAATTCTATATTGAAGATCAGTTATGGTAACACAATCAGTTGTGTTAACCATAGATGTTGGCTGTATACTACAAGAAGCTCCTTGCTCGGTTTGAATAACCTTTCCATAGCAGTAAACACAAGCAAACATGTCTCTCTACATGAAAAATGTTTACTGATCACTGAATATGTCAATAATGTTTTGTTACGTGTTAAATAAATTTTTTATCTTCTTAAAGGTATTTTAGTACTTCATGAAGTAAATATCAATCATCTAAAACATATCCCCCAGGAGTGTCAAACCAGGAGTGCAGCAAGGCCCGTTGTCGTGTACCAGGATACCCCGGGTTAGGCCCGAAACTCCTTGTCGGGGCTTTCACCCCTAGGTACAGCTGTGCCAGATCCACATCCACTTGTAGTATCCAGACATGGATTTAATTGCTTAGATAATGACATAAACTTACATGACACCAAAATTTTAAAACCTTCCTAAATTAAGCCACTAATGTTTTATAGAACAATTATTATCTTTCCTAAAGATATGTTCAATGATCTCTAAAAAATAAGATTCATTATAGTGTTGGTTAATCACTACTTAAGTGTCGGTCACTACTTAAGTGCTGGTTAATCACTACTTAAGTGCTGGTTAATCACTACTTAAGAGCTGGTTAATCACTAATTAAGTGCTGGTTAATTAGTTAGGAGTTGGTCATTCACCACTTAATCATCCCTTAATCTTTACTTAATGACCCCTTAATCATCTGTTAATCGTTAGTTAATGACCCCTTAATCGTTAGTTAATGAACCCTTAATCATCCCCTAATCATCCCTAGTTAATCACCCCTTATTCACCCATTAATCATTAGTTAATCACCCCTAAAACATTCCTTAATTACCCCTTAATCATCATGTAAACATTCCTTAATTACCCCTTAACCATCCCCTAATTATTCCTTAATCATTAGTTAATAACCCCTTAATCACCCCTTAATCATTAGTTAATCACCCCTTAATCGTTACTTAATCACCCCTAAAACATTCCTTAATTGCCCCTTAATCACCCCTTAATCACTCCTTAATCATTAGTGAATGACCCCTTAATCAGCCCTTAATCACTCCTTAATTACCCCTTAATCATTAGTTAATCACCCCTTAAACATTCCTTTATTACCCCGTTATCACCCCTTAAACATTCCTTAATTACCCCTTAATCATCATTTAATCATTCCTTAATTACCCCCTTAATCATCCCCTTAACCCCTTAATCACTCCTTAATTACCCCTTCATTCCTTAATTACCCCTTAATTAGTTAATGACCCCTTAATCACCCCCTTAATCGTTAGTTAATCACCCCTTAAACATTCCTTAATTACCCCTTAACCATCCCCTAATCATTCCTTGATCATTAGTTAATGACAACTTAATCACCCCATAATCGTTAGTTAATCACCCCTTAATCATTACTTAATCGCCCCTAAAACATTCCTTAATTACCCCTTAATCACCCCTTAATGACTCTTTAATTACCCCTTAATCATCACTTAATCATTCCTTAATTACCCCTTAATCATTAGTTAATCACCCCTTAATCACTCCTTAATTACCCCTTAATCATCAATTAATCATTCCTTAATTACCTTAATGACCCCTTAATCATCCCTTAATCATCACTTAATCACCCCTTAAACATTCCTTAATTAATCATCCACGGTTAATTTCCCCTTTAATCATGACTTAATTATTCCTTAATCATCATCTAATTAGTCTATGATTATCTCTAAAATATTAATAAATTTTTATTACCCCTAATTATCATTCATTAATAATATTATATTATACATACTTTAATCTAACATTAAATAATTTATCCCTCATCATCATTCATTAATAATATTAAATTACATATACCTTAATCTAACATTAAATATTAACTAATTAAAACATTAATAATATAACTATTTATTTCTTTTCTTTAAATAACTACTACTACATACTTAAATATTTAAAATTAACTAATTACAATTAAATAAATAAAAAACTTTAAAATAAAAAAATACCTCTAAATGTACCTTGACACAAAAATCTTGTACTCCTTCCATCTCCGGAAGCACCACGAAGGAAAACTCAACTTAGAGAGAGGAGCTCTCAAAATTTTAGAGAGAAGAGGGATTTGTGAGTGAGGAAGTGTGGGTGGGGCGGCTCCCTTTTATAGGGATATTTTTGGCGAAGGTGGCAACGGGGAAGCCGCCTTCGGCCATTTAAAACACGAAAGGCCGCTCTTCCAAAGCCGCCTTTCGTAGAAAAAATATCGAAAGTCGGGCACTGGTGTGCCACATTTCGTTTCCCCAATGGCGCAAGGCAGTTCCTGGAGAACCGCCTTTGGCCCGGCGGAAACCGAACCGAAGGCGGCACATGGTGTGCCGCCTTTAGGATGTAAAAAAACTATTTTAAACCTCATTGTATTTTTAAATTTTTTTTTGAAAAAATGTAAAAAAAATAACTCCAATTATAACCATGCTATTAAGATCAATGGAATGAATAGTATAAACCATATTATTAAATATATAATTTTAAAACCCCTTTTTAATGTATTAATAAAAACATTTTTAATATGCACATAATTTTTAGTAAAGTCATTTTGTTCTTCAAAATGTTTTCTTCTTATCAATGATATTTTTAACATTTTATATGACAAAATAATTATAATTATATTTTCACAATTTTTAGAAAATATATTTTATAATATTTAGATCATTTTTTGAATCAAATTTTTTAAAATTATTTGGATTTTATTTTTTATTTTTTTGAAATGTTAAAATTTTTAACGAATAGAAAAAAATACCAATAAATAAAAAATAACATTTTCTTTATATTTAAAATTAATTTATTGGTGTTAAAATTCAATTAATGAAATACAAGTAATTTTTAGAGTCATGTAGTCTAATTAATTATATTTAAACAAAATTTTTACCATATTTTTGTATAATTACATTTTTTGGCTAAGAAAAATAGTTTTCCAAAAAATGTTTTTTCATTACATTTGGACGATCTAATTTTAAATGTAATTTTACAAATTTTTTATTTTAAATTTCTTAAAATGGATTAAATATTTTCAATCATGAGGACCATTTTTTTATAAGTTCATTTTAAATTTTAGGCATAAAATTTTAGAACGGTTAAAAACTATTTATTGCAGTATAAGTAAAATAATGTAGCAAGTTATAGTTAAAAGGTAAATGATAAAACTAATTCAAAACAATTACATTAAATTGGTATTTTATGTGTTTCACCACCTTTACCAGAAAATAAAACAATAAATATCATCAATATTTATTTGGATTAGTTGCACTAAAATATGGTTGGTTTTAATTATAATATAATCATTATTTAACCACTTAAAATCACCCCTCCTCAAGCATAAATACAACATATCACCACCACATTTGCTATAAAAATACATTATACTATTAAAATATATGCCAATATATCCTTGAATAACTTTTCCTCATATCCCTGTGCTGCTTGTCTCACCCAAATACCAATTTTATGTTCTTTAAGGGGTCTATCAATGAGGTGATATTCAAGACGTAAATTCCTTAAAAAACTTCTCTAAATTTATTATTTTTTCCTAAATTATCATCAACTAATACACCCATTAAATCATATTAAATATAGTATAATGAATATAATAGAATTTAATATTTCTTCTGTATAATCTTATATACACCCCTTTTTTATCACTACTTATTCAATGAAAGAAAACCACTGTCCAAATTACGGCAGTCAATAGTCTCCATCAATAGTGATTTTGTTCGTTTTCCATTACCACCATCAAGGTTGGTCATAAATGTATTATTATAATTACTTATGATTTTAATAGGTATATAATAACATATATCATGTTGTATAACTAATATATATACATTATATTAATGAAATAATAAGTAGTTCGTGATGGTTGAAAAAACCTCTAAAATAAACAAAACATAGTATCAAATGGAACATCCTTTAAACACAAATTAAAAGGATATAATGGAACACATAAAATTTTGTAAGTGTTTTAATTCGTATCAATTTACATTCTATATTTATGTATACATTTTGAAATAAAATCTATTTCAAAAAAATGCACCAACCACGAAATAAATGCACCCAAAACAATGAAAACAATTAAATATTAAAAATAAATTGGTGGAAAGATGTTATAAAAGAATCATAAAAGATATTATAAATTTGATTATTTATACGGAATAAATTAATAACATTATTTAGAAATTTATACATGTGGTTGAAGTATAAAAAACTAAATATAGTAGTGAGGTAAGGGTTTCTCACCTCACTGTTACTTTTGTGATATATATGCCTTAATCACCACTTATTTCTCATGTTTGGTGTATAGAATGACCTATGATATATAATATCATTATTATACATATCTCTATGATATTAAGTTCTTTATTTGTTAATTAATTTTATGGGACCTAAAATTCAAATAGTTAAAATTCGTATGATATTTCATTACACAATTCTTATTCATTAAGTTAAACTTCTACTTCATTGTTTTTTTCGTACTTAGATTTTGTGTTAAATGAATTTCTTTACCTTATGTTATATTTACAATTATTTTATGTGGATTTATAGTGGATTCACATAATCAATTCATTTGAAAAACTCTCACTTCAATTATATGATATTTTTAAGATACTTTCTTTTTGAAGAAATATTTTTAAATATATTTTTTATAATAGTACCATTTTTCTTCAATATACATGTTTTCTAAAATTGTTTCTATTTTTTTCTGTTATATTATTATTTTATAAAATTAATTTTAAAAAAGTTTTAATTTATTAAAAAATAACTTGAAATTATCTTTTTTTCCTTCTCAAAGGGATGTTATTTCTGACTTTTAAAAAAACAATACATATTGAGTGTAATTTTAACTTATACGAACTAAATAGTTATTTCCACTATTATGATCCATTAATGTACTTATTTTTTATTTAAAATATTATATGTTTTTTTTAAAATAATTTTTTATAAATATAAAATATTTATATATAGTAATGATATGTTTCTTGAGAATGTTTATCACATATGTAGGAATTTTATAAGAATTATTATTTCATAAAAAGAACAACCCACAAGTAAGGTGACAAACTTTCTCTTCCTTCAAGTCTATAAGGTTTCAACCCACAACCAAAGGGCAACAAGGATGAATCTCTTACCACTTACATATATGAATTATAGACTATTATGATATTATTTTTTTCAAATTATATTTATTATTGGAAACTATTATTTTAATGTAAATATAATCATATGGGATTTTATTTTAGGAATAAATAAGGATTTATCTTATGAATGAATATTTGATTTTTTTTGGGGTTTGAGTGGTGATTCAAATTAGTTTTGGAAAATAGTTATCTTATCATTGAGATTATATTTTTGGGGAATGAACATTTTTGTATGATAATCCAAGAGTAAATTATTTTATTTGATGATAAATATTAAACTTATCATGGAAAACAATTAGACCAAATCATTCTAATATTTGGGTTATGATATTATTCAAAAATATTTCTGAAGAATTTAAGGATACTTATTTATTGAAAGACTTAAGTCAAATTTTGGGTATTAATATTTAATTTTGGTATATTAAAGTTTTTTTCCTCAATTGCAGGTATATTCTATCTGTGAATTATATTTTCTTATACAAGACATATTGGTTTGGGTTCATGTGTATTAATGGGATGAATATATTTTTTTTGTTTTATGAATTTTTTGATCTGTAGAGGTTGATTATATTTCATCAAGAAATTAAAAAATTAATTAATAGACATCATTAAGATAAAAATTAGTTTTTAGGGGAAATTATTTAATATTTGAAAATCTAACTACCAATTAAGTATATTTTCTTATTTTCTTACTCTAGGTTGTAAAATAAATCTTTAACTATAGGGAAAAGGATTTTGAAAAAAAAGTAATCCATTAAATTTTCTTACTAAGGAATCAATGAACTTTTAACCCATCGTAGAATTTATGGTTTGGTGATTATTAACCATTTAATGGAAATGTTATCTATCATTCTCTATCAGAAAATTGATAGTATGAATTCCTTTCTATATACACATATTCACTTTCCACTGATGTTATCTTAATTAGAATCCTAGTTTTATGGTGACATTTTCCTTTTATTTTCCCTCTATTTAAGTGGAATATTTATTAACCCTTTTCACTATGTGGTTTTCCCACAAAATAATTTTCAAATATCTAACATTAATGTTCAATGTGCGATATAAAATTGAGAGGAAATTTTTTTGCGGAATTAATGATCATATTAGCATGGTAGATTATTAATTGGTTCTCAGACATTTTATATCTCAATTTCATGATGTGTTCCATGTATATTTCTTGAGGAAGTATATATTTTATTCTTCGCAGGTACTAAAATCAAAGGTAGTACCATTGGAGAAAGATCATTATTATGATGATAAACCAATAGAGGTTTAGTGTGATAGATGTAAAGTTATACGAAATAAGATAACTCACCTAGTTAATGTTTGAGGGAGAAGCCACAAATTTGATGAAGATACATGGGAACCTAATGATGTGAGGAGGTAGAGGTATACCCCTCTCTTAGTATTCATGTGAGGAATTTTTGGGGAAAAATTCTTTTTAAGGTGGGTATAATATAAAATCAGAAGATATTATGGTATGTCTCTATTTAGAAAAATCTAATCTCTTCGATACCTTGCTTTTCATCGAACACCTTGCTGTAAAAGACTCCAAAATATTATTATATTAATGAAAAACCATTATAACCTAGCCATTAAATTCGTGGGAATGAATTGAATTTACCATGATATGAAATATAAAATTTTACACCTAATTGTTAATGTACTAATTACGTCTTAATGAATATGCACATATTTATTTATAAATATATTTTGTACTTCAAATATTATTTTATTCATTTTATTGTTTATTTCTATGAGAAAATAAATATAATGAATTGTTGATACTTTTAGGAAATTTATATGATTAAATAAATATAATTTTTTGAATTCATCCTGGCATAAATATATTAGGTTGAATTTTTAGATAATTTTTAAAAGTTTAATTTTTCAGTGAATATAAAAACTACCATTTTCATAAAACTCTAATTTTAATTATATATAAATGTAATTATATGATATTAAACTGATATGAAAGTTACATAATTAATTTTTATTTATATATAATCGATTTAATTGCATTTAAATAATATTTTCACCGTATTTTGGTATATGAACATCTTGGGGCTTAAAAAACTTAAAAAAACAATATTTCATTGCATTTTTAAGGTTTAGTTTTAAATAAAAATTTGAAAATTCAAAGTTCTAAAATTTTATAAATGGATTAAATATTTTTAATTAAGAGGTATGACTTTTTATATGTTCATTTTTATTTTACATCATAAAAAATACTTTGGTTTAAAAGTATTTTCGAAAGTAATTTTAAAATAATGTAGTTGGTAAAAGTAGGAAGAAAAAAGCATAAAATACCTAAAATCTAAAATATTAAATTGGTGTTGGCTATGTTTATTGAAATTAAAATTAATTTATAACATTAATAATCTTGTATATTTTTTAAATTAATTCCTCCCAAATGTGTTTGTCTTTAAATATAAAATAATCATTATTTAATCTAACAAATCCATTGCTTTTTATGTATAAATACCAAACCTCACCACCTCATTTTTCCTTATAGGAATTAAAGATATTAAAATATATACTAGAAACTAACCTTCGTACTATCCCTATATTCATGTGTGTCTGGACTCCCCCAAATACCAACCCTAAGTTCTTGAATGGTTCAATCAAGGATATGATATTGAAGAGGTAGGTTGCTCAGACAACCTCTCTTCATATCATTTCTTTTTCTAAAATCACTTAACCTCATTCACTAACAAAACCTTTCTATAATTATTTTAATATAGAAATTTTATATATCTAATATAAAATATTTTATCCACCCCTTTTATATCTCATCTTAATAAAAGAAAATAAATCATTTTCTATAATGTAGTGGTCAATCGTCTCAATGAATAATGGTTTTGTTCATTTTCCATTACAACAGTCAAGGATAGGAAAAAGTATAATTCTGGTTAAATAATATTTTAATAAGTATATTATGAAATATTTAACATTATTTATTTAAAATATATAAATAATATTAAATAAAACAAATCTAGTTTTTTATGGTCAGAAAAAAACACCAAAATAAAATAAATTTTTTTGATTAATGCTTTATCAAGTGAATTGTCCTCATTCCTAAAAGGAGTATTATATATATAACCATTTAAAATCATTATGTTTATAAATAACATTCTATTTAACTTATAGAGAGTTTTTTCAGTTAATTGGAAAATATATAATTAAATGATATCATTAATTTAACCATGAAACAAATACATGTGAAATAATGAAAATAATGAGATGAAATTAATAAATGGGAGGTGAGATTATATAAAAATATAAAAAAAATATTATATATAAGATTAGTGTTCTTGAATAAAATAATAATATTATTTAATCATTTATATATGAGTTTAATGTACACAAGACTAAATATAAGTGTGAGGTATTGGTTTCTCATCCCAATTTTACATTGGTGAGATATATGATGTATTCTCAATTTATTTCTTATTTTTGGTGTATATACTACCCTTTTATATATCATAACATGAATCTTCTTTTTACCATCATAATCATTTTGTAATTGTAAAATTAATAGTTTTATTGGTCATATGATTCCATTGATTAAAAAATGATATGTGATTTCATAACTCAATTTCAATTCATTGTGTTAAATTTATACTTCAATGATTTTTTCATGATAATATTTTGTTTCAAGTGTATTTTTACAACCTTATTTTCTTAATTACACTTTTTATGTTCTTTTACAATAGATAAATATAATCTATTCATTTTATTTGTACTCATCTCAATGATATGATATTTTTAAGATATTTCATTTTTAAAAAAATTTTATTTTCCCACCATCCCGATTAATTAATATTGTGATGAATCCTTATAATTATTAATAGGTAGTTTTTAAATAAAATTTATTCTATTATAATTATGTGGATAATTGAAAATAATTTTTTTTAAATTTAAAATGATAATTTTTTTCATGAATTATTTCAACTAATCATTCAAAATTATTTTCCATAGAATATAACATTATTTGAGGTCGCTTATGATTTTATAGGGATATTATTCTAGGATAACATCCTTATTCATTTTATAGTTGGATTATTCTTTTGATGTAATTATATTTATGAACTTTTGTTTCTTTTCAATAGGTTATTCTATGCTGAATTGTCTTTGAATCCCAATTTCCATTCTGGGGTTCTGATAGGATTTTTGATCTTCTAGAACAGATATATATGGCTTTAATTATGTCATAGAATGGACCAATTTATCCCTAAAATTAAATGGGTAAATATTTAAAACTAATGGGATGAATAAGTGAAACACATCGATGGGATTGATCCACTGGGAAATAAGTGTGTCCTGGTCCACTATAGGAAATAGGTGTGTCCTACTCCACTATGTGGATGTTATTGGAAGTAAACCTTTACTGCTATGAAGATATGGTATGTGGACCCAATACACCATTACAAAATGTCTTCCACTAGGTATGGTGGTTTATCCCACCCCATAGGTGTATCCAACCACAAAGTTTCCTTTTATATTTTGGTATTGAGCCTTGATTACTGATGGTATAATTGTATATGATTATGTGAATGTCAAAATTCTATGTCTTATATTATTCTTTCATAATTTATTCTCTTGGAATATTTTATGATTCATGTATTATGAACATTTATGATTTAATATTGGAATAAATATTATGATCTTTGATATAGAGGGTATAATTGTTTAATTTTATGATCTTGTTCTCATACTATTATGCTCATGTTATATTTGATATATCTTTTGTCTATCATTACAGGGAAAATGATCTCATCCTCTTATAATGTTAATTTTTATTTGGATCTGAGGAAATATATTAAGTTATTTTTTCTAGAGTAATCTCACAAGGATGATGTTGACGACCTATTGTGAAATGTAAAAAGATAAGTATTATGGGAGATAATTTTTATCTTTATAATCCTGTTGTTTCCTACATCAATTTGTTAAGAGTTCATAATAATTCTGTAAAAATATAATCCACAAAGATCCTTAGGAATGTAAGTGATCCAATATTTTCCTTTGATGTTGAATGATTTGGTGGAAAAAATTGGGTCACATTTATCTGTATAAATTACATAAATATAATTTTTATTTTTTTATCACTAGATCCAAATGTGTGTATTGTGGGATATTTTAGAATATCCATTTAAAGAGTTAACCATGACTTTCAATATCATTTTCTCTCACTTTTTTGTATGTGATAATTCACTAGGTCCTCCCATTAATTTTTTATATTATATTAGGTTCTCCAATAGAATGATAAGAGTTCATTTATATTTTATCTTTCTCAATTTCTTCTCAAACAACCAGACATATCTGTATTATATGTTTCTAGTTGTCTAGGCCATCTTGGAATATTATTTTAAAAACAACTCATCAAAATATACATTTAATCATTCACATTATCTTCAAAATATAAAAAACCCATATTCACATATAGAATTATCTTATATATCATGATATATTAATTTAATTTTACTGATATTCTATCATTTTTTACTATGAAATAATAATTTATGCATTCCATAGATTTAACGTAGTGGATAACCCATGGGTCAATCTCATGGAGGAAATCTGTCTATCTTAGTTATTCTTATAAAAAAAATATATATTTCTGTTTTAAAAGAAGTAAAATTAGGATGGAAATAATGATGAAAAAATGAAAATAATATAAGAATAAAATAGTCTATAAAACAATAACAATGAATAAAAAATGAAGAAAGAGAAAAAATATCAATAAAAAAACCAACTCCTAGTCGTCCTACTTCAAGCTCTTATCAATTATCTATGAATGGTTTTAACCATCATCAGTAAAACTCACTTATTATATGTTTTATGTCTCAATTCACACATCTTTCACTCCATTAATATTGAACAAGCATGAAAGGAATGCATTCATGTACTCAATATCTCTCCATACTATGAAATGAAACACAAGATATAACCACCTTAAAAAATTACATACATATAGTTGTGATATATAAAATCTCTTCATATCACAAAAACACACATAAAATCACTTTATCAAATTAATAATGTTAATTAGGTTAAAAATATTAAGGAATGAATGTGGAAAACCATTCCATTTAATGAGTGTCTAATCACATCTCAATGTTCACAATAATAATATTCTTTGAATTAAAATCAATGTGAATATACACATGATATTCAATCTCTAGGAAGCATAAAATTTCCAAATAATGTATATAAATTTTAAAATTAGTCATATATGTATTTGTTTTTTAGATGAAACCATAAATTGAGAGAAATAGAATAATATTATTTATATAAAAATAAAACATGGTATAAACTGAGAGAGAGGTAGAATGTCAGTATCTCATGGCATATCATTTATATATACTCAATTAACATTTTAAATATGATTGAAAAAAGGTAAGTAGTGTGATTCATTTTTCACACCCCCATGTTGATATTTAACTTCACATGATATCACTCTAGTGAATAAATAAATGCTCCTAATATGATTACTGAAGGATCCACATGCACGTTGTTTTATCTCCAACTAATGTTAATATTTATTTATTTAGAAATTCAATCATTATTTTTGTAGTTTATAGATATTCATAAGAGAATCATCATTAATTTCACTACTTCAGCTCAATAGTTGTTACAAGGGGAAGAGATAAATTGATCCCAACTAGACTACAATTTAACATAAAAATTATTATCTATTTTGGACCAATTATTATTATTTTTAATTATTATTTTCCTCATATATTTTTGAATATGATAATTTCATCATAATTAATTCTACAACATTGAATTCATCAACTTTTAATTTATATACATTAATCTTCTATAAAAGGAGTATATTTAAGAAACTCAGTAGTACTCTACATCATCATTGTGTTATCCACTACTCATGAACAACCTCCCAATGAAAAAATTAACACTATATAACTAAAAACCCCAACTCTCCAATAGTTGAAACTTGAATTATCAAAACAAAACCTGGCCTCTATAAATCTATGATTGGTGTGGCATGCTTAGAGAACCATAAATTCAAAAAAAATCATCATTACTTATCCTAAATTCTCTACAACAACAATAAACTAAAAACAATATTTCACTTTCATAAATAAACTAATATAAATCCCGATTCATCTACAAATATATATGACTTAGATAAGATGATGTGTACTCCATTATCAAGAATAATCATCAATGAAGTTAATACCAGCAAGAATAATTGGAATCCAAAACATCATGTCAAACATTGAATAATAACAATTCATCAAGATATCGTCTACTTAAACCAGACAAGATGGGCCCATTGGTTTGAAAAAGTGAATTTATTTTTTTAAAAAAATCATTTATTTAAGAATATTAGAGTTATTATCGGTATTCACACAACCTACTTTCAGAAGAACCTCCAGTTATCAAGATTTAAAATGAAAATAGGCCTCATCCACAAACATTGTTCAGTTTTTGTCTGGCCTAGGTAATCATTGAGAAAACCAATTTCATAAGCTTTTTATCATCCATTATAATCCCTCACCTGGTTTGATTCCCAGTTTTGGGGTCATGATTCATTCTCAAAGTCTTGGTTTTCGTCAACAATTTGTGTACGCAGACTAGTTTGACATTTCCTAAAGAATTTGTTTTTATAGAATCTTCCTATGTAACATTTTTTATATGTGTGTATGCACAAATTTTCTATGATATGTTTTTATGACATAAAAATATAGCTACAGAAATATTCTTTGTATATTCCAACATATGGATTTAGATATATCAGAAATTATAGATAATTCAAATGTAAATAATTAGATAAATAACTATTTTCATATATAAATTAACTAATATATAAAATTCAATGATTATAAAAAATATACATTTATTCATTAAAAATAATTAAAATGGATTTACAAATTGGACATTTAGATAAAAAATCAAAAAATTAAAAGAGTTAATTCCATAAAAACAACAATAACTGTTTTAATGGTTTCATTCCAATTTGATAATGATTAAAATACTCTAAAAAATCTTTTCGCATAAATTTAAGAAAATTACACTATGCAATTTCAGTATTTTAGTTGAAAAATTAAATATTTCTATATAAATATAAAATGAATTATATTTACATAAAAAAATAATGTACAATATTTATCCATAAAAATAATAGTTCGGTATTATGAACCTAATGAAATCCCCAAAATGGATGTAATGACAAGTATTTACCAAGTTCTATAGAAAATTACCAAACAGTTAAGATATTTATGGTCCTCAAAAAATAAATTTTTCATGTTTAGTTTGAATGAATAAATCTCGAGAATGAAAAATAAATGTGACACAAAAATTTTTATTTATGAAAACATTTCACCCCATGTAAAATCATGAATAGAAAAATGATTCCCCTCTTAAAATAAATTAATTGGAGCAAAATTGTTTATTGTTTTTAATAAATTATTGAATTGATAAATTTTAGGATAACTAAAAAACACGAATTTACATCAAACAAAATTTCAAAAAATATCTTTACGTCTAGGTGAACAAACCCACATAAATTAAAATGTCATAATAATTATATTTCTCTTTGGATAGGTATAAATTAATAATTAATCTACTGATCATAAATAACCCATCCTATAGTATAATAAAAATAAATATAGAGTAAAAGAATCAGAAGTTAAACATGTATTACAATGATCAATACATATTTCATTTGGGTTTATGTCTTGTGAATTTATTTCAAATTAAAAAGTACAAAAAAAAATATTGTATAAAGATATCACAAAATATAAACCAAAAAATATATAGTGGAATAGAAATGAATTACCCAACCAGTTCTATGGGGTAATAAATATAAATCTCTACAGATTTTTTGAAATAACCATGAATATAAGATGAAATTTAACCAATGGAAATAGGTATGTGAATCATGAAAAAAATATAATTTTTTAATATTTTTAGGTATTTCACAATGTGTACTTGAGTAACCAATTTTGTTTCCTTGTAATACTTTTAAATATGTTTACATATATTTTTGGAACTAGTCATTGAGATGGAATGTGATTCCAAGGCACTGTGTTCCCATGACTTAATTTTATATAAATATTAAATAAATTTAATATTTTACATGCCTTATTTATAACATAAATGGGTTAACTCTTAAATAGAATCTCAAATATGAAATCTGAGTCAACAATTATGTTCGGAACATGCTGTTTACCATAAAGGTGACCTAAAACAGGTCAGTGTGGAATTTTCATGTAATATGGACATTGGCAATAAGCTTAGTGGATTAAATTAATTATTAATTTAATTAATTCATTATATTATCAGAACATATTTTGTATCTTCGTATTTCATTATGATGAATCCTTCAGGGATAGGCATATAAACAATATGAGGATCAAGATTTTTCTTCTCCTCCTTCTATTGGAAAATTGAATCAGGTGATGAAGATTCTCCAGATCAAAGTATATCAAAGCATAATGAATGAAACTACCCATCTCAATAATTAGAAAGTAATTTATTTGGGAAAAATGTTTTAATCTATAGGTAAATCTAATAAATTCATGATTTATTCCCTTTTGATCAATTTGGATAAGAAATATCATTTCTTCTACTTTGATATATGATTATTGAACAATGAGATTTGTACTTTTGTTGTTTTAATATGAATATTTAATTTTCATCCACCCTAGATATCCCTTGCACATATTTTTTCCCCTAAAAATTTGGAAACATTGATAAAAATTTGGGTTTTTTTGTTTATCCCCAATTTTCTTTGTGTTTTTCTCCATTGGGAGACAAGGCCATGGAACAATGTTGCCGGGTGGTAATGATCCTGATCAATCCACTATATTCACACTAGTTTCTTTGTAAATTAATTAATTGATTATCAAAGATGGGTTCGAGGATGATTCATGGAATATTGAATTGTTTTTCCTAGATTTCAAATCTGAAACTCATGGAATCAAGAAGAGACATGGCATCGTATTTGTGTTCACATGGGATTACTTGGAAATAGATATCTGGCCACCAAAGGGTCATAATAAATAGTCAAAGTATATCTGGTTCATGGACACCATATCTAAATATTTTAAAAAATAATGATAACACACTGTGTAGTTTGATGAACACACAATGTGTTGGGACGTGGTTGTTTTAGCAATGGTTTTTCAATATTATGTGTATCACACACTATATAGGATACCCACACACCAAGTGACCCTATTCTTGAGTACTTGTTATGTACTCTAGGAATACATGGGAACTAGCATGTAAAGGCACACACTATGTGCCAAAGTACAGGAACACATTCTAAGTAAACAGACATGTCCAGGAGAATATGGACTAACCCCATATAGGTTTCCCATGGTTCATAGTCCACCTGAATATCATGTAACTAAAAATGTATGGTAGTCGTGAAATGGGGAGGAGATGACCAAAAAAATAGGGGACCGCATTCCATGTGGGTCACCTACATAATGTGTACCACTGGTTTCCTTTTTAGGAATCTTCAATCTATTGTAACTCCTTTTTTAGAGTTGGATATTGGAATACGAGTAGCCTTTCTTGATTTTTTTCACTTATATTGTGATAATGGCCTCCATATTTTATTTTTAGATATGATGTGAAATGTTCTAGGCGTGATGCTTATTAAGGCAAATCTTGATGAAGAAATTTATTATAGAGCATCACCGTTGGATTTCTGAGTGGCACCCTCACAAGGGGTAGGACATGTGTCCTAAAAGACTATAGTGGAACCATCTCACATAGAGAGTGAATGAATTATATAACTTCTAAGTGAAACCCTATAATTGGTCTAGGCATGGGTTCTTGAGGACTAGAGAGGAAGCCTCCTACATAGACATGGCATGGGTCCTTGACCTTCGAAGTGGCACACTCCAGTTGGGCTAGTCATGGGTCCTCGATGACTATAGTTTCACCCTACTATAGAGACACAACATGGGTCCTTGAACTTTTGAGTGGCAACACCTATACTGGTTGGGCATGGGTCCTTGGTGACTCGATTTTCTCTATCATATATAGTCATGGAATGGGTTCTGGACCATCTGAGTGGAACCCTCCAGCTAGGCTAGACATGGGTCCTTAATGAATATTAGGACACCCTTATATAGTGATAGATCATTTGGTCTCAACCTTCAGAGTATCACCCTCCAATATGTATGGTAATGGATCCATGATAAATAGATTGTCTCCCTTGTTTGAAGGTAGAGAATTAATTCTTGACTACTATTTTGTATCCCTCCAAATGGGTATGGTGTGGTTCCTCTACAAACTCATAGAGTGGCCCCCTCCAGCTGGGTTGTTCATGGGTCCTCAAATATATGATTGAAAGCCTCCTGTTGTACCAGGGATTGGGTCCTCTATCTAGAGATCGTGTCCCTCGACTGCGAGACACAATAATAAGACGTGTCTTGAATTGGATGTTTCTTATGGGGAAGATGTATAATATGATAGGCTTCTTTGATGGACTTTTGGAAAACATGGAATATTTTCTTTGCTAAGGCTTTGAGATGATGATCCCCTTCTATCGGAAATAGGTTTCTTTGGTTTGCGAATATATAGAAATATCTTGGTATGTTTAATATCCTGATTTGGTTTGAGCTATTTACTTTCTATTATATTTCTATTCTTATTGTGTCACGTACTACTCCCCCATCATATTTCAAGGAATCATACTGGGTATTTATATTCTCACACATGTATGAGGTTTTCTCATACATGTAGTTTATTTTGAAATTGATAGACATGTTGAGGATGATTTTAGTGGAGATTAGGGATACATTGTACATTAGGGAGTTTACAGTGATCAGAGATTAGAGATGAGAAGCAAGGCCCTCTCAAACCTTTTAATTCTAATTTTGTCAAGATGGGACAAATTCCTAGTTGGTAATGTATTTCTCCATTTTACTTTCTAGTTTTCACTATTATAGTCTTGTACACCCCAAAGTTTTTAATTATTGGTTTATATTCTAGTAGTTGGATCTTTTTCATTCATTCCTCTTCACATCTACATTGAGGTGGTTAGTTTTGTGTGTTGGATTTGGTGGCCTATAACCAACTATTTTTTACTTTATTCATTAATAAAAGCCTAATCACATCTTTATTTTTCTTCTACGTGACAATGCATGTTATAATTTCCTAAGGATAGCTGTTACATTAAAGGGTCATAGAGGATCCCGGCTATGATGTCAACCTGGAAGTGCCATAACACTGTTCTTGTATATGTGTTTTATGACCGTATGATATTATTTGAGGGAAACAAATAATACAGGTTATTAGGGGTGAGGACTCATAAAACGTTGAGGCACCATCTCATGGGGTGCGCCCTTGGTAATATCCAGGAGGATATTATGAGAACAAGACCCGCCAGTAAGAAATCCACATTTCATAGTGTCATTGGATGTTCCAATCTGCGGACGTCTGTATTGATCTTTAGACTTTAATATTATTATTAATGGGTATTACAACTCACACACTTAGTTGTATTGATGAAAACAGTGACGACACACTGTTCGCAGTGAGGTAGGATACATTGGGTGCGTCACGATTAATACTGCATTAATAGATAATGCGAGAAATGGATTTGTCTCTTCTGTTCCATAATGGAAGTAGATATCTCAAGCCCTTTTATGGAATTGATATAGACTAAATAAATCCATGGCCATGGTATGGTATGGGTGAGTTCGATTCTGAAATTTCAAAGAAAAAATAATTATTCACATGGGTTGATGGCACTAGCATGCACCCCACTTGATTAGAGATATCGAGGAAAAGGGATTATTTTACACGGTAAGCATTCGTATGAGGTGACACATTATTGCGGCATTATCTTATTTCTCTATGGGTTCTTTTGCATGTTGCTAAACGCTAACCTTGGACTTTAGGCAGGCTCTACCTAATGCCACTGAGAAAGAGGCCTAGAGGGTCACACACTAAGTGTGTCCATGTATATCAGTTAAATATTAATTTAGCATGTTAAATAAAGATTATTCCCGACTATGGTTTCATAATTATTTAATGGTGTCTGATCGCAGTTATTTCGACACTAGTTATTTAAGAGAATATATTGTGGATGAAATAATATTTATTAGCGAGTGGTGCAGTTATATTTAGTTAAGAAATAAATAGCCATTACTCAAGGTCTAATAAATGTGGTGGAGAAAATAAAGGAAAGTGTAAAATAAAAGTACACGTTGTGTATATTAAATATACACGCTGTGTAGTTTTATGGAAAACAAGTACAAACCGTGTATTAATGATTACACACCATCTAGTTTTTCTAGTTGGGATTTTGATTATATAATACTGTTTTATTAAATGATATTTATAATAATCAGCATGGGCGCATGTCAAAGAATTAATAAATCAACATGGGGGTTTTCAATAAGAGTAAATGAAATAAATAAAACATGTAATGCATTTATTTAATGTCATAACTATATAACCTCAAATCCGGTTATAAATATCCTAACAACCCCAACACTTTTTCAAGAGAATCATTGTGAACAACAATTCTGAAGAATTCTTTCAAGCCCGAAAGAACTCCTTCATCCAAGAACGCTTTCAAGACCGAGAGATGAAGGAAATCGAAGGCAGACATTATAAGTGAAGGTTCTTCTACGCTAGCACCCGGAGATCCCTTCGCCGACTTCTGGATATATGTGGTACACGTGTGGATCAACGCTAGAGGAATCCTACACTTGAATTCTACGACACAATGAAAGATCACCAAATCATGACCGGACACATCGACGAAGAAAGAATTCCACCAAGGTAATTCTTGTGAATTAATTAAATTAATTATAAACAACATATGATGATCCAATCTTTAGGTTTCCAGGATTCCCTCTTAAGTTTTTCATTCCTTGTTCTATTCTGAAGATTCGACATTTTACATCGTGACAGATCTCATATTGAACGTTGTTTATCATTAAAACTAGAGCTGGGCAAACCCACCAACACGGTTCCGCTGCGCCTGAAACCTAAAAGTGGTATCAGAGGGGTCATATCATTGATTATAATTATTTAGTTTGTCATTGATGTTTTACACATTTAATAATTTAGTTGTATCAATTCATGTTTAATAATTCTGGATATATGAATCTCGGGATATGTTCCTCCTCCATCATTTCTCGTTCGCCTCATAGAAATGAATAATTCATTTAATTTTGATTAAAATATAATAGAGGAACTCGTCCAGAGGATCCAATTGTTTCTGGCCATACAACACCAGAATTCACAGTGTGTATTCGGAGGTACACATCGTGTAGTCTAGGTTCATGCATCGGAGTGGTCTTCCAAATCAGGCTGTGTATTGATCCTATCTAAGTCATTTATGACACCATGTGTTGACCAGGAATAGTTTGCCCATGGTTTCCTGATTACACGCCATGTGGTCCAGTAGAACATGACGTGTAGTCCCTTTGGGTTCGGGTTGGACCGTGTACCCCGTACACGGCTTGCCCGACTGGAAATCGTGGAACGCGGAAGCTACACAGTGTGTGTCTCACTGTACACGCCGTGTACTCCGAAAATTTCCGAAGTACATTTACATGCCCTATCCCTGGGCGTGTACTTCAGATGGATGGTGAAGAAAATGTGCACATCGTGTAGTCGGGACTACACACTGTGTTCTCACCCTAATTATGCATATTTATTAAAATTTATTATTATCTTATACAAACCCTTGTGACGTGTACCATGGTGCAGGCATAAAGATGAGGCACAACACATGATAGGTGTTTTATATATATGTGTTTCATTTAACATCTGCGTAGTGAATGGGAATTCACCAGGTTTCCTCCAAGGTACATATTACGTACAAGGATAATTTTAAATGAATTTATTTGTTTAAAATTTTGATAGATGAGAATCTCAAGGAAGTTCAGAAAATGGTTTAAGATAAAATTATTTATTAATTAAAGATAATTAATTGATTCGAGAGTGATTTATCTTAAACAAGAATGATTAAAGAATTTAAAGATAGTTTTATTTATGAGTAAATATCGTTGCATGTATGGATGATCAGTAGCTAGACCGACACCATTTTTTGTGAACGGTTTCATTTAATTAATTTATTTAAATTAAATTCGTTGGCCTACGAGCCATCTCCTCAATAATATGTAGGGCAAGCACGCCCAAGGATTCTTTTATGTAAAAACCCCTTTTTACCCCTCAACTGTGTGTGAGATATATGCATATGTAATGGATGGAGCTCCCAAGCTAGTGGAGGCGGCTCAAGTCAAGAGCCAAGGTGAAACCAATCCAGGGAGATACAAATGAGGACAGGTGGAAAGGTGAAAACATGAACCCAAAACGTTCAAGGTGTTTCTCCCCTAGGTCTTGGGTTAGTTTATAAAATGCTAGATAAACTAACCAATTGAAAAATTTCATGACCATACAATTTATTTTATGGATGTCATATTTCATGGTTTATTTATTGTGGGTGTGATTTCACGATCACACAATTAATGAGTTAAACAAGAATGCAAGATGGAAGTAAAATAAAACCGGCTTATACGTAAATATTATCTTAGACGTGGTTAATCACTTATGTATATCCCACTCAACATTAACAAGCCTGTAATAAAAGATAATAAAATGGAAATTTACGTATAAGGATAAAATCCCTCAATGGAAATATTAATTCGGTATAGCCTTCCATAATCTTGTTTAGAATCGAACCATAGTTCAAAGTGCTTGACCAACCCTATTTGGGGTGATTTCAATTATCAGGGAATTCAAATTCAAGGTTTTGAGTTGACATGACTTGGTTCACATCAAGGGTTTACTGCCACAATAGGAATTGGTGTGACCAAGAGGCAAAGGATGAGGAAATCCAAAATAAAAGGATTTCAGGATTCGAGAGTCCACTCAGCGGATCAAGGAGCTGTGAGTTAATACAGTTTTTATTTAGAATGCCTACCTGAAACCCTTCAAGTTGCTTGACTAACCCAAGTTGGGGTAATGCGAAGGGAAATATGAGTCCTTTCCACTAGAATATTCAGGAATCAAAATATTCTGAAGTCAATGGTGTGGGAAATTGGATTTTGATAAAATAGTGGGAGACTATTAAGTATTAATTTATTTATTTGTCTCAGTTTTGTAATAAATCACTAAACCTTTGCTCATCTTTATTTTCTAAAACGATAGGAAGATGACTTGAAACATATCATTTCAAACCATACACGAGAAGGAAAACCTTCTTACCGGCACCAATTTCCAATAGTGGTAGAGGCATTTACGCGTCATCCATCACCACGAAAGGAAATTTTACGTGCTGGAAGAACCTATTATAGTTGCGTCCGGGAAAGAGGCCAGTGGTGAGGAATTATCTCTCTATATGAAACACATGGATAATGCCACAGATGTCCAGTGTTTCATGATATCGGCCATGTCCAATGAGCTCTGGAAGCAACATGAAAACATGGATACGTATAGCATGATGTATCACCTTAAGGATCTCAACCAAGAGAAGGAAAGATAGGAGAGGTATGAGATCTCCAATGATTTTTTTACAAATAAGCTTGGAGAGTCTGTGCCAGCTGGGCCTCATGTAGTCAAGATTATTGGCTACATTGAACGTCTGGACATCATGGGGATTAAATTCCAGGTTGAGTTCCATACAGATCTCATCCTATCATCATTTCCCAAGACCTTCTTTAGCTTCATTTTCAATCATAACATGAGCGACAATGAGAAGTGTCTATCAGAGCTTCTGACCTTGATTCTCCAGGTAGACAGGGACATGGGGCGTGACAAACCCGCAGTCCATATGGTGAACAAGAAAAGGAAGCACAAAGAAAAGGGGCCAAAGACTTATAAATGGTATGAAGCCCCCGAGCACCATCCTTCCAAGAAGGGGATGATCCAGAGGCATGGAAAGGAACGGGAGGCAGTTTGTTTTTCATGTGGAAAGAAAGGCCACTGGAAGACGAAATAGACCCAGAAGCGTGGGGATGCTAAACGTGTGTTCGTTATCGAGTGTAATCTTTTCTATTTCTACACATTGGGTATTAGATATAGCTTGTGGGGCTCAAATCTGTATTCAAATGTAGGAACCAAGTGGATTTAGAAATATTTCCAGAGGAGAGGTGGATCATCGAGATGCAAATGACGCAAGGCTGGATGCATTGTCTATTGGTGATTACCACATCTCATTGCCGAATGGAATGAATTTGGTTTTACATAACTGTTATTATATGTCTAGTGTTACGAAGAACATAATTTCTGTATCTTGTTTGGATATGGATGGATTTGTTTTCATGTTTGGAAATAAGGGTTGTGTCTTTTATAAGAACAACGTATGTTATGGTATGAAACATTTAAATAATGGTTTTTATGTATTAAATTATGAAAACCAAGTGTTGTCAATAGATAATGAAACAAACTCACGTGACTCCTACATCACCCAGTTGTGGCATCACCATCTCAGTCATGTGAACGATAAGTGCTTGAAAAAGCTCTGCAAGTATGTCTAGTTAGACTCTACTAAGCTAAAACCACTTGATAGATTTCACGATTGTTTACAAGGAACAATTACCAAGACACCTTTTGGTGGACAGGGTTAAAGGGCCACAGAGCTTCTAGGATTGGTACACACGGATGTGTGTGGACCATTTCCAGTAGAATCTAGAGGTGGATATTCTTACTTCATTACTTTTACTGATTATTTGAGTAGATATGGCTATGTCTACTTAATGAGGTATTAGTTAGAGTCCTTAGATAAATTTAAGGAATTCCGGAATGAAGTAGAGATTCATCTTGGTAAGAAGATAAAGTTATTTCGATCGGATCGAGGTGGAGAATATCTTAACCAAGAGTTCATCAATCTTCTACGGGAGTCTGGGATTCTATCTCAGCCCACTCCTCCTTATACCCCACAGTGGAACGGTGTTAGTGAAATGAGGAACCACACCTTATAAGGCATGGTGAGGTCGATGATGAGTCATTCGGATCTTTCATTATCCTTTTGTGGATATGCATTAAAACTACAACATACAAATAAAACTGAGTACCAATTAAGGCAGTAAATGGAATTCCCTCCAAGATATGGAATGGAAAGAAACCAATTTTGATGCACAGACGTGTATGGGGATGTGAGGCATTTGTTAAGGCCTCCTTAGGCAACAAACTAGCACCCCAGGTCACGAGGTGTATCTTTATTGGATATCCCATCGAAAATAAAGGATATTACTTATATAACCCTTTAGAAAAGAAATTGACTGTTTCTAGACAATCCATCTTTCTTGAGAGGGAGCACACCCTTAAGTGGGATAGTGGGAGAAAAATTGAATTAGATGAAGTTTATACTCAAGATACACAGGAGTTGGTAGAAGAACAAGTTCCATAGGTCCCCATGGAAGAGGTTCCAGAAACACAAGTACTACATTGGAGCTCAAGAGAGGTAAGGGAACCTGAGAGATTTGGTTTCCTAGTCACTGAGGATGGTGATTCATTATTGTTGTACAATGATGAAACTCTCTCATACAATGAATTAGTAGAAAGCTCAGAAGCTGAAAGATGGCTAGAAGTTATGAATTCTATGATAGATTCCATGTATCAAAACCAAGTCTGGGTTCTAGTTGATGAGCCAATTTTTGTACATCCTGTTAGATGAAAATGGGTATTCAAGAAAAACTGGACATGGAAGGTTAAGTTAGCACCTATAAAGAAAGGCTAGTGGCTAAAGGATTCAGACACCGTCATGGAATTGACTATGATGAAAAATTCTCGCCAGTTTCCATGTTTAAATCCATAAGAATAATACTTTCCATAGCAGCATACCATGACTACGAGATTTGGAAAATGGATTTCAAAAAAGGATTCCTTACCAGGAACCTTTAGGAAGAAGTCTATATGACGCAACCAGAAGGGTTTGTGACACCAGGTGATGCCAAACGGGTTTTCAAGTTGTAGAAATCCATTTATGGATTAAGGCAATCATCCAGGTCATGGAACATTCGATTTGATGAAGACATAATGGAATTTGGGTTCATTAATAATGAATGTCAGCCATGTGTATATTAGCTATTTAATGGGAATACGATCGTTATCCTAGTAGTATATGTTGAGGACATTTTGTTTGTTGGAAACGAAGTAACAGTCTTACAGTCATTTAAGGATTAGTTGAACAAGTGTTTCTCCATGAAGGACTTGGGTGAAGCAGCCTACATTCTAGGGATCATGATCATTCGTGACAAATCCAAGAGGCTGCTTGGACTAAGTCAGGGTACATACATTGACTAGATACTAAAGAGATTTATTATTGAACAATCCAAGAGTGGATTAGTTCCATTTTCACATGACATACATCTTTATAAGAAAATGTGTCCTCAGACACAACAAGAGAATGATATAATGAGTAAGATCCCATACGCTTCAGCTATATGATCCATCATGTATTCCATGTTTTGTACCAGGCTTGATGTGACCTATGCACTGAGCATGGTGGGAAGATATCAAGCAGATCCAAGAGAACAACATTGGACTGCTCTTAAGACTACCCTTAAGTATCTGAGAAGAACTACGTATATGTTCTTGGTGTGTGGAGGAGTTGAGGAGCTTGTCATCAGAGGGTTTGTTGATGCTGGTTTTCATATAGATCAGAATGATCTGAAGTCACAATCTGGAGATGTTTTCTATCCCAATGGAGGAGCTGTGAGCTGGAAGAGTTCAAATCAGCCAATTGTCGTCGATTCTACAGGGGAGTCTGAATATATAGCGGCTTCTGATGTAGCCAAGTAAGCCTTCTGGATTCAGATCTTTGTCTAGGAGCATGATGTGGTGCCTAGTAGTTAAGATCTCATTACATAGTATTGTGATAAAAATGCAGTGGTGACTCTTGAAAAAGAACCAAGGTCACATCAATGGAAAAAGCACATACTTCAGAAGTATCACCTCTGGAGGTATTTCTATCAATGGGGTGAATTTGCAGTGAGCAGAGTGTCCATGGAAGAAAACATGGTGGACCCCATGACTAAAGGCCTATCTCATCATAAGCATGAATATCATGTGAGAGCTAGCGGGTTAAAGGTTGTTAGCAGTTGGCTCTAGTCCAATCGGGAGTCAGTTGGAGTTAGTGGCCTAGAACCAACTACTTTGTACATTATTCATCAATAAAAGCATTATCACATCTTGATTGTTCTTCTGTGTGACAATGCATGTGATAATTTCCTAAGGATAGCTGTTGCATTAAAAGGTCATAGTAGATCCCTGATATGATGAGAACCCAGAAGTTTCATAACACTATTCTTGAATACATGTTCTATGGCCGGATGATTTTATTTGAGGGACACAAATAATACAGGACATTTGGGGTGAGGACTCATAAAACTTTGTGGAACCATATCATGGTGTGCACCCTTGGTAATATCCAGGAGGATATTATGAGAACGAGACCCGCCAGTAGTAAATCCACATTTCGTAGTGTTATTGGATGTTCATAGGTGCGGACGTGTGTATTGATCCTTAGACATTAAGATTATTATTAATGGGTATTACAACTCATGCACTTATATGTATTGACGAAAACTGTGACGACACACTGTTCGCATTGAGGTAGGATACGTTGCGTGCATCACGAGTAATACCACATTAATAGATCATGCGAGAAAAGGATTTTCCCTTCTGTTCCATATTGGAAGTAGATATCTCAGGCCCTTTGATGGAATTGATATAGCCAAAATACATCCATGGCCCTGGTAAGGTATGGGCGAGTTCGATTCCAGAAAGTCAAAGAAAGAATAATCGAGCACATGGGTTGATGGCACTAGCATACAACCTGCTTGATTAGAGATATCGAGGCAAAGGGATTAAATTACACAGTAAGCGTTCGTATGAGGTGACAATTCTTTGTGGTGTTAAATTCTTTCTCTATGGGTGCCTTGGTGTGTTCCTAGATGCTAACCTTGGACTTCAGACAGGCTTTGCCAAATGCCACTAATAAAGAGGCACAGAGGGTCACACACTATGTGTTTCCATGTATCTTAGTTAAATATTAATTTACAAAGTTAAATAAAGATAATTCTCAACTGTGGTTTAATAGTTATTTAAGGATACCAGATCACATTTATTTCGACACTAGTTATTCGAGAGAATATATTTTGGACGAAATAATATTTATTAGCGAGTGATGCAGTTATATTTATTTAAGAAATAAATATCCATTACTCAAGGTCTAATAAATTTGGTGGAGGAAATAAAGGAATGTGGAAAATAAAAGTACACCCCGTGTAATAATGATTACACGCCGTGTAGTTTTTCTAGTCGGGATTTTGAGGATATAATTATTTTTATTAAATGATATTTATTAAAATCAGGGTGGGCCAATGTTAAGGAATTAATAATTTGACATGGGGTTTTTCAATAAGAGTTAATGAAATAAATAAAACACGCAACGCATTAATTTAATGTCCTAACTCAATAACCTCAAACCCGATTATAAATATCCTCCCAACCCGAACACTTTTACATGAGAATCTATGTTCACAACAATTCCGAATAATTCTTTCAAGCCCGAAAGAACTCCTTCCTCCAAGAACACTCTCAAGACCGAGAGATCAAGGCGATCAAAGGCGGACATCTCAAGTGAAGGTTCTTCCGCACTAGCACCCAGAGATCCCTTCAGAGACATCCGGTGATATGTGGCACACATGTGGATCACTTCTAGAGGAATGCTACACTTGGATTCTATGACACAATGAGGGATCAACGAATCATGACCAGACACATCGATGAAGAAACTATTCCTACAAGGCAATTCTTGTGAATTATTTTAATTAATTATAACCAACATATGATGATCCTATATCTATAGTTCTGGGAATCCGTCATAAGTTTTTTTTCCTTGTCATATTCCAAATATTAGGTGTTTTACATCGTGACAGAGCTTGGATTGAACGTTGTTTAATGTTAAAATTAATGTTGGGAAAACCGACCAATGTGCTTCCGCTATGCCCGGATCCTACAGTGTGTATAGGTAAATAAGCATAGACATCCCCTTAAGGATATAACACTCATTGTTGGTCACCAAACCCTATCCAATGGGGATGAGACTGGGGTATTTTCTGCTCAATCATCAGTTAGGGTCATTCAATGATATATTAGTATTAGAGAAGTTCATTACATAGGATGGTGATTTTTTTATTGAACTAATGAGGTTATAATTAGGATTTATGGAAACAATATAATTGTTTATTGAGTGAGAATCTCATTCCATAGAACCTATTGATCTTATGGGAAGAAAAATAATCCATTCAATAGTACTTTGAATACATGTTTGTTGACTCGGAATACTGAGATAGTGGTTATAGTGATCAAATGGTATATGCATCATGAAGGATTGATTCATTGATTGTCATTTATGAGTCATGAACCCATATATATATATATATATATACTCATCAGATTGTGGCACAGCTTGATTAAATGATTCATGATTCCTCCCCAACAATATCCAGTCCAGTTAATAGTACTTGATTTTGATAATGATCTGATGAGTTATTTGGCCTTAGTTTAGTTCCCATCCCATGATACTATTCCTCAAAGTGGATGTGTAGAAACAACGACACCTATCAAGTAGTGGATCATAATAGACGATCCTTCTAATGATGCAAAATTACATGGAATACTTTTTGAGTTCTAATGTAAGAGGCCCATAATGTTCCACGATGATACAGATCCCCATGCAGTGGAGGATTTGATAGTGACGATGGTCTATATCATCTAGAATATCTAGACAACTACATATCATGTGGTTTTCATGGTAGCTATAATTTTCCATGGAGTAGTTAGGCACTGGAGGATCATTACTACCCAGATGCAAGATGGGTAAAAAATTTCATGGGATGACTTCCATCAGTTGTTATGTGATGAGTAATACCACTCATTTTTGCACTCAGTTTTGATTTATGAGCTTCTTGAGAAGTAACAGGGAGGGATGGCAGTGGATGAGTATGGTGTGGGGTTCACAAACCATACACAATAATCCCTTAAAAAGATCTAGGATACCTATTATTGAGAATTGAAGTTTCATAAGGGGTTCCATAGAGGGATCTATGCTGGTGTGGTACCACAGTTCATTTCCACATATGCTGGTGTGTTTGGATCAGGTGCTGGTCACTGATTTTCTTTTCCAGGGGGGGGAGAAAACTTGGGCTAGCATTGGGCGTGATAGTGATGATTTATCTATAGTAGCTAACAAACATTAATCAGTTGGATCTTAGAATAAGATATCTTACCAGGATCATGATTGAACACATATTCAGGGAAATAATAAAGGATTAGGGAAACACATAAAGGTTCTTCTCTGTGCTTGTAATGGATGAGGTCTCATAGTGCATAACTTCCAACCCAACTGTGATGAGGAGTGAAGTAAGATAGCTGACAAACCTCCACTGAAGTGTCATTTCTATTAGTAGGGATATACCAAGAAAGGGAAGGGTGTTACCTAAGGATGAATATATGGAAGAGGAGAAGGAGGATTTATGGGGGGTGGAAGATGCTATGAGATCCTTCCACCACCACCAGGTACCCCATATTCAACTCAGGTTGCTAGAGACCAGGGTTACAGATAGCTACATTCTATGGAGGCTTATGATCTTGTGGAAAAAATATGATTAGAGGTATGATATTCATGATCTATATTCTTGATTTAGTTTTATTAGACATAATTTCAATTTATTATGTCATAAAAATACTTGTGGTGTGAGAGATGAATCTCCTAGTAGATGATTTCACCCAGTAGATTTATTTTGGGTTTATACTAGGAAAACCGCTTCTATATATTTTATCATATAGTAGTGTTTGCTGACGCTTGATAGAGAGAGGTCCAAAGGGAGAATTTGTTCTTCATGATGGAACCCAATGACACCATCTTTTGTATGGATTGATTTTAAATTGTCCTAGCTTATATTTATTTCCACCGAAGATGATTAACATGTATTTCCACTGATGGGAATAGATTCACTTTTACGGGTGAGAAAGATATCATGGCGGGATGAGTGAGATCTGCGATCAGAAGGCCATATCTTATAATCCATCATTTAGAGTGTGAATCCCTTGGTGAAAAAGTCTATTCAAGAATATAGATTCCATCAGTTGTTGTGAATTTTCTGGATTTCTTCCTTAAGAACATTCGGATACTACCTTTGTGGTGAGAGAGAGAGTTTTGTATCGACATATATCATTGTACATCTCCAATATGTTCTTCAGAATTTCAAATGGATCATATTGAGATTTGGGAGTTTTGGGTGTAGTTTAAGGACATTCAAGATAAGGTCTTAATTAGGCCCAATGTGTCCCTAAATGCATCTGTGGATATGTTTGTTAAAAATGGGATGGGATCTTATATCCTAGTGTGAATTAATATCACCTAAAATAATCCATGATAAAGAAAAAGTACCCCTTGCTGATGATTCATGATCTCATTGAATAGTTGTGAGGCTAGTAATGTTTCTTAAATATGGATCATAGGTTTGTATACCACCAGTTGTTGTTTCGTGAGGATTATATTTCGAATACAGTGTTCTGATGTCTCTACGGACATTAAGAGTTCCTGGTGATGCCCTCTAGTGTGATGAATTTATCCCACATAGTTTACAGATTTGAAAAATTAAATATTCTATCCATACTTTGAGTGTTAATTTATTATCTTCATTAATGACATTCACATTTAATCAGTTTTAGTGGAGGAGAATGCAGAACAGTTGGGGGTGGTCTTAATTTTTCATTGGGAGCACCAACTTTACAATAAGACATTAAAGTGAAAGTTATGGGTTCATGAGGTTCACTTCTTGGGGATTTCCATTTCAAAACACAAGGATTCTAAAGACATGTTGAAGAAAAATTATGTTATTGTTTTCGATCCACACAATATCTTGTCATAGTTAAAGAGTTTTCATAAATTGTAAGAGTACTGTAAGGTTTTTTTTTGGAAGAATTCATTAACTCTATAGACCATTTGACAAACCTGACATGGAATGGGAACCCTTTTCAAATTGAGTTGGGAAAGAAGTATATAGTGGATTTTGATGCCAAAGAAGCATGGCTTAACTCTGTGTTGATGCAGCGACATTTTGTTATTGAATACATGTTGAGTAAATTGAGACCCCATGAGTAGAACTATGCATGTCATGACATAGAGTTAGTAATAGTTTTTTTCCATGAGGATATGCATGCACCACCATATGGAAGGGTTCTCCATGGTTTACTCAGACCATCAAGGTTTAACATATATATTCACAATGAGTGACTTGATCCTAAGATAGTAGTACTAGTTTGAGTTCCCACATGACTATGAAGTTGAGATAGTTTTTAAATTGAGGAAGGGAAATGTGGTAGAATATTCACATAAAAGTATGTCCCATATTCATTTGGTGAACGAGGCTTTCTAGAATTTGGCTTCCATACAGATAACCCTAACAGAGGAGGAGGGTTCAATTTTTCTTCATTCAATGGTACTAAATCCTACAATTCTCGATTGTCTGAGGGAGAGTCCTAGTTGTTAGATATCAACAATAAGTTAATGCATGAATAGGTGTCAATGGGGGTCTCACTATATGGATATTATAAAGGGGGAATCTATTTATTATTTTAAAGTGAAAAACAATATTCGTAATAACAATTTGGGAGTAGGTGATGTGAGAGTTCCATATATCTCCTCTAGTTGTACATAAAAATGTAATGACTATTTAAAGACACCTTGAGAATTTTTTTGGTGCTATTAATTGAGTTGAATCACGGTTTATTTTATCCCATGATGTCTCACCTATAATTAGGCAAAGGATGAGAACCATAATTCAATGGGTTTTTTTTCACCCCCTTCAGATCCCAGAGTAGAAGTGGGATTAAAAATACTTGGACTTCTTGAGAGGGATTCTATAAATAGAAATTTTCCATGACGTTATTTGGGTTATCATTGAATGAATCATTAAGGCATCAAAATTACATGATATCAAGTTGAGGATTTTGGTGGAGTGTTTGGGGAAGATGTGGATATGAGATATTATTTTCTTTTATGTGGTTCCCTCGACTATTTTCTTTGATCATGATGCACGGTTCATGTCATGATTATAGAGAGACCTGAATGAAGAATTTTGGACCTAGATGAGGTTGAGTATATCCTTTCACCCTTAGAATGATGGGAATACCTAGTTAAATATCTAGTTATTAGAGGATATATTTATGGATTGCATGTTATACTTTATCCATATATGAGAGGATCACATTAATTTTGTATATTTTGTAATCAAAAATAGTTATGAATATTCTAATAGCATTGAGCCTTTTCAGGCCCTATATTGGATATCATATAGGTCAACCTTGTTCTAGGTAGTGGTTGGTGACACATATCCTATGGGTTCATAATTGGTGTAGTTGCTGACAGAGAATGTACAAGTCAATAGTGAGAAGATGAGGATGGTATAAAGAAGATTGAATTCTTATGCAGATTGATGTAATAGGCTCTTGGTGTCCCAAAAGGGAGACCATGTTTTCTTGAGAGTCTTACCACAACAAGGATTTTAGAGGTTTTTCCAAGGAGACAAGCTATCATCGATGTTCATCGGGTTGTACGATATATTTTTGAGGGTCAGTGAGGTTTCTTATCACTGCACCCTACCCCCACAGTTAGTGCCAGGGCATGATGTCTTCCACATGATGCAAATGATGAGAAAAATTCATAACCCCATGCACATAATCGACAAGGGGATCTAGACAACTAGGATTTATCCACATTTTTGGATCACCTCATGGTGGTCAAGGATCGATGGTAGTGGACCCTGTGTCGAAAGACCATCCTCTTGGTTCATGTGTTTTGGTAGTATGGGATCATGTGGATGATATCTTGGGAATGAGATATCCATATGTGAACTTATTATCCCAGGATAATTTTTTGTTTTTTACTTTTTAGGATTGAAAATCATGACAGTTGGAATAATGTAGAAACCTAATTTTTCCTTGAAATAATTAGAAATATTAATGGATAAATTTTTTGAGTTAGTCATTCTGATGGTGTATGATTATAAAGCATGATGTGCAAAAAATTAATTTTATAAAGTATTAAGTATATATTATATTGTGCACAAATACTTTCTAAAATAAAATGGGGTAACTCTTAATCCTAGGTTTAAATAAAAAATTTAAGACCATGGTTGAGTTCGAAACCTGATATTTTCCCAAGGTGAGACCTCAAATCGGTCACTGAGGGACGTTCAGATAAGGCAACCATTTGCAGTACAATTATTGGATTAGTAAAATCAAAAATTTAATTAATACAATAAATTAACATAATGTATTTCATCAGTCAGTATATCATTATAGTGAATCCTCAAGGGTATGCTATATAAAACCAAGGAGGATCAAGATCATTCTTCTCCTTCTTCTATTATAGAATCGAATCACATGATGATGAATCTCTATATCAAAGCCGATCGAAGCCCCATAAATGGAACAACCCCTCTTAATATTTGGAAAGTGAATTCTTCGATGAAAAATGATCCAATATCTAATCAATACTCATCTATTCATGTTTAATCCATTTTTGACTAAATTCATTGATCATAATCATTTATTCTCCTTTGATCGATGTTAATTTAACCTTGGCATAAAAATATGTACTAGTTTAATACGATTAATCATTTTTTTCCCACCTTGGATATCCCTATTCAAGATCATTTTCAAAGAAAAATTTACAAAAAATGATAAACCATTATTTTTTTCTTTTCTCCCAAATTTTTTTATGTTCTTTGTCATTGTCCTATAGGGCCATGTCTCAATAGTGATGGGTGGAACCGATCCTTATCAGACCCCTAGATTTACACCAGTTTTGATGTGTGATGAAGGAATACGATATTAAAGAATTATTTGGGGATGAATTGCGGAATATAAAGAATTTATTTCATGTATTTCAGATCTAGAGAAGATGTGATCGAGTTGAGGCATGGAATCACAAACAGGTTCATACAAGAAGAATTGGAACTTGATTTCACACCACTATATGGTTGAAATTTCCAACATGATTGTGTAACCATGTATTTAGAGAGTATATGTGTCTGTATACGAAGGTGGAAAGACCGAATCTAGCATAGATATACTAGATATAATGTCCTATAGAAATTCCAACTACACGCTGAGTAGTTCGAAGAACACATGGCTTGTCAGAACTTTAGTGCAATGACTAGGGTTTTATAACATTATAAGTATCACAAAATATGTGGGAAATCCACATGACTTGTGACTCTATTCTAGTGGAATTTATGTTTATGTTGGGAGTACATTGTCCTGGGCACGACAGGACACATGTCGTGTGACATAGTAAATTAGTATAGGCTTAGTACAGAGAAACGGCCTGGAAAATACTACTCAACCCCATATAGCTCGGACATAGAGTATAATCCAATTTCATGCCGCACATATGTGGGGAGTTGTGTTATAGTGTGGAAGTGGTTTGGAGAATGAATGGGACCACATAGTGTGTGGGTCCCCTACACACCATGTTTCACTAGTTACATTTTTTAGAAAACATCAATGTCACATATCTATTGTGTTTGGAAATGAATTTTGGCCCAAAAGTGTCAGATGTTGAGTGTTTTTCTACACAGAACATTTTAAAGACCTCAATAATTGATTTTAGGATATGATTTGAGCTGTTCTATGAATGACACTTATTTAGCTGATTCTCAATGATGAATTTCATCAGATAGGGTCACTATAGGATTTCCAAGTAGCACACTCATGTGGGGAAGGTCATGGGTCCTTGATGACTATAGTGGTACCCTCATATAATGATATGGCATTTGTAGTTGACCATCTTAGTGTTATCCTCAAGTAGGGCTAGGAATGTGTCCTAGATGACTAGGGTGGAACCCCCCCCCTAATGAGATAGTCTATGGGTCCCTGACCTTTCAAGAGGCACTCTCCAACTGATCTGGGCATGGGTCCTCAATGTTAATAGTGGAAAATCCCATTGGGACAGGGCATGCTTTCTTGAGCTTCCTAGTGGAACCCACCATCTATGTTGGTAATGTTCCTCGATGATTTCAGTGGATCTATCTATAGATATAGTTCATGGGCCCTAAACCTTGTGAGTGGAACCCTCTTTCCATGGTTGGCATGGGACCTCAATGAATAGAGTGGCACCCCCCACAGATATAGGGCTTATATCCTTAAAATTTTGAGTGAATCCCTCCAACTATGATGGGAAAGGGTCCTTGATGAATTGAGTGTCACACTTATGTAGTGAAAAGGCATGGGTCCAAAATACTAGAGTGGAACCCTCTAGCTGGGATGAGCATGGGTCCTCTATATACAAAAAGAGTGGAACCCTCCAGCCGGACTGGGCAAGGACCCTTGACAATCATAATTTCACCCTTTAATTGTACCATGGAAAGGGTACTGTATCTAGATAATAGTTCCCCTCTACATTTAGCAATATTATTTATGTGTGTCCGGAATTTGATGTTTTTTGTTGGAAAAAAGTGAAATATTTTTTGAATCATTAATGAAATTATAGAACTATTGGACCTCTTTTCACGGGTTTAGTTATGGGATCGATATCCCCTTCTCTCTTGTTCTGGTTTCTTTTTTTGAGAATATATATATCAATGTATATTTCATCTCATTATTTGTGTTGATGTGTTTAATATATAATGTCATTCCATTCATATTTTTTCTCTTACTCCCCTCCCTTAAAATTTTGGGGTGTCATACTAGGTGTTCATAAACTTACCCATGTATGGGATATTTCCACATGTGTTTTGTCTTATAAAGATGAAGAAATGGTCGGCGGTGACTTCAGAAGAGCTTAGGGATAATTGGTGAATTAGGCCACATATGGTGCTTGGATCTAGGAGATCAACAGATGGGATATCTCGGTACTTTTACAATATAGTTTTTTCATGTTGGTATGTCTTCTTATTTGGGAATGTATTTTACACATTTTTTCCATTTCCAATATCATAAACTTGTAAATCAAAGACAAATTTAATGCATGGTTTATATTACAATGGTTTTATATTTTTATTTCATTCCTCTGCTATTCTCCATTGTGTTGTTCTAGTTTGTGTGTGTGTGTGATGATATAAAGGTATCGACCTCCAATTTAGGATATTTCTTTTACTATTTTTCACCACCCCTAGATAATAGAGGCTGGCTTAAGTTAGTTTCAAGTCGTTCCCTTGTTCAGGTTGGGTCTCAAAATGTATATAAATTAATACATTTCAGTTAAATTAAATATTTCTACCCCAAACATAAAAAAAAATATTACGCAATTATGAATATGAAGGTTAAATAAAAAATTCAAAAGGATTAATCTCGACCTGATTTTATAATTTCATTAGCTCCTGAAGTTGTTTTAAGGGGTTATAATAATGTTTACAAAAGTGAAGTTTCAAAAAATAATAAATAGAAAAATATATATGACATGAAAAACATTTCAATTGATCATCACTTAATATTTTCAATTCACTACAATGAATATTATAAGAGATAATTCTTTAAATTTCGATTCATAAGGGGTTATAAAAATGAAGAAAGAGAAACATTAATTTATACTCTCTCTGAATACACAAAAAATATAATAGGTAGCATCAATCATAAAAAGTTTTCCAGTTAATTTTATCATACAATGAATCATTTCCAATATATTTACAAGCCATTTATAATCCAAAAATTTCTATAGTAGAAAATAGGAGAAGGATATTCCAAAATTAATCAAATAACTCACCTGACTTTGAATCATTGAATCTTTTTATTAAGTAATGACACATCATTTTATTTTTTAGTAAAATCCATTGTTTTTTCATTTTTAATCTATTATTAATATGAATAGATAAAAAATGAATTTTATAATTTAGAATTTGAAAATTTAAAACCATTTTTTGAGAAAAGGGAGTGTAGTTGATGTTGTTCCAGAATATAGAACATACTGGTCCTTAAAAATTAATGTGTTTATTCTAAAATGTTTTTTTTTTCTTCTATTTAGAACACCTCTAAAAAAAATTTAGAAGGTATGTACTTTTTTAATATAATGGAAAACCAAAAGTAATTTCAATGAATATTAATAAAGATGCACGTTTTAACAATTAATTGAATAAGAAGAAATTATTTTAATTAAATTAATTTACACCACTCCAGAACATGGTTTTAATGTTGTTTTTAAAGAATTAATTTCAATATTAATATTAATATAAGAAATATTACCCCCAAAAATTTATCCTAAATTCAATTTATAATGTGTGAGAAAAAACTAGAGTAAAATACTTGATTTTAGTAGATAATCCATTTTATTTCAAATAGGAAATAAAAAAATTAATTTTTGCAACTAATTTGATCATATTGGGAGTCATAAAAATTCTAAAAAAGGAAAATAAATGATTCAAAATTTACCCCTTCCACCACACTTGTTATTCCTCATGAAATAAGAATTTAAATTTTTAAAAAATTTAGGGTGAGAAAATAAAACCTATGATAAGATTATTAAGAAACTTGAGTTGGTTGTGATACAATATATTGTACTTAATTATAATTTTACTAAAAAGAATCAAAAATAAATGATTAAAAATAAAAAAATGAAAAAAATAAAATAAAAAAGTAAGAAAACTCTTGGTTTACCCCAATTAAAGGAGCCATATTATTTATTATCCATGTTTCGAAATCACTTGTTTACTCCCAATCAGATGAAGGATTTGGCTAGTTAGATCAGAACTATTTTATATACTCTATTATATTTCTTTTCTACTCACACAACAATTTCTAATAATATCATAAAAACATCTTATTTTAGGTCTTATTTATCAATGTAATATGTGTTCTCAGTCATCAATTCTTGAACTATTCTATTAATGTCTTCCAAAACATGTTGATACAAAAAATAAGTATCCCTAGCATGTAAAAAAACTAGACAATCTGAAACTATAAAACAAACTCTGTCCATTTAAAAATTTTATTGAACATTAAAATTTAAGGAATAATATTGAAGATAAAAAAGTTTTGATCACTTATTCATCAATATACACCTCATTTTCGGTGTAAATTTTAATATTTTCAGCAACCCCCATACTAATTTTTTCAATCGATTTTTGTAACATCAGAGGTTCCTCAATAGATGAAGTAATAATTCCTTATATTCCCTCATGGATGTCCCAAATTTTGGTTCACTCACTACATGAAATTGAATCTATACAAATGGAACTATACCAGGAATTTTAAAAAAACATTAGTATAGGTAACATATACCCATGGTTTTGGAAATACAATGTGATAGGTTCCATATTCAAACCATATTCCCATAGTTTTTATAAAACCATTAGAGTTGGAAATTTATTCAAAACATATATCCACAGTTTCATAAAAATTTGGGTATATGAAACTTATTCCAAACTTATACCCATCATTTCAAAAGAAATGTGGGTATAGACACCTTATTCAAATCCTATACCCACTATTTTGGCTAAAACATGGGTATATGTGTCTTATTTAAAACCTATATCCATATATTTTCAAAAACCATGGGGATACCCCTATAACTATTTTATGAAAACATTATTGTTATAGGTTCCTTATTCAAAACCTATTTAAATAGTTTTTCCATAACTATTGGTATAAGTCCAAAAAATTTGGGTATATATACCAATGGTTATAAAAATCATTGGTATATAATTATACCAATTTTTTTTAAAACAACTTTAATAGGTAGTTGTTTTTAATGAATTATTTTTTCAAGTAACATTAAATAAATTAAAATAAAAATTTCTTTAAATAAATATATATATATATTTTTATATTCAAAACATTATCTATAGGTTAGTTGTTAAGACTTTGATTTAAATGTGATAGGTGTTGTGTTTAAACCATGAAAATATATATATATTTTTAAATTACCTATAATAATGTTTTTCCAAAACTGTTATTATAGGAATATACCAATAATAGTATAGACAACAACCCCAAACCATTGACATAATTTGTCTCCATGTAGAGACACCTCAAAATCTTAAATAGGGGAAACACAATATATATCAGGCTCAACAATATTAAATTTAATAAAAAAATACCTCATCCAAAAAGTGATAATCCCACTAAATGTTTTAGTATGTTCTTCTTTAATAGTATAAAATTTTCTTATAAGAATGTCTAATTATAGAGAGAGGTATTCAACATCCTCCAAACATTCACTGAACAAACACGACATTTTTGGTATCCTTTATGAAAAAAGAGAGTATATCCTATGTTGGATCAACCTTTTAAATAATTAAAAGGTAATAGGGAAATTATGAACATAATATATCATCTAAATAAATAAAATAAAATAGTTGATCTTCTGAATTATTTCTCAATTTATCTAATTTTTCATTTCCTTTATCCTACCAACCCTCAAAACAATAATTAATATAAAAATAATTGGATTCCAAAATGACAACATGAGGCACATTAGGCTAAAAAATATAGAGCTCCAGATTCCACTATCTTCTCTTCCTCCATCTCTCTTTTTACACATTTTTTTGAAATATTCTTCTTTTGTAGGGTTTTGAAGTGTTTATTTTCCATTTTGGTCTTTTTTTATATGAAATGTAAGCTTCAAATAAATTCATTAACTTCAAATCATATGATGAATCTTATATAGTTTTTTTCATTTAATGTATTATGTGTGTAAAAATTTTCCATCCTTAAAATAGATTTTTAACTCCTTCACTTGATATTAATCTATGAGGGAAAGTGTTTCAAAAAAATTTGAGTGCATTAATATTAAAAAAATATTAATAGAAAAGAAATAAATAAAAAAAGTATCAAGGTAAATTGATTAAATTTTTATATCATATCATTTTAAATATAAGATTATAATTTATATATTCTCTCTATATAGTGTAGTGACTATCACAGGGGTGGATCTGAAAGAGACAGTGTGTCTGACCTAAGGATTATTATAATTTTATTAATATATTAATCCTATTTTTAATGTATGAATTTTTTTATGAAACAGTGATGAAAAAATAGAACGAAAAAAACAAAGTCTGCATAATAAGAAAAAAGAACAAAAAAATTATGAAAGAGAAAATAAAGTCTATCAAAAAAACTAGCTTCAGGTTATTCATATTACATTTCATATCACTAATATATGAATGGTTTTAAAAATAAAAACTCAATATAAATATTTACATGTTTGATGTCTAAATTCATAAACCAAACTATACATTAATAATTAAAACTCTTGGAAATAATTTATTTATGTATTGAAGGTCTCTCTAAACTGTGAAAAGAAACCCAATATTTATCCGACTTTCTTAGAATGTCTTCCATGAGTAAGTGATATAAACAATAATCTTAATGATCATACCACCTCACATAAAATCACTCTATTTAATAATTAAAATTAATAAGTTGAACAAAATGAAAGAAATGACGAATAAAACCATTCTAATGAATGGGTGTTTTAATACATCTCCCCAGTTCATGGTCATTATCTACTGTGACTGAAAAATATAGTGATGATCAACATGAAATTTTATCTCCAAGGATAAATGATGATATATATCTAGTAACTATATTCTCAATTTATTCCTACATGTATGGATAATATATATCACACAATGAATAGAGAGAGAAATAACAATATTATTTATAAAATAAGAAAACAAGTTACATATTGAGAGCGAGTGAGAATTGTGGGTCCAAAAAAAGTATTTCATATGGTGTCATCTACATATAATAAATAAACTATTTGATGATAAGTGTAGATAAAAAACAAATATATAGGAAGAGTTCTACAGAAATATTATTCCCACATTTATCCCCAACTTCATCTACTAATATTCAAGGGAATTTATTAATGCTCGAAAAATGAATGTCGACCACCCCATATATGTCTTGAATTGGATACATGTACAATTAATATGTATATATTTCTAGGTTTAATTTATTCTCTTGAAATTATCCATAATCTTAGAGGATAATCCTCTTCAATATTACCACTTCATCTTATAACAGAGAAAAGTGAAATAAAAAGACTTGATACAAGTTAGCCTCAAATTTAACTCAAAAATCATTATATTTTTGGAATATATTATTATTAATTTTGTTGTTATTTTCCTCATTTAAATTTCAACCATATAATTTTATCATTAGTTTACCGACATCATTGACATGATCTATGTTTTAGTATGTATAAATTAGTCAACCACAAGAATAATATATTTCAGAAAATCAATAGTATATAGCCTCACTATTATGCCATCCATTGGTCATAAAAAACCTCTCAGTTAGGAGATTAACACAATTTAACTGAATAAACCAACCTCTCTAATTGTTCATGCTAGAATTAGGAGAAAAAAACACTACCCACATTATTCTTTGATTGATGAGGTATCCTTGGCATACTATAAATTCAATGTGTTATCGTCTTTTCTTGTCTAAATTTCTCATCCAATAGAATAAACTATAACCCCATATAGTCCTTTTATCAATGACCTGGTGTAAATTAGGAGTCATCATCACAACCATAGGTCTTGGATAAGATGAAATCCACATCATCATCTATGTTTATTAGTCTACACCACTCTTTATTTTTCACTAAGAGATGATTTTTACAATGGATAATCCTTTTATATTTGATTATTGAAAAGATTGATCCCTATATAGGTGATATATACATAGATTTAAAATGATAGTTACATAGTTGAAATCCATTTTATTAGAAATATCTAATGTTTATAAATTGGAAAAAAGTTTATACACATTGGCTAAATAATGATTTCCCTAATGTCGAATGATTCTAACACACAGCTCTACTAAGAACATATGATTTAAACACAAGGTATAATGATACATACAGTGTAGAGGTTAAATCTTACAGAAATTTAATTTTCCTAAAAAATCATACTTATGGTTCTTATTTTAAGACTACACAACACTATACAATCCAAACATAAATCGATTAACCTGATGATAATACAAGCGGAAATTATTATATGATCCTTCCAAAGTAAAAAATGTAAAAAAACTTTCATCATTAAACACTAAAACTAAGATCTATTTAAAAATATATGTATATATCTCTTGAAAATGTAGAATACTTGTCTGAACATAAGAAAGAAACACATATAACTTATAGAAATTTATCAATGTTACTTGAACTATTAATATCAATTCCAAAGAACATGTGAAGCATATTTACTCCAAATTGACTATATTTATGAACCACCAGTAATTTGAAACTTTTATAAATAAAAATACCTTTATCCAAGTTTTGTCTAGCACTGATTTTAGAATTAAATAGTAGTAGTAAAATGGGATTGATTTCTCACAACATCAAACCAATATTTCTTTCTTGAAATACATATCATCAAGGACCAGATGAATTAATATTATTCACTTAATATATAGATATAATGGTCAGTACTATCTGATATCTCATTGCTTTTATCTAACAATAGGAAGAAATCATATAATAAAAAAAAATTAATAATAATAACCTAGAAGCCTTCCTGCTAGGTTATCTTATGAAGTAATGACATTAATCTATCTCTATTACCAATTTATTTATGGGAAACCAATATTTCTTCATTATGTGGTTAATAAATCCATACATAATTCTCTACATAAACTGAATGTCACTATTTCACTATATTGATTGTAAATGATTACATAATATTTATTCCCAAATCCAGTTGGTTACAGAAAAATAATTCTTTAATTTTTTTTTCACTACCCAATTTTCTACAAGGTCAACATTAATCTTCTCTAAATAATTTAAAATAAATATAAAGGGGAACGAGTTTTCTCCCCAGTAATGAAATCACTGGTGAAAGTGAATTATTATACTCCACCTAATCTAAAAAATTCATTTTCTCCCCTTTTATATTACACTTTCTTGAGAGAAGGATGGAACCACATATTCCTAATCAATGAGGCATATGAAATACATCTCAAATTCTATATGGGATATCCCATTATAGAAAAAGGGTTGTTTTACTAAGTAATAAAATATATCCATAGACATCCCCTAATAAGGTACCTAATTAAAATTCATCCCTTCATGTTTCTGTAGAAATATTTTCCAACATTTAACTATACCATGACTCAAACACACAAAACATATCACAAAATTATTTTCCATGTATATTTTTACCCAGTTTTTCATGATAATTAATCCCCTTTGAATATATATCCATACTAATATAAAACAATTTTAAGAGAGTGAAAATTAAAAAACATTTTTATTATTTTTAGGCATCTCCAGATTATTTACATTAAATAAAATTAAAATAATGATGAAGAAGGATTTATTTGATTTATCTCTCTCAAGGGATTCTATTCATACTTCTTCACCATAATTATCTTCTTCCGAGCCTAAGATTAAATTATTTTTGACCCATTTTGATGTATGAAATCAATTAACATTGAATACCAATTGAAATTTACTCTATAATGGATTTAATTTCATGTTTCTTCACCATCAATTCCATATTCAAAACACAACTACAAAATAGTGGGATGAATGTGAATTTTATGCAGAACTTTAATTGTATATCTATGTATGAGACTTCTTATTCAACCCAGTAATAAATTTCCTTGAAGAAATAAAACTTCAACTATTTTCATTCTTTTTTCTTTTTTAATTTTTTAATCTTATTCCCCCTATGAAAAATTGAATATTTTCAGTTTTTAGTTTTCATCATTGTATAAATATACTTCTTCTCTTAAGCTGGAATAATAGTTTCACTCTTTGAATCTATATCCAACTTCCAAAATTCTTTCAGATGTTCTTATAATAGGATAAATATATCATTAGTTTCATGATCATCCTTCCTTCACAATGTGCATCTCATTGTTATAGTAAAACTTCAATGATTTTTAAGCCACTAGTTCTTTACCTTTCTCACTTTTTTGACTAGGAATTGAGGTCATAAATTTATTGGATATTTGGAATGCATTATTCAACCATAAAAACTGACTTTCATCATTTATTTGGATAGAAATATTTGAAATCAACTAAATCTCATCATTAGTGACATCTTCCACCATTAAAATATTGTTGTGTATATATTTAAATTACGATCTATTTATTTTAATATTTCTGCTTATAGTTTTTATTTACATGTATCATTTAAAATAGTTCAAGGTTTTTCCTCTATTAACATATTAGAGTCATCTTATCCTATGTACTATGATAAATTTATCAACATAAAACGCATAATTATTTGGAGTAACCTTCTCTACACATTTCTTCTTCAGTTTGTATACCATGTTAGAATGAAATTAATCACATTGTTTCTCTTGATACCATATCCTTTTTCAAATAATATAGAATGTTTTTTGAGTTGTTTCATATCAATATTCTTAACAATAGTAGCCACTTCTCCTGTAGTGTTCAAATAAATTATCCAGAATCTAAAATTATTTCTAACATAATTGATTCTGTTTATTATATATGTTTTTATTTTTCATATAATATTTTGTTCCATCTTCTTCTTTGAACCTCGTTGAATAAATCCTTCTTTGACATGTATACATTGAAATATTTTTCCAACATTCATTAGATATGGATGAAATCTTCTAAGAGTTCCAACAAAGGAACTTTCTATTACAATTGATTAAAATATATTCATATTTATGAAATCACTATTTTTTCTATACGTCCATCTTTTTGGGACCAAATTTGGGATCATATTGTTGAAAACATTTTCACGTCCACCCTTGATACATAGGTGTGTTTATCAAAAAAATTAACCACCATTTTTAATATATTATGAGATTTCCAAAAATTTATGACACAATAGATTTAATGCATAAAACCATATTGGAATTTTACGTGATATTATTCCATATGATTATATAATATTTTTTCCACCATAAGTCTCTATATCCTTTTTACCACTGATTTGAGAAAAACTAATACCAAGACTCCTATATGATATACTTCTGGTAACAACTATTATTTTCAGACATTGAACATTTTCCATATTTCATAACATTTCTCAATTATCTATGTACTTCTTGTATATGGAATATATTTCATCCTAAACTAATTTAATGTATCTCTCATAATCACTCTACAACCTTTGAACTTCGTCACCATGAATTCTTATTATCTATTAATGTTAATTTTCAATCTCTTTCACTCTTGTAGATTTCATATCAAAATATGTATCCTTGACATTCAAAATGACATTATAAATATTCTATAACTCATAAAAAACATTTATAATAATATCAATAAATGCATCCCTCGAAAAAACTATTGTTATTAACATTCATCATTCATAAATATTTTATCATTGTAAAGTGAAACTTTTTATCAATAGATTTCACTAATATTAAGATAGTTTTTAATTTTCCTACCAGTTTATCCAATATATTCTTAAAGGAGTTAATATTGACTTTTATCTGTGTTTTCTAATTTACAAGTCACTTTTTATAATAAAATATATATTTAACTATTTCAAAAATAAATGTATTCATTATATCTATGAATCTAGAATATATATCAATAAGTACCTTATAAGAATCAGTTTTACTATAACTTGTACTAGATTTATATAAAATATCTTCATCAATGGCTTATTTAGTAGAAAATATTCCACTTTGAGTGGATTTAATTAGTGGTGGATTAGTGTATATCTCTAAAACTTTATCACCAACGTTTCTTATTTCGTCATCTGATTTTGTAATGTATTGGATGAATATCAAATTTATGAATTTATGGGAATAGAAAGAAAATCCTAAATAGGATATTCCTATTCAAATAAAAAAAATTCACTTCATTGAACTTATTATATTAATACCTATGAAAATAAAATTAAATCTAACCAAAGGTAACCTTACTCTAATACAAATTGAAATTTCCCTAGGGATCGAGTGAGAACGATTATTCGGGGGAGGGGTGAATATAATGTTTCCAATTTTTGAGAAATAACAATTTATCATTGAAGCATTAAACCCCTTCATAATTTTATCCCGTATTTCATGTTAGGAATGATGTGTATTATTTATTTAAACTAATAATGAATTTCTTACTAAAATATTTTTTTATCACAGAATTCCATAGATTCCCACTATTCATACAATTCCTACATCTTAATGGGATTTATTTTCCAATTTCACACAAGAATTATTCTCATCAGCTTCTCACTATAGTTATAGAGTCATTCTATGATCACCCTACAAACACATAATCTCACTAGTTCTATAGATTCACACCATATATATAAATTTTTTTATATATTTATTAAATTTAGTTATATAATTTCCTAAGGATGTCACAACCTCCTTTAAATAGATATACATCTTCTTTAGAAGTAGTGTCTCTCAATGCCATATGTTCATTAATAACACATCATGAAATTTTTCGTCAAGACAAAACTTAACATCATAGATCTTCTATAGATCTACTTTCCAAAATTTATCAAGTTATTGAGCTCTTGTGACCTTACTTAATCTAAAATCACCTCAGTTAATGAAATATTTATCAAAAATAAATATTTAAAAATACACAATGTGTTAGTCTTTCCTCACCTTTTTCTTTTTATCACTTATTTGGCTTTCTCAAGCTAATCTCAAATTGAAGGTCGAATTCTACTTCCTCATTCATCTTAAGTAGTCACGATATATTCTCATTATAAATGTATCAGATTCACCTTGTTATTTTTTATAGTTCCTCCATATCCAACAGTGTATACATGATCTCAATTGTTGAAAAAATCTCGCACTTTATTCCTTTTAATTATATATATATTCTAGCCAAATATATTAATATATATATATTTCAATATAAAAAATACCTTCAAATAATTTATAGATATTTTCAATAATAATTTTTTCTCTCTTTTTGTACAAGGGTTTCTCCATGATATCCCTTTTTTTGTCTCCTCAACTTTAGTCTCTTATACTAGGAAATGAGTGCTTTTTTACTTTTCACTTTTTCTTTTTCTCTTATCCTAGAGAATCTAAACTCTTATAGTTTCTTCAAACAATCTGAACTCTCTTTTCATGTTGTCCCCAAAATATCTAACTGAAATTCTCATTTAATCATCCACCTTAGATATAATACACACACACACACACATGCATAAAAAAACACATACATGTATGTATATATATATATATACAGAAACCTATTTTTTTTTTACAAAAATAATCTTCTATATCTTGATATATTTAGTGAATACAATAAAATATTTCACTCATGAGTTTATAAATCATAGATGAAAACTCAATTTTTCTTATCATATTTATCTCCAAAAAGATCACAACTATCTTTTTTATATTTATAATATTTTAGATAAAATATAAAATATATAGATTTATCCAATTATAGATTTAATAAATCTATAACTTCATATTTAGGAAAAATATTGTTTTCTCAGAAATTCATATATCCTTGATCTCTTCTAAAAAAACTCCCAAAACTCGAATCATAATATATATGATATTTAAATTAAATTTAAATAAACAACATCATCATCAAAAATTTATTTTTTATGAGAATAAAAAATTATAGATACTCTATTTCAAGTCTTCAAAACTCTCATAAAATATCCTTATTATTGATCATATTCTTTCTCAAATATTTTATATATTTTTACGAAATTAAATTCATAGATAACATGAATTTTTTAATATTTTTATCTATGAATAGAAATTCAACCATATTCACAACCAATTACTTCATTAGATACCAAATATGATATTCTATTTTTTCAACCTGAGGAAATATTGAATTTTCAATATGGGTTATTGTTTACATAGACTGATCCTTTAGAATGTATTGCGTATAAATAGATCTTTTTGGTTTAAATAATGACTGCACAAGGAAAAATTACACTTATTGTGTTGAGGATTACTCATAAAGTAATTGTATTTTCTCTAAAAATCGTCATTAGGATGTTCAAATGATTGCTACAAAACATTATCATCTCCTTAAATATACTATTTAACCTTGAGATAATAGATATTTTGATTTTGAAATGACACTTATGAAATATAGGCTTGAACAATTTTCTGATTTAAAATCTGAAATATAGATCCCATAAAATATACCAGGATCTATTTAGAAGTTATTCTGGCCTTATTCGATCATCTCAAATAAATTACAATGTATTCTATGAAGTTATCAAAATTAATCACACTCTTCATCTCAATTTCTAAGAACACATGCATGAAATTTATATATCATTCAATATCGTCAAGAAAAATCATTGCACTGATAGTTCTATTATTAAAAACCCATCATCCAATTGTCGGTTGACATTTATTTCAACATTATGTAGTGGAAACATACTATGATGGACTCTTCACAACTTCCATACAGATTTTCATACTTCAAACACAAATCGTCAATCTCTCAAAGTAGTTATCTTCTTCACATCATGTGTGGCAGTTTCAAACTAAACTACTACACATCTTACCAAAAGTCTCTAATATGAGAAAAGAATCATAAAACCATATTATTTAAATAGATTCAATTAAGAAGGTGTCATGATAGTTCATCATAAAAAATAAAAATTCTACATATCATCACAAATTATATAGGTATGGGCCTCCACTAATTTTTCATTGGGTGGATAAACAATCCACCACCCAATATCCACCAAAAATTAAATTCTATTTTTCACACCATTAATTGGTAACAATAAGGAAAAATATTCTCCTAAATAAAATTTGGATTATAAACTAACAATGATTTAAAGTGTGAGATATGTTATGAAAGTACCCCTGATACTTTTTAAGGGATTACTATATTAACTTATAACTTTTGAATTGATGAGTCCCAATGATATCACAAACCCACCATATTATACCATATTTAACAACCCGAAATTGAGTACCACATAGATTGTATCTTTTTTATTACATAATAATAGATAAAAATAGTTAAATTGTGAAGTATTATTCAATATTTCATTTTTGGACAACCACATATATACATGATACCGAGTTTAAATTAAGAAAACAACATACAAGACTACAAATAAAAAATCATAGTTTCCATGAAACCCATTTAAAGGAATCATATTTATAACCTAAGCTGGATGGAATATAAGGTCGAGACAAAATTCTCATTAAAGGTTACATTAAGTATAAGCTATAATAATTAAACTATGATTATTCAATATGTAATCCCAAATAACTGGAAACACGTGGATTTTAATCAATAAAATGTGAATAAAATATGGTATAATCAATATGGAAAGTTAACTCACTAAATTCCCATTACATTTAATCAATAAATAAAGAATGAAATGAATCCATAGATAATATCATTAAGAAAATAACAAGGACATAAAAAATTTAAAAATTAATTAAATGCATACTATTGGAAATCATGATCTTAGGAATCATGTTACCTCTATGGTTGGGACCCTTCTAATGGTAGTTTAAAACAATGGGTAGAAACCCATATAATTTAGCCAAACAGATTTGTCTCATGATACATTTTGATAAATCAAGAGAATATCTATAACTAATCCCCAAAAATCAATGCATTTTCATATCATTTCTCATATATCTAATAAACAATTTAATTCTTAAATAATTCTCAATAACGTCACATATTTATATGGATTAAAGAGTACATATTTATCAATATTTCCCTTGGTAATCAAATAAATTTAAAACTAAACACCATATGTAAAAATTTTATACAATTTATGCAATAATAATATCCATGCTATAAATAATATGGTTATTTAAAAGAAATTAAATTTCCAATGAAAAATGACCAGAATAATGTTTTTCCCCTAGGAAAATTTTAAAAATCACGTAGTGAGACAATAAATGAGATGACACCATATATTCATCGAGAATATAGGTTTCTACAATAATCTTTTAAATAAATAGTTATTGTTGTAAAATACATAAAATGGTCATTATATGCTCTGCATGAATGTCAATAGGTATATACTAACAAATATGTCTCAATCAAATAAAAATTGAGGTGAAATCCCTCACCACTTGGTATAACTAAATTCCAATACTCTAGGATGAAATATTAAAAATTGAAACATAAATTTATTATAAGTATAAAATATTCATGAAATGACATGTAAAAGGTGTATTATATACACTATATAAAAAAATAGGTGCAAAATAATAAAATATTCCTCAATGATGAGAAATTCAGGCGAAGTCCCTTACCTCACGATTTCTATTAGTTGAAATTTATTTAACCTCATGTAATTATCTTAATAGTGTTAGTAAATATTAGTTTAATAATAATCATATTTATAATATCATATATGATCATCTTATAACAATTTATCACCTATCTGTTAATAATATTTTTTAAATATTCATTGTTTTGCATGTCAATTGCCTTTTTTCTCTTATGTATTTTTTCATAAATGTTGTGGTTCTGATACAATGGTTTATAAAGACATCATCTCCATAATGATAATAATTTTATAAATATTATATTAACTTAGTGGTTACATTATTATAACCATTCCTAAAATTTATTAATGGAAAATGAACCACATCGCGTTTTGGAGACGGTATACCATATGTATGCCTGAGCAACAATATCATTCAATTAATGGGTAAGATGATAAGGAATTATATGATATATTAATTTTAAAAAAATTATTTCATGTCATATATATCATATATATTAATTATATTTTTTGTTATTCCCTTCCATGTAAATCATAAGTGAAAAATGAATCACATCTATTTGTGAGGTTGTAGTCTTCCGTACACAGGAGCGACGTTATCACATTTTAAACAGAATGTAATGTAAGATGGTATATGTGATATTAAAATTCCATATGTATAATTATATCAAAAATATTATATATATATATATATATATATATATACATTAAACCCATCATTATATCCTACAATGAGAGGGGTTGAAGGAAAATGAGTTACATTAGTTCGCGTGGTGGTAGTACGTCATACACATGATAGGGGATTTCATTTTCCATTTGATGGAAGAGGATACATATATTGGTTATGAAATTTTCATAATAAAATATATATATATATATGGGAGATATTTTTTATTATATTTTCATGATTTAATAAAATATTTAGGAGTTTTAAGACGAAATAAAATAAAAATGTTCATTTAATAACATTACCACTTCTTCAAATTACCTCTTTCGATTTGAACAAAAATCCATCCTAGGATAGATTTCTAATAAAAAATGGATATATAATATTGTTATACGATTAGTGATGTCATTGTATCATTTATTGGATGAACAGAATGGCTTTAAATGTGTGATTAGAAGAGGATATGGGTTGACCTTTTATATATAGGGGAGAAGACAACCATGGAATTTTTAAAAAGAATCATTTACACCAAAATTTTTATAATGAAAAACCACTCCATAATGGGTCATTAGTGACCCATTGGTATTATAAATTTTAAATATGTCTATAAAATCGGTTTGAGACAAGAATTTAGATTTTTCTAACCTCTATATTTTTAGCTTAACCGCATGTTTATTTTGTATTTACCTTACCTGTGGTAATTAATATTTATTAATATTACTCTTCATAATGGAAAATAATATGTTTAACATATTAGATTATATGAATAATTATTATTCAAAATACTTTAACCAATTTTTAAAAATAATTTCACGTTATTGTAAGAACCAATTTTTATATTATACACGTAGATGTGATGTGAAACAATGTTTCCAAAGAGAAAAGTCTCATAAGTATTGAAGGTTATAATTTCAATATTCAAAATGAAATTTATTCCAATAAACCAAATTGTAATCAATATTATATAATTTAACTCAATTTACTTTTCTAAATGTGGAGGCAGTTTTCAATAAAATATGTATTTTAACTATTCATAGAAAACTGAATATTTTCATAAAAATAAAAAAATTAAACAAAGTTATTATTTATATGGTGATTTTAAAATTTTATTTTATTTTAATAAATAAATATTTTGAAGTTTTCACAAATTTATTTGATAATAAATGTGAAAGAAGAAATGAAATCATTTTCTTTGAATGAATGTGGTTTTTCAGAAAACAAATCATTTACCTTCAAATGATTATTAATCTTATTTATATTCAATAAATAACCAATGAACATGGGTAAAAAATATATTTTTAATAATTTATTTATTATTATTCATTCTCTCCAACTTAAATACTAGGTTATAATATTCATGCTTAAATTATATTTTAATAAAGTTTCACATTTTGTTTAAATCTAATGTTCATTGTATCATAATTAATCAAAGAGATTAAATTTATTTAAATGGTAATAAATATTTAAATAAGGATTTCTTACATTCTCCACCCCCAATAAAAATTATTTCCTTGAAATTTTATGGATATTACGTTTCAATCATATGAGCATATTTCATTATCATAACATCCTCTTATTCTCATGTTGATTCCTCTATTTTATGATTTCATCAAAGTACCCTTACCAACCATTCCATATAATTAATATATACTTTCTCTCTAGTATTAATATTATATATGGGTTATTTATATTTTGTCCAATCGTGTTTTAATTCTATTTCATTAGATGTGAGCACATGTGTTGGTTCTGGCATGTACTTCCTTAACAATGATATATTGAATATATCCTATAGTTTTAAGATACATGGTGGAATTAACAAATGGTAAGAAAAATCTACAATAAATTCAGTGAATTTAAATGTTTTGATGTACCAGGGGATCATTTTAAAATTTTTAATGAACCTTATGACCCACTTGTATAAACTATTAAGGAAACATGATAAGCCACTTGGAATTCCAAATACTTCCTCTAATTTTTGGTACAACTCTTTTTCCGACATTGAGATCTTTAATATGATCCTTGATAGTTTATTCCATTTTTATTTTCCCTTCAATATTTCCTAGGTATAAAAGTTTCCTTCCACAAATTTCATCCCATGAAAGTTAGATTATGTAATATCATTCCATATAAGGCTTCATAAGACACCATTAGAATACTGTAATGGAAACTATTGTTATTTCAAAATAATACAAAATTTAAAAACTGACCCCACTAACCATTAATTTTAATTTATAATGAAATAAAATTTTATTATGTCGTTTAAATTGTCCCTTATGACCATCTATCAGTTTGAGGTTGGTGGTATGTTCTCAACTGAAGCTCATTATAAATAGACATCTGAACACTCTTCTAGGGTATTGATGTAAAATGGGGTTCAATATCAGATTCCATCAAAATAGGTTCACCATGAAGTATTATAACTTCATTAATATAGTTCCTTTTGATGTGATCATGTGTTAAATCTTCAATTATAGTTATAAAATGTGCAGATTTGGTTATGTGGTCATGAATAACCCATATTTCATAACAGTCGTTGGTAGTCTTGTAAAAAACTGGATAGCATTGTCATTCCATATACAAAGGGGAATAAGAAGTGGTTACTTTTATCTTCTTGGGTAATAAATTTCATCCTTGACCTATTGAACAACTAAACATCTTCATACATAGAATATAATTTTCATCTTCATGTTATCCTACCCAATATTATCCCTCAGATATCTATACATCGTAGTGCTACCAAGGTGTATAGAGAAAATAGAGATACAATCATCATAAAAAATCCATATTTATATTATGTGTTTCCGGAACACATAATCACTTTAAAAACTTCAAAACTCCTTCTTCACTAATGAATTCATCAAATTTATATTCATTGAAAGCGTAATTTTTTTTTGAATGTTTTCATCATCAAATTGATAAATTAGTATATTTTAAAATATTGATGGTTTCATGATTATTTAAAAAATGATTAATTCCACTCCTTAATAATTTCCATATTCATATTTACAAGATTCCTGAGTATAGAATCCTTATCACTCATCATCTAGGCCAAAACTATATTATCTTTCTTACACAATGAATTTACTACCATTTTTTCTAATTAGGTAGTAATGTATTGAGAAATCATAGTCTGTGAGCTTCTTAAGTCATTTCCTTTATCTCAAATTACGTTGTTTATAAGAAGAGATATATTTTAGGATTTTATGATCGATGTATTTCTCACTCCATTCACCATATATATAACATTTCAATATCTTAAAATAAAATATTTTAACATCCAATTCAAGATGAAGGGTTGGATAGTTTTATTAATGGTCTGTTAATTATCTTGATTCATATTAATTAACTGTATCATTTTTCATAATGGAACTACCAATTAATTTTTTCAATTCATCACTATAGATCAAAAATCCATCATATCTAGATAGATGATTAAAAAATAGTGTTGAAGAATCTTCTCTTCACTTCACCCAAATATTATTCACGATCTATTTCCCTAACAACCATAACCCCATTTTTTGAATCTTGGTTAACATGTTATCCAAGTAGGAAAAATTCTGTATGAATTTATAATGGTAAAATTCCAATCTATTGAGACTACATTCCTATGTATTCATTATTGGTGTAGGAAAATATATGATTGTCTTTACAGGATCAACTAAGATTTAGTCCTTGGAGACAATATGTCCAATAAAAGAAACATCTTGAAGCTATAAATCACACATACTAAATTTATCATATAACTCCTACCATATAAGAGTATCAAGAATGATCTACAAGTAATTATCATGGATTTCAAAGCTTTTATAATACACCGATATATCATCATTGAATACCACAAAAATACCATCAAGATATTATATGAATACTCAGTTTATTAGATTAAAAAAAGAGGGAATTTTCTATCAAAATTGAATGGTTGTAAACTCATGATGCTAATAGATCATTTTAAAATCATTCATTGGAATTTTTTTATTATTTATTCTCAATTTATGGTAACCAAAATGATGTTAATTATTTCAAAAATATCGGTATCTGTGAAAGTAATCAAATAAGTTATTAATGTGGGGAAGAGGACAATTATTATTTATTATTTTAATGTTTTATCCTTTCTATGTGTGTTTTTATCTTATTTTTTTTATAATTATATAACTCTTATTTTAGTCTTAATTTAGTTATGTCTTATATTTAGTGTTTTGGGAGAGTGTCCAAGGTTTTTGAGGGGTTTTGAGTAGTGCATGGTTGGCATAGAGTTTTCCAAAACCATGCACCCACCACTAGAAAAATGTTCACCCTTAGATAGAGTATGTTTTCATAGTTGGAATACATATTGGAAAACTATTACCTCACATAGGTGTAATAGTGCACCCTAGAGAGCAGCAAAACACCATTATGGTTCATTGTTTGTAAAACCTCACACCCCACCAAGGAAACCATGTGAGTGGTATTTTAAACCATTGAAAATTTATTTTAAAATTAAAAAATCCCCGATATATGTATCAAGTCACACAATTTTTACATAATATATTTCCAACATTTTTGGAGGCACCTGAGGTGATTTCATGGCGTGTGAACCTCTTTCTTGTAAAATTGAAGATTTGGTAGATGAGATTGAAAACTCCACAATATGCAATCTCTTCCTTGTTTAGATTACCCACTCTCTCTATCTCTTTTATTTATATATCCATTGAGAGGATTTAATTAGATCATTATGAAAGTATAGATATAGGATTAGTTGTATCTTATTCTGTAAGATCATGATCATATATTTTAATTATAGATCATCTCCATCATTGGGAATTCGACCATTCTACATCAAATTTAGGGTTATGATTTTGAGAGCATTCATCAATGATCTTCAGTTAAGATGTCTAATTTCTATTTCCCATAGTCCATATTAAGACCTTATGAATGTTATTATTCCACATAATTTCTATGATGGGAAATTTCATATAAAATTTAAATGGTGAGTTTAATTACATTAAATTGTGTAACCCTTGATGAATCATGTTAGAACTATTGGACAGTTTGATATTAAAAAGAATGGAAACCCATGGGGTGTTCCAATTATCATGAAATGGTGATAAATTGAATGATTGAGGGAAATTATTGGTTTGTGAAATTGAAAAAAAATACATATTTATTGTTTAATAATGGGATTTAAAGGGTTGATTTTATAAACCTCGATTGAAAAATGTGATGTGAATAATTGATGAAAAATGGTTAGTTTTTCATGTTATTCCATGTTTTTAATGTAAATAACCATGAATGTCATCTATAAAAGATATGGTGTGACATGATGTGAATTATTGATATGATGGTTGAGTATGTTGGATATTTATTTATATATTTTTAAATATGAGATAGAAAAATAAGGTGTGCTTCATGGAGTGATGATCCAAATACCAATGTGGTTCTAGATTGATGCTTTGGGATACTAATTCATGCATGTGAACAATGAGGTGTGGGTGAGTGAATGACTCTCCAAATACAAATGGGGTTCCAGACTAAATCTCTATGCCCCCATGTTTTTGGAATTAGATTAATCTTCTTTGTGCCCATGAAATGAGTTCCTAGACTGATGCTCCAATGAACTGGAAATGAAATTGATATTAAATGAATAAAAAAAATACCCTAATAGAATGTAATGTGATATTTATATAGTTTATCGTTCATACTTTACCTTGGTACAAAGCATGCATGCTGTGGTTGACTAAAGAATTATAAATTTGAAACATATTAAATTTTTTCATTTATTGAATTTTATTTATATAACTACATACACTATTATGTACATGTTCATTCAATTGATATCTTTGGTGGTGTAATACTAAATTTTAGTCACACAATACTCATGATTTATGATCAATAATCGAATAAACGTCATGCTTACATGATAGGATAAAGGAAATATCCCTATTTTAGATGGATAATCTAATATCCTAGATGGAGCATGGATGTGGGGACCAAACATGATGTCAGGACACTATTGGGAGATGTCAATGGGTCTTTATAATTTGGTTTTCACTATAAATTAGACACTAATATGGAAGTAAATATTTACTACATTGGTTTATCATCCTTTTCCCTATTTTTCATTCATCATGACATGTTGGTATTATATATATATTAGTACTGATTATTGGTCATTGTATTTTCTTGGTTAATTATATACTTATTTATATTGTTGTTATACATTGATAAAAAGAATATTTCTGAACAACATTATATATTAAACTACATCTAATAGTTGATTGCTTCTAGAATTTGGTGAGGTGAACATAAGGTCACATAATGAACTGGTTCTTGGCAACATCATGTGGTACTAGGGTTGGGATGTTACAATGTGATATCATATGTTTTTTTCTTTTATTCCATATTTTTATTTTGGAAAGTTATAAAAGATAATACTATGTGTTGGTCTTGGTCATTACCTCATTCATGGGAGTATCTAACCCATGTGTGGGGGAAACCCCTAGCACATGTGGTGGGATTTTTTTTATTGATGTTATTTATTATTGTTTACTATTATTTCAATGCAGGTGATGCACTTGTTGTGTGATGTTATTATTTTTTGACATTTATCTACATGGTTCACTCTTTAATGAGTAGTTTGTATTCATGTATCATTATTATAACTCATGTATTATGTGTCATGAATCATATTAGGCATGCATAGAGAGGCATAACAAGTAGGTTTTGTGGAGTAGAAATTCATTTCTTATTTGATTATTTTAAAATGTAATGGTTCCTAAATAGAAATTGTCATTTGTAAATGATTCTAAATGTGGTAATTTAAATAGTTTAAAATGGGTTTTTAATGGGAATCTTTTTATGTGAAATTGTTTTACCCTATGTTATCCATGACCCAAGTGATTTATGATTTAGGGTAGTGATACAACTATAGTTCTGATCTAATAGTAGCGTGTGAGAGATGAATTGTTATATCCTTATGTGATTCCATCTTATGTGAATGTTTTAATAATGTCTTATGTTTCCTATGGTGTGTATTTGGAATTGTATAGACATTCATCCACAATTATGGTTGTTGATAGTACTATAACAACAAATTGATGGTCATGTACCTCTAGAAGAAGGGAAAAATTACTTGATATTTTTTGGTGTACAGGTTGGAAGGAAGTTCAATGTCAATAGTTCTTTATTTATGTAGTTTCTAGAAAGGAAACTAGGGAGGCCAAAGATAATATGTTTTATCTTACCCTAGACTATCAGTTGTACACCCGCATACACTCACCAGAGAGGGTGGAACTAAGGAATTCTGGGTGTTGGATTGATTCTATCCCTTAAATTCACGACTACTTAGAGAATCCTCTGAATAAGAGAGTCATGTTGGAAGCTTATATATTGCGAGGATCAGTGAAAACCGGTGAGACATTCATTCTATGGATGAGAAGTTAGATGTCATGGTATAGAAAATCCTTTAGGATAAATTCCAAAACAATTTTACCAATAATTTCTTAGGTAGGATAGAGTGGTAGAGTTAATGTGGTAACCCCGAGGGATTATTTCTATGATAGAAAATGCTAGTTGCTTCATTGGTTTATAGTGATTTATTCTATACCTGGTAGGAGAATGGGAAAAAGTGGTGAGATATTTTTTGGATGGGTATAAATTTGAGATTAAGTCCCAATTTAATATATTCCTCTTCCAGGTGTTCTGGGTTTTAAATCAGGATATCATTTATATGGTTAACTTGAAGGAAGATTCTAGTTGAGTAAATGTGTTTTCTACTATATAACTAGGTGGTATATCTTCTGAGGATAGGAATAATATCTATGAGAATTTCAACTAGAGCATTGGAAATCATAGTGGAAGGGGGGAGGATTAGTTACATAAGAAATTAATTGAGTTCTTTTCCATTAGTGTGGTATGCTAGACAAATTTCATATATACTCCCTCATCCACCAGTGGAGTGCCAATATTATAGAAATATGGGGAATCTAAAATGGTAATACAAGAACCCATGATATATGGGTAGTGATTGAGGACTTAGATTGCATCAGGGTATGAGAAGGGTGTATTTTATACAATGAATATATGGTAGTTGGATTCTAATTGATATCATGGTTGAAGCATCATACATGGTACTTTAGAAAGAGAGTTCCCTTATTAGAATAGTACTGTAGATCAGGGAACTCATACTACATCAGAGGCTAGAGGGATTAAAAACTAGCATGTTGTTTGTCCTGTAATTATATATAGTGGGGATGGTTCATCGATAATAAAATGTACTATTCATATCTATTATATTATTTATAGTGATTTATTTGATAGAGTTTCCTATCATTAATTTATACCCTCTCATCTTGTGAATTGGTTGAGTCATACAATGGAGTTTTTGGGTAGGGTTATGATGATAAGAAAACCATTTAGTGTATAGTTAAGGGACACCTGTTTACACTAGGGATGTTCTATCAAGATTAGTGAGTAAAATTTACTTAGTGATAATTACATACATGACATTTTAGGTGTTGAATTGATTTTGGGTATGGACCGACTAGTTTCATTCCAAGCCCCCATCGATTGTTTCTACAGTAGATTGACCATTACATCTATTGAGGGTGATATCTAAGTTAATAATGGAGAATTGGATATCTATGAAAATCATGTAGGGATATAAATTCAAAATCATGGAAGCTCGCCTCCTTTGATTAATGTGTTTTATTGGATGAAGGGGTGTGAAGAAATGATTCTTTCATCTATTGGTGGATAATTTTTATGAATTTTTTCCTAAATAATTATTAGGGATGACACCTGAAGGAGTTGTTGAGTTCAAAACATGGCTCATTCCAATACATAATCCAATTCCCATTATACCCTAATAAAAAGAACTAATAGATATTTTGGAACATAAGACACAGGTGGAGGATTTATGGATATTGTATTTATCTATATGAGTATATCTCCTTAGGGTTATCTTGTGTTTTTTGTGAATAAAGTTCATGAGATGTTTACTTTGTGTGTTGATTACCATAAATTGAATTGGATAATGTTAAGAATCAATATCCCTTTATTTGTATCAATATTCACATTGACCAGTTGAGATGATCTTTTTTATTCTCTGTGATTTACATGATATCTAGGTATCATCAATTGAAATTTAAAACTTTTGATATTAAGTGGACTTCTTTCAGTTGTAGGTATAGACTATATGATTTCTTCATGTTGCTATTTAGGATGACTAATGATCCAATCATGTATATAACCTAGATGAAAAAAATATAATACCCTTACCAGAATCAGTCTTTCGGTTTTTTTGGATGGAATCTTGATGTACTCTAAGAATCACTACAATTATTCATAACATATTGACATTGCCCTAAGTACATTGAAAGATAAAAATTTACATGTCAAGCTATCTACGTGTCGATTTTTGACCAACATGATGAATTTATTAGGTCACATGATCTTAGAGGAAGGTGTCCTAGTAAATCCCGATAATGTTCAGGTGGTTGTTTCTTTAGAGTAACGTAGCAATTTTTTTGGATATTCGAAGATTTTAGGGTTATTTATGATATTAATAGTGATTAATTAAATATTTTCTTGTTTATCAGCACCACTATAGTTCTTAAACAATAAGGGTATAAAATTTTAAAAGTATGGAGCATGTGATAATTCCTTTTAGGAGTTGAAGAATAATTTGGTTACCACACTTATTTCGATCATACCTGAGCCGGGGGAGGAGTACATCATGTTTTTTATCTATCTAATATCTTAAACATACCAGTGTTGATACATGGAGATCATGTTGTGGCATGTTGGTCATGAAAGTTGAGTCCACATGAACAAAATTATGTTATGAAAATTCTATTTTTATCCACAGTGGTTTTCGATTTAGATTTTTTGATACATTATTTGATGGGGGAAAATCTTACTATACAGACTATCAGAAAAAAAATATACTATATATTTTCACAGTGAGATTTTAATCTATGAAAGTATAGATGGGTTAATTATAAGCATTTATTTGAATTGGAGAAAGATTATATTCCTAGGAAGGGAAAAGGTTGTTGATTCTTCAATTAGAATGACATAGACCCAAGTAGTCCAGTAGTAAAGCTCGGAGTGAATGATGATGGATTTGATGGCTCAAATGGAAAATGAAATTTAGTAGGCGAAGGAGATGGTAACCTGTGTATCTTTATTAGTGTAGTCCACACTTCTGAACAAGAACATAGAAATATAGTCTGATGATCTAGATTTTTCGGTCTTGATAGAATGTATTAAAGGTGGGGAATCACCTTTTAATTAGACTATAGATGAGGATGATAATTTTTATGTCTAAGGACTTATTTTCATAATTATGTGTATGCATGATGAGATTAGGTGTGAGTCTCGTTCCTTGAAGTGTTCATCTCATCATGGTTTCACAAAAATATACCATAACCACATTGATAGTATTTGTGGATAGACATGAAAAAGGAAAGTGCATGTATTATCACATGATAATACACCTATTTGCTGGTGAAGGAAGAGAATCAAAGACCTTGGGGATTTCTATAGCTAGTTCACATTACAGAATTGAAATGGGATGATGTTACCAAATAATTTATAGTGGGTCTTCCATGCTAACATATGATGAATTATGGGATATGGGTGATTGTGGACTAATTGGAAAAAATAACCCCTTTATTGACTATAAAGGAAACAATCTAAGTTGATCATTTGGGTAAATTACTTGTTAATAAGATATACTATTTTATAGGGTTCCATAGAGCATAGTTTTAATGGATATTCATGATTTTTTATCACACATCTGGAAAAGATTAAGAATGAAATTAGTTGATCGAGTGTATTTGAATATGCCTTTTCACCCATAGAAATTTAAGAAATCAAAGCATCATGGTCAAGTTCTAGAGGACAAGCCACATGAATGCATCCTACACTTTCGTGGGTCATGGGATAAACACATAGTACACATTGATATATCATATCACAACTATTATCATGTGACTATTCAGATGTCACCATATAATCCTCTCTATGATAGGCCATACAAATAACTTTTATATAGGACGAAGGAGGGTGAGTCATGGTTTTTGGGTATGAGTCTCCTACAGGAGAGATAAAAGTAGATTTAATTGATTTGTAAATGCATGGATAGATTATAGAGACAATATAAAGATTATTCTGATTTATTTTATCGACCACATAATTTTATAGTCATAAATCATGTATTCGTTTGGGTGATGCTAAGATTGTGCCACTGTAGGGTTTGGAGGCAGGGCAATTAGGTCCCCAAGATTTTGGGACCATTTGTGATTGTGGAGAGAATCAGAATGTTGGTGTATAAATTGTCTCTTCCCAATAGATATATTTATATGCACAGTGTTTTTCTTATATCAACTCTTTGAAAATATTACCATGACACATCTTTTGTGATTGAATTTTATGATTTTGAGCTTCAGGTTGATGCATATTTTAAGGAGCATCTAATTTGTATTGTATATTGTAGTGATAATGTGTTACGGGGAATGTTTGTGCCATTAGTCAGAGTTTTGTGGATGCATGGACATTTTCAACAAAACATATGGGAGAGGTAAGTAGATATGTGAGCTCAGTGGCCCGACTTTTTTACCTCTGAAGCACAGTGAGGGTTTGGAGTATAACACAAGGACAATATATTATAAGTTGGAGAGATTATATGATCCTGAACATTATATGATTTCTCATTACCTTTTTAAGTATTACTTTTCTACTCCTGTAGTCTTTCTTTTCTTGTGTCTTGTATTTTCTATGTTTAGGTTATTTTTTAGGGTTCTTAGGATTTTTGGGCAGCGGACGATCCGTGGACGATTTCCCGAAAATCATGCTCCCACCCCCATAAACATATGAACCATTTGAGAGAGTGGTCTTGCATAGCTGGGGCATGGAATAGAACATTATTCTCCAACCTAGAGTAACCGTGTACCCTAGATAAAAGGGTCACACTATTAGGGGGAACAATTTGTAAAACTATGTTCCCCATCCATGAAACCATGTGTGTGGGATTTTAAACCATCAAAAAATTATATTAAATTTTACAAACCCATTGTTTATGTAACAAATCTCACTATTTTTACTTAATTTGTTTCCCATCATTTTTGTATTCTCCCTTTAGTATATCTTGCATCCTCTAACCCATTTCCTAGTGAATCAAAGATATGATGGGTGAGATCAATCCCTCTATGGTATGTTATTAATTCTTCAATTAGTTTCCCTTATCTCCCACCTTTATATACCCTTTTAGAGGGATGAATTCCTTTATTTTGATGGTTTAGATCATGGTTGTGAGGGATGTGGTTTCATTGGATCTTGATCCTAGGATTCTATTCTATATGTTTTCCACTATTGCGAATTTAACCATTCTATATAATATTGAGGGTTATGATTATGAGAGAGTTTAAAAAATATTTGGAGGTATGTTTTCTAATTTAAATATTCTATATTCATTATTATGACCATGTGTATGTATGGGTTTCATTGAATTTAGGTGTTGGTAAATTGAATTTAAAATTGATAATTTGAATTTAATTCCACGAAATTCTTTGACCTCTCACAATTATGGATGCACCCACTGAAGAATATGAGACTATGCATGATGGAAACTCTTGGGGAATGTGAATTACCCTAAAATGATGATAAATAAAATGTATAGGGGAAATTATGAGTTATTGAAATTGAACAAAATCCTTATTTCACATTTCATAATAGAATTTAAATAGTTTATTGGCATAACCATGATGGGTTAATGAGATGTGAATAATTCAAGAAAAATAGATAAATGTTGATATTTTATATTATTCTATTTTATTAAAGTAAAAAACCATGATAGTTATTTATAAATGAAATGGTTTACTATGATGTGAATTATTGATTAGAAGCTTAATTATGATAATCCCTGATTTTTACATTGTGATATATGCGATGGAACAATGTTGTTTGGGATCATGAGTGATGTTAAAAATACCCATTTGGGTGGAAGACTGATGCTCTCGGATCCTAATGCATGCATGTGAGAAACATGTTGTGGGTCAAGGACTAATGACACAAATACCCATGTGGTTCCAAATAGATTCCCTAGGACCCAAATATATTCTCAATGTACTAATCCTCCACGTTCCCAAGATATTTGTACATATACCAATTCTCCAAGGATCATGAAATGAAATTGGAATTAGATTAACAATGAAGGCCTATTAAATAAGGAATTATTATATTCTTGTGGTGTATGATTCATACTCTATCTTGTGACAATTAAGGTATGATTTTTATGACTAAAGAATAATAAATGTGTGAAATTTATACATTTTTGTTTTTTCATTATTATGTATAAATTTTAATAGAATTTTTTAGACTGGATATTTTTCTAGACATCAATAGTGGTGGCCTACTGAGTTGTACTCATACCCTAATCAGGTTCCCTAATCTGTACTCGAACTGAATTCATGTTTATAGGATAGGATAAGGAAAATATACAAATGTTATATGGTTGATTTGGTATTTGGGATGGATCACGGATGATGTAACTGGACATGATGTTAGGAACCACAAAAGATATGCCAACATGACTTTATTTTGGGGTTTTATTATACATATAACACTTGTATCTCCTGGCATATTTACTAATTTCGTTTATGGTCATTTTCCCAATCTTGGTTCATCATGGGATTTTATTGTTATATTTATTGGGGTTGGATTGTGGTTATTATCTTCTCTTGTTTATTTTAATATTGAATTCTACTATTTTTCTACTTTGATAAACAGGGTATAGTCTCCCCATATTACATATTATTCCCTCACTACTAATTAGTGGTCTCATGTGTAAGGGGATGCATGCCTAATGTTACATAACAAAATGGATTAGGAAATAAGCATTTTCCACCAAGGTAAGGATGTTACAATCATAATAGCATGTGATTTACTATAATAAATTCAAATCCTTGTGGGTCTAACATTATTCCTAAAAATGAGAACATGGTCTCCCGATAGTGAAACACTTGGGTGAATAAATACCTTATCACAAAAGACCTCTAGTTTTTTATTCAAATAAACAAATTCAATAGTTTCTATTTTGTATGGTTACATTGATATTGGTCTTGTATAAGGGATTAAATCAATGAAAAACTCAAATTCACACTCTAGTTGATTATTAGATAATCCCACAAGAAGTACATCGATGTATTCTTAAAGGATGGTTACATATTCAATTTCATAATTATATTCTCCATCCCAAGACTATGTCTAGTCTTTTACCATAAGTATCCCATTTATTATATCTACTGGGGGTTGATATAGGCATGCCTCAGATGATGATGAATGTACTCTAATGATACGTAATTCTATATATTCATCACATATATTAATTTCCTTCAATCTAAAATAATTTTTTTGCAACATAATTTTAAATTTACTACTTACCAATTATTATATATAACTTAACCAGAGGTATGATAATATTTTTAGAAAATAAATCATTTTTATGGGTCTCTTAAATGTTGGAGTAGTTGTGTTAGATGCAGTGAAAAACACACTTTCCATTGTGTGGTTCATGGTTTGATTCCTAGAATCCCTCTCTTGGGAGAATATCTCCTTCCCCAGGACTTTTTCATCCTATTGGGTCACCCAAACCTGAATGGGTGGGAAAATTGAAGTGAAACCCCCCCCCCCAGGATAATATATTTCTATGACAAACCATCATCTATCAGTATGTAACCCTCTTGGATGAACTAACATCTCAGATGGAAACAGATCTATCTTTTCTAGGGCATTTTATAGAGTGACATCTTCATGGGGAGGGGTATTTCCTTCTGTGGAGGGTTCAAAAAGGCCACACACAAGAATTCCATTTTTCAAAATGAAATGAAAAATCACATTTATGTGGAATGATGATGACTTACTGACACATACTTAACATATTGATACTTACATTAAAGGTTTTGACCAAAAACACACTATATAATGTCAAAGAGAAATATCTAATTTTCAGGGGAGACATGGAATATATAAAAGAGTGATAGGATCCAGAATCAAATATAAGATTATATAAATTTAAAGCTATGATTAAAGTAATTGTCCCAACATCATTGGGTACTTCCACCTTAATTTTGATGACTGTTTAATCATGGTCGTTTCCACATGGCATCTTCTATGGTCGAATCCCTTGATGCTTGAGGCATTCATTTTTATAGGTCCCCATATCCCTATGGTTTAAAAATAGAATAATTTTTTTATTTATTCCATTTTCATTCCTTATCCTGAAAACCCTTATCTTCACATTTATAACAATCTCCCATTCCCTTTAGTTATTTACACATATGATTCCTTCAATAGTGGTCACAATATGTAAATTACTTAATTCTCTATTTATTATTTGTTTCATTCCCTTTTTCTTATAGACCATTGACCTATAATTTTCTTGGTTTCCCTTGAACATGTAGGATATTTATAAATCCTTCTCAATTTTCGTGGTACAAAATACCATTTCAACAAATGATGAAAATTATTAGAGACAATCACCCATTGGAAAAATATCTTAATCACTTCAATGAAATGGTAAATCTTGCACTCTATATTGCATATGTAATCCATGTATACCTAGATAACCTTATAAATAAATCCTCATACATAGGAACACTTTCATCATAATTTTTATTTGATACAAAGAATAATCTATTAATTTTAGTTTATTTCCCAAAATGAGAATATTTTTTGGAGAATTTATCCTTAATGGATTTTCATTCAATGAGTTCTATTTCATCTTCCTTAATATCATAATAGATCAACGAGAACCTTTGATCAACATAACCATTGATAAATTACAATACTGGTGTATCCTATTACTTTTCATTGAATCCCAAGGCCATAAATATCTTATCAAGAGACATCATCCATTGCTCAGATACCATTGGATCAGTATTCCCCCAAATGTTGGGGAATTCTGTCATATGAAACAATCCAACATTGTATAATTATGCTATGGAAAATCATCCTCCACATAAGAAATGTCATTTTTCAAAACTAGATTATGTTGATGTAATATATCCATGAAATACTCCATTAAAAAACCATCTCTATTGTCGTTATCTTCCAAAAAATCTCTATATTGGCAGTATTGATAAACACCATGCTTCCAAGAACTATTTCTTAAAATTGAAATATACTATATTATCTCATAAAATTGTGAATTTTGAAATAATAATTTATAACTATAAATATGTTCTAACACATGACATAAATTAAAAATTTATACACTATTAATATCATAATCATTAACATGGTTTAATTGGGGATATATTTATTTTAAAATCATTCAAAATGGGATGTATATAAAATCTTAAATATCCTAATAATATAACCTAGAAGTGTCAATCCAGGTGAACAGTAAGGATCATTTTCATGCACCAGGTGATGATCACGTCAATACTAAAACACCCTATTAGAGTTTTTACCCCTAGGTACATCTATTCCATAATGATGGTTATATTTAGTATCTAGATAAGGATGTATTTCTATATAAACCACATGTTATATTTATTACCAAAACATTAGGATGTTCATCTATTATTATAATAATATTAAATTCAGGTTTTATGTTCCATTATCTATTTTCCCATTAATATAGTTCACATGGTTTCTACTAAACATCGTTTTATACCAATTATATTAACCCGAACTCTAGTAGACTGAAGAAGGTATCTATTTTATAACAGTATAATATATACATTAGTTCACATAAAAAATAACTGACCAATTGAATAGTCTTGGAGAATAAGATATGTACATTACACCCATTTTATATTCAAAAAAGAAAAGTAAATATAAAAAAAATAACAATATCAGTTTCCTGGAAACTCAATCAATTAATTCATCTTCATATATTGGGGATAGAAAACAAAATAAGGGAGAGATCAAATAATTAGTAAATCTTACATATAGTAGAACATGTCATGAATGAATATAGAATATTTAATATTTTATGGTCAATATTTGAGAAAAAAATTGTTTAATAAATAACTTGAGCATGGAATAAGGCATAATCATTATGGAAAGGAAAAAATAAAAACACTGAAGCCATTTAATCAATAAAATGAGTGTTAAATACATTGATTTAAAAAATCACTATGAAAATATGATGGATAACAATAATAATAATACGTAAATTCAATATCAAGTAGAATCATAATTATTGCCGGTCAGGATCTCAATCATCATGATACCTCTACTATCTAGACCTTTCACAATATAGTTTAAAAGTATGGGTAAATACCCTACTGATTTGTCTAACTAATTTGTCTTATGATACCTTTCAACAAATAAACAGGATATTAATAACTTGTCCCCACAAATCTCTAAATGTATAAATTATTCCTCATATATTGAATACTTGAATAAATTCATGAATAATGTTCCTTATCATCAAATATCCATACAGAGTAAAGAATACCAAATTTTCAATATTTCCTTCGATAATAAAATAAATTTGAAAGGAAACACCATATATAAAAATGGTATACTATTTAGTAAATAATAATATCAATGACAAAAATAATTTTGATATTTAAAAGAATTATAATTTCAAATGAAAAATTATCACAAAACAGTTATTTTCACAAGATAAATTTAATAATCACAAAGATAAATAAAAAATTAGAGGTGACCATACATTCCATATGAATATGGTTTTTCATAATTAAATTATGAATAAAATTTTATTCATGTTAAGTAAGTCAAAGGGGTAGTATATACACTGCATGAAAGTGAATAGGTTCATAATAACAAATATTGATCAAAGAAATGGAAACTAAGATGGAACACCATGCCACATCATAACATTCAATTCAAATACGAGTTGATGAAATAATAAAAAATGAAACTTGAAATACCATAAATCCTGAACTATTCATGATATTACAAATATAGTGGGTTGTATATACACTATATTAAACTAATTTTTGCGTAATAATAAAACTTGCCTCAATGAAGGGGAGTTGAGATAAATTACCCTACATCATGATTTACTTTCGTTGAATGTGACTTAACCACCTAATATTATTTTTAACATGTTATGAATTATTACCAAAACCATAATCATGTTTATAAAATTATATAATATCCTATTATAACCTTTTACCTCTATTTTGTTAATAATATTTCATTACATTCATTGTTTCATATGTGGATTTCATAGTTGTTTCTTGCATCTTTTGTCATGAAAGTTCTGTTTCATGTACATATAACATAAAAACATAATCTCAAGAATTATAAAAAAATTATAAATAACATATTTACATATCTGATACATTATTAGAACCATTCTAAAAAGTTATTCATGGAAAATGAATAACATCTCTTAGCGGATATGGTAGGATGTACATATGCATGAAAAATAATATCATTCCCTTAACGGGTGAAAGGGAAATGAAGTTTATGGTATATTAAATTTAAATAATTTATATCATTCCATATATATCACATATATTAAATAAATTTATCATTATTATCACCCATGTTAATTGTAACTAAAAAATGAATCATGTCACTTCATAAGGTAGTAGTACACTGTACTATCAAACAACATTATCATATTTTTAAAAAAATGGAATGTTTGAAGGTATACCTAATATTAAAATTAAATAAGTATAATAATATCATAAAAATTATATATAGATAAATCAAACAAAACATTATATCTGATCATGATAGGTTTTGATGAAAAACGAGTTACATTAGTATGTGAGGCGGTAGTCTGATGTAAACCCAATTAACAATTTAGTTTGAACTTTGATAGAAGAGGATATGGATATTGGTTATGAAATTAACAGATAAAATCTTAGTGTATATAAGATATTTTTTTTAATATTAGTTCGATTCAATAAAATTTTAATGTGGTTGAAGAAGAAATAAAATTACAATGATCATTTAAGAATGTTATCTCTTATTCGAATGAACACATTACATTTACACTAATATACTTTCTAGGATGTATTGATAATCATAAAAATTTGTAGCATCCCTCAATCCTGAACTCTCTCATATGGACAAAATGGGATAGTTATGAGACTCCAAGCATGCCTCCTTGTATGCAAGAGGCTAGATACAAGTAGTGATGGTGTGATAGGTATTGTTGAATGACTATACCCTTTAGTTATATAATTAAAAATTAGAAGAATAATATAATAAAAAAAATAAAAAAAAAATGTAATAAATAATGGAACCAATATAAAAAATATAGTAGAAATAAAAAAACAAAATCAAACTGAACAATCCAAGAAATTATAAAGAAATAATGTAGTGGCTTGTTGGAATGTAACTAAATGTCATGTTTGATGTAATAAAAGTAAATGTCCAGTAGATGAAAACTCAAAATTCCCCAATCATGAACCCCATGTATGTCCCAAATCTAAACTCTAATACATTCAATAAGAAAAAAGTCATTAGAAATGTCATTTTCCCATTCCAATCCTACATCCATATAATCATCCCTAGTACTGAATGAGGGCATAACTATGGAGTGAGTATAACTAAATAGGTTGACACCACCTTGTCTAAATATATTTAGTATGATATTAAGTGTATCAAATAATGCAATAAATAATTTTTTTAATTAATTAAACAATTAAATTAATAACACATCAACCTTCTTGAGGTCCATAGTAGAATATATCTAATAATATCTCATATCCATGAAAACAATAACCATATAACCATGGTATAACATAACATGCATCAACACCATGCCATAATGTTTTTGATCTTGTGTTATGACCATAATAACCTTAACCATATAACTATAGGATATAAATTACGAAATTCATAATCAAACCTATTGTATACGCATTTCGAAAATCACACTAGGATGAACCTAATATATCTTAATTTCTCCATGTCTCATGGAAAAGTTGGTATATAAGAATTCCAAAATTTCTTGAGCCAAGACCAGTACATACACAATTCATCATGAATGAGGTTCAATCCCTTTATATAATAATTTCAGGCATAAAATCTGTCCAATGTCCCATGTAATCATTAGATAATATAAATCCCAACATATGTTATAACAAAAAGGATATCACAATATCATATCATAATGATCAGTGGATAGTTATTAAAATTACATTTATCATTCAATTTCACATTTTATTTATCAATTGATCATGACAAATAGTAATAGATTTATCTTAATAAAAAATAAAATCAAATGTAAATTTGTTTGATGTAATCACCCAAAATTAATTTCATGCTAAACAGACATTAACCCCTTAAAGAATTAATTTATAATAAATGGTGCATTCGCCGAAATTTTAGCCACAATCATTTTCAGAGTACAATTGGGTCCAAATGGACTCTAAAAGATAATCTAATTTATCAATTTTTTTATTTAGGCATATGATGTGTAGGTGGAATTTCCATATTTCACATACTTGAACATTATCAACCATAGGGTTACGGTTTAGACCCCCTAAAATTATCCACTGAAGGAGAAAATTCTTCCAAAAAAATATCAACAAAGATAAAGGTAGTGAATATTACAAGGAGGATCCTATGTTAGATGTAATCAAGAAAAAAACCAACAACACACACCATTAAGAGGTTACAAAACGACATTTGAGAGTAAAGGATGATAATGTAAAACCTAACATAAACTACTTAAGAGGGAACCCATGAATATGTGTGATGTCCAAAATCAATATAGGTTCTCTAAAATTTCCTAGATACTACCCTAGTGTTCATAGGTGGAAGATTCAAGGGATACAAAAGAAAAATTAGCAACATGACATACATTAAAACTGATTCTTAGAAAAATGTATTATGCCTAATTTAGTTACGCATCATATATTTATTTTTAGAGGGATACACTAAAAAACCCCACCACCTGGAATGAATATTTAATTAACCCAAACATTTCAAGACTTGTATCCCATTTACATGTCGTGTCAATATCCAACATATGGTTTTCAATCCTGTTTACTTATAAAAATTTTATCCCCTTTAAGGATTATCAAAATACCTAGAATCCATGGTAACAATTGACCCATTTATACCCGAAATTCATTAATTAAAATAGACAAGCATCCTCAAAAATTAAGTTATTTTCCTCAATGAAGGCTCTCAATGTGGATATTCTCTAGTTTTTTGATGTTTCCTCACAAGACAAGAATATTTTTATTAAAAACAATTATACATCAATGATGAAAAAACAACCCCCACGTTTCAAAGATGTGAGAAAACTCAAATAAATAAGTTCAAAAAAATAGGGAGATTCATACTTGTAAGAATACATGATCAAAAAACCTCCCCACCATATATCAACCCATCCCTAGGATACTCGAAGAATCACTATGTTGTCTTATCAAATAATTTTAGACACTATACATGCATATCATACTCCCTCTCTTAGGCATCATCTTGAATAATATCATCCTACGACTATAATCGAACGAATGGAATCAACCTAACCAAGAGATACTGGTCACTACTATCCAGAATCTGTAAATGATACTCCTCAGAGGACAAATCATCACTAAAAATGACATGATATACTTCAATCACAATATATTGGTCTGAATGATATCCACAATGTTTTAATATGTAAAACACATCATGCATGGAACTATAGTGTAGTGGAAGGGTTAAACTGTATGCCACTTGACCGCGCCAATCTACTATCTCAAAAGGCCATATAATCATGTGTACTAGCATTCCCCATTTCTTGATGTGGTGATTCCTAAATCTGGGATTCACCAAATATTACGCTTGATGACCAAACTTGAACTCTAGATATTTTCTTCAATGGTTAGTATAAAATTTATACCTACTCTTTGTAGTCACAAACAACTGAGTAATAAATTGAACCTGCTCATATGTCTCATGCATGAGACTTGGCCCAAAAATGCTGAATCACCTACCTCCATCCAAAAAATACGTTAATGAAACACCATACATTACATTTACTTGAAAGTTACAATATGGATTGATTCCTATAATATATTATTATTAAAAAACTCATCGAGTTACATATTATTCTCTCATGAACCACAAAAATCATCAACATAGTCTTGTAACATATCCCCTAGATTATGAATTGTCCTTTTAGATTGACCATTAGACTGAGGATGAATGGTCATAATTATAAGAACCTAGGATCACATGTCCTTCTGAGACCATTACAGAACCATGATGTTAGACAAGGGTCTCAGTCTAGAATGATACTCCTTAAAACACAGTGCAACTGATCTACCTATCACGGGTAAAGTCTGCGCAGATCAAAAAAAGAAAAGGTCTCCCCGATAGGAATTAAGTGTGATACATTATTTAATTGATCCAAAATCACCCATAAAACATCATTTTTATCAGTTAACCTGGGTAAAATTATCTTGAAATCCATTATGACATCATCTCGTGTCCAATCATGAATGGGGAAAAGCTGTGAAAACCCATCTATCCGTTGATTCACACATTTCAGATGTTAATACTTGAAACATATCAATATAGATCCTTTCACTACCTTCTAAATTCCTTACCACTAGTACTGTGTATAGAGTTAACAATATATATTTTTAAATCCAGGTTGCACCGACCATCTAGAATCACGAAACTATTTCATTATCCCCTCACACAAACCCATAAGAACCCATACTCAGTCGCATAAAATAAGAGAATTTACACTTCCCAGAGACCACCCTGATGGATTCCCCACACTATATAGCATGTCTCTTAGGAGTATTCCATTCATAGTCTATAACTACGTGTTCTTGATCTGGTCTATATGTATGGGTATAATAAATTAAGAAGTTATAGATACTGGAACCTGAGACCGTTGAACTTATAAATGCTTGTCTACAATGATGTCCATTACAGGCCACATGTCACAATACTCATGTATGACCTCTTCCATCATCTTTTTTCTTAATTTATTGGAAATTATATTTCACTTTCCTAGTATATAATCAAAATAAAAGTTAAATTAATTTAGATATTTAGACCACCTCCTCTACTAATGGTTTTGGTCTCTCAGAGAAAAGATGTACTAGAGGATCTTGTGGTATCTGTATAGAAAAAACCTCTTTCCCATAAGATAATATCCCCAAAATATCATGAAATTTACTAGTGACGCTAAAATTAATTCACGTGTAGGATAATTCCTCTCCTGTGGTATCAACTTTCTGGATCTATAAGAAACCACAAAATCCCTTTTCCTTAGGACTTATCTGAGTCTAGCTATAGAAATGTCTTCGTACACAATATATTCTTTACCCTGCATAGGTAATGTGATGATAGGTGCATAGGTTATCCTACCATTCATCTAAAGAAAATATCTCTCTCAAAAATCTGACCAAACAATATTCACCCATTTCATGGTCAGCCATGACATATGTGTTTCCAAATAGGAGAAGTCCTGAATAAAAGGCATATAATAACTTCCTAAACTCAGAAATATTTGAATTATAATGAAATTATTGGGATGCACCCATGATACCAAAAATACCAAAATTCTCTAGGCCTAATGACACTCCTTCCGATGAGATGACATGGCTTAAGAAATTTACTTTATCAATCTAAAAAATGAATTGGATATATTTGAGTAAAGATTATTCTCACTCAAAATTCACAATAAGAATTCAAGATGTTGGGGATTATCACTTGATTGATATTACTACAATAATATTCCTTCGAAAAAACAACCAAAACTGATATAATAATGTATTAAAGATATTATTCATCAAGTCCATGAATACCTAATGTTAATTGGTCAAACCAAATGGAATCACTACTAACTTATACCAAACATATCATATTTCAAAAGCATTCTAAAGTCTATCTGATGGTCTCACCCTTGACTAATTGTATCCAGATCCCAAGTAAATCGATGATAAGATCTTATCACAAATCATCTAATTTAAGAGAAAATAAATGAGAGGATAGAGATACTGTTTCATGACCATCATCTGGTTCAATCTCTAATAATCCATACACCACTATAAAGTCTCGTAATCCCTCTTGGTGAAGATAACTCAAGAACCCTTAAGAGGTATAGTTAATTTTATTGAAACATTAGATTCTAGATAATACAATAGAACATTTCAATCCAAAATCTCTACTATTACTATTATATTAGGTTGGATAGAAAAAGGCTCTACTCCCAACACCAACTAGATCATAAATTAGATATCTTTCTTTGGAGGTAAGCCACATAACTCTTCAGAAAAAAAATCCTTAAAATGATATACCACTAGAGGACTATAATCCATGTATATTCCACCATCATCTAGGGAAATCATGGTATTATAAGCCATGAGACAATCCAATGTCCATTAAATTTTACCTCCATGACTAGCAAAAGGATCCCACCCACCCTAGTGAAAATAACTTCACCCTTATATAGATAAAAAATGTGACTCTCCTCTAGTGACAATCGGTATGAGCCTCTTATAGAACTAATAATTCCATTCCATGAATAAAATTGATTCTTTTTATTTATCGAACAAAATAATAACAAGAGAAATAATATCCACCTATCTTTAGGGAACACTCCTTTAGACCATTGATATTATTTTAACACAATCCCAATGGTATATTAATGGTAAAACAATATCCATGCTTTATACATTCAAGAAAAACCCGTTTACAAATAAAACAAATTAAATGGAATGTGGTTCTCCTCTATCAAAGAAAACAAAGGTAAGGGTAGATGGGACAAGAATTTTACCCTTTATAGTATCCAAACCTGAATCCATAATAGTCAGAGTATTCTACAAAACATGTAGATGATCAAACCTTGTGTTATAGGCACTATCCGGATTTCACTTAGCTATACCATCGGTCCGATATTATCATTCATGCATGGGGATACCACATCCACTTCCTCGACCTGAATATCTGGTGGAAGTATAGATGCACTTATATTGATCAGAAGTTATGTTATTCTAGAACTCTGGATCCTATCTTGTTCTCATACCACTTCTATTCTTCTGCATGCCCCTAAAAAACCTCTTTAGATAACCTAATTTGAGTAAAACATGATAGTGAAATATGGGGGTATGGACACTATGATCATTTTTGTACCTTATTTCCACACTAGTATCGATACAATAAAACATGATACTAAGATTGGTACACACTACCTTGAATGATATTCTCTCTATTTCTTTGGATTTTTTTTAATGGTAGTTATTTCCACTATAAGAAAGGTCCACATTTTTTCCTATTGAAAAAGTCTAGCTACCACTTAGGACCTCTCATAAATTTCATTCCAGGATTAGTTACTGATTTATCATATCATTAAAACCTCTCATATGGTCGATGTTCACCCAAAACATTATTTCATAGTGATGAATATCTTGAAAATTTTTTGCACAACAGATCTCATTATCTATCAAAGATGGCACACATAACCTTTTGTTGATGAAATGATCAGCATAGTCTAGCACAAAGATTCTGTCCTAGGCCAGGTGCATGAATTCATGATATTTATCATCCCTTGATGTCTTAGTATATAAGTGTCTCATGATATTTTTTTGATGACCTTAAAGGATTTCTCCTATTACTACCCTTCCTGATCTAGAATGTTCCACAAACTCTTGGAGAGTCCTTAAAGCATATATGAAGCAAGAATCACCCTCTTATTTTTGGGTGTTTCAGGATACTTAATGATCATATAGACTTACTAAATAATGAACATAGCTTCCTGGGGGCCTCCTACTCTATTAGACAAAGGTATATTTTGTATCTGAAAATCTCTTTTCTTCTCAAACATCAAATTAATGCTGTGAAAAATTTCACTTTTCATGGATCTCATGTCCCTAAATAATATTCCAAAAGGAATAAATTTTTTTCATCCATTGGAACTATAGGAATGTTCGATTCATCTATGTTAGGAGAATTCATATTTCCACTCTCATGATGTGTAAATAAAATACGATGATGTAGAATTTTCTCTATAATAATTAAAATATCTTTAAAACATTGGATATAACGAAGTCAACCTCAAAAGGTGAAAACAACCTAGAACCATTGACTCCTAGTCTTACTAAACATAGATTAAAACTGTTTTAGTTTCATATAATAGTTTTTTTATTTCATTTATTAGATTTAATATGTATCCCATATCATTGTTTAATAATCATATATATATATATATATATCTAATTCAATAAATATATCCATTTCATGAACACTACATGTCGAAATATATCCATATGTACATATAATGACGCATTCAAACTCATCTCATGTCATGGCAAGAAAAGTGAATAAATATAAATAATCAATTATACCTTAACTCAACAACACCACAAAACATGTTAATCACCCAAGGTGAGATAACATCAATTGTAATAAGAGAATAGTATAAACTGCAATTCTATCCCTGGTCACTTGGATTTTGCATCATACATGGGTCAACTACTCTTAGGCACTAGATCATTTCCATGTTCCAACATATCCTAATATCCTTTTTACCATTACTAATAAGTAATGAAATAAAAAATAATCCAAGTATGATTTGATACCACTTTGTAATGTCCCCCAATATAGCACTCTCTCATGTGACAAAAGCATGTTAGTTACTATAACTTATGCCTTTTTCCCCATATTATTGAAGATGAAATCTAGTAGTATGGGTTTGATAGTTATAATGGGGAGAATATTCTTGATTTTTATAGAGTTACAACAGAACCGAAAAAATACAATAATTATATATAAATAAATATCAGAGTTTGGAATGAATGGAAACAATACAATACAATACAGTGAAAACCCAAAAATAAAATCCCACTGAAGAATCCACTAAATAATAAAGGATAATTTAATAATGTTCTAGAATTTGAATAAATGTCATTTTCAAAGAAATACAATTGAAACAAATATAGACTAAAATACATACTCAAAATTTTCTGATCCTTAACCATATTTCAGTCCCATCTCATAAATGAAGCCCATTCAGCAAGGAAAAAAACAAAAACGAGATCCTTTTCCTATTTCCAATCCTGAATACAAATAATCTACCCGGGTAACAAATGAGGGCACAAATAGGTTGTGAGTATAACTTAGTTGGTCTACACCACCATGTCTAAAAAAACTAGTCTTATAATAAATGAATTGAATAATGAAATAAACAAGTGTATTCATTAATTAATCAATTAAATTCATACCAAATCAACATGCTTCTTGATCTATGATGGAATATCCCTTTGTATGTATCAAAACCATTCCATCCATAACAGTATAAGAATAAGATAACATAACCTACCTCGAAGTCGTGATGGAATGTCTCTGATCATGTCTTATGACCATACCGACCATAACCAAATAAAAATGAAATATAAATTACACAAATATGGGTCAAACCCAATATATAAACACTTTAGTAATCATTCAGGGCTGAGCCCGGTATATCATTATTTTGGCATGTCTCAAGTCAAACCCTTGAATATAGTCATTTCAACATGTATCATGAAAATGTGAGGTATATAATAATTTCAACATTTTTTTAGTCCAAGACTAGTATATAATCATTTCATCAAATCTCATGGACAAGACTGGTATATAAAAATTTTAACAATAAAATCTGTCCAACGCACAATATAGTAAATATATTATAAAAATCACAAAATATGTCGTAGAAACAATTATATCACAATATCAGATAATAATAATATATGGTTAATTATGAAAATTGCAATTTAACATTTAGTGCACTACTAGAAAAATGGGCTTTTGAGCCCCTTAACCTATAGCGACCGCCAATGGCGGCCGCTACAATTCCCTAAAAAAGGGGTCTTTAGCACCCCCTCCCCCCTCCCTCCTCGCGAAGCGCCCCCCTTCCCCCCTCCCCATCGCCTGCGCCCTCCCCGTCGGCGCGCCCTCCCCGTCACCCCGTTCCCCGTCACTGCGCCCTCCCCGTCGCCCGCGCCCTCCCTATCATCGCGCCCTCCCCATCGCCCCACCCGCCACCCCGCCCTCTGCCGACCTACCCTCCGCCGCCCCGCCCTCTGGCCGACCGCCCTCTGCCGGCCCCGCCCTCCGCCGTCCCCGCCATCCACCGACCGCCCTCCGGGCGTCCTCCGCCCTCCGACCACCCTCCGGGCGCCCTCCGCCCTCCGGATGCCCTCCGGCCACCCTCCGCCGGCCCCACCCTCCTCTGGCTGCCCTCCACCATCTGGCTCCGTCCGCCCTCCGCCATCCGGCTCCGGACACCCTCTGCCTTACGGCCGCCCTACTGCCTCCCTCTACCCTCGGGCCTCCCGCCACCCACCTCCGGCAGCCCGGCGGCCCTTGGGCTGCCCTCTGGCCGCCCTCTGCCGGCCCCGCCCTCCTCCGGCCGCCCTCCGCCCTCCGGCTCCGGCCGCCCTCTTCCTTGCGGTCACCCTGCGGCCTCCCTCTGCCCTTGGGCCTCCCGCCACCCGCCTTCGGTAGCCCGGCAGCCCTCGGGCAGCCCTCGGCCGCCCTCTGGCCTTCGGACTCCTGCCCCTCCGGCCTCAGACCTCCGCTGTCGGCCCTCCGCCCCCTCGTCCCTCCCCCCCCCCAGCACCCCAAACACCCCCCCTGCACCCCGCCAACCCCCGTCCCCTTCGTCTTCGTCCCCTCCCTCGCCGCACCACCGCCACTCGTCCCCTCCTTCACCGTCCCCTCCCTCACCGCACCAGCTCCGGCTCTGGCTCCCCACCGATGCCTCTACTCTTCCTCGCAGCACAGCCTTCATCTCCGCCCTTCCAGGTTTGTAGCGCAATCAGGTATGACATGGGATTTCACTTACATTATTATTTTATGAATGGTTCACAAACAATTAATTAGTATTTATTTTAAATATATTTGATATGAAAAATGAAAATGTAATAAGTCTTGTGTAAATTTTTGTTATAGGGATCTTATTATGGATAATAGTTGGATTGATCTTCCTAATCGAACGTCTAGAGAGTATTTCAATGACATTATGTAGTTTATTAACTTCACCAGAGGATTTGAAAGTGACTATATTAGTTTTCCATGTAGAAAATGTGCTAACAGATATCAATTCACAAGAGATACTATGAGGGAGAACCTATTATTTAATGGATTTCTGTGAAATTATAAGAGTTGGACTCGTCATGGAGAAGAATGTGTTCAGTGTGAAAATACGGATACAGTTCAGATGGATGTTGATGCAAGGATGAATGATCCAATGCATGAAATACTTACTGAAATGGTACGTGGGTTGGATCCTGAAGGCATTGACATCCAGAATCTTGAGACCGGTGAGATAAATCTTCGCTCTGGTGTAGATCATGATTCGAGGAGGTTTTATGAAGCAATTGATGATGCAAAAACAGAATTATATCCTGGATGTACTTCTTTCAATAAATTGTCGTTTATCGTGGAGTTTGTGCATTTGAAGACTTTGAATCATTGGTCAGACACATCATTCGACATGTTTTTGGTGTTATTGAAAAAGTTTCTTCCTGTCGATGCTAAGAATCCCGAGTTGTATTACCATGCTCGTAAGCTGACAGAGGACTTAGGTTTTACATATGAGACCATAGATGCATGTGCAAACAACTGTATGTTGTTTAGATGGAAACTTCCCATTTGGATATTTGTACGGTTTGTGGTGCTTCCTGGTGGAAAGAGAATAGGGGAAGTCAGACACATCAAAGTCAGATTGTGATACAGGGGAAACCGATTGTCATAAAGCAAATGCGTTACTTTCCCCTTAAACCAAGGTTGAAAAGATTTTTTATGTCATCTAAAGTTTCTAATTTAATGAGATAGCATGCAAAAAGAGTTCATGAAAGTGATATGTTAACCCACCTGACATACTCTCATGCATGGGTGGATTTTGATATGAGACATCCCAACTTTTCCAATGTTGTTCGTAATTTCCGATTGGGATTGGCAGTAGATGGTTTCAATCCATTCAAGTCTATGGGTGGTGCAACTCATAGCACATGGCCCATGGTATTAGTTATGTATAATATTCCACCGTGGATTTGTATGAAGAAACAATTTATATTACTTTCCACTCTTATTGATGGACCTAAAAGTCCGGGGGATAATATTGATGATTACCTTCATCCATTGGTTGATGAGTTGAATGAATTTTGGGGCGATGGTGTGATGACTTATGATTGTGAAACGAATGAAATGTTCAAACTGCAGGCTGCTTTATTGTGGACAATCAATGACTTCCCAGTTTATGAAAATTTATTAGGCTGGAGTACGAAATGGGAATTTTCTTGCCCTTTTTGCAACAAAAGTAAAAAATATGTATGGCTTAAGCATTCCAAAAAATGGGCATACATGGGTCACGGACGTTTTCTCCCCCCTCAGCACAGGTTCATAAAGGACAGAGTGGCATTTGATGGTTCTAGAGAGTTCAGCCCAGCACCAAATATCATTACAGGAGTCGAAATGTTATCGCAGATTAAGGAAGAAAACATCTGCTCGATATATGAAATTCATAATTTGGTGGCTCCTCCGGTACGTAATATTCGAGTTGCGGGTAGGCAGCGCAGTCACAATTAGAAAAAGAAAAGTATTTTTTGTAGTCTTTAGTATTGGAAAACTAACTTGCTATGGAATTATTTGGATGTCATGCACATTGAAATAATTTTTTTTCAAAACATATTGGGAACCATTTTAGGTGTCAGTGGGAAATCAAAGGACCATGTTAATTCACACCGTGATTTGGAAGAAATGGGTTTAAGGAAACAGTTGCATTTATAGTTAGCTGAGGGAAACAAGGAATATATGCCTGCTGCATAGTATACGATGAATACAAAGGAGAAAGAGACATTTCTTTCCATTTTGAAGATGCTCAAGGTTCCTGATGGTTACTCTTCTAATATTTCAAAGTGTGCAAATCTGACGAGAAAGACATTGAAAGGGTTGAAAAGTCATGACAATCACATACTACTTCAGTAGTTGATTCTAATCGCCATTTTTAATTGTTTATCCCCCAATGTTGTTCAGCTGTTGATTGAGATGAGTGATTTTTTAGACATATTTGTTTAAGGAATCAATGAATGAGTGATTTAAAAAGTTTATAGGACCGAATTGTACTTATGATTTGTCACTTTGAGAACCTATTTCCCCCCTCATTTTTCGATGTTATGGTCCACTTGACAGTGCACCTAACTGATGAAGTAATGGCTACTGGTCCAGTGCAATTTAGGTGGATGTATCCTATTGAGTGGTATTTGAGTACATTGAAACGATTTGTATGCAATAGAGCTCGTCTGGAGGTATCAATAGCCAATGGTTGTTTTATGGATGAGTGTACTACTTTTTGTGAAGAATATCTTACTGAGGATGAAACAATATTAGATAAGCCATCTCGGATTCAGGATGGTCCAGTTGGAGAAAGAACCACATATGATATGGACAACATCGAGTGGATACAAGAGCATCGATAAATCTTGTTCAATACTCCATCAGTTTCACCATTAATGCAGTAAGTATCTTATCACTTTTATTGTTTGACTTTTACATGTTTTGTTTTCATAGGTTGATCATTTAAACATTGCATTATCATTTGCAGAAAACACATTAATGAGATAAAAGAAGAGATGTATCGTGCGATTGAGTTTCAAATTCAACAGTCTCATTATGCGTCATTTCATGATTGGTTCAAGGATTATGTACGTATAAATTGATTTTCATTATGAGTGAAGTATTATACTAATTTATTTCTGCATATATCATTATTGAATTCTATGAATTATGTAGGTTCATAAGCTGAGGGAGTTAGGGGACCCCACGCTAACTGAAGAATTTATCTAACTGGCTGATGGTCCATCTATAACGGCTCGTCGTTATAAATCTATAGATGCTAATGGTTTTCGATTTCGGATTAAATATGTTGATGACAAACGAGCAACACAAAACAGTGGAAACAGTTTTCCATTTGTCGATTCTAGTTATTACTATGGTCAATTGATAGACATCATTGAAGTTGTATACACACACTGGTTGAAGTATATATTGTTAAAGTGTAATTGGGTTGATCCAGTGCATGGATGTAAAGTCGATCAATATCAGTTTCATTGGTGAATTTTAACTATATGTTATACAGAAATGAATGAGTTGATAATGATCCTTTCATTTTGACATCACAAGCGGAACAAGTATTCTTCGTTACTTTGCCTTCAAATCCAAGTTGGGAAGTTGTTGCCAAAATGTCTCGGCGAGGAGTGTTTGTATTTGAACAAGATGAACCCGAGACTATTCCTTTTGTTTCCCAACAACTTGATCAACATACCATAGTTCAACGTGAAGAAGATATTTATTGGGTCAGAGCAGCTATTGAAGGAGAAACGGCCGACTTGCAAGCTTAATGAAATGTATAATTGTTTTCCCACTATTCAGCCTAAGATATCATAAATTATGTAAACATTTTATAAATCCTTGTAAGTTTAATCCTCAATTTTTGAAGTTTATTCAGTTATATATATGTAGGGTGATTTAACTCATGTTATATTGATGTTATTATCGGTGTATCTTCCCATTGAGGTATTATTCATTTGGTTCATGTGCTGCGTGAATTTTTATTAATTCAATTTGAAATTTGGCTATGCATTGATTGGTTTTGTACATAATTTGTATATCTGTTTTGTGAACTTTCTTATTTTTTAACATTCATTCAAAACTAATTATTCAATCCGTTTTTGTTTGATTAACAACTGTACAAGTTTGATTTTTTTTAAACAATCCAATTTATCATTTGGACACTTTGGATAGTCACCTTACTAATGTTTTCCATGACTACAGGCATGTTAGAGGAAGAGGAAGAAGATCCACATCATCCATCTGAGGCATCTACATCTTAGGGTCGAGGTATGTTGGAATGTCATTGTCTCTATTTTTTATGTAATTAATATATATATATATATATATATATAAATTTATAACATCTGTCAATTTTTATATAAAATTGTTTTCAAGAGGATCAGAACTGACTGCTTCTTCCTCTCGCAGGAGAGGCCCTGGTCGTGGCATATTATCATGGAATTCTGACACGACTTTTGATGTTTCATTTGATTAGGTATTTCATCCTGTGGGATGGAATTCCCCTACATTTATATGTCAGTTGGGTCATATCATACGTGAACCACATCGATTTCCATTGACCCTGAGTGACTGGGATTCTATCCCTCAGGACACATTAGATTGTCTTTGGAGGGAGGTTCAGGTAAGAAGACCATTTTACTTTATTCCCTATGTATAAACAACAATAACATATGTGATTTTATTCTTTAATAGCAAAATTTGAATGTATGTCCTGATGAGTTTTGGCCAGTGTGTATGAGAAAATGCCGTAAGATGTGGAAATACTATAAAGGCAAAGTCAAGAGGGACCACTGGGTACCAAATGTGGGTGCCTCAGACATTCTAGAAAAAATCCCGAGAGGTGTCCTCCCAGCTCAGAGGCATGATTTAGTTGAATATTGGTCTACTGAGGGTGTTTCTGTATGTATATTTATTTTGTTATATATATTTTCAAGAATGTGTGATTTTTTTTGATATTTGAATGAATTGAATGTATGAGGTGTCTACACGCCATTCTGAGAATCGAGCGTTGCAGGGACCACCTCACAGGCTCGGGACTCTTCACGTGTCTCAGATCCGACATGAGGTATTTATTCTTCATTTTTTAATTTTTTTAATTAATATGGTTTTGTGTTTATATTCTATTCATATATAGTTGCGGGAGCAAAGTGCACCAACTGATAAAATGTGGGTGTGGATGAGGACTCGCGATCGCAATGATCCAGAGGCTGCAACATTGATAGCAAGTGCTTGTACTCATTACCAATACTTACATAAAACCATTATATTAATATATTAATATATATTTAAATATTTCACAGGATCAATTTGAAGTTGAATTAGAACATCTTCCAGAGCACCAGCGACAGCTTCCCATGCGAAGGGAAGAGATCTTTCATCGCATCATTGGTTGAGACAGACATGGATATAGTTTGACCTATGGAACATGGATTCCTAGTTTTGTAGTGTCACACGCTGTGGTTGTCGTTCCTGCTGTTTCTCAGATGACACAGTAGCTATCAGATTTTGCGGCACGGTTGCGGGCTTCCGAGGAGGCAGATGCGCAATTGGATGCTGAGGTTAGAGCACTGTGGGAATATGTGCGTCCAAGTGATGGTGCATGGGATCACACGACACAGGTTTATACTATATTTATTTATTTAATTTAAATTATTTTTCTTATGAAAATATTCATAATGTTTATTTGTTGTAGGCCCCTGGCCCACCGGATGGAGGTCAGTGATGAACACGCATGACGCATCATATTCACGAGGTGTGTTTCTAATTTTAATGGTAGGGTTGTTATTGATATTTATGTTGGGTTTCGACTGAGTTTTTTTGTGATTTGGGGGTATCATGTGTGTTTTGGCCTCATGCAATGTTTGTGTGCATGAATTGAGAAGTAACCATGAAACTGATTATTGATTTGTATATTTTTTGTTCATTTAATTTTCAATTTTTAGAATTGCATGTTCTGTAATATTTTTTAAAAAAATAGGTGATTCATAATATAAATCATTAAACTTGTTTTTGATGAATGAGCTGAGTTCACTATTTGTAGTCTCCGGCCTACCCCGGACAACCCTCCCCGCACTTCGGACAGCCCTCCCCGCACCTCGGACAAGCCCCCCCACCCCGGACAGCCCCCCCGCACCTCGGACAGCCCTCCCCGTACTCCGGACAGCCGTCCCTGCACCCCGGACAGCCCTCCCGCACCCAGACAGCCTTCCCCGCACTCTGGACAGCCCTCCCCACACCCCGGACAACCCTCCCGCACCCCGGACAGCCTTCCCGCACTCTTGACAGCCCTCCCTGCACCCCGGACAGCCCTCCCGCACCCTGGATAGGCCCCCCGCACTCCGTACAGTCCTCCCTGCACCCCGGACAACCCCCCCGCACCCCTGACAACCCTCCCGCACTCTGGACAGCCCCCCGCACCGCAGACAGCCCTCCCGCACCCCGTACATCCTTCCCCGCACTCCGAACAACAATTTAATTATTATTCGCAACGTGTACGCACAGAGGGAACATCAATCGGACGTCCGGCCTGCGCGGTAGGGCTCATTATGCGTTCTTTAAGTGTTGCACGCGCTTGATAAACGCGCGTGGGGGGTCAAAACGGGCCGAATGAGGTCCGAATGGCCTGAAATCAGACGACATCTAAGGGTGAGTGAATTGTGATGTGGTCGAGCAGACGACACGTCAATCGGATGTGTCGTGTGCCCGTGGTGACTGGGAACGCCGGTCTGGTGTCATAAACGGCCAAAACGGGTGTCTAACGGTCAAACACAAAGCGGATGACATCGGATTGACCTGAAATCATAGGACAACAATATAATTACTATTCCAATGTGTACGCGTAGACGGCATGTCAATCGGACATGCGGTCTGCGCGGTAGGGCTCATTATGCGTTCTTTAAGTGTTGTGCGCAATTGATAAACGCACGTGGGGGGGGGGGTCCAAATGGGCTGACCGACGTCCGAATGGCCTAAAATCAGACGACATCAAAGGGTGAGTGAATTGTGATGTGGTCGAGCAGAGAGCACGTCAATCGGACGTGTCGTGTGCCCGCGGTGACCGGGAACGCCGTGATGGTGTCATAAACGGCCAAAACGGGCGTCTAACAGTCAAACTCATAGAGGACGACATCAGATTGACCTGAAATCACATGAAAATAATATATTTATTATTCTCATCATGTACGCGCAGACGGCACGTCAATCGGACGTGTGGTCTGCGTGGTAGGGCTCATTATGCTTTCTTTAAGTTTTGCGCGCGCTTGATAAACGCACGTGGGGGGGGGGGGTCCAAATGGGCCGAACGAGGTCCGAATGACATTAAATCAGACAACATCGATAGGTGAGTGAATTGTTATGTGGTCAAGTAGACAACACATCAATCGGACGTGCTGTGTGCCCGCGGTGACCGGGAACGCCGTTCTTGTGTGATAAACGGCCAAAACGGGCGTCTAACGGTCAAAGTCATAGAGGATGACATCGGATTGAACTGAAATCACAGGAAAAGAATCTTATTATTATTCGTGACATGTACGCGCAGACATCACATCAATCGAACGTGCGGTCTGCGTGGTAGGGCTCATTATGCGTTCTTTAAGTGTTGTGCGCGCTTGATAAACGTGCATGGGGGGGAGGGTCCAAACGGGCCAAACGAGGTTCGAATGGCCTGAAATCAGAATACATAAAATTGTTAGTGAATTGTGATGTGGTCGAGCAGAGGGCACATCAATTCGACGTGCCGTCTGCCCGCGGTGACCGGGAACGTCGTTCTGGTGTCAGAAACGGCTAAAACGGGCATCTAACGATCAAAGTCATAGAGGACGACATCGGATTGACCTGAAATCACAGGAAAACAATCTAATTATTATTCGTGACGTGTACGCGCAGACATCACGTCAATCGGATTGCGGTCTGTGCAGTAGGGCTCATTATGCGTTCTTTAAATGTTGTGCGCGCTTGACAAACACGCGTGGTGGGTACAAACGGGCCGAACAACATCCGAATGGCCTGAAATCAGACGACATCAAAAGGTGAGTGAATTGTGATGTGGTCGAGCAGACGGCACGTCAATCGGACGTGCCGTGTGCCCGCGGTGACCGAGAACACCGTTCTGGTGTCAAAACGGCCAATACGGACGTCTAACAGTCAAACTCATATAAGACAACATCGGATTGACCTGAAATCACAGGACAACAATCTAATTATTATTGTTAATGTGTACGTGCAGACGGCACGTCAATCGGACATGCGTTCTGCGCGGTAGGGCTCATTATGTGTTCTTTATGTGTTGCGTGCGCTTGATAAACGCGCGTGGGGGGGGGGGGTCCAAACTGCCCGAACGAGGTCCAAATGGCCTGAAATCAGACGAAATAAAAGGATGAGTGAATTTTGATGTGGTCGAGTAGACGATACGTCAATCGGACGTGCCGTGTGCCCGCGGTGACTGGGAATGCCGTTCTGGTGTCACAAACGGCCAAAACGGGCGTCTAACGGTCAAAATCATAGAGGACGACATCTAATTGACCTGAAATCACAGGACAACAATCTAATTATTATTCGCATCATGTACGCACAGACAGAACGTCAATCGGACGTGCGGTCTGCGTGGTAGGGCTCATTATGCGTTCTTTAAGTGTTGCACGCGCTTGATAAACACGCGTGGGGGGGGGGGGGGGGGTCCAAACGGGACGAACGAGGTCTAAATGGCCTGAAATCAGACGACATCAAAGGGTGAGTGAATTGTGATGTGGTTGAGAAGACGGCACATCATTCGGACGTGCCGTGTTCCCGCGGTGACCGGGAACACCGTTCTTGTGTCATAAACGGCCAAAACGAGCGTCTAACGGTAAAATTCATAGCGGACGACATCGGATGGACCTTAAATCACAATAAAACAATCTAATTATTATTCATGATGTTTACGCGTAGACAGCACGTCAATCGGATGTGCGGTCTATGCGGTAGGGCTCATTATGCTTTCTTTAAGTGTTGTTCACGCTTCATAAACGCGTGTAGGGGGGTGGGGAGTCCAAACGGGCCGAACGAGGTCCGAATGAAATGAAATCAGACGACATCAAAGGGTGAGTGAATTGTGATGTGTTCGAGTAGACGGCACGTCAATCAGATGTGTCGTGTACCCGCGGTGACCAGGAACACCGTTCTAGTGTCATAAACGGCCAAAACGGGCGTCTAACTGTCAAAGTCATAGAGGACGACATCGGATTGACCTGAAATCACAGTAAAAAATCTAATTATTATTCATGACGTGTACGCATAGACGTCACGTCAATCAGACGTGCGGTCCGTGCGGTAGGGCTCATTATGTGTTCTTTAAGTGTTGTGTGCGCTTCATAAACGCGTTTGGGAAGTCCAAATGGGCCGAACGACATCCGAATGGCCTGAAATCAGAAGAAATCAAAGGGTGATTGAGTTTTTATGTGGTAGAGCAGACGGAAGGTCAATCGGACGTACCATGTGCTCGTGGTGACCGGGAACGCCGTTCTGGTGTCATAAACGGCCAAAACGGACGTCAAACGGTCAAAGTCATAGTGGACGACATCAGATTGACCTGAAATCACAGGAAAACAATCTCATTATTATTTTTGACATGTACGCATAGAAGGCCCATCAATCGGATGTGCGGTCTGCGCGGTATGGCTCATTATGCGTTCATTAGGTGTTGTGCCCGCTTGATAAACGCGTGTGTGTGGGGGGCGGGGGTCCCAATGGGCTGAACGTGGTCCGAATGTCCTGAAATCATACTACATCAAAGGGTGAGTTAATTCTGATGTGGTCGAGTAGACTTCACGTCAATCAGACGTGCCGTGTGCCCACAGTGGCGGGAACACCGTTTTGGTGTCATAAACGGCCAAAATGGGCGTCTAACGATCAAACTCATAGCGGACGACATCAGATTGACCTGAAATCACAGGACAACAATTTAATTATTATTTTCAATGTGTAGGTGTAGACGGAACATCAATCGGACGTGCGGTCTGCGCGGTAGGGCTCATTATGCGTTCCTTAAGTGTTGCGCGTGCTTGATAAACGCGTGTGGGGGGGTCCAAACGGGCCGAATGAGGTCCAAATGGCCTTAAATCATACGACGTAAAATGATGACTGAATTGTGATGTGTTTGAGAAGACGACACATCAATCGGACGTGCCGTGTGCCCGCGGTGACCGGGAACGCCGTTCTGGTGTCATAAACGGCCAAAACGGGCGTCTAACGGTCAATGTCATAGCGAACGACATCGTATTGACCTTAAATCACAGGAAAACAATATAATTATTATTCGTGATGTGTAGGAGGAGACGGCACGCCCATCAAATGTGTGGTGCGCGTGGTACGGCCAAATGCGTCTTTTTCAACAGCTCTGCGCGCGCTAAAACGGCGCGTTGGGGGGTCAAAACCACCCGAACGACCTCAGAATGCCATGAAACCATAACAAATCAGCCGTTGTATGATTTTTAAAATGTTCGGATATAAGGAACATCAATCGGAGGTGTCGTTTGACCGCGGTGACCGGAAACGTGTTTCTGGTGTCCCAAAACACCAAAAACGGAGTGAGACGGTCGAATTCGGAGCAAACATGCTCTGAATGACCTAAAACCACACGAAAAAAATTAGGAATATTATTCGAGACATGTAGGAGGAGACGGTGTGCCTATCGGACGTGGGGTGCGCGCGGTACGGCCGAATGCGTCGTTTTCAGCAGCTCCGCGGGTGCTAAACCAGTGCGTTGGGGGGGGGGTTCAAAACCACCCGAACGACCTCGGAATGCCATGAAACTGTATGACAACAGCCGTTGTGTGATTTGTGAAATGGTTGGGCATAAGGGACGTCAATTGGAGATGTCGTTTGACCGCGGTGACCAGAAACAAGTTTCTGGTGCCATAAAACACAAAAAACGGCGTGAGACGGTCGAATTCGGAGAAAACATGCTCCGAATGACCTAAAACCACACGAAAACATTAGGAATATTATTCGTGATGTGTAGGAGAAGACGGTTCACCCATCGGACGTGCGGTGCGCACGGTACGGCCGAATGCGCCGTTTTTAGTAGCTCCGCTCGCGCTAAACCAGCGCGATGGAGGGTCAAAACCACCCAAACGACCTCGGAATGCCATGAAAACATACGAAAATAGCTGTTTGGTGATTTTTGAAATGGTCGGGTAGAAATCACGTCAATCATAGCTATGTTTTGACCACGGTGACAGAAAATGCGTTTCCGGTATCATAAAACACCAAAAACGGCGTGAGACGGTCGAATTCGGAGAAAACGTGCTCTGAATGACCTGAAACCACACTAAAACATTAGGAATATTATTCATGACATGTATGAGGAGACGTCACGCCCATCGGACGTGCGGTGCGTGCGGTACGGATGAATTAGCCATTTTCAGCAGCTCCGTGCTCGCTAAACCGGCGCGTTGGGGGGGTCCCAACCACCCGAACGAACTTCGAATTCCATGAAATCGTACGACAACAGCCGCTGTGTAATTTGTGAAATGGTTGGGCAGACGACACGTCAATCGGAGCTGTCGTTTGACCGCGGTGACTGGAAATGCGTTTGACGTGTCATCAAACACCAAAAACTGCGTGAGACGGTCGAATTCGGAGAAAGCGTGCTCCGAATGACCTGAAACCCCACAAAAACATTAGGAATATTATTTGTGATGTGTAGGAGGGGACGACGCACCCATCGAACATGCGGTGCGTGCGGTACGGCCGAATGCGTCGTTTTCAGCGCCTCGGTGCGTGCTAAAACGGCGCGTTGGGGGCTCAAAACTACTCGAACGACCTCAGAATGCCATGAAACCGTATGAAAACAGCCATTGTGTAATTTGTGAAATGGTCGGGTAGACGGAATGTCAATCGGAGGTGTCGTTTGACCGCGGTGATAGGAAATGCGTATCCGGTGTCATAAAACACCAAAAACCATGTGAGACGGTCTAATTCGGAGAAAACGTGGTCCGAATGACCTGAAACCACACGAAAACATTAGGAATATTATTAGTGACGTGTAGGAGGAGACGACGTGCCCATCGGATGGGCGGTGCGCGCGGTACGGCCGACTGCGTCATTTTCAGCAGCTCGGCGCGCGCTAAAACGGCGCGTTGGGTGGTCAAAACCACCCCAACATCCTCTGAATTCCATGAAACCGTACGAGAACAGCCGTTGTGTGATTTTTGAAATGTTCAAGCAGACGGCACGTCAATCGGATTTGTCATTTGACCGCGGTGACTGAAAACGCGTTTCCAGTGTCATAAAACACCAAAAACAGCATGAGACGGTCGAATTCGGAGCAAATGTGCTCCAAATGACCTGAAACCACACAAAAAAATGATGAATCTTATTCGTGATGTGTAGGAGGAGACGGTGCACCCATCGAACGTGCAGTGCGCGCGGTACGGCCGATTGCGTCGTTTTCAGCAGCTCAGTGCGCGCTAAAACGGCGCGTTGGGGGTCAAAAGCACCCGAACGACCTCGGAATGCCATGAAACCGTACGAGAACAACCATTGTGTGATTTGTGAAATGGTCGTGCAGACGGAACATCTATCGGAGGTTTCATTTGACCGCGGTGACCAGAAACGCGTTTTCGGTGTCATAAAACACCAAAAACGGTGTGAGACGGTCGAATTCGGAGAAGACGTGCTCCGAATGACCTGAAATGATAGAATTTCTTAAATTGGGGTTTTTAAATTATTATATCACCATGATTTGATGTCAGATTTAATTTTATTATATGTATATAATAACTGAATAATTATGTTCAATTTACGTTTGTTTTGTTTTTTAGTTTTTTTGTCTTATTGTAGGTTTTGAAGCAGATGATTGAAATAGATGGACCTGGTTGGATCGTTGAAGCACGTTTATCATTTATGATAGTTTTTATGTTTATGTTGTTTGAAATTGTTTTCCAATTTTTATGATTGTTACCTTGTTTTATCTCTGATTTTGCACCGTGAAGAAAAAAAACACAATTCGTACATTTCATTAATAAAAAGAAAAATATTTTATTTAATATTATATATATAAATATTTTCATTAATATATATATATATATATATTTTATTTAATATATATATTTATATTTATATTTATTTCGGTATGAATTTTTTTTTAAAAAAAATTTCCCAGTTTAGCGACCGCCATTGGCGGTCGCTTATGGCCGGAATTTCGGCCACCTACAGGGACCGCCAATGGCGGTCGCTGTTGGCCTACAGCGACGAAGCTGATGCGACCGCCATTGGCAGTCGCTAGGCGGTCTCTATAGGCCTATAGCGACCGCCAATGGTGGTCGCTAATGCCCGTATTTTAGTAGTGGTGACACATTTAATGTATTGATTGGTTATCACAAATATCATGCTAGTTATATCAATATTAAATCTAGTCCACAGTGAATCTATATCAATCAATTACAAGAAAATCCTTGTCATGATAAACACACATTATTACAATAAAAGATTCATTTATAATTAGGGGTTCTCTTATTCGAATGGTGTCCACAAGCTACTTCAAAATCCCACTAGATCCAAAGCGACTTTAAAGAATAGTACAATTTATCAATTAATTTATTTAGTTTGATGATATGTTGGACCAATTTTTATATTTAATATACTAGAAAATTATCAAACCATAGGGTTAAGGTTTATACCCACTACCATTATTTATAAAAGGATACAAGGCTTCGAATAGCAAACACTAATAATGATAATGGTGGTAAATATTGAAAGGATGATCCTAGTCAGAACTGATCATAATCAAAACTAACATTACACATGGTTAAGAGATTACAATGGAATGATTGGTGACCAATGGGAGATAAGGTGAAACCTAACCAAAACTTCATGCCATGGATGAGATGAGTAAACGGGATGTCTGAAATAAAGAGTTCCACTCCAAAATCATCTAGAAATTACCCTATGGTCAATTGGGGGAATATTCATGTGATAGAAATAAAAAATAAACCACACATCATACATTAAAACTAATTCATGGGAAATTACATGGCATGTAATTCAGTTCCATGTTGTTTAATTCTTTTTAAAGGAATTGATGTAAAACCCATCACCTTGACTGAATATATAATTTTCCTAAACATTACATGAGGGTTACACATTTACACAGATTTTAAATTTCATGTATATGGTTTACAGTCACGTTTACTTATATAAACCTAAACCCACTTTTTGACTTCTCAACATACCATGAATCCATGGTAATACTTGAACTATTTATACCAAGACTCCATTAATTCAAATAATCACATATCTACAAATGAAATACCATTTTCCACAAAAGGCTTTATGTGTGTATCCTATGTGTTTTGATCAAGTTTCCTCACAACCGAAGTTTTCTTTTAATAAACAAACATATTTACAAGGAAACTGCACATGCAATATGTTTTCAACAGGATTAAAAACTGAAGAAAAATAATTTCACTGAAAAAATCATAGTGATACGTAAAAATAAAAAGGCAAAATAATATAATAGGATAATAAGATGTTGTTTTGAGAGTATAGAATTGATATGGTTATGTATTGGATGAACGAAATGTATTTTTATGTTTGAAGAGTGACGAATATTGGTTGGCCTTTTATAAGTGGGGGGAGAGGACCCAAATTGAATTTTTAAAAAATAATCAATTACACCCACAATTTTATCATCCCTCATGCATAATAAAAGGGTAATACTGAACCCTTATATGATATAAGGTTGAAATGTGTCCATATAGAGTATTTGGAATCTGTTTTTTTTTGTCATTTTAACCCATATCTTATATTTTTAATCCCCTATTAAGCAGTTTTTTACCACAATCATGGTAATTAATTTTTTCTAATTGTTACTATTCATAATGGTAAAAAATTAATTTGAAATTAATAGATAATATATATTATTGTGAACTCAAATATTGAATCAATTTTTTCAATTTCAATTAATAGAATTTTAAGAATCAAATTTGAAATTATTCCCCCATACACAATGAAAAAATGTGTTTCCACAATGAAAATTCTCAAAAGTATTGAAGAATTTAATATAAAAATTAATTATGAAATTTATTCCAATGAAATATCTTATTTTAAAAATAATATAATTGAACTAATTCTACTTTAAAAATTTAAAATATAATTATACATGGTAAATAATTTAAATAAAAAGAATGTTTTCAATAAAAATCAGTATTTTTCACAATTCATTGAAAAGTGTAACTTATTAGAAAATGTAACACCCTAAGATTTCATAATACGTTATTTCTTCAAAGTAATTCAATAACTTGCAGTACACACAAAATAGAGTTCTAGCACACCATGAATTACCAAATGAGCCATTCAAAAGCGATTATGAATAATATTTCCTGACTTTTGAACTTTTTAGAATCCTTATAATTTTAGAATCAATATTGTGAGTTTCTTATACATAATGTAAGAAAAAATACATTTATTTCAGATAAAAGAAGTATTTTTTAAAAATTGAAATTTTTCCGCCTTTTAATGGAGAACCCTCTTTAAATCCAATATTTGAAACTTTTATGTATTCAATTTGAAAAAATAAACTTCTTTCTTTAGAATTGGGAAATAAGAATTTAGTTTCAATAAATTTTTGGTGTTTTTCTAATAACTTTCATATTTGGGTGAATAGTAAAAAAGACTATATTTTAACAGAAAACAACTTTTTTAATCCAAATAATTTCTAGTGTTAAATTATAAATTTTAAAGGTTTTAAGTTATAAATAGATTATATTTTTATCATTTAATCCAATGTTGGACATTGTAAGTAATTTCACATTGAAATTGGACATAAACATGTGTCAATCTTTTGATTGTTATTATTTCTTAAAAATACGCTTTTGGTTTTGACAATGGTAATTAATTTTAAATTAATAAATTCAAATTCTATTATTTGAATTTTGTAAAATGGACTTCATTTTTGAATTCATAATATCAAAATTATCTTAGGGTAAATTTTTTTATTTTTCTGAAAACATTCAATTTTTGATGAATAGTGAAATACATTGTGTTATTATTTAAAATCGAATTTTTATTTAAATAATTAATTATTTTACTTAAATATATTTTAATTAAATATATATATATATAATACCTATATATGTTCAATTTAATTCATTGGAGTCGTTTTATAATAAAATTTGATATATAAAATTTATCGAACCTCTTACCATCTTTTACCCACCTCCTAGGAGCATTTGCAAATTTGCATAAAATATAATTTTACCGCATCTATGTGGTGAATTTAAAAATTCTGAGAGACACAGTTGATATCAGTAAGTAAAATGTGGTTAAATAAGATGAAAATAATTTTTGGTGAAAAGTAACATTTGACTTTTATTTACCAGGGTTAAAAGTAAATAGGGTAAATAAGGGTAAAAATGATATCATAATTATCTTAACACATGTCCTAATTCTATTGGAAAAGTGTAATTCAACCAAAAACAACATTTGGAACAAAATATGATCCTTTAGTTCCAGTTGTATTAGATTAGGACATTTATTATTATTTAATTAAATGAAGAGTTAAAAGTGTTAAATTCAATGTTTAATAAATAAAATTTTTTAATATAGGGTTACAAATAATATAAATTAGACTATAAATATTAATTAGAAAGATAAAAATATTTCATACATAATGGTATATTATTTAAAAATTTATATATTAAATAATTTAATTTATTTATGAAACAATAATAATGCAGTAGTTAGATTATTAATGAAATAATAAAATAATTGATATTATAAATACACAAATAAATGTAATTTGAGACTTTTTATGAATTAAACATATTTTATAGGTTAATATGACATTTTAGGGTCGATTAAATTAATTTTTTTTGAACTAATAGAGCTGTTATGAATTTAGAAAAAACAAAATATGAAATAGTGTCAAAATTGACATAAAAGAATTTATAAAACAAATATTATATTATTAATGGGTATTATATTCCTATATATCTTAGGTTCTGCAAAAGGGCTTAAATACTATTATATATGTCATTAATTAACCACTTGGGGTTCTCTTGGAAGTTTATAGTAAGTTTATTAACCACATAATACAAAAATACAAAGAGACATTGTAAAAGTCAAAATATTTAACAAAGAGTTAAATATAAAAGATATGGCTAATATTGTGACCGAAACCTATCTAAAACCTATTAGTTGAGTGGTTTTCGATCTATCCCCACCATATCCTATAAATAATTACTTTTGTAGACATTATAAATCGAAAATTATTTTATTATAAAATAATATTTTAAGTTTTTCCTAAGGTGCCCTTCTCCCCTCTTTTAAAAGGGAACTTCCCCTTCTCTCAAATTCACACCTCCAAAGCCATTTGGATCGGCCAACACCTACCCAAATATCCTTCCATGTATCCTAAATTCATATTAGATTCCTTCCCTTGGTCAGAAATCTAACATATAAACCCATTTTGATCAAATCAAAAGGAAGAACCTCGAAGAAGAGGTAATGATTTCACCACCCTCTTTCAAGTTCTTTTCTTCTTCCACTTACTCTTTTTCTGTTATTACCAAACCAAAATAATAAAACCAGTACCTTTTATATACTATGATGTTATTATAAATATTGAAAAACCATATTCATTATTCTATCCATCCTATGAATGATAATGTCCCCATGCGTGCTTACGTACGACTTACCGTCTCCACGCCGTGGTGTAATTTTTTATTCAACACTATGTTATTTGGATGGATATAATGATGAGTAATATATATAAATAATTATAATAACAGGATAAACTCTCTGTAAAATTAATATACCATAAAATTCCACACCTTTAAGGAAATTATATTGTCGCTCATGCATACGTACGGAATACCGTCTCCACGATGCGATGAGATTCATTTCCACATTCAACATTCATAGATGATTATAAAAATATATATTACTAATAAGTATGTAATATATGAAATAATAATGATACGGGATATATATATATATATGTACTTACATATATCTTATTCACTTACTTATGTTCAATGCGATATGAAAACATTAACAGCGTTTATGTGTTTGTACGGCCTAACGTCTCCATAAACGGTGTTTTCTATTTCATATATCTATGTATATAAATATTTATATTCTAAATATATATGATATATAAATCATGTTTTATATTCTGGATGTATTTAAATCATGACCTAATTGATACAATCAAGAATAACAAGTTAAAACACGTATGATAAAGAAAGCGATTATTACCCAGAATATTATTTTAAGATGAAAATCATTATTAAATGGGCAGTATAATGTCATAAATGAATCATGTATGATATAATAAATATTAATATGGTTCTGTTATAATTTAATAACATATTATGGTCATTATACATGAGGTTAAACGTACCCTTGACTAAAGGAAAGTGCAAGGTAAGGGTTCTTTTCACAATCTCTTTATTATCCGTTGTTGTTTTTCCGTAAGTATCTACTGGGACATATTTATTATCCATGTCCAGATTTCATAAAAGATTATTCAAAGGGAATATTTTTAAGGTAATTTTTAATAAAAAATCATTTTGAAATGTTTTAATGATTTATTCTTCTAAACCTTTCTCATTAATTTCTACGTTTTCAAAATTGTTTTAAGGATTTATTGGTATGGACACGAATGTTTAAAAATGTTAATTCATTTCAGAAGTTCCAAAGTGGTATGGGACACATTGATTAGAAACTATCTTTTAAATGGATTCCTTTATAAACTATGAGACTTTTAAATGATTTCATGAAAAAGGGATATTTCTCTCAAATATTTTTATTGACCATTTTCAAATATATCAACATCTTTTACCAGATATTATTCTTGAGCGTTGTTGATTTATTATCAAACAAATATACCATATTATATTTAATTTTTTGTGATATTTTTGTCTGTGGATGAGTTATATTTATTCCATTCATGGTTTGTGGTGAATTTGTTGACATTTCATATTCTAGTTTTAATTCAATTGTATATGTTATATTTCAACATTTTCTTAAGATGAATGTATTGGACTAATATTTTCTAGTTTGGGTACTGGTAAAAGTAAGCCCTCATGTTTGGGGTTTGGTTATTGTAGTCCATCTGGGATAGAGTCTGATTTCAGAGGGTCTCTGGGTTGGAGTCATATTATAGAGGCTCTCCGGGATGGAGTTTGGTTATAGAGGCTCTCCGGGTTGGGGTCTAGTTAGAGTTAGCTCCTTGGTCCTGGCAAGAGACCTTGACACAGAAATTAATGTTTGGTTCTATAAATTCCTTCATTATGAAAATGATATTGATGGTCATTCGACTATTAGAATACCTGTGATTAAGTTTTATTATAAAATTATTTACTCATCTCATATGCTTCCATAAAGTATTCATGTTTATTATCTCTAAAGTCATGTGTGTTCAATTATTCACCATGCCTAATGTTTATGTTATTTTCTGCGGTATTAATTACTCTTACCGAGCATTTGAGCTCACCCCTTTATTATGTTTCATTTTCCCAGAATTCAAGAACTGTTTTATGATTGATAAGTAGGGTTAATATAGGGCATTAATGGCGTTATCCAAGGATCATTTACATTTTGTTTTGTTTTCAAATTTGTAATTTAACGTTCAGGTATGCATTCTATTTTACAATACTGCTAAACTGATCTGTCTTTTGGAACATGATTCCTTGAAATCATGCCAATCTATTAAAATAATGCACTGACTCTATAAATCTGGGGTTGGGGCGTTATAGTGGGTATCAGATGAAGTTTAGAAATAACATTGGAAACTAGATTTAGATAAAATCTGATTAGATAGAATTACCCTAAGATAGACATTGAGGATTATTATAGAAGAACTTCCGAGAATTTTAGTACGGTAGAGATTTTTTGAGGTTTCTATGCAATAAATCCCTATATGGATACAAGCAGGTATAGGTGGCTCTGGCACAGAAGTACCTAGGGGTAAAACCCTAAAACACTGCTCGGAGCTAGACTCGAACAGGAACTGGTGCATGACAACGGGCCTTGCTGCACTCTTGGTTACGACATTCTCGAGGGATATGCATAAGATAATTCACATTTTCATTACAAGCCATTATAAAGGATTTATGAGTAAATACATCCTTAAAGAAATCCTTTTTATGATTATGGATTATATCAATAAACTATTCAATTTACGTTAGGTATTTTACTAGTTTGGAATTATGAATTGTGATTCAAAAACTGGCCTAGTGTATTTCATTGTTACGAAATGGTGCCTAGTAGAAGGAATGATAACTCCATCAATACGTATGATGAAAAAATAAAAAAGGATCATTTCTTTCCTGGTATTAAGACCACATTTAGAATGGAAATAGTCTCCCACGTATTCTCAACATATGAAAAAATAATATCGTGTGTTAATATGATACGAAAAGAATTCTCTGAGTCCAATGGATTTTAAGGGAAGGAAGAAAAGAAAAGGATGGTAGAAAGAATGGTGGATAAAGGGAAGAGGTGAAAGTAGGTTTTTCCAATATGTGATAAATTTTGAAATAATCACCTTGGTAAATGCTTGAAGGGAATGAGAGTTTGTTATAAGTGTGGATAAAAAGGACACCAAGTATGTGATTGCAAGGGTAAGAATAAGGTTTTAATGTAAAATGCTTCATCTACAAGGAATTGTGACACTACGCGAATCAATGTCCCAGTCATCAGAGTATACCTCAATTGATGCTATGGGATAATAATCAAGTAATGATTCTACCTCAGATGAAGAGGAATGACAAGTGTTCTTATGTGGTTATTATAGAATTATTCCATTTGAGTGTTGTATCAACAATATACTAGTTATATGAATTATGGAGATAAATAAGGATTGTACTGTAGTACTATTTTGTTGAGGATTTGAGATTATATGGTTCTAAGAAAAGATACATAATAGTAAGCTACACTTTTTGGTAAAAACATGGTTGAAGGAAAGGTAATTCTTAATATGGTCTTGATAATGAGGTAGCGATTTTGGATTAAGAGATGTTTAATTTGGATAAAATATATTGGATATTCTTGACATCCTTGGAATTGATTAATTGTTTGTTTATTTCATCATTTTTGTAACATTAAATTTTTTTGGATATAAGAAATATATCCAGTTTTATATAAGAGATAAGGGAGAATGAATGTAAAAAATACGGTTTTTTGGTAATTCAGGGTGTTGCCATGTTTTTAAATAATACACGATGAAGGTGTTCACATGTTATTATGTTGGAAAAATGATCTTCATTGTGTTTAACATCCCTATAAATTTTGGACTGCGAGTTTGGATAGATTTATATTGGATAATTCTGATGGTTGGAATGGATTAATGTTGAAATTGGATACTATTATTAAGGTTATTTTTGGATTGTTATAAAAAGGACAACACACAGACTGTGTGAAAACCCATCGCATCGGACAAAGCTGCAGGAATCAAACCCACAACCATAGTGCGATTGGGATTTATCACCGACCACTAGACTACGTGTAGTCCCTGGATTGAATAATTTTGTTTATTTTGTTTAGGATTCTGATAGGTGAATTATAAATTAATTATTTTTGGAACCCTATATGATTAGGATAAATAGAATATATATTTTGAAATATTTTGGAGTGAAAGATGAGTTTGTGGTAGGAATTAGTTGAATAATGAAACACTACCTGTCAAGTATATATATAAATATAATTATTTATACTATTATATGCGTAAATTAATTATCAAAATTTAGGTAATGGATCATAAAACCAAAAATGTGTTATCCAAAAACATTATGTTTTGTTGAACAAATGGTATTTTAAATAATTATAGACTGATGTATTTGAGGCCCTCAATTTTACACTTGTTTGTGATTGATGACTTCAATAACTCCCTATAAATATTTATTTTTTCATCCAATTATGTGTCTTTAATGTCCACCAATTTTCTCCTAATAAAGAACATAATTTGGTGGTGACCCTTTCATTTCTCTTTTCCTCTTATTAAGAATAAATTTTATTAACACAATTTCCAATATGAGTTTTCCCATAATGGTATTTTCTATTTTTAACATTTTATTTTCAAATAACAATTTAAAATTTCGACGACGCAATGAATTGAATGAGGGAAGAATGTAACAACCCAATACTTCATAGAACATTATGTCTTCAAAGTAATTCAAAAACTAGCACTACACACAACACTGAGTTCAAGCGCACCACGACATTCCAAACTAGCCGTTCAAAAGTGGTTGTGAATAGTATTAACTAAATTTTGGACATTATATAATTATTATAATTTTCGAATCCATTTTGTGATTTTCTTAGACATAATGTAAGAACAAATTCATTTTTTTCAGATAAAAGAAGTATTTTTTAAAAATTGCAATTTTATCGCCTTTTAAGGGTGAACCCTCTTTAAATCCTATATTTGAAACTTTTATATATTGAATATTAAAAAATAAACTTCTTCTTTAGAATAGGTATATAATAATTAGGTTTCAATAAATCTTGGGTGTTTTCCTGATAACTTTTATATTTGGATGAATTGTAAAAAATACTATATTTTAACTGAAAACAACTTTTATAATCAAAATAATTTATAGTGTTAATTTATACATTTTAAGGGGTTGGATGTATAAATAGATTATATTTTTACCATTTAATACAATGTTGGTCATTGTAAGTAATTTCACTTTGAAAATGGAAATAAACAAGTGTCAATATTTTGATAGTTATTATTTCTTAAAAATATGATTTTTGGTTTTGATAATGACAATTAATTTTAAATTAATAAATGCTGCTTTTAGGTTTTTTATTTTTTAATATGGACTTTATTTTTGAATTTAGAATATCAAAATTATCTTGGGGTAAAATTTTGGTAATTTGTTTGAAAACATTAATTTTTTGATGAATAGGGAGAAACAGTATGTTATTATTTAAAACCGACATTTCATTGAAATAATTATTTATTTTATTTAAATTTATTTTATGTCAAAATATTAATAAAATACCTATATAAGTTCAATGAAATTAATTGGAGTCATTCTATAAAAAAATAAGATTTATAAAATATTATCGAATGTTTTACCATCTTTTACCAAACTCCTATGAGCATTTAAAAATTTTCATAAAACATAATTTTACCGCTTCTGTGAGTTGAATTTAAAAAGTACGATAGAAACGGTTGATATTATTATGTAAATTGTGGTTTAATAAGATAAAAATATTTTTTGGTGAATAGAAAATCTTGACTTTTATTTTCCACGGTTAAAATTAAATAGGGTAATTAAGGGTAAAAATATAATCATAATTACCCTAACACATGTCTTAATTCTATTGGATAAGTGTAATTAGATCAAAAACAACCTTAGGAATAAAATATGATTCTTTATATTCACATGGATTAGATTAGGACAATTATTATTATTTAATTTAAAGAAGAATTAAAAGTGTTAAATTTAATGTTTAATAACTAAACCGTTTTTAATATATGTTTACACATAATATAAATTAGACTATAAATATTCATTAGAAAGATAAAAATATTTACTACATAATGGTATTTTATTTATAATTTTTAGACATTTTATATTCTAATTTATTTATGACATAATGATGATGTAGTAATTAACATATTAATGAAATAATAAAATAACTGATATTATAAATACCCATATAAATTTAATTTGAGACTTTTTATGAATTCCACTAATTTTATAAGTTAATATGACATGTCAGGGTTGATTAAATAAATTTTTCTCGACTTAATAATGTTGTTATGAATTTATCAAGGACAAAATACCAAATAGTGTCAAAATTAACATAAAAGAGTTTTTAAAACAAATATTATATAATAATTTGGCGTTCTATTCCTAAAAATCTAAAGTTCGGCCAAAGGGATTAAATACTATAATATAGGTCATTAATGTCCACTTGGGGTTCACTAGGATGTTTATAGTAAGTTTATTAACCATATAATATAAAAATACAAAGAGACATGTTAAATGAAAAACTATTTAACATTGAGTTAAATATAAAAGATAAGGTTAATATAGTGACCCAAACCTGTCTAAAAACTATTAGATGAGTGGTTTTTGACCCATCCCCACCTTATCCTTTAAATAATTCATTTCTGATCCATTATAAATCGAAAATGATTTTATTATAAAATAATATTTTATGTTTTTCCTAAGGTTTCATTCACCACTCTTGTAAAAGGAAACATTCGCTTCTCTCAAATTAACACCTCCAAAGCCATTTGGCTCTACCAACCGCTGCCCAAATATCCTCCCATCTATCCTACCTTCATCTTAGAGGCCATCCTTTGGTCAGAAAGCCAATATAAGGACCCTTTTCATCAAATCAAAAAGAAGAACCCGAAGAAGAGGTAATGATTTCATCACCCTATTTCAAGTCCTTTTTTTATTCCCCTTACAATTTATTTAAGGTAATGATATTGTCGCTCATGCGTATATACGGATTACCATCTCCACGATGTGATGAGATTAATTTCCACGTTCACCATTCATCGAAAATTATAAAAATATATATTACTAAGAAGTATGTAATATATGAAATAGTAATGATACTGGAGATATATATATATGTGTATATTTATGTAATTATATATATATTGTTCACTTACTTTCGTTCAATACGATTTGAAAATATAAATGGCGTTTATGCATACGTACGACCTACCATTTCCATAAATGGTGTTTTCCATTTCTTATATCTATCTATTATAAATATTTATTTTATAAATATATATGATATATAAATAAAGGTTTATATTCTATAAGTATTTAAATCACGATCTAAAAGATATGATCAAGAATAACAAGTTAAAACATGTATGATAAAGAAAGCGATTATTACCCAAAATGGAAATTTAACATGGAAATCATTATTAAATAGGTAGTATAATGTCATAAATGAATCATGTATGATATTATAAATATGAATATGGTTCTGGTATAATTTAATAACATACTAGGGTCATTATGCAGGAAGTTAAACGTACCCTTAACCAAAGGAAAGTGCAAGGTAAGGGTTATTTTCACAGGCTTATTATTATCTAATGTTGTTTTTACGTAAGTATCTACTAGGACATATTTATTTTCCATGTCCATGTCTCATAAAAAGAGTTTTCAAAGGGAATATTTTTAAGGTATTTTTTACTAAAACATCATTTTAAAATGTTTTAAAGATTTATTCTTCTAAACCTTTCTCATTAATTACCATGTTTTCAAAATAGTTTAAAGGAATTATTTGTATGGACATAAATGTTTTAAAATGTTAATTCATTTCATAAGTTTCGAAGTGTTATGGGACACATTGATTCAAAACGATCTTTTAAATGGATTCATTTATAAGTTATGTGACTTTTAAATGATTTCATGAAAAATGGATATTTCTCTCAATGATTTTAACTGGTCATTTTCAACTATGTCAACATCCTTTAAGATATTTTATTCTTGATGGAGGTGGATTTCTTATGATACAAATATTAGATATTTTATTTAAGGTTTTGTGATATTTTTTACTGTGGATGCATTATTTTAATGTCATTAATGGTTTATGGTTATAGTATTGACATTTCGTATGCTAGTTTTAATTCGATTGTTTATGTTGTATTTTAACCTTTTCTTTAGATTAATGTATTAGACTAGTATGTTCTGGGATGGAGACCTATAAAAGTTAGCCCTCCGGGTTAGGGTCTAGTTACAGCAGTCCCTCTGGGTACGATTCCATTTGTAGAGGCTCTCTAGGTTGGAGTTCGGTTACAGAGGTTCTCCGGGATGGAGTCTGGTAACAAAGGCTCTACGGGTTGGGGTCCGGTTACAGTTGTCCCCTAAGTCCTAGAACGAGGCCTTGACATAAAAATTAAATTTTCTACTATACATTCACTCATTATGAAAATGATATTGATTTTCGTTCTACTAGTAAAATATGTGTGATTATGTTTTATTATGGAATTATTCACTCAGCTCATATCCTTCCATAATGTATTCAGGTTTATTATCTGTAAAGTCATGTGTCTTCAATTATTCACCTTACCTAATGTTTATGTTATCTTCTGCTGTATTACTTACCCTTACTGAGTGTTTGACCACACCCCTTTCTTATGTTTCATTTTCCCAAGATTCCAAGAAGTTTTTTATGATTGATAAGCAGAGTTAGGCTAGGGGATTAATGGATTTCTCAAAGGATCATTTACGTTTTTTATTTTCTAATGTGTAATGTAACGTTCATATATATAATCTATTTTCCATGACTGCTAAACTGATCAGTCTTTTGAGACTTGATTCCTTGTAGTCCATCCAATGTTTTAAAATAATCCACAGACTTTGGGAATCTAGGGTCGGGGCATTACATAAAAGTCCCAAATATTCAGACAGAGATAATTTTGATATGAAGAATTTAATAATGAATTTAATTTAATAATAAACATTCTAAAAGATTCAAAAACCAATTTTACCAAGAGTGTGCATGAACCAAAGAAACCACATTCTTTTAAAACAAATACAATTTTTCAAAAAACATTTCTTTTACATTGAAATGATGATGATTATTATTTTTAGTCAATATATAACCAATAAATGTCTGTAAACTATATATTTATCATAATTTTTATAGTCCAATTCCATCCTTCCAATTTAACAGGTATATTATAATGGTCATGTTTATATTATATTTAAATATAGTGCCATAATTCATTTAAATTCAGTGGTGTGTTCATCACAAGCTATTAAATAAGTTGAATATATTTTAAATTAAATGAATAATAAATTATCAGGGTGTTACGTCATAGATCCTGAATATTATCTAAGAATATAATATTTTTTGATATGACCCCTCTTCATTATCACTCCTACCAGGCCAGTAATGATGATGAGAATGAACCCCCCCAATCCCACATTTAATAGACCAGGGGTTATTGACTATCATTGAGTGTATAAAATTTAAATAAAGGAGGTATTAGCCTTAATATAAAATCCATGATATAAGGTAAAATCCACTTCAAAAATATCACATAAATTGACATGAATCAAAATAGATTGATAAATTTTTTATCTATTTTGGAAATAATATATATATTCTAAACAAAATATAGGTAGGGACCATACACTCAAATTTATCAAGGCTAACTACTCAAGAAAATAACACCTAGCTCAATCACCAACCAACTCCGGAATACCTGAAAAAATATTTTATAAATAGGGGTAAGAATACATGTATATTCAGTAGAATAGTTCTTGGAACCTATCATGGAAATTAAAAAAAACGTACAAAATCTAAGTAAATATAGACAATAAACCAACACATTACCTAAGAAGCTTAAACAATATCCCCTACACTCCAAGTACCACTCACCAAATAATTTTCAAAATAAAAAATATATATTAAAATAAATATTTATATGAAATTAACCCCATAAACACTTCCCCAATGTTTTCATACCCTCAATCCCCAATACCAAAACTCATATAAATTCCCTCAATAATTCATCATTCCCATTTAGACAGCAATATTAAACCCAGACCATCCACTCATCTTGAATGTCATGAACATATAAATTTTCCACAAACATAAATAATATTTATTTTTAAACCCATTACAATGATTATATCATGAATTATGCCTCATTCAACTATTAAAAATTTTAGTAGATTCATAGGGAATAAATCTATTCAGATTATGAATCATTTAAATTCTATAACTGTAAGACACTATATCCTAGACATATATTCTTGGAAAACCAGATTTCTATCATAGCCAATGTAGGTACATACCCAATAACTCAATCTACTGCATCCTAAATATGAAAAAACATCATATTACATCCGAAGGGTGATCAGTGATAAGGTAGTAGTCAACCATATGTTCCCTCAACAACCTTGATGTTGGGGAAGACAACCGGAGTGAAAAAAACATTTTAGAGTCTGTATGAATACTTAACTTAGGTGGGGGGATATAAAATAAAAAATATAAAATTATAATATTTTCAAAAAATAGACTAAGGGAAACTACCAACCCATGATTGAAATTAGAATTATTGTCCCTCATGAAAACCCAACTATCATAACTAGGATTTGGAATCAACTTACCACCTAAGAACATGATCATGAAGAACAATCATTATTAATAATGTATTAATTCAATAACTAAATTATCACTTAATATCATCCATAGATCAGTCCTAGATTAATCGTTTACCTTGACCATTAACAATCCAAGCTATTTAGATTAAAATATTCCAATAAATAAATTTATACTCCCCACTTTTAGAGCATGAAATCCATGGTTTCATCTCATAGGGCCATTACTAGGATCAAAACCCAATCCTATAAGTTTATTTTTTATTTTATTAATAATTATAAAATACTAGGTACTATATGATGAAACCAAACCCATCTCAAAAGGAGATAATTCTTGAAGGAATAAGTAAACTGTATCTAGCTAGAAATAAAGAAAAATATTTGACCAATGAGAAAATAAACATTAAGAAATAGTGAAAAATAAAAATGGAAAATACTAGATATTCACCCATACTAACCTATAAATCAGTATCCAAACACAACCATCAAACATCAGGCTATTCCAACTCTCAACTTATTCCATCTATATCACAATCACCAATAAAAAACCACTATCATAACCATGTTTATCAACCTATCCCATTCCAAATTCATACAAAAATAATAGGATTCAAAATAATTCATATAAATGTATCTAACAAAATAGAAAAAAACTATGTATCCTAAAATATTTTCCAAAAAAAAATAATTCAAGGGGAAGCTAAGTCCATTGAAAATTTGAATATGTATAGAATGCCTGATATAATGGAATGGTTGTGATTATAACTACCCAAAACATTCAATTTCTATAATCATAATTTTAAAGTACATTATTCAATTAACCAATTCATTATGCAGAGGATTCAACAATAATAAAATAATATCCAATTGATAAAAATAGAATTAATGACTATAAACATGCTTAAGAAACACATCAATATTAAACCATTAAGAGGAGGGAAGGGTAAATTCAATTCTTATTTCTCATTAAGTTTTCACTTTACCTTACCATATTTAAAAATTTTATCCAATTTATACCATTAAATTATTTCAAATAATAATATAATACATAGAAAAAATAGCACACTCCTTATAAAATATCACGATGCATCTATAAATATACCATAGTCATAAGTGACCAAATTACCCTTTCCATAATTTTGCATTCTCTATTTTTCATAATATTATCTCTATTAATTTAAATTAACACCATTTACCCATTGATGTTAAAGCATGATAATACCACATCAAAAAATATATGTAAATAAGAATATAAATCCACTACCCTTATATGATGCTTCCAATGTTTACAAAATGACAATAGAAATAGTGGACACAAATATCTAAATATCTAATTCTTTGAGGAATTCATGATCCCTAAATATATCAACTATCAATGTATTATCCATAAATAATTAATATAAACCCTATGAACGAATATAAATAAATCTTATATAGCATGGAAAGAGAGATCAAGAGAGAGAGAGAGAGTGAATGAGAAGCATGAGGAAGAATAAAAGTCACCTTAGATCACCCATTAATCGATCACTTGAATTTGTGGGTTAGTGCATTGAAAAGGATATTTGAAACCTCTTAAATATATCCTTTGGTGTCCTAGGGATTGAAGGAGAAATAAGGAAAATTATAATTTGAATAGAACATCCAAATTTAAACCAATAATACTTTTAAGGACACTATGGAAAAACACCTCTAACAATTCCTTAATGGTTATGATTTTCCCTAAAAAATACTGAAATAATGGAGGTCACTCAAAATGGTAGGATCAAATCTTATCTATAGAAATCATTGAGAAAATACTCCCATTCCAAAACATTTTCAAACCATGATCCAATAAAACATGTGGAGAACCATGGTGCAACTGATACACAAAATTTCAATGATCCTTAAGTTGACAAAGCTAAGGAATTCAATCCCTTGGATTAAATTTTTAATCCCATAACCATTATATTAGTCCATATTTTGAAGAGATTAGTGAGAAATTGAAACCCTATATCACCATAATATTTCCCAAAGAACCACATTGTACGGGTCTTCAATAAGGATTAACCAATAGAACAAGCCACCTACAACCTAAAATAGGAACATGGCCTTAAAATAATGTACAATCTCAAAATTAAATAAACTCACCAAAAATAAACTATACCACAACCTAACCAATACTACTTCACCGCCCCTACTCATGCTAAAATCCTGGATCAAGATGCACTTTCACTCCTTCCTCTTTTCCTGAACACCTCTCATTGTTGAATAACACGAAGGAATAGATCATAAAAATTATATCCATTTCATTAGATACCTATGAATAAGTTATATTCCATTATAATTAAAATAATACTATAATGGGAAGTACTATAAGTTACAAATATAACCACCCAACGAGATACCACTCAAGGGGACCACTATATAAAATAGAAACCAACTTACTAAAAAGAATGTATAATGCCCCAATATTTATTCAACCTATAATAAATTATTTTTAAGATTTAATTTTCTTATATTACCATGGACCACTTTAGTTTTAAAGTTTTAGAAAATTATTTTATAGCTCTTAGATAAAAACCCATTTATTAAAAAGGAGTCACTTCTACTCAGTGTCTATTTTTTCACAATATAAATCTTTAAAAAATGAAACACATTTATTTTAGAAAAATAATCAAGATTTAATAATTAAATTCATAAATATTCTTAATAATTATAAAAACATATGAAAAAAGATTATAAAACATGGGATAATCCCAAAAATCTCAGAAAAAGACATAAAAAAGAATAATATATATATATTATTCCATTTTAAAACCATATGATCTTACAAGTGAGTTTCTATTTATATAGTAAACATTGAGATGAGATAATTTTTTACAAACAAATAATATCAAATTTACTACCCATATTTTTTCATAATTAATGATAAAAGAAAACATAAATTAAAAATCAAAATCATTAGTTTTTTGGTGAAAACATGAGAGATAATGAAGAATAATTTCTTAAAAACAATCAGTTTACAATTATTGGTTTTAATCATTTCTTTAATCAAAATATAATTATCACACATTTTGAAAAACAAAATTCTATGAAAATTCTTAATGATAAATAGATAATTTATGTAGCTGGCATTGTACATCATCATCAAAGAACAGTTATAATAAACCATACAAATTGAATAACCTACTTAGTTAATTCCAACATAATTCTCTAGAGAACATAATCAATAACCAAATGATTGGTGAGATATATCATTCTCAATTTTCACCATATATAATCTCAAATAACTATACAATAAAAAAACACATAGAATATTTAATGCAAATAGTAAAATCTATTAAAATATTCGCTTTATCACATATACATAAGCACATCTGGGCTTCACGTAAAAGAAAGAAACAAATCCCTTTTAGTTGGAAACTCTTTAAAAAAATCCTAAGAGAATGATAAGTGGGATATTCATTTCAAATCACATTAAATCATGAAAAGGAAACATCATAATCAAAAAAATTCATAATTGTTGTACATAATGGTCATGAATTGTACTTTAAATAATGATTCCTTTCATACATTTAGAATAATATCAAGAAAAAATTATTTTGAAATTTTTTAACTGAATGAATTTAAAACCTACATAAATAAAAAAATGATTTTTTAATATTTATTTCAACATTTATTTCATTATATTAATAATATAATTGAATCATTTTAAAGAACATGGATATGGTGGATTTTTTTTAAAAAACATTTTAAGTTTTACAATTATTTTCTAAAGACAAATACCCTACATCAACATAAATTTTGACCCAATGAACTATTGAAGGATAGAACATTGATTATATTTTAAAATACTATATTTTATAGATAATATTGATAAAATATATCTACAATACAGCTTATACACCACAAAAAAATATTAAATATCTCAAACATCATGGTGGTATTTCATTGTTTAAATTTTGGTTTCAATCTATATTTTTGTTAATGAAATCTTTCCCATGAGTATGAGGAACTCAGGAATTTTTTGGGGGGTTCAAGGTATTAATGAAAAAGGAAAATTTTCATTTTGTATGTGTTTCATGGTTTTCACTCGGTTAGTGAAAACCATATGAGTGGGGATCCAAACCATTCGGTTTGAGATAGTTGAATTCCTCACAAATGGAAAATTATTTTTCAAACCATGTGGCCCCCTATGTTACCATGGAACTCAAATCGTCTTCAACCAAGTATGACATATTGTTGGTGCATATTTTTGGAAATGGTTTATCCAAACCATGAACCCATAAAAAATTGGTATTTTTCAATTTTCCACAGTGGGATTTTTAGTTACTCACCAGATTTATAATCCCATTTATTCTCATACATCCCTTGTGATGATGAAAATCTCCCAAGACCTCCAAAAGATTTATCTCCATCATTTATAGGTTGTTTGGTGAACAATTAGTTTCCAATCAAAGATCTGAGAAATTCTAATCATCATCTTGATTATTTTTTCCATATTAGGGTTTTTGTTTCCCACCATCTTCTTATAAAGTCCCAAACACTTATTTTTCAATAGCATCTTGGCTAGTTCTTCACATGGGGCTTGAATTAAAATATAAGGATACAATTAAGAGTTTGTTTGTAAATAGATTCAAGGTAGGTGGTCAATATGTTATATCTTGTAGTCATTTTGCATATTTGATCATGTTTGGTTACATTATTAGTGGTATATTATTTATTATTTTATTACATTAACAAGATTTGGTAAAATTGTTTTCTAAATGAAGAATTGAGCCACTTAAAATCCCTATGGGTCATTTATAGTGGAATAGAATTTTTTAGGGACACCCATTGGTGACACATACATTCTTGAACATGGGAATTGGAAAAATCACATGTGGAATTGATGTGTGATAACATAGATCACTTTTTAAACATTTTAATATGTTTAGTGTAGTTTAAATTGTAATATTGGTAGTTTTTACTAAATTTTTTAAAGGATTGACGGTTATTTTGGAATGGAATTTTAATAAGTCAACCATGTTAATAAAAAAGAGTACAATGGATTATGAATCATGGTGAAATTTATATGAGGGTCAGTGCATTTGAAATGACGAACATGTTAAATTGGTAATGGATTATGATTAAAAGAAAATGTAGAGAGACCGTAAAAATGGATTTGATGAAAATGTTGAATGAGTTAATACATGGAAATTATGGGATATACCTAATGGGTTGGGGATTAAAAATTAGAAATATGAACAATGAACTATATAATATAAATGGTAATTATTTTAATGGTTTATGGAATAATATAAATTCCCATGTTAGTTATATGGAATGTAATTTTTATGTTTAGTAATTTTTATGGACGTGTTGTAGTTTGTGTGGTGATTGGATATTTATATAATCATTTTCACATGGCATGAAAGTTTGGGGTATTTAATAAATCTCTACGCCCATAGTTATAGTTATACCTAGTCTATAATGTCCGTCCCAAAATGCATAGGTTAAGGAAAGGTTTGGATATCTATTCCCCTAATAGTTTCATTCTAGATGACCGGGGCTTCTTGTTGAGGATAATTTGTTTTTGGTGATGTGATTATCCCTAGTGTGATAGGCACTTTCCTTATTCCCTTATTCATAGTGATAAATGACTTACTCTGTTGTCTGAATAATGTAAATTCCTAACCCATGGAACTCGTGATGATACAGAATAATGTAATAAATATTTTTCTAAAAAATAAAATGGAAATAAGCATAAAAATGTTTAAATTAAATATTTTTATATAATTTCACTCAAGTTGACTTTTTTTATTATTTTTCAATTTTTTTGAATTTTCATGTACTAATTTTTTAAACAGGATATTTTAACAGGCACCAGTGGTGGTGGCCTACTGACTTGTACTAACACCATAATCGGGATACCATTGGGTTTTTATCTATTTTCATTTATTTTTGTTTTTTTTGACTTGGAATTGCATAGAATAACATGAAATATTTTACTGTTGGCTATGATTGGAATCCTATTAGGGAAGTAGTTTTATGCATGATTTTGGTTACTATTTATTATTTTTTTCTATTTAATTAGTTATGTACAGTGTATTACTATGGTGATGAGGTTATAGTTTCCCCACATGATCTATTAAACCCTCAACACTATTTAAAAATCACTACTGTATGGGGAGGCGTGCTTGAGGTCACGTGGAGACCCGACTCGAGGCGTTAGGTTAGTGTCTCCTTGGTCGGGGACATTACAAAGTGGTATTAGAGTATATTTGTTTGAATGGTCTGACTATCTATGATGTTAGAATTGAAAATAGGATGATTCAATCCTTGTCAATAAGTTCATTCTTGGGATTATCTAACCCTTCTACGAAGGAAAACCCAAGTTCCTACGGCAAAAATTTTATATCTTAAGTTGTGTTGTTAAATTTGATGATATTTCACCATAAGGTAATGCACTTTCTGTGATATGTGACAATTTTATGATATTTTACTCATGATCAGGTTGTCATGATGTTATTCATTCATTGATCATTATATCCACCACGGTATATAAGTTTCATGCATCGTGATAGAAACACATAGGATAAGTGTGTGGGGTATGAATTGTCTAATGCATTTTACATCCCTAGAAACTAAATAGAATGGTGTTTTGTAAAAATTTTCAAATTGGGAAAAAGGGGAAATTTTAAATAATTGTAAAAGTAATGTTCTAAATTATGGGATCCTATGTTAGTTGAATATTTTGGTCGTAACATGATCAGAAATGGGAAATGTGCCAAGGAGGAATGATTTACGTTATATGTGTGGAAATAGAGTTGTTTTCTGTCTGATGTAAGTCTTTTAACCATGTAAGTTGGTTTATCCTATGTTATACATGACCCTTGGTAAGAATTGTTGAGGGTATTGTGTGGTATGTGATGATTAACTTTGGGATATTGCATATGAATGGGTTTTTTATGTCTGGTAGAGAGCCTTCTTTTATATAAACTGTGAAATCTAGATGTTAAGTGTCCTACCCTCATGATTAGAATTATCGGGAAATTCCACCATGAAGACATGTTATGGAAAGGAAATAAGAGTATGTTTTCTATAATCTCCTGGTAGTATAGTAATAATATTCGTTGATTTGGTTCAACTGAGAAGAGCTGTTTTGTGAGAACTTCACTCTATTTATGTAGATGATGGAATGGGACCAAAGGTGGGTTATACCATGTATGATGTAGTTGAATAGAGAGTTTTAGCTATAGAACCTTCAGCCCATTACCATAGAGGGTGTGCCAAAGAAAATCAATTCTAGATAGAGTCCATCCAAATGAATTTGAACCATTTGGAAACTCCTTCTGAGAAGAGAGTCAGGTTGGTGGCATATATGTTGTGAGTTTAGGTAAAGAATTGTTGGGACATAATTGTTCATACTGGGTAGTCTCAAGGAATGATATAGAATAATTTCCAATAAATTTTCTATATCACTTATATTGAAAAACATTGGGGGAGGAGAAACCTATAAGGTTTATGAGTTTTACCCAAGTGGATATGACAGTGATGGATTGTGCTTTCCATTTCACTGACTTGCTTCGCTTCATTCTAGTGAAGAGAGGATATGAGGCATCTATGAGAAGACACGTATAGGATGGGCTTAGAAATTAGATCAGGTCCTAGGTGAGTATATTCTATTTGAATAGGTTTTTAGAGGTGGTGGATCAATACCTTATCTCAGAAGGGAACCTCAAGAGGGATTCAGGTAATGGACATACAGTGGAAGTTGGGTGGATGAGTGGGAAAACTTATGAGGGTTGGAAGCTTCATTTTGGCTGTTTCCATTAGGTTTAATGTGAATATAATATTCAAAAGATAGGAATATCCTCTTAGGGTGGTGATATGGTGTTCTATTACCAGTTACATGTGTGTTCAGTTTCCTCATCCATTAGTTGAGTGCTTGTTCTACTGCATGTTGGAACACATACATGGGTTCTGTAGAAACCCCCGATGTTGGGTAGCGATGGAAGTCAAAGGTATATACCGAGTACCAATAGGTGGTATGTTATCTTATATTATTCAAGTAATTGGTTCTCCACAGGACATACCGATCACGGTGGTAGATGTGGTACTCCAGGGCGAGAGCATCCATATCAGCAAAGTAGTGCAACACCAATGTCTCAGGCTGTAGCATAGGGCATAGGGGAATGTCGTATTTATGAAGTTTAGTTTACACCTAGTGGTTGGGAGGATATAATTTCTTAATATTGAGGTACGATTCTTATATATTTCATAATCACGATTTCTTTAGATGACATATGTTCCACACATTCATTTATCTTGGCCTAGTTAGTAGTTATTTTGTTCCTAGTCGTGGAAAATGTGTGTGGGGTTATGTCAATTGACACACCTCTAGGGGTTTGAGAAGAAATTATCATACAATATGAAAATTTGGCTCTGTATATTAGTTGGTACCATTATCTATTGGCCATTTTCATCATTGATATGTATGTTTTTTAGCTCATTTTGGGTTTGGATTGGATGGTATTTTACCAAACCCATATCGATTGATACTATCAATGGGTAACATTAACATCTCATAATATAGACACATATGTAAAATACATTATGTGGGATATTGAGCTTGTCGTGCAAGTGAACTTTTCCATCAGCTAGGAGAACTCATAGCCTAAATTGATTGTATTCTTCTTGATGATAGAGGAATAGAGAAACTAGTCATCAATCCCAATGTATAAAAATTTCATGATGTTTTTTCTGATGAATTTTTTGGGCTACCAATAGAGAGATATGTTGAGTTTATGATTAAGTTATTTTTTGGGGAAGAACAAGTTTCCTTTATTTCTTATAGGATGGAACTTGTAGAAATTTAATAATAAAGGCTTAGTAGGAGGAGTTGAAAAAGAAAGGGTTCATTTTTCTGTGTACGTCTCCTTGGGGATCTCTAGTTTTGTTTTCCAAGAAGGATTATGGATCAATGGGGTTATGTGTCTATAGTATGAAGATTAATTCGATGGCGGCTAAGAATAGATACAATCTTTTGTGAATCTATGACCTTTTTAACTAGATGAGGTGTTTATTAGTGTTCTCCAAAATTGATCTGAGGTAATCATATCATTAGGTGAGGGTGAGAGCCTCGGACGTACCACATATAACCTTTAGGAGTAGGTAAAAAGCATATGAGTTTATGTTGATGTCATTATTCTTGACCAGTATTCTCAATCTATCCATGTCCTTGATGAATCAAATCAATCACCCGTATCAGGATCCGTTCATTGTTTTTTATGAAATCTTGGTTTACTTGAATGCTCATCATGATCATGCCAAACATCATGATATAATGTTGAGTACACTAAGAGAGAAAATTATATATGTCAATCTATCCAAATGTAACTTCTAGATTTTTAAGGTGAATTTCTTTGGCCTCATTATTTTTTCGAAAGGCGTGACTACGGTCTAAGAGAAAGTGCATGTTTTTTTTCTTGGGAACATCCCAATAGTGTTTCAAATGTATGAAGTTATTTGGGTTTGTCATGCTATTAAAAAGTGTTCATTAAAACATTTACCTTTTGGATGAACGTCTTTCAGGGTTCACCAGGAAATGAATTTGGTTTTAATGGTCATAATCAAGTGACAATGATTTCCAAGAGATTTGAAATAAGTTTAATATCATGCCAATTTTGATCTTTCTTGAGCTAGGTAAAGAGTATATTGTATTTTTTTATGAGTCTATTACTGGTATTGGGGTAGTTTTGATGAAATATGATCATGTTTTATCATATAGGTCTAGGTAGTTGATGTCTCATGAAAGAAATTAACCAAATATTGATCTTATGTTGGTAGTGGTGGAGCATTGTTTCGACTGTTGGGGGAACTACTTGTTGGGAGAGTGGTTCATGGATTAGACAAATCAAAAAATTATTATATATATCTTTTCTCATTTTTATTTTCATATTTAGTATTAGAGATGGGTTGATTACAAGTATTATTTTAATTTTTAGTTTTCTTACATATTAGGAAAGGGAAATAGTGTTGGAGATGCCCTAATTCAGAAAACACGAAGTTAGACAGTTCAGGAATCCAAATCAGCATGGATGATGATGTGCTTTTTTTGTTATATGAATCTAGAGGTATATGATGGGAAAAAACCTTCTTATGGGTCTGTTGGGGATGATGAGATCATATACACTGATAGACATGTTGTGGTTCCACCAAGTGCATGATAAGAGATTATGTGTGTTTCTCAAGCATCATGGTGTGTTGTGCACCCTGATTTGACTAAGATTCATTGTTATCTTCATAGGAAATATTGGTGGCTGTGAATGAAGAACGAGGTTATAGGATTTGTGGGGTGATCCACTACTTATCAATAGGTAAAGTTTGCACATCAATTTTTAAGTGGTTCTTTATATTCATTTCCCATTCTGGAGTGAAATGTGGATGATGTAATGACATATTTTGTACTTGGTCTTCTAAGGAATCTTCAAAAGAATGATTCAATATGGGTGGTTGTGAATTGGTTGACTATGGTCGCTCATTTCATTACAATTTGTGAGACATTCCCTATTAGAAAATATGGGGATTTTTAAATTCAAGAGATCGTATTGTTTCACGGAGTATCATGTACTATAGTTTCAGATGCTGATATGTGTTTCACATCATGCTTATGGTAGGTATTACATATGGTGATTTGTACCTAGATATTTTTGAGTATGTCTTGTCACCTGTAGATGGATTGGAATTTAGAGCATATAATTCATGTTTTATAGGACATGTTTAGGGCTTGTGTCCTAGATTTTGGTGGTTTATGGGACAGAAACTTGTAACTTGTTGAGTTTTCCAAGAACAATAGATTTTAGGATACAATTTGAATGGTACCATTCGAGGTGATATATGGGATTCTATGTAGACTTCCATTTTTTTGGAAAGGAGCTGGGGAATCTGGGTTGTTAGAACTGATTCTCATGTAGGAGACATCATAAAAGTTTTGGATTGTTTCGAAATGTATGGAAACTAATCAGAGTAGGCATAATGCATATAAATATTAGGGTCATAGACCACATTAGTTTAGGGTGGGTGATGGTGTGTTTCATTGGTTTTCCCCGAGGATGGTTCATCATCTAATTCAGAAATAGGGAATTTTGGAACCCAGGTACATGGGACCATTTAAGATCATATAGTCAGAAGAAAATTGTTTTTCATATTTCATATATTTGACAGTATCACCCCAAACCATATCATATAATCCATGTTAAGGATGTTAAGCTTGATGTCGATGCGTCCATTGTGAACCATCTTGTTCATGTTGTGGATCATAACAAGAAAGTATTTTGAGGAAATTTTGTGCCTCTGGATAGAGTTTTGTTATAGCTTAGGAATTTCCAAGAATAATAATTAGAATGAGAACATGATATATTGGCCACCTGTCCTGATCACTTTGCTTCCAAAGATCAATGCTGCTTGGGAATTATGCATGATGACGGGCAGATATGTGGTGGTGAGGTTTAAAGATCCTAGATGTTAGGGAAGTATGTACTTGTTTATATTTTGGTATAAATCTATTTTTTTGGTTAATAAACTTGTATATAGGAGTATGATGAATCATTGGGGTGATATAGGGCTTTGGTTTATTAAAGAAATAAAATATTTCCATTCTGTGCATGTTTCACGGTTTTCTCAAGGTTATTCCAAACTGTGCGAGATAAGAGACAAATACTATGTTTTGAAACAATGGAACTCCTCACAGTTGGTGCATAGTTTTTAAACCACATAGACATCCCCAAAAACTATACAACTCAAATCCACATCGACAGAGGGAGACACATAGTTTGAATATGGTTAGTAAAACCATACGACCAAACTGTGCACTTTATGAAAAGTTGGAATTTCCAATTTCCACCCTCAGTATTTTCATGTTATCACATGATTTTTCATCACATTTCTTCCCCTATAACACTTGTGATAATCCAAAACTCTCAAGACCTCACAAGGATCGATCTATTTCATTTTTCATCTATTTAGAATGGCATTGGTTGATGATTAATGCTTTATTTAGTCCCATTCCTCATATTCCTTCTCTTTTCCATATTGGGGTCTGTGTTTCCTCTTATCTTCTTCTGAATCCCTAAACCCTGCTTTTTTTTGTGTAATCAATGTTAATTATTCCCAAGGTTCTTGAATATTATCTAAGTCTATGATTAATGGTTTGTTCATCAATATATTCTATGTTTCTAGTCTACAAGTTATATCCCATAGTTTTTCTGTTAATTTTTTAATGTTTGGTTGTGTTCGTGCTTATCTCTTTTTGTCATTTGATGACTTTAGGGAGATTTGGTAAAATTCTTGTCTAAATGAAAAATTAATACCCTCATAATCTAGTTGGGATTTTTTGTGGTGGAATATATTATTTTAGGTCTACCGATTGATTTCATCGACATTCGAAAACCATTGAATCAATGTAATCATGTCTATAATTGATGTGTGGTCATTTAGATCCCTTTTTAATCATTTTAATTTGTTTAGATGAGTTGAAAATGTGATATTAATAGTTGTTACTATGTTTGATAATGGATTAAGGGCTTTCTAGCATGGCCTGGTAATGAGTCAATTGGGTTTGTTGATATTGTGTAGAATGGCTAATGAATGATGTTGAAATCCCTAAGAGGGTTAGTGAATATAAAATGATAAACATCTGAAATTGGAAAACACTTTTGAATTGAAGAATGTGTAGGTGGTCTGTCATAAGGGTATTAATGTAAATTTTTAATGAGTTTATATGTGGGAATTAAGGGATTTTTCAAATAGGTTGGGGAATTAAAATGAGAATTGGGAAAAATGGACTTCTGAATGTAAATAGTAAATGTGTTAATGGGTTATGGAAGAATATAAATTTCCATGATGGTTTTATTGATAGTGATTTTTAAATGTGAACTTTGGGTAAGGTTATGGTATGGTATGTATGGTGATTTGATTTATATATATATATATAAGCATGTAAACATGGATTGGTAGTTTGAGTTATTGACTTAGGTTAGATACCCATGGGTAGAGATAGACCGAGTCTCTAAACACTATGACACAATGCATGAGTTAGGGAAAGTGACATATATCTATTCACCTAATAGTTTCATTCCACCTAGAAAGAGGCTTTGGGGTTAGGATAATGTTTTTTTGTGACGTCCTTATCCTTAGTGAGATATAGACTGGACTTATTCACTTATGCATAATAAAAAATGACTTAGACACTTGTGTGAATGAGGTAAATTCCAAACCCATAATACTGACGTTGATAAGGAATTATGTAATTAAGATGATGAAATTATAAAAATGATACTATGTTTAAACATTGTTAAAGAAAATATTGTGAAATAATGGCACCTGAGTTTTATTTATTTTATTTTTAATTTTTTGAGAATTTTCATGCACTATTTTCTTAGACTAGATATTTTTATAGACATTGTTGTTGGTGGAATATGGAGTTTTACTCACACCCTACTCAGACATCTGTTGTTTAAAATAAAATATATAATGTTTGTAGCTAAGTATAAGGTAAAATTTTATTTTCTTGGGTGTTGATTCAGGTATGGGTTGTGCATGCATGAGGTTAGGAACATGGACTCTAGACTACATGGGGTTTCTCGTAATTTTCTTTATTTTTGGATTTGATTTAGTTGGAATTATATTTCATTAAAGAAAATATATTAAAATTAGATATAGTTGGTACCTTTTATTGGATGTGTTTTGTTATACATGTTTTGGTTTATTTCTTATATTTTTTTCAATTTCATTTTATTATTTGTTGTGGCTTACTCTAGTAATAGGGGTATAGTCTCCCCATGTGATCTATTTAATAATCTCTGCTACTCAAAATCCTCTGGCATATGCGGAGTCATGCTTGAGGTGATGTGAATATGTAGATTGGGGAACCGGTCTGATGGATCCTAGGTTGGGTAAGTTATAAAATAAAACATATGGTGAAAATAAGTTAAATCACAACGAATGGTTATTGAGGCTAGAAATATCTTACATTCACATAGGCTTGCCACATATATTATTCATCATCCATAGTAATAAAATTATGAAATTTTTTACATTATTAATTAATAATTTTATGAATATTATTTATATTATTTATATTATTTAAATAATATCATTTATATACATAAATATGTAATCGGTTAAGTTCACATAGAATGTTTTGAGAACATGAAGCTTATATTATGAAAATGTATTTGGTAGGTTAAATTTGGTGAAATGGATTATGGATAAATTATTTCCAAATTAAAAATAATTTCATAATTATAGTTTTTATACAATAATAATAATTTTATAAGCAACCAAATAAGGTGGTTATGAAAATTTAATTCTGATACAATCATGTGTATGGTAGTCCACATGTACACATGAGAATGATTTATATTTTTTCAATAATAATGAGGGAGAGAAGGTAAGTATTATTTAAAAAATAAATAATGGTAATTGTATCATAAGTAATATAGTAGTTCTTTAAAACCATATGTATATATCATCCATGTGAATTGATGATGAAAAATAAATTATATTGGTTCGTGATAAGGTAATCCACAAATACGCATGAGAGACGTTTTTATTTTTTTTGGATGTTAAAGAAAGAAATAAAATATTTATTAACCCTTGAATAATTAAATTATATCATATATATATAATATTATTTTATTTCTACCATAATTATGACCAATCATAAAATTCAATGATGAAAAATGAAAGACGTTATCTTCGTGATGTAGTAGTGCACTTGTATGCACACAAGCTATAAGGCCCCAGCCTTAAACCTTACTTAATCTTGAGTTATTACAAGATTACACATTGAGGATCTTTTCAGGATTAGAGTTTTACAGAATTAGGTCATGAAACTTTCATTTCATTCCACATTTAAACAAAGTGGTTACATAAAAGACAGTATTCATTCTTCCCATCAACAGAAACATATTTAAAATAAAACACGGATTCTTTCTTGACACATCCTTGAATCTATCATCACGTCATGTACCTTTCCATTGACCTGTGAAAAAAATTTCAAATACTTGGGATGAGCATAAAAAGCTCAGTAAGGGTTATAAAAATATGGAAAGGAAACATGAGTTCATATATACATAAGAATGAAATCATACTTTACCCATAAAACATAGCCACTTTAACATACATCATCAAATCATGAATAAATCGTAGAAATCATAAGACATAAAAGGTTACTTGAGGCATTCATAACATTCTTACGTAGGGAGTAACCCTCTTGGTTACATTTGGAATACCCATCACAGTATATTCCCTAAATCTCTTCGGAGAAACCATAACGTTTCACTCCTTTGCATTACCCAATGCATTGGAGAGCTATATCGGGCTCACCCGCCCTTAGTCTATCACGGAACCACCCGTCTTCATAATAATGCCCAAGAATCTCAACATAATCGTATCACATAAAACATGTATAAAGGAAACATAACATTTCCACCTTTCAATCACAAGATATCAATACAACACATTGATATAAAAACATTATGAAAACAATTTTCAATACCAAAATAAAAGAAAAGTAAAACATGATATTTCTTTTTATTTTTAAAAAAAGGTATGGCTTGTAGAGGAAGCCGAAACTCAAATAATGGTCACGGCGGCGGAGAAGTCATTGTCGCCGCATACGTATGAAAAAAACATTCCCATTTTCTATTTAGTAAACGCTTCGTATAAAAAAGATTCCTTTTGAATAAATGTAAAAGTCAAAGGGGTTTATACACCATATAAAAGAAGGTTGTGTATAAAACAAAATATGTCTCAATGAAAGGAGATTGAGACGAAGTCCCATACAAAGACGGTATCCTCGGTTTAAGGATAAATCAATTACATAATTATGTGTGACAAACGAATACACCAAATATAAGTGGATATTAAGTGTAAAATAATCAAAGGTCATTCACACATATTCAAAGTATGACATATTCAATAACTACATGTTGAACCCAAATAAATCGAAATTGGGTTAAGAAGTTCCCTTGATAGCCTAACGGTGTCACATCAAAATGAGTTGATGAGAGATAAAAAGTGTATCTCGTCACTTGGACATAAAATTTACATCAATAATGATATATGAGAACATATTCCAACATAACAATATGTAAATTAAAAGACCCAACAAAATAAGTCTTTTAAAAAAGAGGAGGGTGAAAGGTTCCCTTACCGACTTGGGTATCTTTCAAAACATACACCCCATGAAAGAAGGACAATAAATCATTGATGTAAATACTCATTAACGAAATTATATTACACAAAGAGTAGAATAATGGGAAGTACATACACCACTCAAAGGAAATTGTTGCAAATGTATCATAAATCTCATGTGAATAAAAGTGAGATGAAAAATCCTTTACGAAAACTCGGCAGCCTAACAGCGCCACATAAAACATACAAAAATGGATTGATGAGATCAAATAGGGTATCTCATCATATTAACTTAAATTTTATAGAAATAGGAATATAAAATAACATCCCCCAACATAACAAAGAGTAGCATAAAAGAAGTTACATAAATGAGAGTACTTAAAAAGAAAGAGAGATGTTAGATCTCTTACGAAAATTCGGCAGCCTAACGGCGCCACTCAAAACTTCCAAAATGGATTGATGAGAGAGAATAGGGTCTCTCATCACATGAACATAAAAATTAAAGTAAGTGTAATATAAAATAACATCCCAATAACAAGAAAGATGAGCTTTAGAGGGAATGACATAAAAGAGTGTACTTAAAAAGAAAGAGAGGAGTAAGATCCCTTACCTCAAGTCCAACTTGTCTTGTTCGTTTCTTTATATTCCTGAATAATAAACTTTGGTCAATTAATAATTGCCTAAGTACCTACTTTAGAGATTATTATTCACTTCATATCACATATTATAATGTTATAATAATTGTTTAATAATGTTAGTTCATATCAGACGTTTTTTCCGATCTTTGGTACATGAGTCAAAAAAGAACTTGTTTGAAAAAAGATTTCCCATGTAGTTATAAGTAAATAATTTCCAGAATATTATTAATGATTAAAATATAATATATATCTAGTAAATATTCATTTAATACTATTCCATATCATTTGGAGATAAAAAACGAAAAGCACCGTTCATGGAGACGGTAGGCCGTACGTACGCATGAACGCTACTTTCATTTTTTGTCATATTAATGGAATTAAAACAAAATGAGAGATATATATATATGTTATAATTCCAGAATGATATCCATAATTTTAATGTAATATATGACATATATATCCATTATATATATGTACTTATATTATTACATAACATTTTGAGATAAGAAATGAAATGTACCGTTCATGGAGACGGTAAGCCGTACGTACGCATGAACGCTACTTCCATTTCTATTTCATATTTAATGGAATTAAAACATAATGATACCTAATAGTATTTTAATTCTAGTATGGTATCATTTATAATATCATTAAATATATCCTTTATACATACCACATATGGTATTAAGGAATCAAATCACTTTGAGGGGGCGGTAGTCCGCAATTCCTTAAATGATGATTTCGCGTTTACCCATAATGGAAACCATAAAGGTATGCCCAAAATGAAAAATAAAGAAGCTTAAGGAAATCATAAACATATTATATATCATATATAAATATAGTTTCATCTTAATGGCCACCTTTGAAGGTATTAAAAGAATGTTGAACAATCATCGTTTCGGGAGGCCGAAATTTTCCATCCACGGAAACAATATGTTCTTTAACCATTAGATGTAGGTGTGTGAAAGTGTAGACCGAATATTTATTATAAAAACATCCTAGTATATTTATGATACTGTATTTGTTACAAAAGAAATGAATAAAAAGAGTTTAGGGGGTTGGAGAATCAAAATAAAACAAAAGTACTCAAGTGAAGACATTACCTTAAAATCGGGTAACTCCCTTTGGATTGAGCTCAAAGGCTTCCTTGGGAAAGATTATGCCCAAAGTGAGGATTCATGGAGTAAGAGAGGGAATTGGAGAGACAAAATGGGCAGAGGTTGGACGAGCCAAAGGCATTGGGATTGTGGGTAAGGAGGTAGGGGTGGGGGCCTTTTATAAGAGGAGAGGAGCGGCACTCTTGTAAAGTTACAAAATGTAACTTTATTGTCAAAAGAGTTTCCGATTTTAAAGGTCCCAAATTTCTGTATTTCGAAGATAAGGTGATAAGGGTTCGAAATACAGTCATACAATAGGTTTTTGACATGTTTAGGTCTTATATATTACATTATCTTTCCATTTTATTTGAATCGTTAAATAATGAGGTCATCGCTGCATCATCATGATGTCATAAATAATTTAATTTATTTAATGTCCAAAAATTATAAAAAAATACAATTATGTAGGAAATCTTTTTATCTTTCCAATGAATATTTATAGTCAAAAATCAGATTTTTATAACCCCTTGTAAAAATTGTTTTAGTAAACGATTTCACGTTTGTCTCATTTTTACTTTAACTTTAAATAAAAAGATATTAATGTCATTTTCCAACCAAAGTGGCTTCATGGGGTCCCCAAGTTGACCCATGGGTTGTATTGGTCAGCGATGACACATCAAATGAGGTTAGGACATGTGTCAAGTTCATTTCATATTATTAAAACATTATTTTTACCTTAAACTACACTAATTACCTCTAATCACGATTAAAACTTAATAAGTTACTATTCACCAAAAAATTATTTCTATCCGATTGAACCACATTTTACTTCTTAATGACAACCATGTATGTCGGATTTTTGAAATTCAAAACACAAATATGGCAAAATTTCATTTAAACGGAAAAATCAGTTTTTATAAGTACCACTAAGTGGTTTCACTATTCATCAAAAATTAAAGTTTTTCAGAAAAATCCCAAAAATTCACCCTAAGCTATATTTGATATTCAGATTTCAAAAATGAAGTCTATTTTACAAAATTCAAAACATATAAGTCACATTAATTAATTTAATAATTAATTCCCGCTGTCAGATCAAATAGCGTGTTTTTATGAAACAATAAGTATCAAAAGATTGACACTGGTTTAAGTCTGATTTCAAAGTGAAATTAATTCAAACGACCACTATTGGATTTAATAGTAAAAATATATTCTAATTTAACTTTAAAACCAATTCAAGAGATAATCTAATCATATAAAAAAATTAGATTAAAAAGAGGTTTTGAATTAAAATACAACATTTTACACTATTCATTTAAAAAAATGAACTTTATCGGAAAGATACCAAAAATTTACACAAAGTAAATTTTGATGTCCCAATTCTTAAGAAGAGTTTTATTTGGTCCAAAAGGATGTATAAGAGTGAAAAAACTATATTTAATGACGGTTCTCTATCAAAAGACGATAAGTGAACCTTTAGTGAAAACTAGGGCATATACGCCTAAAATCGAATTATTTCCGTATTTTATGCCTTTATCTTTTATTGGATAAATGTAAAAACATTAAAAAAACATATATAATCAAATTTTAGTTATTTCTATCCATTCCCGCCAATACAACGGCTACATGTTAACTACCATTTAAAATAATATTATTTTATTATTAGAGTGCAACGTAAGATTCCCAAGAAACTCGTTGTTGCGTGTTGGGTACGCCATCGAGCATATCGTCCCCTTTAAAGACATATTAATATTTTATTCAAAAATATGGATAAATATGAAAATTTCATATTCTTTATTTACCTGGGGTGTTACATCCTTCCCCCCTTTTGGGAATTGCGTCCTCACAATTTTTAAAATTGAGCATGGAAACATCCTTGAAAGTCCCACATCAGAACAAGAGTCAGTGAAACAATCACTTTAAAATAAAGAAAGATAAGTACAGAGGTCACCCGAGTTAACCCATACTAGGACTCCATGTAAAAAAACATGGACATGGAGGAGAAAACATAGGGTCATGTTCTGTTGGAGAGTGATAGAAAACATGTTTAGGAGAAAGTTAACAATAAGAAAATCACAAATTTCTGATGGGTTAAACGGTGTTGGGTTCCCCAGTAGGAAAAGTTAATAGACAACATTTTTGTTTTAAGTTACTTTTTATTGAGTAATTTATTCATAATGAAACATAATCACTTACATTGTTGACTTTCAACTTTTACTAGATTCCTTAATCAAACTCATATTTTTTCCAAAAGACGAGTATTTAGGGAGACTTGTTCGCATTAAGATTACTATAATCAACTTCTAGAGAATCACCTAATCCACAAAAGATAACTATATATATCCAATGTCTTTAGGATTTAACCAAAACCAAAAATATAAAGGTTAGTACAAGGTCAGATAATCCAAAAAAAGATAACCCTTTATAAAAAGAAAATATATTCTTAATCTCAAAATTTTTCCAACAAAACCCAAAGTTCAACGAGGACCATCCGATAAACAATTTTTCCATAAAATTCTTCAATGTAAACCAATATAATATTGAAACCAAAATATTTTAAGGATTTAGTCACATAGTCTTCCAAGTTAAATTGTAACATTTATCTCCAAACAATATCAGTTGCTCCTAAAGTCTCGTATTGAAAAGTAATTAACCTAATCACATATCCTCCATGATAGGTTAATCATTTTCATAAATAACCCAAAATCAACATACTATTAATTCATAAAATAATCTAACTAAAAAGAATCAGTCAAACTAACCAGGGACTTCACGTAGTCCAGTGGTAAGCGATAAATACCAGTCGCACTTTGGTTGTGGGTTCGATTCCCGTAGCTTTGTCCGACGCGACGGGTTGTCACACGGTCTCTGTGTTGTCCTTTTTCCAAAACTATATAATTCTTAAATCATTCCCCAAAAAGAGATAAAATCATCAGAAATTATCATAACATATTTTAACCTCAAGTTTATCTCATGCCTTTCATTTTCCAGCATATCATATAATAACCCATAATTACCTCAAAAGTAAGGATCATATAAACTCTAATGGTTACCTTTATAATTATTACCTGAACTTCCACATGGATTGGTCATATCGTACATGATGCATTAAAGATAATACCAAGGTTCAAGTGGTTTATCATGACTCCTTGATAGTTGGTTTGGAACAACCACGAGTTTCCTCATTGAATCCCCCATTTTATCTAGTATCGTAATCATAGAACCACCACAGTTTCATTCAAACCTATTGTCTCTTTGGTGCCTGCTAGATCCATCATTTCACTAAAAATAGAAATGTCAGTGTGAGTATATCAACAAAACCATCATGTACTAATGAGGGAGATGACCACTAAGATATACTTACTCATTCACTTTATCTAAAACTAGGACTCTTTCTGAAATCCTATCCATTATGGTACTGTCACTTATGCTTAGAGAATACCCTAACCTCTAAAGTTATCTAAACCGACCTTTGATACCAACTATAAGGCCCCAGCCTTAAACCTTACTTAATCTTGTCTTATTACAAGATTACACATTGAGGATCTTTTCAGGTTTAGAGTTTTAGAGAATTAGATCATGAAACTTGCATTTCATTCCACATTTAAACAAATTGGTTACATAAAAGACAGTATTCATTCTTCCCATCAACGGAAACATATTTAAAATAAAACAAGGATTCTTTCTTGACACATCCTTGAATCTATCATCACGTCATGTACCTTTCCCTTGACCTGTGAAAAACATTTCAAAAACTTGGGATGAGCATAAAAAGCTCAGTAAGGGTTATAAAAATATGGAAAGGAAACATGATTTCATATATACATAAGAATGAAATCATACTTTACCCACAAAACATAGCCACTTTAACATACCTCATCAAATCATGAATAAATCGTAGAAATCATAAGACATAAAAGGTTACTTGAGGCATTCATAACTTTCTTACGTAGGGAGTAACCCTATTGGTTACGTTTGGCATACCCATAACAGTATATTCCCTAAATCTCTTCAGAGAAACCTTAACGTTTCACTCCTTCGCGTTACCCAATGCATTGGAGAGCTATATCAGGCTCACCCGCCCTTAGTCTATCATAGAACCACCCGTCTTCATAATAATTCCCAAGAACCTCAACATAATCGTATCACATAAAACATTCATAAAGGAAACATAACATTTCCACCTTTCAATCACAAGATATCAATACAACACATTGATATAAAAACATTATGAAAACAATTTTCAATACCAAAATAAAAGAAAAGTAAAACATGGTATTTATTTTTCTTTTTAAAAAAGGTATGGCTTGTAGAGGAAGCCGAATCTCAAATAATGGTCACGGCGGCGGAGAAGTCATTGTCGCCACATACGTACGACAAAAACATTCCCTTTTGTCGTTTAGTAAATGCTTCGTATAAAAAAGATTCTTTTTGAATAAATGTAAAAGTCAAAGGGTTTTATATACCATATAAAATAAGGTTGTGTATAAAACAAAATATGCCTCAATGAAAGGATATTGAGACGAAGTCCCATACAATGACGGTATCCTTGGTTTAAGGATAAATCAATTACATAATTATGTGTTACAAATGAATACACCAAATATAAGTGGATATTAAGTGTAAAATAATCAAAGGACATTCACACATATTAAAAGGATGACATATTCAATAACTACATGTTGAACCCAAAGAAATTGAAATTGGGTTAAGAAGTTCCCTTAACAGCCTAACAGCGTCACATCAAAATGAGTTGATGAGAGATAAAAAGTGTATCTCATCACTTGGACATAAAATTTACATCAATAAGGATATATGAGAACATATCTCAACATAAAAATATGTAAATTAAAAGGCCCAACAAAAGAAGTCTTTTAAAAAAGAGGAGGGTGAAAGGTTCCCTTACTGACATGGGTATCTTTCAAAACATACACCCCATGAAAGAAGGACAATAAATCATTGATGTAAATACTCATAAACGAAAGTATATTACACAAAGAGTAGAACAATGGTAAGTACATACACCAATAAATGGAAATTGTGGAAAATGTAGCATAAATCTCATGGGAATAAAAGTGAGATGAAAAATCCCTTACGAAAACTCGACAGCCTAACATCGCCAAATAAAACATACAAAAATGGATTGATGAGATCAAATAGGGTATCTCATCATATTAACTTAAAGTTTATAGAAAGAGGAATATAAAAGAACATCCCCAACATAAAAAAGAGGTGCTTAAAAGAAGTGACATAAAGGAGAGTACTTAAAAAGAAAGAGAGAGGTTAGATCTCTTACGAAAATTCGGTAGCCTAACAGCGCCACTCAAAACTTCCAAAATGGATTGATGAGAGAGAATAGGGTCTATCATCACATGAACATAAAAATTAAAGTAAGTTTAATATAAAATAACATCCCAATAACAAGAAAGATGAGCTTTAGAGGGAATGACATAAAATAGGGTACTTAAAAAGAAAGAGAGGAGTAAGATCCTTTACCTCAAGTCCAACTTGTCTTGTTCGTTTCTTTATATTCCTGAATAATAAACTTTGGTCAATTAATAATTGCCTAAGTACCTCCTTTAGAGATTATTATTCAGTTCATATCACATATTATAATGTTATAATAATTGTTTAATAATGTTAATTCATATCAGACGTTTTTGCCGATGTTTGGTACATGAGTCAAAAATGAACTTGTTTGAAAAAAGATTGCCCATGTAGTTATAAGTAAATAATTTCCAGAATAGTATTAATGATTAAAATATCATATATATCCAGTAAATATTCATTTCATACTATTCCATATCATTTGGAGATAAAAAACGAAAAGGCACCGTTCATGGAGACGGTAGGTCGTACGTATGCATGAACGCTACTTTCATTTTTTGTCATATTAATGGAATTAAAAAAAATGAGAGATATATATATGTTATAATTCCAGAATAATATCCATAATTTTGATGTAATATATTACATATATATCCATTATATATATGTACTTATAGTATTACATAACATTTTGAGATAAGAAATGAAATGTACCGTTCATGGAGACGGTAAGCCGTACGTACACATGAACGCTACTTCCATTTCAATTTCATATTTAATGGAATTAAAACATAATGATACATAATAGTATTTTAATTACAGTATGGTATCATATATAATATCATTAAATATATCCTTTATACGTACCACATATGGTATTAACGAATCAAATCACTTTGAGGGGGAGGTAGTTCGCACTTCTTTAAATGAAGATATCGCGTTTACCCATAATGGAAACCATAAAGCTATGCCCAAAATGAAAAATACCAAAGATTAAGGAAATCATAAACATATTATATATCATATATAAATATAGTGTCATCTTAATGTCCAACTTTGAAGGTGTTAAAAGAATGTTGAACAATCATCGTTGCGGGAGGCCGAAATTCGCCATCCACGGAAATAGTATGTTCTTTAACCATTAGATGTAGGTGTGTGAAAGTGTAGCTAGAATCCTTCTTATAAAAACATCCTAGTATATTTATGATACTGTATTTTTTACAAAAGAAATGAATAAAAAGAGTTTAGGGGGTTGGAGAAGAAAAATAAAACATAAGTACTCAAGTGAAGACATTACCTTTAAATCGGGTAACTCCCTTTGGTTTGAGCTCAAAGGCTTCCTTGGGAAGACTTATGCCCAATGTGAGGCTTCAAGGAGTAATAGAGGGAAGTGGAGAGAAAAAATGGGCAGAGGTTGGCCGATCCAAAGGCTTTGGGAGTGTGGGTAAGGAGGTAGGGGTGGGGGCCTTTTATAAGAGGAGAGGAGGGGCACTCTTGTAAAGTTACAAAATATTACTTTATTTTCAAAAGAGTTTCGGATTTTAAAGGTCCCACATTGATGTATTTCTAAGATAAGGTGATAAGGGTTCTAAATACACTCATAAAATAGGTTTTTTACATGTGTAGGTCTTAGATATTACATTATCTTTCCATTTTATTTGAATCGTTAAATAATGAGGTCATCGTTGCATCACCATGATGTCATAAATAATTTAATTAATTTAATGTCCAAAAATTATAAAAAAAATTCTATGATGTAGGAAATATTTTTGGCTTTAAAATGAATATTTATAGTCAAAAATCAGAATGTATAACCCCTTGTAAAAATTGTTTTAGTAAAACATTTCATGTTTGTCTCATTTTTACTTTAACTTTAAATAAAAAGATATTAATGTCATTTTCCAACCAAAGTGGCTTCATGGGGTCCACAAGTTGACCCATGGGTTTTCTTGGTATACCATGACACATACAATGAGGTTAGGACATGTTTAAAATTCATTTCATATTATTAAAACATTATTTTTAACTTAAAATACACTAATTTCCTCTAATTGCGATTAAAACTTAATAAGTTACTATTCACCAAAAAATTATTTTTATCCCATTGAACCACATTTTACATCTTAATGAAAACCATGTATGTTGGATTTTTGAAATTCAAAACACAAAGATGGAAAATTTTCATTTAAACTGAAAAATCAGTTTTTATAAGTACCACTTAGTGGTTTCACTATTCATCAAAAATTGAAGTTTTTCAGAAAAATCCCAAAAATTCACCCAAAGCTATATTTGATATTCTGAATTTAAAAATGAAGTCTATTTTAAAAAATTCAAAACATATAAGTCACATTAATTAATTTAATAATTAATTCCCGCTGTCAGATCAAATAGCGTGTTTTTATGAATCAATAAGTATCAAAAGATTGACACTGGTTTCGGTCTGATTTCAAAGTGAAATTAATTCCAACGACAACTATTGGATTTAATGGTAAAATTATATTCTAATTTCACTTTAAAACCAATTCAAGAGATAATATAATCATATAAAAAAATATATTAAAAAGAGGTTTTGAATTAAAATACAACATTTTACACTATTCATTTAAAAAAATGAAGTTTATCGGAAAGATACCAAAAATTTACACAAAGTAAATTTTGATTTCCCAATTATTCAAAAGAGTTTTATTTGGTTCAAAAGGATTTATAAGAGTGAACAAAACTATATTTAATGTCAGTTCTCCATCAAAAGGTGATAAGTGAACCATTAGTGAAAACTAGGGCATATACGCCTAAAATCGAATTATTTCTGTATTTTATGCCTTTATCTTTTATTGGATAAATGTAAAAACATTAAAAAAACATATATAATCATATTTTAGTTATTTCTATCCATTCACGCCAATACAACGGCTACATGTTAATTACCATTTAAAATAATATTATTTTATTATTAGAGTGCAACGTAAGAATCCCAAGAAACTCGTTGTTGCGTGTTGGGTACGCCATCGAGCATAGAGTCCCCTTTAAAGTTATATTAATATTTTATTCAAAAATATGGATAAATATGAAAATGTCTTATTCTTTATTTACCTGGGGTGTTACATAAGCTATTTTCATTTTCCATTAGATAGTAAAGTTAATAAAAATGTTTTATACAATAAACATGATAAAATTTAATTATATGTATTTTATTTATTATATCATATAATTATGGTTATAGAGGATTCAATGAGGCCAAATATGAAATAAAAAGAAAATATATAGTTAAGAACTATACATCTTTTTAGACAACCCCATTAGTTTTATACCTAATGCCTAATTTGGATGGTATTCCAATAAAAACAGGTCCTATAGGTTGTAGGGAGGGATTTTATTAAGGTATTTAGATATATCATGGTCGAGATAAGAGGCTCCTTATGTGTGGAAAATAATGGAATGGTGCTATCCTTTTATAAGTGAGGGAGATGATATACATGGAATTTTTAAAAGGATGAAAATATATTAATGACTTATTCAAGTAAAATGGATCAAAAATGAATCATATTTAAATAAAGTATATTATGGGATATAAAAAATACCTTCAAATAGTATTAATAAATAATTAATCTATTTTAACCCTTATCATTTTAGTTTTTACTAGTTTAAAGTCATGATGAGGTAACTAACATTTTTACCAAAGATACTATTTATAATGATAAACAATGACAGTAAAAGAATAAACTTATTTTAAAATTATTATTATAGAAATAAATTCCATTATAAAAAAATTCAATTTCTATAATTGGTATAAATTATATTTAAACGAAACCCGAAAAATGTGATGATAAATATATTTATAGAAGAATTTATTTTCAAGTATGAAAATGTTTTTATATACAAATTATGATAAATTCAATTCCTAATAAATTATTTTTATAATTTATAATAAAAAACATATTAAATATTTAAATTCAATTTAAAAAAATGATACTTTGTATATTCTTGATTTGAAGATATAGTTTCCTATAAAATTATTATTTCTGCCCTATGGAATTAACAATTATTCGTCTCAAATAAATCCCAAAATTTAAAATTAAAAATATACTAATTAAAAAATGTTATGACATTTATAAAATAAAATTCCATAATTTTCATAAATTATTTATAATATCCTGGAATAAAATGAACAAAAAACCATTTCTGGAAAAAAGTATTTTTGAGGAAAAAATATAATCTTATTCTCTTTTCTTTCATAATAAACTTAATTAAATGAATTTTAATTCATTCAATTGAATATATAATATAATTATTTCTTTATAATCATGATTAAAGATGAGAAATATTTTCTATTAAGAATAATAATACACTATGCATATAAAAAATTAATTAATTTATATTTGTTACCTTCAAATTATTTTATCTTTATTTTCAATAAATTAAATTTAAATGTACTTAATAAATACATTTATATATAATGGTTATATATGTATATAAAATATATATATATATATATCTAAAATATAAATATAAAAATATATAAGTGTAATATTATATTCTTATAGATATCCATGCATTCATAACTTAAATTTATTCACTCACCTATGTCTCATCATGTATATTGTATTCCTGATTATTTTTATTTTTTACATGGATGTAGTTTGGGTCACAATATTCATAAATAACCATAATGATAATGATATTATTTTTATGAAATATATATATATATATATATATGTTCATTTACCCCAATTTTATTTATCTTTATGTTTTTCATATTATAATCCGATATTACATTAGTTTTTATCTTTCATAGTTATAATTTATTTCAATAAAAGTATTAATTTTGAATTTATTTTGATGGTGAAAGTGTCTATAGATATAAGACTAAATATTAATAAAAAATCCAAAATACTAGGTTATTATATTAATAGTTCATAATCACAAAAAAACTTCAATATCATAAGTCAACAAGTCCATACACAACTTCCAAAAAAATAAATCAAAAAACAACTCATAATGTTGAATAAAAATCTATAACTTAAATTTTCAAGTAATATACTCTAAGACATCATGTATCTATAGGACATGAACCAATGGAACGACACTCCCATGCAACATTTTCTCATGATGGCATTGAATCTCAATTGTTAATTACTCAAATTTTGGATCCCCATTAACATCCAACTCATTCCAGTCAATGATATGCAATCCTTTAAAAAGATACAAATATATCTATGTCAAATGAAAGATTTCATGGATCTGGTCTATCTGTTGCGGGTATATCTAACCAGTGTTCCAATACTTTGAAATTCTCTAATAACTTGAAAGGACTAATAAATCAATGTGAAATTATACTCCCTTGACCAAAAAATCACTACCATTTATGAGTATAAACCGTCAATAACACATGATAAGTAACATATAACTCTCTAGTCCTCCTCCTATGATCAATATACGACATCTGATGATCATGAGATACCTTTTTTCAGTGGTTAATCACCTAGACCCTATCTATCATGATCAAAACCACTTGTTGTTCAAGAATTAATGACTCTATAAACATTGTCCAATATAGTGAATATTTAAATGATATTGCATAAAACTATTAAAATGAGGAAATAGATATGGTATATTAATTAATATTGTTATAATAAAACTCAAATTAGGTTAAATTCCAGACCCCAAAAACTAAATAACATACAAATCGTTAATATAACATATATTATATTGTCTGGAGTGTTTAATTTTTCTAATCAGACATCTATGGATGAAAAGCAGTGCTAAAGCATTACTGATAGTAAAAATCACATTGATGACAAATCCTCACCCTAGAGGTAAAAAGGGAATCATGCTCAAAGATGATCATATTCAGAGCACCATAAAGACTCAAGAACTCATCCATATACTAACTTTATAAAAAATCAGCCATATAAACTCCCAAATTATAATGGAGTGATCTATAATTCCCCAAAATTAAAAAATAATAACATTTTATTCGATAGCGTGTATGACACAATACAAAGTGTGTATGGGGATATAATATCTCGAGACATTACAATATATTTTATATTTTAAAAAAATTAACCCTCAATATAGATTTTAATTCACAATTTACTATTTTATCATGCATATCAAGAAAAAATTAGTTTCATCGAAGACATATGTCACATGCAAGACTGAGTTTTGTTGAACAACAATATATAAACTGTATATTATTATTTAATAAAATAAAATATAACCTTGAAATTAATTTAGTTGTTATTAATAGTATCAACTAAAATTTTAAAATATATAGTTTATAAAAATATTAAACTACTTCATAGGTTTTAAATTAATTACAAATGAATATAAGAACTAAATTAGTATAAATGTAATGTTTTATAGGAAACAGTTTTTATGACTACAGTGTGTTTTTACACTAATAAATTAATTTTATTATAATTAGTGAGTGATATTAATGTAATATATATATATATATAAATATATTATATCTACTAATATATTTCTTATTTTAATTTAATATATTTTGTAGGCATAAGATAAGAACAAACCCAATTTTACACATAAAACTTATATTTTTTATAAAGGCACTTTCACGACCATTTAATGGAGAACCTATTTTAAAATTAATTTTTTGAATTTTAATATATTTTATAAAGAAAAATAAACTTCATAATTTAAATGGAAACATAAATATTAGCTCATATTAAATTTTATTGTATTTTTTGTGATGTTTCATTTTTTGATGAATAACGAAAAATATTGGATTTTAATTAGAAACATATTTTTTATCTAATTCACATATAAGAATAAATTATATTTTTTTGGATTTTAAATATAAATTAGATCAATTTTTTCATTAAATCCAATTTAGGTCAAGATAATCAATCCCACATTTATATTATATATAAAATCATAGCAAACTTTTGAACATTGTTTTACTTCAAAACCCTATATTGTAGTCCCATCATTGGTATTAATTATAAATTATCTTATTCCAATTATATAATATAAATTTGGGACAATGGATTTAATATATTTAAAAATAATTAATAATTGTTTTTAAATAGTCTATCTTAGTTAGTGACCCAAAATATTAGTGAAAGTAAAAAAAATTAATTTCAATAATTAAGTGAAAAATTAGCTTAATAGAGGCATAAAAATTATACATAATAGGAAAAATGACTTATAAACATGTTAAAAATCAATTGGATGGACATATTTATACCCAATTCTCCATTTAATAATTTTTTTACATTTTTGGTTCCACTTTTTGTTAGAATAATGTGTGGAGAATTCCCATTCCAAAAAATTACAAGAATTCTCTCCACCTCTAATATAAAATAGGCACTCACCCATACCACATCCATACACCTCTCATGAAACTAGGTATAAATCATTATTTTCTATAATAACATTTAAAAATTCCTAACCTTGTCATAAAAGCCTCACCTTGGGAAGAAATTCATACAAATATGCCCTTTCGTGAAAACCAAAATGAGTTAATTGAATAAGAGGTAATATCCTTCCTCGAGATCATTATTTTATTTTCATTATCCTCTCATAAAATATTCTTATTCCATACCTATATAATTAAGCAATTATCCTACATATACTAATATGTGTTTCTTATTAGGTTTATACCTACACTTACACACACTTCAATGTAATTGGTAACGAACGTACCGTTTGTGCATGATGAACTACCATCTCGGGAAACAATTATTGTTCATTTATACATTACCTCCATTCATGGTTTGGAACTATGAAGGACACTCTATTTATATATGATATATATTATTTATATAATTTCTTTATGATTCCATAATTTATATATATATAAAATGCCTTTATGCTTTCTATCTTTTGTAAATAATATAACATCATATGTGGAAGTGTGGAATACCGCCTCCTCAAAGAGATGTGATTTGTTTATGGTATACATTGAATGTATAAACGATGGTTTTAATAAATATATATAAGATATATGATATATATGATACTATAATAGTAATATATATATATATATATATACATATATATCACACTATATTCATTCTTTTAAAATACCGCAAGAAAATGAATGTCACATTCATGCACACGTATGACCTACCATCTCTATGAATAGTGTATTTCATTTCCTATATTAAAATTTATAGATTATTATAAATAAATATACAAAAAATATATATTATATTTAAATTATGGTTGAAATTATTTAGATGATGAAATCATTTTATAATTAATAGAAAATAAGTAATAAGTTAATACATACCCAAAAAACATGCCAGTTAACAACCGAAATATTGAAAATAATGAATGGTTAATAAAAAATATGTAATAAGATATTATAAGAAGTTAATATATTATTTTTGTTGTGCTATAATTTAGTTACATGTTTAAAACCCTTATGGATGGGGTTAATGGACATTGACGCAAAAAGGAAATGAAATGTAAGGGATTCCATCTCACTTTTTTACATTTGTGAGATAAATGTCATATTCCCCACTTAATTCTTTTGTGTGGTGTATATACAACCCAATTTGATATATAATATCATTCATGATATTATGATTCTCAATTTTATTGATTTATTTTAATGGGATTTTAGTTAAAAGTTAAATAGTGGAAAATAAATTTCTTAGCCAAAATCCTTTTCATTAGGTTATACAACTTACCTATTGTCCTTACTATTTCATAATTATATGTTTGATGAATTTGAATATAGATTAATGTATTTACACTTATTTATAAGTTTATAAATTTGATACAGATAATCAAATCATTTATTTATTCACACATCCATGTCATAGTCTTTTCAAGGGTTTACTTCACAATTCCTTTTTGTTAGTGATAATTTACACATGAATTTCTATCAGAGAGAATTATTGGATTATCATTTAACAAGTCCTTAAATTTTATTATACTATATTTATTAATGAAATTTTCCATGTAAGAGAATTTTTTTACAATATAGGATCCTAATTTTTTTTTATAAAATGTTTTTATAAAAACCCAACATCATTTCTCTATTTAGTTGGAGAAACATTTTAATTCTAAAAACCGTGTTTTCTAAAAATGTTTTCATAAAAGTTTTTAACCGTTAAAAAGTGGTTTATTAAATATATTTTTACATTTTCTGTGTTTAAAAAATGTTTTCAACATAATATTCTCGTCTCATTTAGAATAAGGAATTTTTTTAAAACCATTTTACCATGTAAATGGAATGTTATTTTTACCTTGTATAGAATGTACATATTTACTTAGCATAATTTCATTTAAGAATACATTGATTATTTAAAATGATAAATTTTAAATAAAATGTTTTTGAAAGTGATTTTAAAAGGAAATTAGTATATTTTTTTTCAAAATTAAAATTATATTTTCCTAATTTTTATTCCTAATGATCGTTTTATAATATTTATATTCATCCACAAAAATGTCATTTATTTTTACACCACATGAGATATGTTATGTTGATACCATCATTATTCTTCATATGGATGGTTTGGGAATTCATAAAAATAAATAGTATTGACATTCAATACATTGATTCCTTTTTGTACCTATGAATAATTAAATTTTATATGATCATATGACATTTAATTCCACAGATTTATCTATACCATATATTATAGATATATTTATTTCACAAACATTATATCATTTTTATATATGGTGTTAAAATATGAAATGTTATATCATGAATATCATATTCTCATGACATTTGGTGTTATGTTTAATTTATGGAGAATTATGATTAAAATGTTTCAATTTAGTATGGGACACTTTGAAATGATTAAAGATTATTTTCCCCAATAGTTTTTTAATGATCTTTTAATGGTATCCCTATTCCTAAACCTCAACAACCCCTATTTTTATTTAACATACACTAATGAAATATTTATAAATCTATATTTTCTACTCCATACAGATATGTGAGAGTGGAATTTGTTTTAAATATATTATTCGACATATAAGGTTTGGTATGGATAGGTATGAAATGGATGGGGCCAGTTTATAGATAGCCCCTAAATGCATAGGTAGTATAATGGGATGATTTAGTATGATAGCCTTATAAGGGGTTTCACCTGATATGTTAAACCAGCTTATGAATAGTCTTGGCTATAATGATTCCATGTACCTAGGAAACATGGAATAAATTAATTAAGAATTTAATTAATTTAGATTTAGTTATTATGTATCCATGAAATGTTTTGTTCACATATTTATGGATGCATTTTGTTCCTATTTTTTTTATTAAATGGAACACTTTTTCAGAATCTTATTGTACCATATTGATTTTTTCCTTATCTTGTTATTTGAATGGAATTTGGTTTCATTTTTTTACCTTGTCAGAGTGTTTAAAAAAATTCTTAAAATTTTATGGATTACATGTCCAGTGTATTTAGTTATTAATTTGCTATAATGACTATTCTCATTGATTCATTAATTCTTCCACTGTACTTTACACTTACTTATAATTTCAGCTCATCCTTATTATGTTTCCTTTCCCCATTAATCCAAGAAGTGTACTATAAAATATCATAAATTATATGCTGGATGGAATAAGGATATTATTATCCTAATAAAATATGATGTAATTAGTGTATTAATTTATATTTCAAGACTCATGTATGTATCTAGTTTACCAAGACTACTAAACTAGTTGGTCCTTAGATATATGGTTTACATTTATCATGTTATAATATAATGGTTGTAGACACCTGATCTAGGATTTCTTGGGTCAGGTCACTAGATGATTGACTTCATAAAATGATCTAAAAACATCCAAATAGAATCGTATCTTCCCTGATCTTGGGGGAAACTATTGAAAAAGACCATCGATATGTCATGAAACTTCTTTTATGTAATACAACGAGGTTGAAGAAACCCACTAGGAACCTGATCCTTAGCACACTTATTTTGTAATAATTATCATCGAGAGACAAACCCTGTGACCAAGCTCTTCATCCTAGGATACCAAAAATGACATCTAAATGATTGATAATTCTTATCCACACCAGGATACAATTCCAAATGTACGAAAGTGGACCTCATGGAGAACCACATCACGTATTTCAATGGGGATGAAGAGCCTCCACCAAAACAAATATTGAGTCCAATCATCTACAAAACATTACTATGATGAATTACGAATAACAACTCAAACTCTACAAACCACTACATCAAAAATCCCCCAACTGGGGATAATCCATATGCTTTCTTGAATATGACTACACCATCATTTGATAATGAAACCCTACAATATCAAATTTTTTAAATCATGGAAAATCATGATAAGATCTTCCATCATTCTACAAGAGTCTCTAGAATCATACAAAACATCACCCAAAAACATCTTTCTGAATGAATTAGCAGTAACATTTCCTCTCCCCGGTGTGTAAAAAATTTCAAAGTCATAATCCTATAATAATTTCATCCATAATTATTATTTCATGTATAAATAATCATGAGATAAGATATAACTCATTGACATATGATCTATGAGTTAATAAATGTTCTCATTAATGAGGAAATTAGTTCATTAATTTAGAGTAAACACAACCATTATATTCTAAGGAGCATGGGTACCATAGTTAGGTTCACGAAGCTATAATGATGAAGACCCATAAAAATTTATTTCTATCTAATGAATTATAACACAAACCAATCCAAAATAAAAATTACCCTAATAGAATTCAATCATGACACCATTAACTAGAAAATGAATAATCGGATCATTGAATGGATTCTCCATTAAATTCTAAATAGAAACCTAGCACATTTCAGAACATAAAAATGTGTGACCCATTCTACCAAAGAAATGATGTGAAAACTGCATAGCACTATTGTTTCATATTATATATTATTTTAGTATAATTTGATTTTTTAATGTTTTCCATTGAAGAGGTTTTTATGTAAATATTACCTTATTGTTTGAATATTTCACAAGGTTTAGTGTAATATATGTTAGTACCATTATGTATGGAACTTTCCTATTCATTTTTTCTAGATTAGTTTATTTTTGTGGGTATTAAAAGTTTTATTTAAAACTAAATATAATATAATGTAAACCATTAAATATATATTTTCTTTGAATGGTTGGTGAAAACATTATGCACTGATATGGTAAACCATGCAAGAAACATTTTCAATTTATATATTTTTTTACATATATATTGTTTATGGTTGGTGCATGTTTTTGAAAACCTGTATCCAAATTGTGAAAGATTGTTTTGTTTTCCCACTGAATCTAACATGGTTGGTGAAAAATTTACTAAATCATGCATCCTTACTATATGAAATTCCATGATTTTATTTAATGGGGAAATTATACCTTTTTCCTCTTTCAATTTATGGAATTTTCACACTTTCTCCTCCTCTAGTTCAATCAACCTCTATGAAAGACAATGGAGATTCTCCCTATAACAACAAAAGTTTTATGATTTTGAAAGAATTAAATTTATTTATTGGACTACCTTATACACATCACTATGTTAAGATTTCATTTCACACAACAATGGGATTAATTTGTGTTACATGCAACATTGAGTTTTAATGAATTTATTATTATTATTATAATTATTTAAATAATAAAATTATAACATATTATTTAATGTCATTAATATGAATAACAATAACTACATTTTAAATATGATTTATGATAATTTTTTTTAAATTAATACTTATTTATAAGTAAATATATAATATTTAGTAAATTCTTTATCTTTTTTGAAAATACTATTTTCTAAAAAGAACTGCTTTTTTAGGTCCTTTAGTGAAAAATAATACAATTATTTTGTTGATAATTTTAAAAGTTTAATATTATTAAATAAACTTAATTTTCGAATTAATAATTTTAATATTTTCATAGGGTAAATTTTTGGATATTTGTGAAATATTTAATTTACGGATGAATTGAATAAAATACAAAAATTTAATTGACAAATTCTATTAAGTCGAATTTTTTTATAAAGATAACTTATATTTTTAATTGTTTTAAAATTTTATTTGTTAAATAATAAATCAATAATTCCAATTTATCTGATTGGAATCAAATTCACATTTAAATTATATATAAAAACAATTACATCATTTGAATATTTTCACCATTAAACCTCGTTGTATCTCCCCATCTATGGTATTAATTATAAATAATTTTAGGACAATTTTTAAATTGAATTTGGAAAAATATAATACATATAGGGAATAATTATAATTTATTATATTTAAAATTTAATTTTTTGCAAATAATAAATTTTGATATTAGTTGAAGTTGATCATGACGATTCAGAGAAAAACATGTTTACTATGGGACTAAACATTAATATTAAGGGTGAAATTTCCTAGGTAAAAATTAAGAAACCATTTCATGGAAATATTTCGACCGTATACCTTAATACATCTTATTTTTTCTTTATATAATATTTTTATGTTAAAAACATGTGTAGAGATAACATTTTTTCAAAAAGGAAACTGATGTCCTCTACCTCTCTTATTAAAGGATGTAGACTCTCGTCCTCTATTCAAACCTTCAAAACCAATATTTTTCGGCCAAATCCTATGACACTAACTTCTCCACATAACACCCATGTTCCTAGAAACATTAATATTGGAATAGGGCCAACTAAGGACGACCATTGGTGAAAACTGAAAGAAGATACCCAATGGAAAGCTAAGATTCAGCAACAGATGTTATTTTATTTCTTACTCAAACCCCATTAATTGTAATTATATCATTATTTTGTAATATAATCAGTATGTTAAATATAATTATATTTATTATGTTACATTATATTCTAAAACTATAAACAATTCTATCAAATGGGTTATAAAGTCATAATTTTGGTGTACGACGGACTAATGCCACATGAAATGATCTTGTTAATTTTTCCATTACCACATATCAAGGTTAGGAATAATTATGGAAATACTATTTACTTATATTTTTATGTTTTTTATGATTTTTATGATTTTATTAGGATTTTATAATTTTTATATAAAACATTCCTTAATTATTTCAATTTTTTCGGAATACGATAATGTTGTTCATGTAGATGGAAAACTACTACCTCGCAAAGCAATGTGGCTCATTCGTGTTTTACATGTAATGTATTATGGATTGGTTTAATAAAAATATGTAATATATTTTCAAAAATGTTTCGTTAATGATAATATCTCATATACATTTCTTTTCTTCAATTCGATGTGAAAATGGAAACATCATTCATGCGTACATATGGCCTACCATCTCCATGAAAAGTGAATTTCATTTCTTATTTATATATTTTATAGAATTTTATTAATTAATATATACTAAATATATATTATTTTTATGTCATTTTTGTTATTATATATATTATAAAATCATGAATAATGTAATAGGATAAGAAACATAACAAATCAAAACATATAAAAAACAAAGTGTTTATTATCTAAAACGTAACATTGACATAGAATTGTTAATAAACCGGTAATAAAACATCATAATATAATACTATATGATTTCATATAAATGAATATAATTCTTTTATATATTTACAATTGAATTATATTTATTATATAGGATTATTGAAAAATTACAAAGAAATTCAAAACATAATGTAATAGGTTTTCATCTGAATTTTATTTTTCTAAACATAGAATCCATGTTTACCACTTATTTCTTATTTGTAGTGTGTATGATTCCAATAGATTTATTTTCTTATTATAATAATTATAATTATTTCGATTTAAATATCAATTTTATAAAATATTTTTTATGTGGTTAACGGTTAAAATGTTACAAAAATGTTAAGTGGGTTCTTTTCTCAATTGTACTTCATTGATATGTATGTTGTGTTATGCACCTATATTATTTCACAATGTGTATTTAGAATTCCTTTTAAATTTAATATCATTCATATTTTAATCCTCATGATATTTTATGTTTAAGTTAATCAAATTCTTTCATGAGTTTTAGGATTCAATGTTACTGAATTTGTAAAAGTTTATTTCCATAATCTCATCAATTATCAGAATTATTCATGATTATGCTTCCATTTGTTGAATTTTATGATCATTATATCAAGAATTATCATGAATTTTATTCCCAATAGTTATTCAAAATATATTCAATTAAATTTAATATTTTCACATTATTTTTTACTAAAGATAATTAATGAAATATTTTTATAAAATCCGGATATATTTCTCTCTTTAGCCAGAAATATGTTTTCATTAAAAATCAAATTTTTTAAAAATATTTTCAAAATTGTTTACAACATTTTGAAAATAACTTATTAAATAAATTTTTGACCATTTTATGAAATGAATCGTATTATCATATACTGCTCAAGGAAATTTTATAAATTTGTTACAATACAAAAGTTATGTTTGTGTAACTTGTATGGCATGTAAATATTTAACCACTCTCATGACAGTAATTTCATTGATGGTGCCATTACAGGATTACAAGGTAATTTTTAGAGATTTTTTTCCAAATATTGAAAAAATATTAACATGGTTTTCAATGATATTGTATCTAAAAATTGTCTTCTATTTTAAAAAGTGTTTTCTAAGAAGAAAGGATATTTTCAAAATTAATTGTTTGCAAAGAGATTTGAAAATTATTTTCCATTCAATATGAATTTTTTTGGTGTTAATCGTTATATAATAGAAATATGATCCAAGTGTACCATTCATATTATTTCATGGAATTTTTTATGTTTTCATGGAAATATTTTTATGAAATACAATTCTCTTAAACGAACTATATTCTTTTGAAACCAATTTTTCTTCCTTGGGTGATATTATTATGAAACCTGTTTATTTTCATGGGTTATTATATGATCAAATGACTAAGAAATATGTCTCTTTTGCTCAGTTTAATACATGATGAAATATGTATGATTCCAATTTTATTTAATGGGTTTTGATATGATGAATTCTTACGATCTTGAGTCACAGATATGTATGATTTCATTATGAGATGGGTGGGATATATATACCCATACATTGAATTAGGTAATGATTTTTATATCTCAGGATATATCCATGACTATAATTTCACGTGAACCTAGTACTTTAATATAGGGCTTGAATGAGGAGTAAACATGGTATTGTGATGCAAGGATGGAATGTAGAGTAAACATGATACATTAATGGAATTTAGACACTATGATGGACTAGGTATAGATCCCTGAAAAATATGTTAATGATTCTTAATTATTATATGTATGCTAAAAATTCATGTCTTATGCGAATTTTATGCTCTCATGGATCATGATTTTTTATTCTCCTATTATTCATGTCATATGAACTACCAATATTTTTTCCATGTCTCATTATTATTAACATTCATATAAATGGTATGGTTTCCAAATGTTGTTATCATGTTCGCATAACCTTATTTTCGTTTTATTATTATGTATATCCATTTTTTACCCATATGGATCATATATTCTCACCCTTTTTATGCTTTATTTCCCTAGTTTATGAATATATATATATATTATGTTGGATGATTGTAATAAGGGTTATAGTTATTATCAACTTAGTAGGAGATTATGTACATATCTTATGAACTAATGTTTTTTTCCAATGCTTACAATGGAACTAAACTAATATAGTATTAAGGTGTGTGTTTGTGTAACATAATAAATATTTGGTAAAATTGATTTAATGTATATGCCTAAAAATTCCAAGTTCTCTATATTTGGTATCATAGAAAAGGATTAGTTAACCATTGGAAACATGGATGTGTAAACTATACTAATATCTATGAGGAAAGGTCAATGGAAATGTCTCTAGATGTGTCAAATTATAAGAAAATGTCCTAGAATTTTGGATAAGGATCGAGTGAGTGCTTTATAAAAATACATCTCTATCTAGATACAATAAGTCGATATGGATTTGGAAAATATCTACCAATTGGTATGAACACAAAAAACATTGTATTCAACTGGACTCGATTGGAACATGTGTATAATAGTAGGCCTTACTGCACACCACGTTTGACACTCTTGGGGGACAGACATTTTAAATTTAAAAACCCTTTATGAAAAATCAAAAAGTATTTAAATATAATATGGTTATAAAAGTTCAACAATAATCTTATGGTGTCATCTATTAAAGAAGGTGTCATAATTTAGACACCCTATAAGTGATTTTCATGATTATGTGGTTTTGAACTATGATAATTGTTTCTTACTCTATTTTTTTTCTTTATTCAATGTCTCAAAATCAAAGGAACCAATTTACAGTAGAGTGAGATAGCTAGGGCAAGATTGTTCTCATGAGAATCCAAATTCTATAAGTGATAGATTGTAAAAGGTTTTTGTTATGATAATAGAAAATTTATCAAGCTATAAATCATAATGGACAACCAAATGATAAATGTAATGAGAATGATTCTATTGATTACTTCCTGAGTATTTTCTACCAACTTTTAGGTGTATTATTATCCACAATTTTCTGAACAATAGTTCTATACCACAAAAAAAAATATTTTCAGTTCTCCAGTTTTTAGAACATAAAAAATTTGTTTTGTTTTTCCACCATTCATAAGGAGAAGAGGATCAATTGTAAAATCTTATCAACAGAATGAGGCAATAGGATTAAATTGACTCTATGGATTGGGATGATTTCAATGACTTCATATTTAAAATGTACTTTCCTCTTATAATCCATAAGAGGATGGAGATGGAGTTACTTGAGTCAATGAAAATGAATGATGAATCAATTAGTAACTATGGAGATAATTTTAAAAAATATTGAAAGGTATGATTTTCGTATTATCATATAACATAATAGTAAGGTTGATCAATTATTCAGTGGAATAGAAAGAATTATAAGAATGGAATTTTCCCTAATTGAATTCAGAAGCTATGAAGAGATTGTGCATTGTGCTATATAGGTGCAAATGGATGTTAGAGTTATGTATCAATCTCATGGTTTTAAAAATAAAAGAAAAAATTATTATAAGGAAAATATAAAAACCATCAAAGGAATAAAATTATATTTCATTTATGCTCCATTTAAGGGAAGAATAATGGAGTAAATTGAATTAAGATGAATCATATATTTTTTATGTCTAGAATGGAAGGTCATTAGGCAATATATTTTCCGAAGTAATTAGAAGAAGTTAGAACAAAATGTAAATAGAGAGAAATATTCCATGAATAGACCTCCCCCACTATAGTGATACAAGTGTAAATAGAAAGTTCATTATGCTAACAAAATCCTAATCCTAATGGTTAATGATGATGATCAGTATCTGGAACCTCTTAATTTGAGGTACAAGGGGAAATCTCAAGTGATCACTATTTAAAATGAGGGGTCGAATCATAATGTATTTAAATGTACACATACCATCCTTTCTAGAACTAATAATTTATTATTTTACTCTAGATATACCAATTGTTTTATAACTTAATAATTTTCTATGGGTGTTAAGAAGTCACCCAAACAATTAGATGTAGAATTATTAGTGAAAACACCTAATGGTATGATGATCATATACTACATTAATGATTCCTACATAGTAGTTATTGGTGGAAATGGTCATCCTGTAGATCTTATCATTCCTCTACTAGTATAATTTTAAGAAATCTTAGGCATTCACTATATTTATCTATATAAATCCCACATTGATTGTCTAGTATGGGAAGTAAGATTTGATATTCCATATAAAAATTATGATTGTATATCAATATGAAGATAAATGTGAGCTTCCAATACAGATTGTATCAAATATATGGGTATTAATTCCCATTAGTAAGGTGTGTTTATCTCATATGGTTGGGGAGAAACTAAAAATTGATGATGTTCCTATTTTTATAAATTTTTTGATTTATTTCTGATCAATTTTTTTATCCTTACACCAAAATGTGATGTTGAGTTCCTAATAAAACTCAGACCGGGTTCCACACAAATCTCATGTACTCTCTATAGAATGGACCTGATAGAGTTTCAATAATTTTAATATAAAATCCATGAAATAATTGATAAAGGATTCATTTAAATAAGTGCCACCTTATAGGGAACTTATTTTTATTTTCAAAAATAATGATAGCTCATGCCACTCTAAATTAATGATTGGGAGTTTAAAAATATCATGATAAAGAAAATTATCATCTTTCTTGTATTAAAGAATTGATGATCATACAGAGATAAATAATTTTCCAAGATTAACCTTCATTCTGGATATCTTAAATTTAGGGTTATGAAAAAGGATATACTTAATGCATCATTATATACATGGTTTGAACACTATGAATATACAGTGATGTTATTTGGAATTTACTAATTCCCTTGATATCTTCATGTATTTATTTAGTAGAGTATTTATAGATTATCTTGATTAGGTTTTAGTAGTATTTGTAGATAATATTCTCATATATTAAAAGAGTAAGGATGGTCATGAATATCACTTGAGAATTATAGTAAAGATACTATGGAAAGAAAAAAACATATGATAAATTAACAATGCTTGAATTTTTCTTACAAGAAATTTCATATTTGGGTCATATAAACACAAGAGAGGGTATATTCGTAGATGCATTAAATACCAAGTCTATCAAATGATGGTTTAGACTGTCCATGGTGACTCAGATCCAATGTTTTATTTTTTTAGCTGTATATTATTGAAATTTTGAGTAGAATTTCACATAAATATCTAATAATTTGACCAAGTTAACTAAAAAGGGAGAAATGTTCCTATGGAAAGATGAATGTGAGGAAAATTTTAAGGAACTGATGATAATATTTTTCAGTGTGCCTATGATCACATTACCTTTTAGTGAAGATGGGTTCATACTCAATAGTGATATTTCAAGAAGGGATTAGAACATGTTCATATGCATAATGAACTGGTCATAGATTATTCCTCACAATAGTTTAATATTAATGATAATAAATACCCAACACATGATTTGGAGTTATCCATGGGAATTCATGCATTAATGATAGGGGGAGTTATCTTTATGGGGAAAAGTGTAATATCTATACCGATCAAAAAATATTAAAGTATATATTTACATATATGGAATTGAACATGAACCAAATAATATATTTATATTTTATTATTTAATATGTATTCTCAATACATTACCACCTTGGTAAAGTTAACTTTGTGGATGATGGATTTTGTTGAAAGGATCGGGATAGCTTATCTATGATGAGGATAAAAAAATGCAATATATCAGGATTTGAAATGGATAGATCTTGAAATATAGAAGGAAGGGGAAAATATTCTTTAGATGAATTGAATGTCCAACCATATATCCATGTAATTAATAAAGAGGCTCATAATAATGATGTAGAGCTGTAAATGAAGGCTAGAAATGTTCATAAGATTTACCTTGGTATTGATGGAATGATAAAGTTTATGAATAATGTAAGAATTCCATATATACCATATTTGAAGAAGGATCTATTAGTGGACTCTCATTGTTCTTAATTCTATTTTCATCCTATAAGTAATAAGATATATAGATATTTGAAAGAATACTTCTAGTGGAATGGAATAAAGAGAGATATCATAGATTTTGTTATTCAGTTCTTTGTATGCCTGTGAGTTAAGGGAGAAAAAAATGTTTAACTGGATGTTATATCTATTAACCATACCAAAATGGAAATGAGAGAATATAAAAATAGATTCTTTCACTAGAGTACCCAAAACATCTAAAGAGAATAATTCTATATGGGTTGTATTTGATTGTCTTACTTTTTCAGCACACTTCATTTAGATTAGAGATGACTTCTCTATGGATTATCTTGTGATGATATAATTTATGGAAGTGGTGGAGTACCACATATTATTGTATCTAATGTGGATATAAGGTTTACCTAAAAGTTCAAGGTAATTCTTCAACATGCTCCTGATATAGAGTTAAGTTTCTGCACCTGCTATCATCATCAAACTGATGGTTAGAGTCATTAGAAACACTATGTTGATAACCTCCAGTGTCATATATAATTTTCAAAACTAGAATATAAATTATCTAAATTGTGTCATTTCTGATGGGGTTCCATTTAAAATACCTATTTGTGAAGGGGTCTCATCAAAAATTACTACTTGTGATGTGGTCCTATCATAAATCACCAATTTTTTAAAACATAATTGAAAATAGTTTTTTAAATTTGTAATTATTTTTGACTGGTCACTTGTCCCATCACAAAATATTATTTATTAATGGAGAGAAACCCATTGCAGATAACGCTAAAAAATAACAATAATTTCAAAATAATTAAAAAAATAATAACTATAATTAAAAACAACTAAAATAATAAAATCCTTACATAATTATTTTTTAAAAATATTAAAAAAATAAATTTATCCATAATGTATCCATCACTGTGGATGGGTGAGAAGGATAGGGGTTTCTGGAATTGGAGGGGGAAGGAACTCCATCCCTATACCCAAAACAAGACACTTCATGTACTCGCTCTACAGCTCCAAGCATCATCCCAATACCTCTTACAACTCCTATTGTTGTAGACTGATCTCATCATTCTCTCTACTAAGGACACTATAACCTCAAATTAATCTCACATATACTCCATATATTGTGAAATTTAATATGAAGTATATCCATGAGTTCCACTCAATGTGAATGTCCACCCTTTAGTAGTACTATAGAAACTATCAGACATCAGTTGAGAAATAATATCAACCACTCATCCCTTGTCTGAAAACATATTGTGTCACATGAATCCATAATGCATCATGGAATCCAGCCACACCAATGGTATGACTATTAGTCTCATGTTGACTCTCATCTTGTGTCTATGAATTCACGGCCTCACAAGACCCCTTAATTTTAAATTTTAAATTTTAATAGTTATAATAATTTTTCTATTAATTTTTAAACTCAAAAAATATACTGACAACAATTGGATGTTGGAGACCAACTATAGTCTCCCTAGTGAGGGGATCATTATATATCCTCTTATAATCATCAAAATCCATAATAACAGGATGTTCAACTTCCAATATGGGTATAAAATAAACATTTTACATTTCAATTTATATAAATTATTAAAAAATGGCTTATAATATGACTTCGATGCGTACAAAATGTACATATTCCAATATGATGTGTCATATCCTTCCTCCCCTGGTTTTACTGAACTAATGATGCTCTCCACTATAAATATCTCCCATATAGTATGACCTTAATCTATCCCAAACCTCAGATGAGATTTAATCATACTGATGGCAACTAAATGATTGATCAAAATAAGTGACTCCCACATTCTTCTTGGATTTTCTCATGAAAATTAATAAATATTAATGATAGAAATAATGAATACACACCTTCCATGCCTCCCTAAGAAAACATATCATGCTATCATTAACAAGATACCATAAACCATGTATTAATGAATAATATAGAGTTAATAATTAAATAAATTTTAAAAAAACTATTATTTTTATATGTGCATCTAATGATCAAACATGCAATGCCAAACATTAATGAAAACATGATCCAACAACACCCATGCCTCAAAAAAATAGTTCCGAAAAATAACACTCCCATTCTTGACACTTATATACAAAAATGCCACACCCTATTTTTTATTTTCAATGTTTTTTGAACTATCTATTGGTTCTTTGTATTTCTATCATGTTATGGTTTTATGAATTTCAATTTTGTGTTTTAGTTGTTCTTGATTTAAATTTTGGGTTATGGAATTTTTGGGTAGTATATTTACTTATTCTTGGAATGTGTAAAAGGTTTGATGATAAAGAGTAGGTTTTAGAGTTTTTGGAACCTTTATTGTCACTTTCCTATGGGATCTATTTGATGGATGGTTTATCCCCTTGAGTTAGGAAGGTTTTTGGGTGAAACTTGTGATATTTGGGGACTTTTAATTAAATCGCATGGTTAAGGTGGATAGTTAGTTAAAACATAAAGCCTATGAGTGACGTGGATTCACAGTTAGGATTCATGGTAAAACAAACCATTCTTCCCATGTGTGCAGCCCGTGCGACACTAGACAGTAGAGAATTGCATTTTTTGCATACAGTTTGTTAAAAAACTTGAGCTAACCATGAAATCCACTTGAGAAAGTGTATTTTGAGATCTACTCCTTTTTTATGTGGGGTTTCTTACTTTGTCATCCCCCATTCAAATCCTATGACCAGAATTCCTCCCATGGAGTTTTTGTGGCTCTTATAATCCCCTCCACATGGGATTCATAATGGTTTCATGATGACTTTTACCGCAGCTTAAATGGTTAGGGATCCCCAATCCCCCACCTTTGGTTTTATTCAATTCTTCTTCTCTCTAATAACCCTTGTGTCTTTGTTATTCAATTTGGAAAACTCTGGATGTTTAAAACATGGGGGGGGGGGGTTCCTTCTTAAGGTTCCTCTCGGATGTTATCTTTATTTATTGGATCCATTTCAGGTTGTAATTATAGAATCACATCTGATTTCATATAGGTTTACCAAGAAATTTTACATTAAATTTAAGATTCATTTGTTTATTACTTTTATCACAATGCATTTATGTTAATTAGTGATGTATGGTTTTTAAAATATTTTTTTTTGTGAAATGACGTGGTTTTCTTGATTTTTCTAAATATATGGTGCGGCTTTGTTGGGTTTTACCCCAAGTATTTGATAAATAGCTTGGTTGGATATTATAAGTGATTTTTTATTTCAAAAATAAAGGTTTACCATTTTTAATGTTTTTGTGACTACTAAAATGGTGGTTGGTGTTTCTTATATGTATTTTTAAATGTTTTTGGACTTGAAAGTGTTGTGTGTTTGTTTTTTTGAAAATAATTTGTCATGTGATGGAAATGTAATGGTTTATTTTTGGAAAATGTAAATTTATCAAAGGGTTATTGAGACATAGTTGTATGTTTTATGGAAATGATTGTGGTGAAATATCTCCCTAGATAATTTTATTACCTTGTTTATAATTGAATTTTTTTGGAGGCACATGCTAAGAGGCTTCCTTGCGTACGAATGGTTAAAAGGACAGTGGTTTTTCCTTGGCGTCACTCAGGGGTGATTTTTTGTGGGAAATTATTAAGTGTGATATATATATCACTATTTTAGTGGGTTCTTGTGATTTGATACTTGGTTGGCATTGGTTGGATCATCCCCTTTTTATTCATGAAATGGAAAACTTGCATATCGAGCGATGTTATTTTGAATGACTGTTTCACTAGTTTAGATTATCTTCTAGTGAGTGTTCATTAGTATAGACTATCTTATTTGGTATTTTCCTCCACGTTTAGGCTAGAAAGGGTTTAATCAAGAGTTTCCAAATTACGATTCTATAGGGTATGTTATGTCTTCAGGATTAATCACCTGTATAGTATGTTCTAGATTACCCATGACTCTTTGGTTCTCCCATGCTCATTGGTGCTTAGTTTTCTATCAATGAATATCATGATTTTTTTTGTTACACTTCTATGGTTACTTCCATTTCCTTTATTGTGTGATAATTTTTTTTCTCTCTTATGTAGTGTACTCATTTGGGAAAGTGATGTGTTGGTTTTCAAATGTTTATGGAAAATGTGTTGAAAATGATTTTACATTCCTTTTTTCTTTTTATGTGAAGAAATTATTCTCCTCATATAAATGTCCAGTTGTTCCTCCTTGGAAAATATTTGGTTTCAAATGGAAAGGGTAGTGGATCGTCTTTCTTTTTAAAGTGGAAAAGGAGCGTAAAAAACCTAGTATTGTTTATAATATTGGAAACCATTAGTTGATATATATTTTATTTAAATTAATTTCATTGTTAATAAATTTTTTGTGAATTCCAACTTATATTTTATACTCATACCTATAATTATTTCTTATTTTCAGCTTCTAAATTGATTCCAGATCGGATTCGATCCTTGTGGATGATGGTTCGTTATAGATTGGAGAGTAACCCTTCGGGTTACATGGAGATGTTGTGGTTGTCAGCTTCAGTTTGGGTTTTTTTGAACATTTTTTTAATCAGTTGTTATATTTTCAATATTTTTATTGATGATGTTGAGTTTGGTAATTTTATTTATATTGGTATTCTCTTCTTTTACATCAGCTATTTCAGTATATTTCAATGGCATTAATTCTTCCCTTTGTTACTATTTTGATTCCATGGCCTTAGTGTCTAGCCTATGGGGATCAGGAATTCCTTTTCGGCCTTATCTCAGACAAGATCAGGTGCTGGGTTAGATGACATCCCAGTTTGGTTCATAATGAAAGGGTATCAGAGCAGCTTATGTTCTTTAGAGGGAATTTCATTCATATTTCCTTCTATTATTTGGGATTTCAATGTATATTGAGTAAGAATGTCCAAAATTATGGTTTGGGTAAAGGTATTGTAGGGAAACCACTTCATATATTGATCCTTGGTTTTCCATGGTAGGTTGTGTTATATTTTGTTTCTATTGTTTTTATGGTTTGTTTAGAGTTTGGGAAAAAAATGGGGTTGGTATAAAGGTCATAGTGAGCTCGTAGGGCTATAAAATCCATCTACAGCTAAGAAAATGTTCATAGAAGACTCTCTGTGATGGTGATGTTATTGGAATATGACTACAAACTATATAAACAAGTCACCCATTGACACTATTTTCTCATTGTGAGTTTTTTTGGGTGGTTATTGATTCTGAAATTGTTTTTAAAACACTTATATAAAAATATTGAAAATATTATTTTTGGTTGTAATGGTTTAGATATGTTGAAGATAGGAAATGAATTTTTATATTTGGTTTAGAAAAGGATTTTGGAAAATTTATTTTAGTGAGAAGAATATTTTTGATAAAACGAGTCTTGATAAAATTATTTTTTATTGATGGATCTTTTAGTCTAATGATTCGTAATTAATGGATATTTGTAGAATTAGTGGAAATTTTTTTGATTGCGATAAATTTTATTTATTTTGATTTATGATTTTATTATCAATTTCTCCCCTGAGTACCAGGTAACTAGGATTTAAATTTATAATTTTGGGTTGTTTTTATTCAATTTCATTGTTTAGTTGCACAATTAAAATCTAATTGTGCAACATCCTATGGCTAAGTCTCTTTTTAGTTCATAATAAACATGTATGGTTTTTGTTTCACTACTTGTACAAAGTTTGATCCAAACAGTGTAATTCCTAGGAGAAGCCTGTGAGATCCTTGGTTGTTTCTAGTCGAGGGTGCACGACCTAATAATTTTTAAGAAAATGTGTCGATTATATATGCATAGTTGATAAATTTTAGACAGAACCATGTTTCATTGTTTTTGTATAGTTTCCCAAACCATACGTCCAAACCATGTGAGTTCCCAGGTGTCTTAGAAATGTGAAAAATTACACTGAATGATCTATTTCATATGTGGGGAAGAAGTTTTGATAAAACATTTGAATTCTTATGAGAGACCACATGCAAGAATACATGTGAAATAGTTGATTGTTGATTCCAGGAGTAGATGGGTGTTTTTATTGGCTTGATATTGTGCTTGTGTGAGGTTCTATGGAATACCATTAGTGAGGGTGAAACTTCTAAAGTTTGTTTAATTTTTCAAAAAAAAATTTCAATAGAATTTGTGATGTTTTGGAAACCGGTAGTAGTGTTGCCTATTTTCTTAAGATTTGGAAATGTTTTTTATGTGATTTTTTGAGTTTAAGAATTCTTGTTGATGGATTGTTTCTTATTGAGTTCTTGTTTTTCTTGTTTCTTATTGTCTTCCCCCATAAGGATTTGATGTTTATTCCTGTTTCAGCTATAAGTGGTTCACTGTTACACGAATTTTCAGTTGATAAACCCAGAAACATCCCTCTGGAGTTTCGTAAGTTGAATCCTCTTCTCTTTTATAGTTAATCATATCCTTTTTTTGTGGAAGGGAGTATTGGAAAATTGAGAGAAATATCAATTTCCTTCATTTTTATGAGTCGCTAAAGTTAAAGATTGTTTCTTGTTTGATCGAAGGCCTTTTCTAGTAGTGGTGGATGTTAGTATCTTATACTAAGCCTTAATAAAGTATTACCTTGGCATTCTTCAAGGCTTCATTCATCCAATAATATTTATCTGAGGTCATAAAGGTGAGGAAGGGGATAATTATTTTTTGTTTGCAATAAGGTGATGCGTCAGTGTTAGAGTTCCATTTTCATTTTGTAGATACGATTATTTATCTCATGGAGTATGTAGCAAGTAATTCCGTGATGGATCGAATTTTCAAGTATGGGTTTCATCCTGCTATGTAGTCAAATGTGTCAGAGTTCTTCCTAGCATTTTTTTCCAATGTGTTGGGTAAAGCTATTTAGGTTGAAGCTATACATGCAGTATTTCATGAGGATGTCAACCTCACTGTACTATTTGGATGTGGTAATGGAAATCATAGCAATGAGGATAAATAACCACCTTATAGATGGTGGTGATGGAAATGTAATTAATAGGCATTTAAATCCTTTATTGTCCCCTTTTGAGTGCACGATCCTGATGTATTATCATTTTGGTATGCGTGGTCTTAAGAATTCATTGTTTCCAAATTATCCAAGGACCATCTATATTTGTGGGTGCCTAGTTCACTTGAAAAGGATTTTTTGGGTTATTTCAAAGAAAAAATAGGGAACCAGGTCCCCCTTTTCAAAAGAAATACCATCTCATTTGAATTAGAAATGTGTCGACTTTGGTTTAATTTAATTTCCACTTTTTGTTTTCCTATTTCTTGCATTGTAGTGGATTATTTGTTTGTTTTTCCTTTCCATGTAATAGTGAAGGATGTTGTGTGTATTTAGTGTACTTATATTTTATGGAATTCATGCCTTTTGGATATTATTAATTTTTCCATTCTATGTGTACATATGTTCTTTGTGTTCCTTGTTCCCACTATTTCTAGTTTGGGTGAATGTGGATGATGCATGTGCATCTCTTAAATACCTGTCTTAGTAGAAGTGCCTTGTTGGAGAGAAGTGTGTTTTGTGTAGTGTTGTTCTTATTTAGTTATTTATGGGGTGTTTTATTATCTATGGATTCTCCAAAAAGAGTTTTTATTATTGATTATCTGATCGTGACTACAGGGAAATAGATTCCTCAAGACATATGGTATCCATCCATAGGTCCTGGAGTGAAGCTTTTCATGCAGTTAGGAATAACAGGAGGTTTTGATTTGTGTGGGGAGTTTCCATGTTGGTCTGTGTTGGGTATTTCCATTTCAATAAGTCCTAGTTGGTTTCAAATTGTGTGGATTCCATTCTGGTCTCCCGTGTTGATAAACCATTTTAATATGTGGTGTTATTTTTATACTTGGTGGTTTCTTTTAGAGTTGTTCAAATTTCGGAATTTTTCATTTGGGTTAGAGTCATAATTTTATAGCACGACTTATCTTTTTTCTTATGTCAAGGTTTTGGGTGTTTTTTGTTTGAGTTTTCTTTCATTCATTGAGAATTGGTATTGTTTGTTAATTTCTTTGAGGTAGAAGTGTGTGTTTCATCTTGGTGTTTTCAAGGTGTTCTTCGATTTGAGGAGTTGAATCATGTGTGTGTTTGAACCATCGTATTTTACTAATCCAATAGAAATTTTATTGATTTATGGGGGTGGAAACCATAATGGTTGGGAGAATTATCACCCTCAGTTTTTTATTTTCATCCTTTGTTTCTAAATATCTTTTAGTTTGTTGTTTTTCTCTCATGTTTCAGATGTTCACGATATAAATTTGGTCATTTGGGTGCTTTTTATTTAAATTTTATGTTATGAATGTTTTGTTTAGTATTTTTCCTTATTCATGGATAATGATAATGGTTTCGGGGTAAAGAAATTATTGTGGAGTTTTTGAAACCCCTAGTGTCACTTCCCAATTGGATGTGTTTAAGGGATGGTGTATCTCCTTGACTTAGGATGGTTTCAGGGTGAAAAGGGTAATGTTTGGGGGATTTTCTCTAGGTTACATGGTAATGGATTATGGTTAATTTAACCATGTATCCTAAGTGTTATTGTGTCTCATGACTAGGATTCATTGTAAAACTAACTATACACTTTATGTGTGCAACCAGTGCAACACTAAATAGTTGAATATTTCATGGTTTGGGAACTATTTGTTATACTGTGAATACTTACCATGTAACCCACTCATGAAACGGTATTTTGAGATTTTTTTACTTCTTTTTATGTGTGATATCTTTCCTTGGACTCGCCTATTCAAAACCTACATCTAGGACACCTACCATGGTGGTTTTGGGCTCTTCCAACCCTCCCTAAGTGGGGATTGAAGGTGGTTTCATGGTGGCTCTTCAACTAGATTGAATTGTTATAGCTCCCCTATACTTATTCATTGGTTTATTACATTTTACCTTTATCCTATAACACTAGTTTCCATGTTCTTCTGATTTAGGAAACTAGGGTGGTGAAAATTGAGTTTTTTTCTATTTTATGGTTCTTCGTAGATGTTTTCTCTTCTTCAGATATTCGTGGAGTCATTTGGGGTCAGCATTATTAAAGCACAGGTTATTTTAGTTAGTTTTACCATGTACATGTCCTTTAAATTTAATATTGTTGGTTTCTTTCTTTTTGAACTATCCTTGGAATTTAATTAGTGATATAATATTTTTAAAATAATAGTTCGAAGTGAAATGAGGTGGATTTATTAATTGTATTTAATTTATGGCCTAGATTTGTTGAGTTGTTCCCACAAAGTGTTTGATAAATTGACCAGTTGGATTTTGTAAGTGGTTTTTGATATTTAAAATCATGGTTTTCTTTTTAAAATATATTTTTGACATCTAAATTAGTGGTTAGTGATTCTAAAATGGATTTCTAAAAGTGTTGGATGTGAAATTGGCATGCAATTGGTTATTTGAAATTGGTTTTTATGTGATGGAAATGTGTTGTGTTCATTTTGGAAAAGGGATAATTCTTGAAGGGTGTTTGAGGCCCAGTTGGAACTTTTGTGGGAATGGTTATGGTGAAAACTATCCATGGATAATTCTATTTCATTGGATATGACTGAGTATTTTGGAGGCCCGTGATTAGAGGATCCCATCTTCTCTAATTCTTGAAAGGTGGGAGGTTGTTCCTTTGAGTGAATCAATGTTTTTAATTATGTGATATTATTATATGGGAAATATATTTTTTATTATGATTGTATTCTCTGTTGGAATTTTTTGGCTTCCCCCTTTTTATTTATGACATGGGAACCTCAAATAGAGAGTTAATTTTTAGTGAACGACTACTTTAATAGTTTATATTAGGCACCAGCTAGTGGCCATTAGTATGGACTATCTATTATGGGATTTTCCCCACATTTAGTCCAGCTAGGGTTTGATCGAGCGTTTGGGCATTAGAATGTAATAAGGTAATGCATGCCTCTAGAAAAAAACACATGTATATTACGTTCTAGATTATTCAAAATCTACAAGGTTATCCCATGTTCATTTGAACATATTTGTCTATGAATAATGATTGGGACTCTAATTGTTTTGTTACTCAGGTCTGCTTACTTACATTACCACTATCATGTGATCTTTGTTTTTTTTTCTCTTGTGTAGGGTACTCCTTTTAGAAAGTTATTAGTTGGTTTTCAATGGATTATGCATTTTTTTTGAAAATGATTTTACATTCCATTTTTATGTGAAAATATTATTCCCATCATTTAATGTTATAATGGTTTCTCCTTCAAAACTATTGGGTTTTTAATGAATAGGGAAGTGGAGTGTCTTTGGGTTGAAATTGAAAAAAGTTGTCTGAAAAACATAGTTCTGTATATTGTCTTTCAAACCAGAAGTTGATGTTTCTATTATTAAAAAGAAGTGCTATGGTAATAGATTTGGTTAGGTACACCTACCGTGTTTTAATACTCACGTCTATAGTTATTTATTATTTATAGCATGTTATATAGATTCTATATTGGGTTTGATCACCGTGGGTGGTGGTTGGTTATTGATTGAAGAGTGACCCTCGAGTTCACATGGAGATGTTGTGGATGTAATGATCAGTTTGGGTTTTTTGATAATTTATTGTTGTTATACTGTTTTATTTTCAATTTTTGTATATATGATGTTTAGTTTGGTAATTGTATTTATATTTGGATTCTCTGTTTACTTCAATTTATCTTAATGGGTGAAATCATTACATTGGTTAATTTATTGAATATCTGGCACTAGTTTCTTACCTGTGGGGATCGGGGATTCCTTTCGGGTCTTGTATCATGTCGGTCCAGGTGTCGTGTTAGATGATGTCTTGACATGGTGGGGGATAGGAAAAGTTTTGAAAAAAATAGAATAAATAATTAGACAATTAGTACAAAAATAATGTAATGAAAAGTAATTAAAACTAACTATAATACACAACTAAACATACATATGTATATGTGGATCAAATTAAATTCATGACAGTCGCTCAAAAATAGGTTCAAGATCATCAATATCCCAATACCTTGACCACTATGAGTCGATGAAGAAATTCTAGGAACCTAAGGCCTGGTGACATTTCACCAAGCTCATCACCATGTAGTATATCCTTTTAAAGGTTACAAAATATTTCAACATAGGTCTCATCAGCAATATAAAACAAAAAAATAAAGTTGTAAACAAATAATTAAAGATTTGTATTATATATAAAAATTTATTTATTTATTTTAACTGTAACCAATATGTAATTGTGATATTCTCTATCCTCATCCTCATATTTTTTTAATGACGTTGATCTTCATCTTTCTCTTCACTATCATTAAATTCGATAAAAATTTCTACTCCATCATCACTTGTTATTTAAATTTATTTGTCACAACATAAACATCATCATCACCATCGACCTGTAACTATAGGGTTTCATCATTGATATTCATGTCTCTTCGTTGAGATTATGTATTTGAAGATATATCTTTAAAAACATTAATTCATAGAACTTTAACTGAACCACATCCCCTTTTCATAAATTTATTTACATGGGATTTTTCTTTTATAATGATCCACCAATCAATTAACTCTCCTGATGGAGCATAATAATTGGAATAATATATTTTATGTGTCTGATGGGACAATAAAACAAGTTCCCTTAGTGAAAGAATACTTTTATATTTCATATCAATTATTATATGGTTTGTATGAACATGAAATCCTCAATCAGTATCAATCTAATTACATTTAAACATTGTTAAAAAAGTCTGTCTAAAAAAATATCTCAATTATTTCATACAGTATTCTATTAAAGTCATCATCAATTTCTCTATGATGGGATACTCTCAATAAAACACCAGAATTAATAGTGTTTTTATCCACCATATTCATGTGTATCAAATCTATAACCATTCACCACATACGCATTATAATATTTAACTACTTTGGATGGTGGGTTACTCAATACACCTAATATATTATCAATTTTATCGGTATATTATTATAACAAAAAAGTTGGAAAAAAATTAACAATATATAAAATATTCAAGTTAATTCATATGTCAAACCAAAGAAAATATAAACTACCAATATTTGAAAGAAGAAGTAAAAATAAGGTCGTAGACATTCTTTAAGAGTAGCTTCTATAAATTTTGTAAATTTTTACATGATAAGGTCCTCATAAAATATAAAAATGAAATAGTATTAAATAATATTTAAAAAATGAAGAATATGTGGTAGTAGCACTTACTCTACAAATCATTTCATTTCTTTCTAAAAGATCAGAACACATATATGAGTCATGTGATGTTAACATTTATCATCTAAAATTCATTATTTATGTGCCTTATGAAATCCACATTGAAGGTGGGGAAAATGATAATTGAATGTTTAATGAATCATAAATAGTACACACTACTACAAAATAGGCCTTTAATAGTGAAATATTAGGCCTTTATCAGCACTAAAAAAACACCGACTACCTTTGAAAAGTTAAAATTCCAAGTAGTTAATATGTTCTAAAAAAGCATTGATAAAGCAGTGCTTTATCAATAAGAAAATAACTGATAAATCAAACATTTATGAGTTCTTTTATAATCACTGATAGAAGACACCATTTATCAATGAATTTATTTATCCTAGTTAAAGTGTAATACTGTAGTGTGATGGTACATCACACTATAACACCCAAAATGGGGAATATAGTGTGTCTTAACAACACAAAAAATCACCAGAAACAACAACAGAAACTACAGAAGAAATTAGAAAAATAAGTAAAAAATACTTAATTTAAATTCAATAATATTTCTAACACAAATATATGAAAAAACTATTAGAGGGTATTTCGGTAGTCTTTTTTACTAAAATATATGAACATTTTGAATAATATAGTGCACTTCAAATCATATCTGTCACACCATGAGTCTAATAAAGGTGAAGATGATTCTTACACATCAAAAATGACATATGTCTTGTTTTCTTAATGTACCAAATCAAAATGAATGTGTTTTCTCAGTTTTGATCATGTTAGATGTTTTTTAATTATAATTACTATCAATTTTGAAAAAAAAAGATGCAGGTGGAGTTATATTTGGTCACACTATATGTCTTATTTTGGCATGGTTGGATCTTACATGTACAAAATTATTTATGGATCATTTTACTAAAGTATTAAATTAATATAAATGGGCTTCCATTGTTTTGAGTTTGCCACTTATGTTTCTACTAAAATGTTATTTTAAAATTGAAAAAAGCACTATGACTCATAGAGGATCCATCATGTGGGGGTTTTAAATGAGACTGATTCATACATAACACAATTGAATTATGAATTATTTTCCCAATTTATCAAGATAATATGTGTATGTTTTCTTTGTTTTTAGTGATTGATTATTTTTTAATAAAAATATTTTTTTAAAACAGATAGAAAAAAATTTTAGTCCTACTGGTCACACGGTGAGTTAGACTGAGATTCACCAAATTCCTACACATCAAAAATGACTTATAGATATTTTTCCTAAGGTACGACAACAATTTGAATGTTTTTTTCTCAATATTGGGTATGTCAGAAGTTTTTTTACTAAAATTAAGGTTTATTTTGATTAAAAACATGCACATCGAGTCATATTGGTCACTCCATGCATGATATTGAGATGTAGATGATTCCTACATATCCAAAATTAGTTAGGGATCATTATTCTAAATTATCAAAATAATCGGAATGTTTTTCCTTGGTTTTCAGAATTCTACTTGAGTTTTTTACTCAAATATCATTTTAAAATGGAAATAGTCACATTTAGTCATACAGGATTCATCATGTATGTCTTGGACATGAGAATGATTCTTATACATCAAAAATGGATTCTCAATCACTTACCTAAATTATCAATATAATCTCAGTGTGTTTTCATTATTTTCACTAACTGACACTTTTTTGTATTAAAATGTTAATTTTAAACTGATAACAAACACAGTGGGTCATACCGAGAACATCATCAATCTAATTTAAGGGAAGCTGATTCCAACATTTCAAAAATTACTTATGGATCATTTTGTTATTTTATCAAAAAAATATGAAAGTATTTTTTCTGTTTTGAGGAGGTCAAATGTTTTTTCAATGAAAATAATTTCATCTTTGAAAAAAAAAGATGCACTTCGAGTCATACCAGTCACACCATGTGTCATATTTAGGTCCATCTGATTATGAAACCTCTCAAATGATGTATAGATTGTTTAAATAATCTATATAATCAATCAAAATTTGTTTCTTTGTTTTTGAGTATGGCACTTGTGTTTTTTAATAACACTACAATTTAACAAGATGCATTTACTTTTAGTCGTACATGTTTCATCTTGTCTGGGATTGACATGACACCAATTCCTACGAATAAGAAAATGAATTATGATTCATTTTCATAGATTATCCAGAATATCCAAGTATTTTTCCCTAGATTTTAGTGAGTGACACGTTTTTTGTATTAAAATGATGGTTTTTAACTGATAACAGACACATTAAGTCATAGTAGGCACATCATGTATTGGATTGAGGTGTGGTTTATTCTTACATATCATAAATAAATTATGGATTTTTTTCCTAAAGTACGAAAAAATACAAATGTGTTTCTTTATTTTTGAGTATGTCATTTTTTCCACAAAATATAATATGAATTTTAAATAAAAAGATGCAATTGGAGTAATACAGGTCACAAGATGCATCATATTGATGTTCGGTTGATTCCAACATGTACCAAATTACTTATGAATGGTTATAATAAAGTATAAGAACAATCAGAAAGTGTTTCTTTAGTTTTTAGTAAGCCACTTGGGTTTTTTACTAAAATTTCATTTTAAACTATAAACAAGCACTTAAAGTCATATAGGTCACATCATTTGTGGGGTTTACATGAGACTGATTCATATAAATCACAAATAAATTATAAATCTTTTTCTGAAATTATCAATTCCATCTTAGTGTGTTTACATTGTTTTTAGTGAATAATTTTTTTATTAAAAAATAAATTTTAAACTGATAACAGATAGTTTTAAACCATGCCTCTTGACTTTAATATATCAATTCTTGTCTTCCAAAAAAATTTATCTCACACACCTACTAAATTTGGTGTTTGATTACCCAAATATTTATTCAGACATTTATGTTATATTATATACCTTGTTGATTATTGGGTGTTGAACATATGTTTATTAAAAAACACTAATGGAGTAATTTAAGCTTCCAACACATAATGATCGAATAGGTGGATTAATAACCTATATAAAATCACATAAAAAATAGGTGAAAATCATTATTTCAATAATCCACCTTAAACTATTATAAAACATCCCATGTATTATGTGTTAGGTGTTGTGTGCACTTTTCAACAATTGTTCTCAAGAAATATCATTGTATGAACCTCATTATCTTTAATTTCTAAATTTTTTTATTTTTTACAAGCCATCACGCCATCTCCTCTCCTCTCTCGGTTTCTATCACTATCTCATATAATACATTATTCTCCAAATCCAATTATTCCCCCACCTATACCTCCTCTATTTCCAAATAATTTTATTTTTTGCTGATTAGAACTTCAGAACAATTTGATTTCCTCTATTTTAAATCTACTAGAGAAACATATTAAAAATACTATATAAGAATTATAACACAAATAATTCACAAAAAAAATATATTTCAATGTTTGTAAATCATACTATATAACAAACATAGTATGTAATCACCTAAATTTATTTTCGAAATACATTTGGTCAAAAATAACATTGTCAACTCATCTCTAAACAAATTTATTTCTTCTTTTGAGTATATAGGTTGTTAGAAATCTTGATAGTAATGAGAATATATAAAAAAACATAAATTATTAATAAATATATTTAATGAAATTTTAATTAACATAAGAAATTACATATTGGGGGATGCTTGTCTTTTCAAGTTTTATAATCTCTCCATTAAATTTTAACACGTAGTATCAATTATAAATTTCCTCATCTTGTTTCATAAACTACATAAAAATTTAACAAAATAATTGAATTATTTTGAAATGTTTTGATTGTTTAATATTTATATATATACATTAATTTGTTTACATTTTTTTTAATCCAATTCCTTTATCTTTTCAAACAAAAACATTGTTCCATAATTTATTCGATATTTAGTGACTAAGACATCATAAAAAATTTATAGTAAAAACACAAATTGAAACCAATAATTTGAATTTTATCTTTAAAAGGATGATTGTAGTGTAATAAAAAATCACCATACACATCATGTGTGGTCAGTTGGTTAGATATAAATGTATTGGATCCATAAAATTAATATTCAGTGTGTCCAGATTTATTGGGAACAACATCTATTTTAAACAAAAAAAAAGTATGTAATGAAAAAATAAAATATATATTTTATGCGATTAGATTTTATAGTTTTACCTTTTCATTTTAGGAATCATAAAGAGTCATCATCTAATTATTTTTTATTAAACACTTCTAGTAACTCATTTTTTCTTCTAAATTTATACATCATCCATAGAACGTTTTTTCCAAGAAATGATGTAGTGATTAATGAATTCAAATCATGATTCACATGATATTCTCTTTATATAGTTGGAATATAAATACTTGTAGAAAATATGAATAGTTATTAACTTTAATATACATATTAGATCCTTATATAGATGGATTTATTGTGAAAATGTTCCTAATTTATGTATTCAAAATTTAGATGCACATCCACTCAGTCTTGAGAATATCTTTTATATTCTCAAGACCAATTCCCCTTATCAGTGAATATATATATATATATATATTCTTCATATTTAAATTAATACATAGTTTTATCTTTAAATATGTTCATTTCATTAAGTTTTAATGATAATAAATGTTTCATTGGAACTAGAGGAGAGATGGTACTATCGGATGGATTTTTTTTCATCTTTTGTTAACTAGATTTTATTAATTTAGCCTTTTGTTTCCCCACAACATTATCTATCATAATAACATACCCCACATTATAAAATTTATCATCAAATATCATAGGTTTTCATATGATATTATTTATTAAATATATACCTTATGTATCTTTGTAATAATAGATGACCATATAATGAAAGCTCCAAAATCATCATTGACTGCTGAACAATCTAGACAATTAAGTGGAACATGTAACTCAACAATTCTCTCATGAGATACCTCAATAAAACCTCCTATGTGATATTTTTGGAGGTCTTGACGGAGTATCTTGTCTCTCGAGATATTATACATCGTACCCATCATAACACGATAGTGTGTGGGTGTTGACTGATACAAATCACATACAAATGTACCATATAGAATATTAGTAATATCAAGTTATCAATTGTTGTAAGATACACATTTGGGATAAAGAGAAATGAAAAAATTTATTATCATGTCTAAGGTATGAGGTTGGGGTAATGACTAGCCTCAAATCTAGTGGGATAATTTAGTTCATGTGTAAATCATTACTCCACCACCATTTTTCTATGATCATTTCTTATACAATGGTGTTCCAATCCTCACAAAACAGTAATATCTTGTAGTGAGTCTATTTGGGTCTATATTCATCGCACCATATCATATGTATGTTCATGTGATTTTATCTTATAGAAATATTATTAAGGAGAGACTCTAACCTAATCCTCAAATGTAAGGATATTGTTTAAACCTCTTCAAAGCTTCGAGAGGTAGATTTTATTTTGGTATGGTCATTTCTAGTTCTTCTATCTAAACCATATAATATTTTTTAACATAAATATATATATTTTCGTTTTTATAAATTATAATTATTTAAAATTATGTCATACTTACACGTGTTTAATTTTTTATGTTTTCATCATCTAATTTACATCCTTATTTACATGAGCCTCCTTACATAAAACATGACACATGATGGAAGTGGATTTAGATTTTGGTACATTAATATTCCTATAAGCAAAGAAACAAATGTTGTTTCATATAACATAATTAAGATTTTTTTGTTGACTTCAAATAAATACCAATTTCTTCTCTAATGAAGTGTACCTCATCTTTACTTTACGATAGGGGTATGTTGGTTTTGAAACATGTTCTTTATTTTCATCACCATTTTTTTCATATTTAAATAATATAGAATCATTTTGGATAAAATAAATAATTTAATGTAATATATTATAAACCGAAATGAAATTGAAATGATTTCTCTTTGAAAAGATTGATGAATGATGTACATGTTTCCTAATTGAAAATGTGTACTGAACTATCGGATGGGTGGGGATTTACTTTCCCCTTATCATCTCTATGATGTAACATTGTAAGAATATTCTGGAATCCATTACCAGATTTTACATTGGACATTAAGAAAAATTATTTCAGAAATATTATAAAATAAATGGAATCTACAAGAGACTATGAAAATAAAATCAACATTTCATTATATATATTTTTTCAATAAAATATAAAAAATATACCGTATCATTACCTTTATATCTTTCAAAATCATTTCATTTATTATAAGATTTATGTGGACCATGTATCAATATCATTCGGTACAATCATCCTCATTTTGACCCCAATATTTGTAATGAACATCAACATGTTGCAGTCAATAGGTTAGCCATATTGATTCCATGCAACCTTAAATTTTATATCTTGACTTGTTTCTTTAATAACATTATTCAACATTGTAATTCTATGTAATTTTTGTTTTTCTTCAACATGTTGTTGATCCCACAATAAATATTTAGTTTTATCATCAACAGCTTGTTCGTCCTTGAAAACATCATGTGTTGAAGACATTGTCTTCATGAGTAGTCAAACATTGAATTTGTCTTGAGTAACAACAATACAATAAACTATGTGCATTAATGTCCACATTTTCATGAATCAATCCTTAAAATTGTGACTATCTTGAACAGAGATATAATACTTCAACAATCCACTGGAACTAACCTCCACTACCTTAATTTAATCCATTCTCAGTTGATTGATTTACTTCCATATCTTGATGTTGGATTGGACTTCCTCTTCCAAACTATCCTTCTTCTCAACATTGTGGTTCCAAATTTACTTGACTACATACCTCCTGAATAATTATTTTGGCATTTTGTTGCTTTATACCAATCCCGCATCTCTTTTGGACAACCACATATGTTTTTTCAACTACTCTAAACACAATTCTTCACACACCAGGTACTAGGGATAATTTTGGATTACTACTACTATTAGTATATCAAACAACAAACAAGATATGAGGGATTATTGAAAAGAAACAAAATGAAATAATAACTGTTTGGGAGATGAATGGTCCCTCACACAACCATTAGAACATCAACCCATCCCCCTGAGATGCACCAAATCTAACATATGTTACTAGTAATTTTCTAACACATTTATCTCAAATATAAGAGCTTTATGTCCACTAATGTTCAAAAATAACACAAATACAATTTTAATTATTAATTCTAACATATTTCATTTAAAAAATTGAAGGAATTAACATTCAAATACACATGAATTTCACTTGTTGTCATTTATTTCCACTCACAAACATTTAATGTTTTCAACTTCCTATAAAATATTTTTTTAGGGTCTAATATGAGATACAAACATGTGGTGGTATTGGTTTGAGGTAGATGGGAGAGCATGAGAGCTGGGCTTTGCTCCAAAATTCCAATAGAGTGTATACTAAAGATAAATCCAAAAGAAGTGGTAAAGATATCGACTCATAGTGCGAGGAATAACTTCAAGATTTAGATTTAAACCCTTTTAAATTTATCAAGATTCAAGGAGAAAATAATCAAAAGGTACTTTTGCAGTCTTTTTTCACACAAAAATGTGCTTCATGGGTATTTTCAAGATGTCACCCATCATCATAGATTTCTAAGCCATGTATTCTTAACTATAGAGCTAAATTAGGTTAAAATGTGAATGAACTAAAATGAAAACTAATTTTTAATGAATCTTATTAAAACTAACTGAGTGATTCATATAATAGTATACATGTCAATAAACGAAAAAAACTCTCATTAATTTTTTATTTTTTTGTGTTTTTCATTTTTTATGTTACTAATAAGTAGTAAATGATGAGGATGAAATGATGAGAGATGTGAAGAATAAGTTGAGGGATGCAATATTTGATGCCATGGAAGTGACATTGAAAGATATTAATGAATGCAATATGACACGGAGGAATTTATTTAAGGAACATTGGAACTATGACGATAGAAGGAAGGCTAGTTTAAAATAGGGAGTCCCATCCATCACCAAGAGATGGAAGGAAATGAATCATGTGAGGATAGATTAAATAATGGTTGTGATAGTTAGTTATACTACAGTATTGAAGTATTATATATCTGTTCATGATAGTGAGAATTTTCATGCAAGATGGATGGAAATGTGGATTTTTTTCATAATTATATTGTATATATATCTTACCAAATTCAGTACTTATATATAGAACCTTATTTGTGAAACATGAGGTCCTTTTTTTATGTGTTGTTATTTATGTTTTTTATGAAAATTATGAATTGTATTCATATTTCAATTATTATACATTATGAATTTTTTCATCAAATAAAATTCAGATACATGGATTTCATGTGGATTAGGCGTATCGAAATTCATCAGAGAAATCATAACTATTTACATTACTTACCCACATTTTGTGCATCTAGGTGGATATGTAGCTAATATTTCTTTGGGTAGAAGGATGTAAGGTATAATTATTTATCAGAAGGGATATAGTATCAAATGATAGCTAGTGGATACTTATGTCGTTTGTTTCATCAATAGTAGGTTGGATATTCATATAGGGTTTAATTTTTAGCTAGTGTTTATAAAATTGTTATTGGTTTTATTATTGTAGGTATTTCTATTTACGGGATTTTATTGGGTACTATATTAAAAAGAATCACTTTTCATGTGGGTTGGGTTCTTAATCCATTTCTCTTATATCATGTGGAACAATGTGTATTTATTATCAATCCTTTGGAAGTTGGTTGATGGTTCCAAGGATTGAGTAACAAATTGATTCAACTCAGATCAGGTTATAAATAATTAAACTATATTGTGATGTTACAGTTTTATAAAAAAGAGTTTTTTATAAGATAACACACATACAAATAAAGAAAAAATTTTCTCATAAATCAGGTCACTTCTTTAAAAATCACTGCACTCTTGGAGAGGTGTTTAATTTTAAAATATTATTATATAAATGTAAACTCATAAGTAACATCTTCTTTAGAGGACACTGCATTTGGAAACTCTTCTATTGGAATTTATTCTTTTATGTTGTGCTATTAAATTTTTTCATTTATAAATGCCAAATAAATTAAAATCAAAAAACCTATTTTCTATTATTTTATAAAAAATGAAACATTATTTTAACTAGTTATAAATTAAATGGACATGAGAAATTATTGTAAACTATTCATTGATAATGGAAATAAATGGTATCTCCTTTAATTATCTCCCTAACACATTGAACATCATATTCTTTCATAACTGTCATGTTTAGTAAATGAAATGATATTAAGAACCTAACAATCAATTATCAACTCACATATTATGGAATATACATCACAACTATTGTGTTTTGATCAAATAAAAAGATAAAAAATATGATTATTTTTCATTCAATGAAAATTTAAATAGTTTATTCCTTATAAAATTATATCGATATAAAAAATTGATAATATTAAAAAATTTAAACAAGAAAATTTAAACATTAGTTCCATAAATTAGATTAACCCATTCACATTAAAATAGTATGTATATTAACCCACTCTATATTATTCATATGAAATAATATTCCTGCTAAAATTAGTCCAATATAATGTTTTAATTTTTTTCATCTTCATGTGTATATCATGATTTTGAAACAAGATTAAAACAATGAAAAACCATACTATGTAAATGTTAATTAGAAAAAATATAACAGCAATATAAAAAATAATAATCAGCTGCAACATTAGAAGGAGATTTGGTTTGAAGTGGTCTCATATGAAGATGGAATGAGTTTATAGAGAAGGGGTGGAATTGTGTGGGTATAGGTATGCATGAGATATATATATATATATATATATGATATATAGGGTACATCATGGTTTAGAATGATAAAAAAACACAAACCATGGAACCCAAAAAAAACAAACTATAAAAGATAGAAAGGAGAAAATAACAGACATTGGATTCTTGCTTTGCTTCGTCCAAGAGAACATGGAGGAGTATATCCCGAAGGAGGAGAGACCCATGAGGGCATAAGATTCATGACTGAATGAGTCATAGTTAGGATTTTTATAAATAGACTGGGGAAACTGTTATTAGCACTTTAAAAAAAGATCTGATAAATTCCCTTTTATGAGCGCTAAATTAATCAGCGATAATAGAAGGCATCTTTATTAGCACTTTTTAGCACTAGTAATGATTCAACTCTATCAGAAAAAAACACTGATAGAATATTTCTTTATTAGTGCTATCATTTTAGCACTCATAAAGATCTCTTTTATCAGCACTTTTTAGCACTCATAAATCTTGATCTTTATAAGCACTAAAAATAGTTGATAAAATGAACCTCTATTAGTACTCAAACATTAGGGCTGATAAGGAATTTATAATTGTAATTATAAATAAAAAATCAAACAAATTAAATAATTGTATGTTTTTTATTTTAATTTTATTATTATATAAATATATATTAATTAATTTATAATTAAATTAATAATTTCAAAAAAAAATTATATTTTATTTATAATTATAATAATATAATAATATAAATATAGTAAATATATAAATAAATATATTTATAATTATTTATTTATAGTTATAATTATATTTATATCATTATATATATATTTAATATGTATATATATATAAATATAAATATAGTAAATATATTACTTATTTCAAAATATTTATTATAATTTAATAATTATAAATATCTTTATATAATTATATATATTTCTACAATTTTATATATAATAAAAATATAAAAATATATAAAAACTAATTATTTAAAAATCTGAATTATAATTTCATAATTATTAAAATACATAATTATTTACTTAAAAATTAACAAATAATAAATTTAAAAAATAATATTTATATATTCATATATTTACCATATTATATAAATATCCCCCATGGTGGAGCTAAGTGGTAGCTGCCCCTATGGGCCTTAATGAGGTCATGAGATCATGTCTCATAGTATACATTATTTAAATAAATTTATTATAACATTATAATTATTTAAATATATATAATTATTAATTTATAATTATGTAAATACTTTTAAAGAAAATGAATATTTATTTATTTATAATAATTATTAATTTATAAATTTTTAAATATATTTAATACCAATTTATAAACATATTTATTTATTAAATTTATTCATAAATATATTTTTAATATTATTATTGGTTATATAATATTGTATTGTTGAATTTTAAAAATGACAAAAATTGAATAATTCAAAATGAGTAAAATTTATAAATATTGAAAAAATATACAAGTTATATTAATTAAATATTAATTATTAAAAAATATGAATATATATATTGAATTAATATGAATACATGTTGAAAATAATAAAACATAGTAAATAAAAATATATAAATAAATAATATAAATGTTAAAATTCCAAAATAAAATAAAAATTAAAAAATGTTACGAATAAATATATGATACCTAACTCTAATAATGCTAAAAAAAAAATAAAATTGACTGATTAAAAACATAATATATTAAATTTTTAATGGTATACTGAAATTCTAAAATATTTTAAAATTTGAATAAATTAAATAAATATTATGTGTTTGTGTTTCAATGTAATATTTCATTTATTACATAAATATTTTTGGGTGACAGTTTACTATAAAAATGAATCAATAACATATATTTATGTGAAATAAATGTAACACATGACCTTTGATATATGTTAAATTGAAAAACCAAACAACATTAAAAATGATAAAAATATTAATATGTATTTAATTATTACATTTTAATCATTTTATATATATCTACAATTAGTATATATTATTTATTACTATTTATAATTAATATATATATATATATATATTAATCTAATTATTTTTTATTAATAATTATTTCATTAATAAAATTTTAAATAAAGTTTTAATTTATTCATTTTTTATTTTTTTGTTTAATTATTTCAATTTATTTATTGTATTTATATACATTTAATATATATAATTTATTAATTTTCATAATATATATGTGTGTGTATACTAAATGTATTAATTTTTATAAATAATTATTTAAGTAATAATATGTTTAATATTTTTTATTAATTTGCACGTTTTTAATTTTTATTTGTATAATTATTTCATTTTATTCATTATATATCTATATATTTAATATATAATTTTTATTAATTTTAATAATGTATTTATATGTATATTCTATTTATTCATTTTTAATAATAATTATTTATTTAATAAATTTGTTAACATTATTTAATTTTTATTTGATTAATTATTTCAATATATTATGGAACATTATTAGAGCTAAAAGAGCACTGATAAAGGATACTATTTTTCAACAATAAAAATAAATCTCTAATAAATGGTATTCATTATCCATGCTAAAACTAAGCGTTAATAAAAACACATTTTATCAACACTAGAAGAAAGCCCTAATAACGGATAACCTTTATGAGGACTAAAAAATGGTTTGATAAAGTGAACCCTTTATCAGTGATTTTTTAAGCATTGATAAAAGGTTCCCATTATCAGGGCTTCTTTTAGCATTGTTAAAGGTCCCTTATGAAGTACTTTCACTCATTACGACCCATTCAGTTATGTTTTGAAGTTTATTCAGGTTGGAAATAATCGGAGTAGAAAAAGAAATTTTCCCCTGTGAATAAGCTTCTGTAATTCACCCTTAAAATACTACTTTGTTAAATAATTTTTTATTTATTTCCAACATATATATCTAAAATAGATACATTATTCCAAAAGGTACTAGACCTCCACATTTTCCTCTGTCTAGAAAATGTAATATCAAATGTTCCATTGAATCAAATAAAGCGAGTGGAATTTTTTTTAAGTTTACCTAAAATCATTTTTTTCTTACAGTATAATATGTTCATCATAGTCATTTTATGCCCCATAAGGGTCTTGAAAAAATAGGATTTTTTTGTTATCGCATCCAAAATATAAGAATTCAAAAAATCTATAAATCTTATCCGCACAAGTCTTTCCAATGTTACATGACAATCTGGACTTTTCAATCCATTAATATGATTGTTTATGAAATATCTAGAAAAAATATAAAAAAAATATAGCAGTTCATATCCACAATATGATGAAAAAATAATAAATTATTGTCTTTGGAAAGTGTATATGCCAATATGGTATTTTTCAACTTCTATGTTAAGAAATATTCAGACAACTCAAGTTCTAGTCACATTCATATTTGGGAAAGATCAAATCACAACTTTACGTTTTATTTTGTCTTTCATGTTATATCCAACATTGTAGAAAATATATTATCAAAAACGTTCTTCTAAATATGAATGAAATACAATATTTGAAGGGATAAATAATCAGACCAAATGGAGGATCCCGAAAAATACTCTATTTTATCCATCAACGTTCTTTCCCAAATACATATATTTTTTTGTTTATTTATAACTAGTCCAAGGGTAATGGGAGGTAATGAAGAGACAATATATTTTAACCCAATACCTTATATCATTGTTGGAGTTTCATCTCTTTCAATTGTACCTCTTTTAAAATTATATATTTTCTTATGAAAAGGATGATGGACAGGTTGAAATCAATTATAAAAGTCAAAATAAAGGTTGTCTTCCATTGATGAGCATAAACACTATACTGCCTCTAATACTATATGGATATAAATTTTGGTAATGTGATCTATAACTATAAAACAAGCCATATAGTGGAAAGTCACAAATTGTACACATTACAGTAGCTTTCATTAGAGTTTTTTTTCACAAAAACATCATATTTACTAACACCATTATTACACAATAAATTTAACTCATCAATCAATGGCTTAAAATTAACATTGATAATATTTTTTGGATGTCCTGGAATTAATAAGGTAAAAAATATATGGATTATTCATCAACATACATGGAGGTAAGTTCAACAGAGTTATAAAGATGGTCCAATAAGAATATTGACTACCATACGAACCAATTTTATATAAATTTCCATTAGAAAGACCCAATCTCACATTTCAAGCTACTAAAGAAAAAGACGGATTTACCAGGTCAAATTGTATCCATCAATCTCCATCATAATGATGATTTCTGATTTTTCCCAAATGAGTAATGGTTTTCTTTCATGACATCAATGAAATTGTGTTCTGAGACATAAATAAATGTTTTAATATGGTTTTAAGTGGTAAATACCTCAAATTCCTAATTGGAATCGATCTAGACTTCCTTAGGTGAGCCTCTTTGTACCTCAATTTTCCACATGTAGGAAAACTAACTAAAGACTCATTTTCACCATAGTATAAGATGAAACCATTTGAACATTCAATAATATTATGATAACAAATACCAAAATTACAAACCGACCACTTTCTCTTCTAGAAATATATAGGCAACACATTTACTTCAAGTATTAGTGCATTTCCTAAATTGAATATATGATCAAAACAACTATTTGATATTCTACTACCAGATTTAGTAGCCGTTAAATTTTCAACCACATCAAATTTCCATATCCCTCAAACCATATATATTACCTCTTCAAAAAACATTAATAACTCATAAAATTAAGATGGTTTGTACTCTGGAGTTAAATCAATTTCATCCTGATTTTTAGTTCATTGAGAAGGATCACTTGGCACATCATGTACTAAATTTTAAAGCCAATATGGATTTGGAACCAAATTTTTAGTATCTTATTTGGAACTATGTTCACCATGTTGAAAGAAAAAATAATAATGTTTTTAAAAACCAAAATTCAATATATGATCCCCATCTATGTCAAATGTGTCAAACCTCCTAAGAACAAATTTATTACATGGTCTCCTATCCGTTCCCACATAAACAAATTCTAGTTTTGATGATGAAAATGGTAAAAATTATTCAGCACCTTCAATATTTACATGATTTATACTATAAAGGTTTGGATTCATGGGAAGATTTCTCCAATCGCTCTTATGTAATAAATATTATTATCAACTTCTTAGTTCCTTGATTATCTTATAATTATAAAATAAATAATTTTTATATATAATTTTATTCAAAAAAAGATGATCTAAAAATGAGTATAAAATTTTAAAAAATATAAATGACCACAAAATATCATCATTTTTATCTATTTACATTCAATTTTACTAATTACCACTAATATTTACCAATTATATTTTATTTTTACTAATTGTAATGATTTAATGTTCTATTTTACTAATATTTACTAATTACCACTATTTTTTACAAATTATATCTAATTACCACTAATTATTTAAAAAATAGTTACTTATCATTAATATTTACAAATTAATGATTCTTTACTAGTAGTGTTTTTTATTAAATGTTACTTTACCAGTAATCATTAATAATTATAGTGATTTATCACTAATTTTTTAAATTTACTCAGAATTTTAACTACTTACCAGTAATTTATTAATTATTAATGAAATTTAATGTTCTTTTTTAAAAATATTTACTAATTTCATCTAATAATTTCTAAATACTGCTAATTTTTAGTAATTAACACCGATTTTCAATAATTATATTATTTTACTATTAATGTTTCCTAATTACTGCTAATTTTCACTGATTATAGTGATTCGACATTAAAATTTACTAATTTACAAGTATTTTTTTAATATTTTTCACTAATTACTACTAAATATTATTATTAATACTATTTTCCCACTGATTTTTACTAATTTCATATATTTTCCAATATTTTAAACAATTGTATCAATTTAACACTAATTTTAATTAATTATAACGATTCACTAATAATTTTTACAAATTTTTAATAAATACAGCAAATTATTTACAAATAACTCTAATTTTTACTAATTCACATTAATATTCACTAATTATAATGATTTAATGTTATTAATTACAAATATATAAAAATTACCCATTTTTTACAAATTTTTTCTAATTACCACTAATTTTTAATAATTATAGAGATTTTCTGTAAATTTTTACAAACTAATACTACATTATATGTATTTTTACTAATTATTTCTACATTATAGGTAATTTTTAATAATAATACTTAATTATCGATAATGATAACTATTTATATCTAATTTTAACGATTAAATATTAATTTTTTAATTATTTTAGTAATTTATTGTTCCTTTTGAACAATCATTAATAATTACAACTAATTTTTACTAATTACTAGTAATTTTTAATACTGAATGTTATTTAAGGCTAATTCTTTTCAATTACTACTAATTTTCACTAATTATAGTGATTTGACATTAATATTTATTAATATACAGGTATATTTTAATAATTTTTATTAATTAGAACTAAATATGATTTATAACAGTGATTTACCACAGAAATTTAATAATTTTTAATCATTACTACTAATTTTAACAAATTTTAATCATTACTACTATTTTTAACTAATTTTTATTAATAACTGATGTTTTTTCTATTATTTTTTTCATTACAACTAATGTTTAATAATTATAATGATTTACCACAAATTTATACTAATTTTTACTAATTCCCATGATGTTTTAATAATTACCTCTAATTTTTTTAATTATTGTTAATTATTACTAAATATAGTGATTTGAAGTTTCTTTTATACCAATTTTTACTAAATTCTTCTAATTTTTTATAATTACCACTATTTTTTTATAATTTTAGGTATTTACCATTAATTTTTATTAATTAATGCCACATTACAAATTTTTTTAGTAATTATAGTGATTTAGATATAATTTTTACCAATTACTACAAATTTTCACTTATTATACGACTTACGACACATTTTTTTGACAAAAAAGGCAGCAAGCGTTTTTGGTTTTTTTATTGTTATGGGTGCAGGAAAAAGTTAATTGGGGAAGAGGGGTGGTCCAACGCCACTTTTAAATATGTATTTATAAATTTAATTTTATATAAATATTAATATATATAAATAAAAAAAGTATAATTATAATAAATATATTTATTAAATTTATTAAATTTATATATAAAAAATTATAAATTTAATAAATTTATTATATTTAATTATATAAATTAAAAATAAATTTATATATAAATAGGAAAATATAATAAATAAATTTCATAAATTTACTAAATATATAAATATATTATACATATAATAAATATATTATTATATATAAATTATATATATAATTTTAAAAATTTATTTATAAATAGGATTTTATAAATAAGAATTTATTTATAAAAATATATATATTTATATATTAATATGTATATATAAAATAACATATATAATTAAAAATCTATCTCTATAAATAAATATTTATAATTATATAATATAATTATATATATTGATATAAAAAAATATATTGATAATTACAAATAAGTGTATGTAATTTAAAGATATCATAAATTTATAATATATTTAAAGATATAATATTTTGTATATTTTTATAAATATATTATATTCATTATATTTATAATGTATTAATTATATTTATAATATTTATAATAAATTTATTTATAATTTTATATTAATATAATAAAAACATAAAATTATATATTTGTTAAATATTTATTATTTTTATTATTATATTTACAATTATATAATTATAATATATTTAGTATATTTATTATTATATTAAAAATAATATATTTGTAAAATTTATTATATTTTTAATTATATATTTATAATAAATTTATTATATTTATAATATATTTATTATTATATAATCATAAATACAATAAATATATTATAAATATTTATATGTTTAAAATTTTATATTTTTATTACATTTAATATATTTAGATATAATTATAATTATATATTTATAAAGATAGTTTTATAATATATAGATTTAATAAATATAATAACAAATTATTAGAAAAAAATATATACACACACATATATATATATATATACTTAAAAGGTTCAAGTGGCTGGCTAGCCAACTCATAAAAAATTTATTAGATAATATAAATTAAATGGAAAAAAAAGGATTATCTGGGACAAACATAGGCAAGTCCTCATCCAAATGAAAATAAAAAACAGCAAACTAATGACAAAATCAGACTTGGTCATGATTCTCATCATCATTGGTAGTTTCCCACTCTGATTAACACTTCCTTTGATTAAAAAACACAAAGTATTTTTCACTTTGTTTTCCCTGCTTTAGGGTGAGATGATGACCATGTCCTCAACCACGAACACATCCACAACCCCTAGTATAAAACTCAGAAGCTTCTGGATACATCCCTCCTAGAAGTGCCCCATCCTTCAAAGCATCCCATTTAGTGTGACTACGCCCTCTTCCACGTTTTTTGGTTGATGTCTGTACCTCCATGTTTTAGTTTGCGGCCAGGTCCCTTTAGGGTCCTCATCCCCTACATCCGACATTTAATTTTTCATTTGAATCTTGTTAATCCCCACATCCATCACAGTCATAGTATTAGAATAATCTAATTATAAGTTACTATTTATTGTCGTCGTATCACCACATTCCTGAATATCCACATGAGCCATGAATTCACTACCTCTTGAAGGCCTTATTGAAACAGCAGATATTGCCACCTGACTGTGACTTCTCCCCTTAACTGAGTAATCAACTATTTATATTCCTTTTCGACTACAAGTGGAAATAGATCGCTCTTTCATACCTTGTCCATTAGTTGCATGTCGTGCATCATCTTCTGTGGCGTCTTTCCCATTAATAAGTTAATCAATGTGATTACAAGTTTCAGTATTCATTGATTCCTGAATAGAATCCTTAACTGGCTTGAATTTAGAACCAATTATTTTTGGGATCCTTTGAAATCCATCCATGTCATCAAGAATACAATTTGTGATCAAAGTGCATGAGGGTGAGGCCCTTTGGTCAGGAATGAAAAACACATTAGTGTTAGCTGCCCTAATTTTTTTCTCATTAATGAACTCTAATATTTCTATTAAAAGAGTAACCAAATAATGTTCATGAAAAATTCAACTGAGGCTTTGGGCATCCAGGATACTGACACTGCATTCACTAGCATCAAATCATCATCAGCAACAAGATCCGACTAGATATTCTTTGAAGCAGAACATTTCATAGTAGATGTACAATGAGTCAAAAAATTCCCTATCTTAAAATACATACCCGTAGCCTGTCTCTTGGAATGGTCCTCACCAAATCCTACAGCATCTTGAAATCGCATTCCATAGGTAGAATGTCCATTTTAATCCTTGGGTCTTGCCAGAAGATGGTCATACTATATAGCACGGGTAACATTCATCATTATAAAATCAACCAAGTCAGCAATCATAGGGGACAATTCCCCTACTATAACAGAAACCTCAGACTGAACCACATGAGGCATGTCTTCAGTAGGATCCTATGGTACATCCCTTTGACAGTATTAATAGAAGATGAACCCTCTATTATATTCAAAGGATTCATGGAGACCTTATTCATCAATACATACTTCTTCCCCAAACACTCATCAAATGATTATTTCATGCCCTGACTAAAGGCATGGCCCGATTTAAAGAAAAGGGAGCAATATAGGTTTTTGTGATATTGTTCAGGAGAGTTCCCAATACAAAAACAACTACCACAAAAGTTGGATACCCATTCAAACTAAATAGATATTTCTAATTTGATATCCCCTACCTCTAGAAAAACAGTTTCAGTCTATTCATTAGATAAATCAACCTCCACAGGAATTCTCGAAAAATGACCATACCTTAATCGCTCAGTCTCCTTGTAAATATTGATCGGAGACCCCAACATAGTGGAAATTTCCCACAAAATAGTTGGATGCCAAAAAAATGACTCAAACCTCTAAATTTGATCCAGGTCTGAGTAGTATAGGCCCTATCCGTGAAAGGATTTGAATGAAGATCACATGGCTGCAATGTGAGGAAACTTGCCTTCAGCAAGATTATACCAGAGATCCAAGAAAAATGTTGGTGATCACTTAAAGGGAATACAACATGGTATACACCCCAACCCCTAAGAAACTACGTGCCGATCACTAATGCCCCTATAGAGAATAATTCAGTTTCATAAATCATCCATCTTCCAATGGGCTTTCATATGAGAAATGGAGATCCAGACCAACAATGTGAATCTATATTTAGGGAGATATTAATTGAAGATCCAAGGGATCGCCTCTAGAAAGGCAACAAATACATTATTGGTAATCCCTTTGCGAAAAAATGGCGAAGCATCCTAGAAATCAGAGAAAATAGTGTTTGTTGAAGCGTTCTTCAAACAATTGGGTTTAGGGTTCTGCAATTCATCCACTGCACCAGCTGAATCCAATAAATCTATCATTTTCTACCACACACCACCAACCATGTCCTTCGAATGAGAGATGAACACATCATTGTGATCGATATAGTAGTCCAATGAATCCACCATGGATTATCACGCTAGATCACCCAAGAATCATCGCAGCTCCGCCCTCTATCTTTTTTCGTTTAATATTTATATATATATATTATAATAATAATTATATAGAAATATAATATATATATATATATATATATAATTATAAATATATATTTATAAATATGAATTTATAAATATGAATTTATTTATATTAATATATGTATACATATAAATAATATATATATTTAGAAATATATCACTAAAAATAAATATTAATAATTATAATTATAATATATATATATATATATATATTTTCTTAATTATAAATGTGTGTTTATAAAAAAAAGATATAATAAATTAATAATATTTTTAAAGATATAATATATAATATATAATATAAATTTATTATATTTATAATATATTTAATTATAAATATTTAATAATATCAACAATATAATAAATTGCTATAATTATATATTTATTATATTCATTTTTCTATTTAATCAAATAAATTTATTATATTTTAAATAATATATTTTATGTATTTTATATTTATAATAAATATATTAGATTTGTAATATATTTATTATATTTATTATCATATATTTATTATATTTATTATATTTATTATTATATTTACAATTCAATATTTATTATGTTTATTACATTTTTAAGTATATATTTATAATAAATTTATTATATTTATAACATATTTATTTACAATTATATATAAATATATTAAATATAATAAATATTTTAGATTATATTTTTATTATATTTAAAATATTATTATTATTTTATATCATAATGAATTTATTTATAATTATATATAAATATAATAATGATAATAAATATTTACAATTATATATTTATTATATATTTATTATATATTTATTAAATATTTTTTATACATATTATATATAAAATTAAATATTTATTATATTTATTGCTATATTTACAATTATATATATATATATATATATTTATAATTCTTAATATATAATATATATATTATATTGGGGTGGGGCGTGTAAATGGGGTAGGGGAAGAGCCACTTCAAGTGGCACTTCACCACCCCCCCTACCAAAATATCACACCCTTCGGCTCATAAAAACAAAAAAACCCCATACACATGATTTTCGAATTTTTACAAATTTCTCCTAATCACTACTAATCTTCGCTAATTTTTAGTCATTGATGCTATTTTTTATAAAGTTTTAGTCATTTCCACTAAATTTTACTAAATTTTTATAACACCCACTTATTATTACTATTAACACTAATATATAAAAATTATAGATATTTATCATTTATTTTTAATAATAATTATTATTTATAACTAATAATTAATAATTACAGCTAATTATTATTATTTACATTTATTTATTACTGATTATAGTTAATTATTAATAATTATCACTAATTACCACTAATTATTGCTTATTATTAAAAACAATACTAATTTAAAACAATTTGATACTGATTACTACAGATTATTACCAATTACCAATTAATATTACCTAATTTTTACTTATTATTACAAAGTCATCCAAATTATAAGTAATTACTAATAAATAGTTCTGATTAAATATAAGTATTATTTATTAAAACTATATACTTGTGATATAAAAAAATTATTAACAAATAAAACTAAATATTTGTAATTAAAAATTATTTGTATAAATTAAAACTAATTAATTCTAGATATAACTAACTAATTATACCTAAATATATTATCTCCTTAATAATTATTATTGTTATGTATGAAAAATAAAATAAAATAAAAACTAATAACATTAAATAAAAACCATAAAACTAAATCTTTTGAATAATGTGAAGTGTGACCATTTCTCATCTATAAAATTTAATACTCTGATTACATTAAGGAGTAGAATCTGAGAGGAGTGATGGATAGAGGAGATCAACGAAGAATGGAATAAAAAAATTTGGGTGGGGGGTTATATATATGTTAGATTATTTGACATGGTATTCCCATCGAAAATTGAATTATTTTCGATGGGTCCCAACATAAATAGAACTTATGTCTTTAATTATAACGGTGGTAAAAAAAGTATTTGTGATGAGGCCTGTTGCAAATTTCCTCTACCGGCAGTTTATTTGTGACATGAGATAATCACATTACAAATACGAAATTATTAAGGAAATAATTTTTGACTAGTCCGGTCCCAAATAATTTAATGCCAATAATTTATTTGAGATGAGAGTTAACTCTCATCACCAATAACAAAAAATGATGGAGTGTATTTGCAGCTGAAATATACGACCATCGCAAATAGTGTTCCCATGTTTTGGAACACATTGTGCACCAATGGTATTTGTTACCAAAAAGTATTCTCATCACAAATAATGTTTTTTCATAACTATTTGCGATGTGATACAAATCCCAGTGCAAATAGTCTATGTCGAGGTACTATTTGCGATGAGCTACGAACTCGTCACAAGAAGGCTCTCTTCTTGAAGTGTTTATGATGGGGATTTAACATTTCTAAGGATTTCTCTATGGAAGATGGTTATTTGATTTAGGAAGACTAGAAAACTAATCCCTAGGTATATCAGTCTCTTTTAAATTATTTATCGTATATGGATTGTAACCTATCACATGGTGTTTCCAATTAACCTTTCTCAAGTCCATGATGTGTTCCCTATATCTATCTTGAGGAAGTAAATACACGTCCCTTCACATGTACTGAAATTAGAGTTCGTACTGATGTTGAAGGATCTTTCTAATGAAAAAACAATCGGTGGAAATTTTGGATCTGGCATATAATGTTATATGAAACAATACCACTGACTTAGTCAATGGTTTTTGGCCAAACCACTAGTTTGAGAAAGCTATGTGGAATATCGAGGATTTGATGAGGCAAAAGTATACTCAATTGTTTGTATTAGATTAACAGATATTGTGGGAAAAAATCATTTTATGGTGGGTAGAATGCAACACCATGAGTATTTATGATTTTTTTCGAATAAGGTAATTTTTTTATAATCAAGACATATACACAACACCAAATTAATAATTCATTACAGACAACATTGAGTATTATTTGTGTTACATGCAACACTAAGTATCAATGAAACAACATTTTATTATCATAACTATTAAAAAAAGATAGGTATAACCTACCCATTAATCTATGTAATATTAATAGTAATGAATTATTTTTAAGTATGATTCTTAATGGATCTATATATATAAAACCTATTTATAATGAAATATATAATTTTCCGGAAATTATTTATATGTTTTCAAAATAGTCTTTGGTTAAAATAATTGGTTTCTATGCCATTATTTTAAAAACCTATAACTAAATTTGGACAATTTTTGATGTTCAAATTTATTAAATAATTTTTTTGAAATCATATTTTCAAAATTTGTATAGGGTGAATTTTTGGATTTTTTAATAATATTTCATTTTTGGATAAATTATGAAAAACACTACATTTTAATAGAAAATTAGCTTCTCTTATAATTTATTTATAAAGATAATTATATTTTATAATATTTTTATATTATAATTAGTTCAAATATTCATAGATAAATTAAATGTATTTTATTATAATATATTTCCTTCTAAAATTGTATATAAAAAAGGTTCAAACTTTTGAACATTTTCACTGTAAAAACACATTGATTCGTCCCATATTAGGGTCAAATTTTAATATAATTTCTACCAAATCTATGAATTAAATTCTGTAAACGGGAATCACTAATTGGAATATGAATAATTTAAAATGCCTTATAATTCGAACTTCATTTTTTATGATATTGATTAGTGAATACAAATAAATTTAATCATGATGATTAATAGACAAATGATTTTACTTGTGGTCTAAAATTTAATCAGAAGGAGAAAATGATCTACAAACAAGTAAAAAACCCATCATTTGTCAATATATTGAGCTATATCCTTTATGTATATAATTTTGTTCATTTTTAATAATTTTTTAGATAAAAACATTTGTACACCTAATATTATTTTCAAAAATTCCTTGTGTGTCATCTCCCTCAATTATAAAATGCCACCAACTATCCTCCTCTCTTCACACCCACAAAACAAATTGGTTTATCCAATATATATTAAAATAACTTATATAATTCCATAAATTAAATCTATAATACCAACATTGGGTATAAATCCATCCAAGAAAGGCATTTAGTGTAATCTAAAAGGAAATACAAGACGAATTGGTGGCGTTCATCAAAGAACATTATTGTTTTATTTATTTCCCGAATCCTTTTAAATATTTTCTATCTAGATTATATAATAAAAAATTATCCTAACTTTTTTTATATGTTTTTATGTTATGTGTAAGACCAATAACCACACACACTTCCATAAAATGGGTTACGAAATCATTATTCGTATGTATATAAGACTAAATCCTTCTGAAACGTTGTGATTTGTTTTTACATCACAACCTATAAAAGTTGGGAAAGATACTAGAAATTGGTTTATATGTTATATTTATAATATTTAGCTTTTTATTATGATCATATAATTTTTATATTTCATTTTTTTATCATTCTTACAATTTTTTGGGAATATGATAACGTCATTCATGTGTACGACGGACTACCGCCTTATGAAGAGATGAGATTCATTCATGCATTACATGGAACATATTAAGTATGGGTTCAATAAAAATATGTGATATATAAATATATATATGTTAAATAATTTTATAATGGTAATATTTCATATAATTTTGTTTCTTTTAATCCCACTAGAAAATGGAAATAGTGTTCCCACATACGTACAGTCTACCGTCTCCTTGAACGACGAATATCATTTCCTACTTATATATTTTATAGAATGTAATAAATTAATATATTATTAATATATATGATAAATATTTAATTTTTATAATTCTGGATATGATGAAATAATGATTAACTTAAGAGGACCAAAACTGTAACAAATCAAAACATATATGAAAAACAAAACAGTTATTACCTGAAAGATAACATTATCAGGGAATTGTTAATAAATGGGTAATAAAAGGTCCTTAGAAAATCATATATGATATGATATAAATGAATATTTTTTTCATTAATGTATGTATAATAAACTTATATTTATAATACATGTGTGCATAATGAATATAACAGATGACAATAATTACAGTAAGGGATTTCTATCTAACATATATTTACAGTGAGACACAATCCATGTTCACCACTTATTTCTTGTATGTGGTGTGTATAATTCCCATGGATGTATTTTATTATTATATTACATAAAATTATAGTTATTTAAATATGAATTTTATGGTTTATCTTCTATGGAATTTATGGTAAAATGTTACCAATGTGGTTAGTGGGTTTGGTCTCCATTTGTCTTCTTTAAGATGTACGCATTGTTATACACCCATATTATTTCACGAGATGTATATACAGAACCACATAAATGTAATATCATGAATTAATTCATATTCATGTTATTTTATGTTATTTCATCATGGGGTTTATGATTTAATGGTACCAAAGTGGTAATAGTTTCTTGCTACAATCTTAATGTTTATCGGGATTTTTTAGGTTTATTATTCTAAAGATGAAATGAAACGATCAATATCTCAATAATATGTCTTAATTTTAGTACCCTCTATTTATTTATGATATCTTCATGTATTGTTTCCATTTTTCACTCTTGGGAACTTAAGATAATTAAGAAAATGTTTTTCTTGAAAATCTGACTATATTTCTCTCTTCGATCATAAATCTATTTCCCTACAAATATTTTTTTCTATATATATTCTAAATAGTATTTTTATCCACATTAAAATGGATTATGAAATATATTTTAACCAATTTTTTTTATTAAATAATTTTTTCATGGGAATCATCATTTTATTTTTCAATCATATCACTTTTTTAAACATTTTACAATGAAAAAGGACCATTCGTGTAACATGTATGAAATGTATTGGTTTACCTAACTTCATGACCACCGTATCATTGAATATTTTTTAAAATTTTAATGGTAATTGTAATGAATTTTTTTCTTGATATTAGAAATATTTTTTTATTTTAATATGGTGTTTAATGAAAGGTGTTTAAAAAATTTCTTACTTTTTAAAAATGATTTTATAGAGTGGCAAGGATGTTTTAATCAATAAAGTATTAAAATAAAAATTTGAAATTATTTTCCATTTAAGATGACATTATTTGGTGTTAATAATGACTTTATAGGGATATGATCTAATTATATAATTCATATTATTTCCCTAAATTTGTTATGTTTTGATGATATGATGTTTATTAAACTCATTTTTGTTAGATGGTTTTTTTTCTTATACAACTCATTTATTTTACTTGAGTGAGACGATTATGAAAATAACATCATTATATGGGTTATGATATGATTAAATGATTATGAAACCTACCAATTTTCCAAAGGATAAAATATATTTAATCATTTATGATACCTATTTCATTTCAAATGTTTTTATGTGATGATTGTTTTTGATATTTTATAACACATATAAATGATTTCATTATAATATGGGTGGGACTTTTATTCCCATCCAATTAATTAGGTAATGATTTATATATATTATGAGTTTGACATGGATAAAATGGGTAGTGAACCTAGTAGAGTAATACATGGATAGAATGTGGAGAGGAATTAGTACTGTAATATATGGGTGGAATGAAGAGTGAACTCAGTATAGTAATGAAATTCATTTTGTATAATGTCCTTGGTAGAGAACCTTGAACAATATTGAAATGATTTACTATGCTAATATTTATACTGAAAATTGATATCTACTTCCAATTGTATTCTCTCATGGATCATGTTATTTGAGACTCCTATGATTTATGTCTTATAAAATCTCAATATGCTTTCCATGACTCATGATTACAAGCTTTTATAGAATGGGTATCGTCTTAAAATATTATTCTTGTGTTCTCATATCTTTATATTCATGTAAGTCTTACAAATCTCTCTTATTTATCCTTACTAATCATCTATGATCACACATTATTATGTTTTATTTCCCCATGTTTTAAAGAAATATATTATTTATGATGGATCTAATATGTGTTCTAGTTATGAATAACGTAGTGGGAGATGATGTGGTTCCCATATGGGATAGAGTTTATGTTTCTATGTTTCCAATGGTATTAAATTAACATTGACTTCATGCATGTATTTGGGTAATGTAATAAATATTCTGCTAAAATAATGTAATTTATATGTATGATATGTCCAAGTTAACCACACTTCCTCCACACTTCTTTATTTTATAGCCTTTTATCCTCAAATTCAAGTATAATCTCTATAGAAATGCCTCCATTTTCTTATTTTTACATTATTCTCATCCCTTCTCCCTTTTCTTTATTTCAGGGCCTCATTTAATGAATTCTAAATGGTTTTTGTCCAATTATTGTGTTTTGAGGTAGGTTAAAATCAATTTTTTGGTGCTTTGGATTTGTAGAGTGTATTTACCTACTTTTTGAAGCTTTCTCTATTAGAGCATACTAGATTCTACTTATTATCGACTATTCTACTTGATTGGAGGTAGGTGTTTTTTGTTTGTTTACCTTAAATTAAATATATTTTAATGATTTTTTGCTTTCTAATGAATTATTTATCAAATTAAATATATATATATATGGTAACATTAGTGGATTTTTGTTAATGTCATAAAGAATTTATCACAAAAAATCACGATTTTTAAGTGTTTTCATGGGTTTTAAAGGGTTATCCAAATGAAATGTTCATTTAAAATTCCTAAGATGGTATTTATTAAATGAGAATTATGTTTCAAGGGTTTTGACGTCATTTGGGTCATGAATTCTGTAATATTTTGAATTTGTAGGTAATTTCTTCAATAAATGTAGTTTTTTTCCTCAAATTGTTTTATGGGTTAGCATCAATGATTTGATTTGATGATCAATGAAAATAAATGATTTAAGGGATTTTTGAAATGGGATTTCAAAAGGGTTAAAATGTGGGTGAAGTTTTTTGTCATGAAGTGAGTGTTTTTAAGGGCCCATTTTCACTTCATTAAATGAGTTTTTTAAAATTAAAATACACTAATTTATTGGGGCTATTAATTTTTCAAAAATTTAAAAGACTTTTTCATTGTATTGGATTGTAATTGAAGAAATATTTGTCTAGAGAAGGGGTGAATAGACTTTTTTTTAAAATTAAGGACAAAAATAATCATATTTTATAAAATATTAATATGTAGTGAGTACAGTGTTATTTAATTGAGTTTCAATTGAAATAAATTTAAATAATATATGTATTTATTATCGTTCAAATCATAATGATCTCAGTCCACTCCTCAATATCTTATAATCCTTGTGGAAACTAGTACTTACTAAGATCCTAAATATTAAAAGTGTAGGATTTTTATTATATAACATTCCATTTAATCAATATGGAGGAAACACATATCCTTGATATAGGTAACTAACCTAGACTATTTACCTTACTCTTGATCGAGAGTCACAACCCTTACATCCTTTTATGTGGTGGAGAAACCCGAGAATGTAAGGATTGGTTTTTATTGGTAAAATTATAATTAAGAGACATATAATTTCAAATAAAAGGAAAATATTACATATATAAAACAAGATACTAGAAAATTTTTATATGATAAAAATTTTTTAAGACATTGATTCAAGATTATTATTGATCACTTGGAAGGAACAAATTTCCATGTGGATGTCTTTCGGTGATCACAATAGGAGACCATAATTCATAGATGTTCATCAACAATTGAGAGAAACATTAATGAGAAATATGTATCACAAGTAATGTGGTGAAGGATTTACACTGGTATTCTTTATATTCATTCAATTTGTATCCCGAAACATTAAAACAAATATCCTCCAAGAGAATGTTTATGTCCAATATTTTCATGAAACTTCTTATAGTATAATAATAAGATAAATTGTTTATTACCTTTGTCTATTAAATCCTCTTGCAATAACAGTAAACAAAAAATCATTATATATTTTTATTTAAATATTAATATAAATCGATCAATATATATTATATAAAAATTTTATGTAATTCAATATCATAAATTTTTTTTAATTAAAATATAATCTGATAGATTAAACATAAAACAACTGATTATAAAAATAGATAATTGTATTAAGATCAATATGCATGTGTATGTGAACAAAAAATAATGCTACAAATAATATTTACAATTCTTTAAATTTTAATTCAACATAAAATAATAAATCATTTAGCAATTTTGTTTAAAAAACAAAAATTGAAATAAGAAATAAATATTTTGAGACATAAAATATTCACTATTGGTGGATCATGACATACCATTGAAAATAGAGAGCGGTGAATCACAACCCACTATATAAAATAGAGAGTGGTGGCTCATGAAACACCACTAAAAACAAATATTGGATTCTCATGACTCACTATTGAAAAATATAGTATATGAAACAGTTGTATTTCAAGGGAGGAAGAAAAACCACCAAACAAAGAAAACATATTCCATAATACTAAGAAATGAAAAAATTCAAGAGAAGAAATAACCTTTTTATACAATTGGATGTACAATGAAGACTCAATGAATTTCCATTGTATATTTCCAATGATGAATCATTTCATACTATTGGAAGATCCCAATAGCGACTCAATGAAAACATTTCTTGCCAAAATATAACAAAATAATAGATAAAAATATTATATAAAAAAACAGAAAAAAATTAACGTAACATAAAAAAGAAAGAAATATCTAAAGAATATGATCGAAGAAATAAGAGATATTTTGGGAGATTGATGATTCTTCAATAAGTATATAAATAAAAACTGTAAATAGAAAGAAAAATTGAGTTTTAGATGATCGAATAATTAAGATCCCATGTGGGATATTGATAAACATTTTAGCAAGACTATGTATAGTAAAGAAAAAAAATAATACAAATGGTGGGAAGAAAAAAATGACTCGTCATTTGATTTTTAGTAGGGAGTAAAATGACTCACTGTTATAGTAAGGTAATGGCTCAAGGATCACCTTTGTAAATGTATAATGGTGGAATAATGACTCACTATTGGGTTCCCATAGTGAGTCAACTCACTATTATTTTTCAATGGTGACTCGTTGAGTATCCAATAGAGGGGAAGTATTCAAAATATGATAATCATCATGAAGAAGAAAAATAAAGAGAATATATCACAATTTAAAATGTGTATAAAGAGAATTTGAAACCAAATAAGAACAAATGGAAGGCTTGAAGAAATACATAGAGGTTTTTAGGAGACAGAAAGAATAATATTGCAGAACTAGATATTGATTGTCAGAATGCTAACCATGAAGACTAAAAAATTATAAAATAAAACACATGGGAGTTTTTAAAAATGTGATATTGGAAAAGTCATCATATGGATTGAAAATAATTGATCTGATGGCCACATGTGTAACCAAGTTTTTATTTTCAGATGATAACTAGGCTTATATTAGTGTCCCACATGGATTTTGAGTTGTTGAGGTAAATTTTGATATCAACCATGGTGAACTGATTCTCAGCTGGAGATGGATATTGGGCATTGAAATCGGTTTACACATTAGACACACGAGCCTAAAACCTAGTGGGAGACCTAGCCCACCTTTTCTCCTACAATTGTGCATTACATACATTACAAAAGGGATCATATATGTTTAGCAAGATACATACACACTGAGATCTCGAGCTTTCTTATTGGGTACCTCTGGAGAGCCTCCTTATAGGGTTGACTCAATAGGTCCCCTATATGGTTGAGGGCTAGCCATGTGCTACATTATGATATTATTTATTTTACATAAATAAACATAAGTAAAGAAAAATATAATTACATTATTATCATTAATTTTTTTTATAAATTTATAAGAAGGTAATTAAAAGTTATTAACATATAATTACACATGAAAATTTAATAAATTTGAGAATTTAATAAAATTTCAACAGTGTAATTTACCAAAAAAAATTAATAGAGGTAATGTATATAATCACTTTACAAAACTAAAAAACTTTTCTTTTGTTTAATTAAAAAACCTAATTTTTATAAAAATATTTCAAAATTATATCCCTCTATTGAAATAAATTCAAAAATTACATAAATATTTAAAAATAATTTCCTTTTAATAAAAAATAATTACTTTAAAATAAAGAGTGTATATAGATAGAAACAATATTCAATGATGGTAAAATTACTGTGTTGTTATACATTGACAATGAAATCTTAAACTACATGAACTAATTACCATTTGATCATAGTAAAAATTATTATTCATGCATAGAATTCATTTAAAACAAATTAATGAGTATTAGTCATAATAATAGTGACTTTATGATTCTAGCATACCTAATTTAAACTTAATATTCTCATATTTAATTGAATACCAATTTATTTGTGAATATTTTAGCTAACTATTTCTATATGGGATTAAATTCCATGCATATATCACCTTCATCACCCAATATCATTTTTTTATTTCAAAACACTTATAAAGGGAAGTGAGAACCACTATAGCAGTACAAATTAAGCCCCAAAAGATATGACATTTTTGTTGAAGAAAAATTTGATATGATTAGAATCAAACTCCCAAAACATTATCTAGGGTATAGAGCTCACGAGAGTGCCAGGATCAACCCTCAAGATGACTTAATAATGTTCTGCCAATATGTCCCAAGAATGCAAATATTCCTCCAAGTTAATCTTCCCCATGTTGAAGCGTCTAATAAATATGTGGTTCTGCCTATCGATCCATTTACCTTCCCCCTTTTTCTTTTCCACTCTAAGCATTTTCCCCAACATTTGGTTGATGACTTCGTTCAGAGCCTTAATATCTAAAACTTGATCCACCATTAATTCTTCTGAGTGAAGTAGAATTTCCATGTGATTGATCACCAATGTAATCTGTTTCTGATAATCAAAAGGAGTATCCACCTCTTGCTGATGCCCGTGAGTCTGATCAGGCCGCACATCCTGACTCTACAGCCCAGGAGGGTGTTCCACCACCACCAGGGTAGGTTCAGCCACAAGGTGCACCTGACCGACCACTGCTTGAAAGACAGATTCCCTCGTGGGCATGCACAAACCTTTACGTGGTTTTGAAGGAGGTTTACCTTTGTTTATGGACATAGTTACTATGCGTCTAGGTAGGTTGGAATAGTCTTTCCTTGGGCACGTCTTCCAGGTATGTTTAAAAAATCCTCCTGAATCTATAATGGTGTTGTCCCTTCCTTAAAGAGGATCTAAAATAATCCTCTACAATTACCACTTCTTTGGACTCACTAGGGGAGTGTGAAGGTGAATCCTTAACTTGGAATACCTCACCTCCCTTAGAATACTCATTACCGGGACTGTCCTCCATCGCAATAGCTTCCCAGGGAGCATGAACTGCACCTTCTACCAAAATAGTAAACTTGTTTTTAGGCTTCTGGAAACTCCCTCCAAATTTGCCCTTCTTAGCATAGGAAGCTTTTTCCACCATGGCATGAACTTATATGGCTCGACCAATTGGCTGTACAAATACACGACCCATGTATTGGAAATAAATTGGAGATTCATCAAATACAATTTTTTGGGGAACCTCACCCATGGCGGTTTCTGCATCAACTGCCTCATTCACGGAATCTTCCTCACGTGGAAGCATCACCTTACCCATAAAACAATCCATGTGCACATCTATGTGTTTAGATTTACAATATTGAAGGCAATTTTTAGAACTTGAAGTATAACTTGAGTTATCATAGCAAACTATAATTTTATCAAAACTGATATTACAATCATATAAGGTTTGTTTTATCAAAATAAAATGTGAACAGAAAATAGCTACATCAACATTTTCTGCCTCAGTTATTGACATTGTTACTGAATGTTGTTTCTTAGAGATCCATGAAAATAATTTTTTTCTTAAAAACTGACACATACTTGTAATGCTTTTGGTCAATTGTACAGCCTCCAAAGTCATAATAGGTATAAGATTGTAAATCAAAATAAACTTCAATATAATATAAAATCATAGTGAAAAAAGTACCCTTTATATATTTGATTACTCCTTTAACATCTTTAGTTCCGCTTTCATCGGTGCATGACCGAAAAATTACACCCAAGAAAATTGAGTACATAATATCTGATCTAGATGCAATGAAATATAGTATAATACCTATAATGCCACTATATATTTTAATAACAACTGACTTACCAAATTCATCAAAGTAAAATTTTGAATTTATGATCATTTTTTTTTCATAATTTTACTAGAATCAAGTCAAAACCACTTTACAATATTTTTAGAATAATAGGATTAATTAGTTAAAATATGAACATTCCATTGATTAATTTGTAATCCATGTAAATTTTTTTATATCTCCCAATAATATAATGTAAAATTCACTTGTCATTAGCTTAGATAAATCATTAAATAGAGAATAACTTTTTCAGACAAATATTATATCACTCACATATATCTTTATAACAAGTATATAATTTGAAATAATTTCAATAAAAAAGTTGGATCAACCATACATTCTCAAAAATCATATTGTATTAGAAACTGAATAAGTCTTATATACCATGCTCTTGGAGCATTCTTAAAACCATATAAGGCATTATTATATTTAAAAATATGATCTATAAAATTATTGATTTCAACTATAGGGGTTTTTCTTACATAGAATTACTCTAAAATAATTTAATTTTAAAAGGCACTTTTTACATCCATTTTAAATAAATTTATGATTTGAAATCTACTAAAGGCTAATAGAATTATAATGAATTTCATCGTAGAAATGAGAGAAAAATAATATTAAAAGTCAATTTACTCTTATTGGGAATAACCTTGAGCTACATGGCTTGATTTATTTTAAACTATGTTTCCAACTTTATCAAGTTTATTATGAAAAATCCATTTAGTTCATATAACAAGTTTAAATTTTGAAAACGTAACTAAATACCATGATTTATTCATATAAAATTTATTTAATAGATCGTGAATAGAATTATTCCAATTCGTATGAATTTAGTAATTTTAAACATTGAGAGGTACAACATTAGCAACCAGAAAAGTATTGGAATAGTAATGTAAAACAGATTTTTTGGTTTGAATATCAAATTCTACATTACCAATTAATTTCTCAATAGGTTGATCGTTAAGAGTTTTCCAGTGCATTGGATTAGTTTGAGAAGATATTCTTGGCCCCTGAATTGATACATTATCATAATCTTGGTCATTATCATCATCAATGTTGGATTCTCTAAACTTATAATTATCCCTGAATGATTCAAAATCCTAATTATTTGAGATGTTTACGATCAAAATAACTACCAACGATTCTTCAAAAACTAATTTTTTCTTGTTGAAACTCCATAAGACATAGTATCATTGGAATATATGAAAAAATATCCCTTCATATTATTTAGAGTCAAAATTTTCTAAATTATCATTCGTATTTAATATGACCACCCTATAACACATGACCTTGATGTAAAATTAATTTTTTTAAACACTTGGAAAAGATCATAAGGTTTATTATTTAGGTTTTTTAATGGAAAATCTATTTAAAATATTAAAATCTATAATTTCTGGGGTTTCAAAAAAATAGGAATGAAAAATTCAATTTTCAATGATGTAGCCATTTCTAGAATAGATATGTTTATTATTTCTACCAAACCATTCTATTGTGGTGTCTTAGGGGTGGAGAAATATTGTTTAGATCCATTTAATGAAAAAAAATGTATCAAATTATAAACTTAAATGGTCACAACCTCTACCAGTTCTGATAGTGATGATTGATATATTTTTATGATTTGCTTAAGCATAGATAATGTAAAATAATTTGGTTAATGTTTCATTTTTGTATGATAATAAATAAATCCATAAGAATCTATTATAATCATTTACATTTAAAAAAAATACATTTTACCACTGAAACCAACATGTTGTATTGGTCTAAACAAGTAAAGATTCAATAATTCTAAACATATAGTAGTACTAATGTCAATTATAGATTTAAATCATTCATTGTTTTGTTTACCCTTTAAGCATGATTCATATATGATGTACTTACTTGTATACTAATTGGGTAGTTGCAGAAGTTCTTCATACTATTACATTTTGTGCAACAACATGGGATTTTTATGCCCAAGCTTTCTATTCTATAGAATGTAATCTATTTATAAAACATTCAGGAAGGAAAAATTTCTCTGGTTAGATATAAAAATTCAATACTATATACATTTTATTTTATTTTCGTAGAAAATAAACAAATTTATTTTTATGAACAACAAACATATCATGTTGAAAAATAAATTCCATTCTTTCATTACAAAACAATGATATAAAATGATATTGTGTTTTAAACCATTTAAATATGAAACTATTGAGATAATATCCATTTTAGAAAAACCAAATTCAATTATACCTTAAATTGTTTTATTATAGTTGTCTCAAAATGTGACAAGTCCTTTATCAAGTGAATTAAATGATAAAAACTCTAAAATATCACCTTTCATTATCTTGGGGTAGCTATTCTCTCAGTACTATGATTCATTGAAACTTCTCTGGTAGAATTTATAATATTAAATAATCAAACATATTGTTTTTGGACCCATGCAAACTTGGTTCTTGCTAGATTAGTAGTAGAAAAATTACAAACCAAAATTAATCTAAATCATTTAAGAGAAGGATATTTTTAATGTAAATCATTTTAAGTGTATCATTAATTTCATGTAAAATTTTTAGTTATATATATTTGTCTTGAGACCATCCACTCTGATGACACATGATTTCAGGGCCCGGAGAGCCCAAAACGCAATTTTGAACATTTTTAATGAACATTCAGCAAATGTGTGTGTGGGTTTTTCTAAATTTTTAACCGGTGCTCAGAAAAAAAAATTAGGGGACAACATTGAACTTGAAATGCACGGATTCTTTTAAAGTGAACATAACTATTCCGGTAAGGGATGAACAGAAAAGTTTATTTTCATAATTTTAGAGAAAAAATAATAAAATAACATAAAAATATATCTTATATTCTTTCTCATCTATTTAGAGGTGGACAATGACAGGGGGAATCAATGAGGATCATTAATGGCCTGTATCACACTACATAATGATTCAATAAATGATGTGTAATAATGATGCTGTTTCATAAATGAAATAGTGTAATGATCCATAATCGTAGAATAACTAAAATGCTATGATGTAATTTCCTTTTTATATTCTAACGCATTGGTGGACGGAGACCATAAAACATAGAGGATTATTTGAAGAAACTCCAACAAATTTCCTCTACAACTATGAATGAAGAACATCAGTAGAACATCACTGACTTCAATGAACCTCGAAAAATGGAGACAAAAGTGACAACGTCGATGCCATGAACTCTCAAGGATGGATGCTACAAAATCAAATGTTAGTGAGGTAGGGGTTTTATTTTTATTTCAATGTTCTTCCACACTCTCCTTTTTCTATAAATGATGAACATAGATCAACCCACAAACAATTTGTTCTGTTATTCATGCTTTATGTGGGAGGTGAGTTTTCATGAGGATTTATTATTTGGGATTAAAACCTTGCATGAAATGATTAAACATCAATCCCTGAACCTCCCTCTTGATTTTAACCTCTAATGCAGAGGTCCAGTGCCAACACCAATAATGTTGGATCACCTCTTCTCATGCTTTCTTGGTGGCTGCATTATCTAAATGGCATCAATTAGACTATGGGGCTGAAGCATGGATGGTGGTGATCTTAGTGGCCCGTAAGCATAGAAGAATCACTAAACGGACCACCAAATTAAATTTGATGGCCCCACGGAAGGTGTCGCTGATGTGGCACCACTAGCACAATGGCAGCCTACCCATGCCGACCGTGTGAAGGGGGTGATTCTAGTTGGTGTCACAGTAGCAACAAAGGTATGTATCCTTCTTCGTCCATGAAAGATGAGGGCGACATGCTACGACGGTAAGAGGGAATGGCCAACTGGCCACAACTGAGGGATCCACGGCTCCAGGTAGGCACCGTGTCGAGGGGATGACCCACATCCGAGCCTCCCATGCAGTGACGTGTCATGGTCTATTGACCGCAGATGGTGGGGCCTCGCGTCCATAGGGCCAGCTGGAGCTGAATGTGGCTCAGGGACCATATCCCGTCCTAGAGACACACTGATAGTCTGCGGTCTACTGAATCGGGATTTGGCAGGCAGGGAACGCCCCTAGACCAGAGGTTCATACCCCTATCCCAACATCATGGTGCTACATCCCTATGAAAAGAATCAACACTGGACGTCATTACCCATGACATTCATGTCGGGCCAGACTATAGCGAGTCTCCTGGAAACCCGGTGGGCTGGACCCTCATCCAAACCAGACCAGGTCCAGCGAGGCCTGTTGAACCAGGCCCACTGGCCAGACAGAACCAGTTTGACCCCAACCCAAACCAGGCTAGTTTGAGCCCTTTTAAATGAACCAGGGTTTGTGGGACCCCATACCGGGTTGGTCAAGTGGGAACATGCCCATCGCAACTGGCCCCCTATTAACCAAAACATGTGTATCTTGCAAAACACACATATGATTGATAAGAAGTTTGCAGATTTAGGGCACTATTGATGAGGTAGATATATTGGGATATTTTATGGTGAATTTAATGGACATAGAGATTATAATAATCGATTGTGGTGAGGTTCTCTCAAGAGTGCTATGTACGGAACCATGCGGTTGGCTGAGACCCGAAGAATTCTCGACGATGACCTAGTTGGAAGTAGCTCTATGTTACTCAGTAGTCCCATAATGGGTAGAGGCTATGTGTGAAAAAGAAGACCCATGGTACTCAAGAAGAAGATTAACTTAGTTCAACGAAGGTGGGATGAAGCTCTCTATTACCTGATAAGCCCACAATGGTGAGAGGCTCTGTGTGACCCTACATACCCATGGTACCCATCAAGGTTGAGTATCATATCAGTCCATGGTTAGTGGTAAGTGCCTATGTGTGACCTAGCCTGCCCACATTTCTCAACATAGGAGGATTTCTCCAACATCCAAGGTGTTCAATGATATGACTGATGATGCTTTTATCACTACCCTAGAATACACCTTGTGTGAGATGTCTACTCCACCGTGCAATAATTTGGGGAAAATTGATGTGATATTTTCCATTTGTTTTTGGTTCCCTACTATATTTCATGTTAACCACCCCTACACGGGACCTACCCAAGTGTGTCATGTCACATGCATACGATTGGCGGTTCAATAGAGACAGTAGTGGACCCAGACTCGGTAGAGCAAAGTGATACTAGACCGATCGACACTTTGACGGTGGACTTGGTGGCCTTGGACCAAGTGAGGCCCAGCAGGACCAATCAGTCAGGACATACTACATCGGCTTATAGTACCTTCACTACTCTTACGATTATGTGGGGTTTTCCACTGATGACCATCATAGATCCTTTTTTGTACTTTTCTATTTACGTTCTCCTTATTGGGATTGAATTCTAACCCACTTTATTTCAGTTGTACTTTTTTACTCAGTGTTGTTTCAGTATACAAGTATTCCCTTTTTAGTGTTTTTAGACATGGTTGGGCATGTTTGTGTGTATAGGTACTTTGTAAAATTCTTTCTACTTGTGGTTTGATGCCTTCAATGCTAGTCCCCATCCCCTGACCGTCGAGATGTGGTCTTGGGGAAGGCATGACATGACCCTCAGAGAAACGGTCATGAAAAATATGTATCAAAGGGAAGTCAGTCCAACCACAATGACCAGGAGTCTGGGTTTTGTTTTGTGGAAACAGTGTTAGGTATGGCAGGTCTGACTTTCAGATTTGGGGAGTCCAGTGTTAGTGTTGCGGCTGACGTATCCATACACCCAGACCTTGAATTTTACTATTCAGATCAATACATGAAAACATTGTTTTCACAAGTGTCTCCTTATGTTATTTTGAATAAAATTAAGCTCACCAGTTTTAACCATATTACCTTTGTACCTCTTGATCTATTTTAGGATGCCTCCACATGGACGACCAGTCAAGATCCTATTAAGAGGTCGTGAGGAAATCCCACCTCGAGATGATGTGTCCATATTTGGACCAGCTCTTCAGACGGCCCCACCGGGTGATGTACCAGTGCTACCACCACCTAGTGGTTAGAATCTATTGTCCGAGGTTCCATCCTAGGACATTCATAGGCTCAGTTTCAATCATGAGTTTCAGAGACAAAGACCTCTTAGTTTCAAGGGAGAGACAGATCCTCAGGTCACAGAGGACTGTTTGGAGGTTATGACACAAGTCTTTCGCTTAGTGAGGACACTGCTTGAACAGATGGAAATCAAGGAATAGAGCCTTTTACAAGGCTCAATAGGGAGATGGTGGATCTTGACCACAAAGACACATGATGAGGTGACCCTCTCTTGGCTAGACTATGAGCTAATTTTCTGGGAGGAGGTTTTTTCACACGACCTTGCACTCTAAGTGCATTTAGAAGTTGTGTCAGCATTAGAAGGGCATCATGATAGTGGATGAGTACTATGTGAGTTTTATACAGCTTTTTCACTACACCATAGACATGGTACAATCCATTTTCTTCAAGGCATGAGCCTTCGAGCAGGGTCTCAGGGGAGAGATAAGGGCATCCGTGCTGTCTCTCACCATCCCTACCTAGGAAAAGGTGCTAGAGAGAGCCCCTCTAGTGGAGAGAATCTTGGTGGCATAGGTACTGACATATAGAGCCTCCAGTAGACCCCAGGTGACAATGTCTTTGGAAGTCAGTAGAAAACAGACATGTGGGCCCATGTGAGCCAGGTCTTTCAGAGGATGACCCAGGAATCAGGGTCTATATTGTGGGGATCCCAGTCTAGGGGGAATCAGTAGGGATCCAGGTAGTGCTTCATGTGTGGTGGGTAGGTACCCATGGCACGTGACTTCCTGACCAGCAATAAATATGACCATCTTATGGTCAATGGGCCACTGCGTTAGCACTTAGAGGGAGGTGGTCCACAGGGGGATAATCGTGTCAGGGGAGATGGCTAATTGGTATGTAGTGGGAGAAGTTTTGAGGAATTACCACCACCACCCCTAGGTAGTCCACCCCGACTGTAGGGAGCAGACCGACTAGGGTGAGCTTAGCTCCAGGCAGTAGAGGCTTATGCCCATGAAGCTTTAGAGATGATCCGAGGTAAGATCTTTGTCTTCTAAACCCAAATTAAAGTACATGTAGACACATGTTCTAGTCACTCCATACTTTCCAGAAATCTCGTGCGGGGCTTGTAAATTCTGGAGGAACTGTTGTCTCAATCCATTCAGTTATACAATTTAATGGGATATGACTTGATGATTACAAACTAGTGCCAAAAGTGTAATCTCACTATAAGAGGTGATAGCTTAGACTAGGTTCTTATAGTAGTGACCTTGAGGCCATACAATTTCATCTTGGGTATGGACTGGTTATTCACATTCAATGGTTAGATTGAATATTTTAGGCATAAGGTGTGGTGTGTCCACTTAGAGGTTTTCCTTTATCGGTGAGAAGGAAAACCTTATAGTGCAGGACAGACCCCCTTAGAAGAGGGTGCATCCAATCACTCACTTATTGGATAGTATCATCCTCAATGTGGTGGATGAGAGGAGTCTAAGATATCTTGTAGTGGTGGAAAAGTACGAGGATGGTTTTACTAAGGATGTTTCAGGACTACCTCCCTATAGGGAGGTATACTTTTTCATCATATTGTACCCCGAGATGACACTGATATCCACATCGGAATATCAGATGTCTCCCATAGAGTTTCATGAGCTGAGGGTATAGCAAGCGGACTTTTTGGTGAAGGGTTTCGTAAGGCCAAATGATTCACCATGGGAAGCCCTAGTGATTTTTCACAGGAAGGAAGATAGATGTTTTAGTTTGTGCATAGACTTCTAGCACCTGAATCAGGTGACCATGAAGAACAATTAACAACTGCTGAGAATTGATGACCTCTTCGACAAGCTGAAGGGAGCGAAGTGGTTCTTAATGATAGACCTCATATAAGGATAACACCCACTTCAGGTATGGGTTAAGGATGTATTGAAGAGAGACTTCAGGTGTGAGTACGACCACTATGAGTTCTTGGTGATGACTTTTGTCATGACCACCACCCTAGAAGTGTTTGTGGGCTTCATAAATAGGATCTTCCAGCCTTATATTGACTGGTTCATTGTGGTCTTCATTGATGACACCTTGGTGTACTCAAAGTCAGAAGAGGGGCATGCAACACACCTGTAGATAGTCTGGGATATACTCTAAGATAACTAGATTTATAGTAATATCTCAAAGTTCTAGTTATAGATTCTACATGTCCATTTTTTGGGACACATCATCTTAGAGGCTAGAGTTACGGGAGATCCAGCAAAGATAGAGACATATCGGTCTTGGGAGCCACCTTGGAGCATGACTGAGGTTCAGAGATTCTTGGGGTTTGATGGATACTACCGGAGGTTCATACATGATTTTTCCAGAGTAGCATCACCCTTACCATCATTGACACAAAAGTCACAACCCTTAATGTGGATGGAAATATGCCAATAGAGTTTCTAGGTGCTGATATGACAACCTGAATTTTTATTGAATACTTAAATCTAATTTATTACATAAAATTATCTTGATAAAACATAGAAGATTGAGTGGTCTAGTGTAATTTGGTATTATGAACATTACAAAATCAATATGAACATATAAAACAAAACATCTTTATTGAAAACATCCTTTACAAGACCACTACATTCCCTCGTACTTTTCATTTCATGGGATAACCTAATGACATGCATATGTACATTAAATGGAAAGTGGGAGGGGGTCATATGGCTACATTTCCCAATAATGGGGATGGAATTTAGGAATGTAATACAAAAGAATATCATAAATGTAAATGCGAAGAGAGAAACTTCCTTACGGAATTTCGGTATGGTAGTAGGTGTACAATGGGGGAATTAATGAGAGATAAAGGGGATATATCATTATTCAAACATGAATAGGGCAGTATGGGGGAGGTGAAAAATCATACCCCAACATTTTATTCTAATAAAAATGTATATAAAAATATAAAGAAACTTGGAAAATATTTAGAAAGGATGAAATCCCTTACTTGGAAGTGAGATCCCAAACGCCTGTGAGAGGCTTCAGAGAGGCTTGAGAGATGCTCCAGGGGAGATTGGAGAGCCTGGGGAGGATACTTGAGAGAGCAGGGAAGGGTTAGTTGAACTCCAAAGGCTTTGATTGAGGAGAAAGTGGGAGCTTTGGTGGGTTTATATAAGAAAGGAGAGGGAATTCTTTATTATTTAGGTTTGGGACACCCCATATTAAACTAATCAAAACCACAAACCATACCATGGGTTTTGCCAATTTTTTTCCAATTGGGAGTGGAAAACAATATTTTATAATGAAAATTCTCTAACTACTTAAAATAATATGGTTTATTATGTGGTGATGAGTCACACTCTCAAGGAAATCAATTTAAAAAGCTAAACTGTTTTATAAGTCTTGAAGGTTCTACTAAAGCATTGTAAAATAAATCAAACAGAACTAAAATCACATTATTTTAATGGTAAAAAATATATTATCTGATCATAATGTTTAGTGTATTTTATTAAATAACTATTGTGTCATTATGATGTCATCTAACACATTATATATTGATACGATATATAATTTTTACCAAAAAATTTGACCCTCTCAGAAAATTATGACAAATTCACCATTGCATAGTTTTGACATCCGGATTCCTAAAATAGAATTCATTTTATCTAAATAATTTACTAAATATGTTAATTTTCTATTTTACAATAAAAACTAATATTTATTGAAAATAAATGGGTTTTGACAAAGACAACTTTCAAACCATAATAAAAAAATACAATTGCATTCATAAAAATTATATGATAATTTATAATTAATAAAATTAATTTAATAATAATAATAATATTTTATTAAATTATTATTTAATTCAAAAATATGGTAATTTTTAAAAATAGATTCCTTAGTTTAAAATTAACTAAAAATATTATTTTTACTTTAAAAACAGTTTCAAAGTTACAATAATAAAATGAATTTATATTCATTATTATATACAAAAATAGTCTACATAATCATAGTGCTAGGGTCTTGTTACATAACCCCTTATAACACCTGCATACGGCCTTAGGGTAAGGTGCGCGATGGTGACAAACTCTTAGGGTGGATCGGATAAAACCACTCGAGTGGTAATCTCTATCTGCTTCCACCTCACCCATAGGCAATTTTTCTCAAGCATAAGGTATTAAAGCTCATCTTGGGATTGGTCATGAGGGAAGCCCAATGATGCCACCTTTTTTCCATGCTTCAAAATATAGGGTTTGTATAGGGCAAGTCTACTAGATGAGGTCATCGCTTCCTTTGTTTGAGTAAATTGGATTTAATAAAGACCAATATTTATAATAATCATGTGATCATTGATCAAACACTATATATGATATGGTCACAATTGATAATTGTATTTAAAAATACATAACATAATACCAAATAAGTCCATACGTTTTACATAACCATAGGAAGTCATTTAGATAGACCAATGGATATTTTCATTAATGAATTTTTGGGTCGTTTCAATATTCCCCCCTTACGAAATTTGTCCCTCAAAATTTCCTTTTCCCTCACTAAAACAGATGTGGGTAACTCTGCTTCATCACTTCTTCTGATTCCCACTTCTCTTCTTCAAACATGGGGATTATCTGAAACAGCTTGATGGGGAGAATTGTCGTAAATCATAGAAAATGTTCTCTATGATCTAAGATCATCACTAGTGGATCCTTGTAAGAAATATCATCCTTTAGTTGTACTACAAATTAAGAGGGTACATGTGAAGGGTCTGATATGTACTTCCTTTGGAGAGATACATGAAAGACACCATGTACTTTGGCCATGGTAGGTGGAAGTTGGATTCGATTTTCCACAACCCCGACACGATCAAGATCACAATGGGGCCAATGCACATAGGACTTAACATCACCTTATTACCAAACGTAATGAACTTCTTCCATGGATATATGCGTAAAAACACCATGTCTCCAACTTTGAACTCATGGCCTCATCGACGGTTATCCACTTAACTATTCTGTCAACTTTGGTCTACCTTGATATGCTGATGAATGGTTTTCACCTTCTCCACCATTTAATTTACGATTTTAGGTCCTATAAGCTTACACTCATAGAATTCATCCCAACACGCCGGTGTTCTGCAACATTTCCCATAAATGGATTCGTATGTTTCCATTAGGATTGTCGAGTGAAAACTACTTTTATAGGAGATTTCAACCAGGGGAATATTTTGGTCCCATACTCCATGGATGACCATATAACACGATCTAAAAATATCTTCTCATGTATGAATAGTTTGATCATATTGGCCATCATTTGGAGGATGATAGGCCATACTGAAGTTCAGTTCAGTTCATAGAGCATCATGTAGTGTTTTACCAACCATCGAGGTGAATCTCATATCACAGTTAGATACAATAGATAGTGGTACACTAGCTAGCCTTACCACTTCATTGATGTAAATCAATACAATTTGATCTAATGATAAGTACTTTTGAATCGCTATAAAGGGAGTTGTCTTCATTTGACGATCCATAAGAACCCATATAGAATTCTTTCCACTGTATGTCCTTGGAAGTCCAGTGACAAAGTTCATGGTAATGTTCTCCCATTTCCATGTAGGTATGGGTAGTGGTTTCATTATCCCCTTATAATTTTTCATCTCAGCCTTCACTTGTTGACATACCAAAAAATTTGATGTATATTTAGCAATATCCCATTTCATATTGTCTCACCAAAAGTTTTCTCGGAGATCTTGATACATCTTTGTGCTCCCCAAATGAATAGGGAAGGTTGAGCTATGTGCATCATTCATGAGCTCATTCTTTATCTCTGGATTGGATGGTACATATAATCTTGGCCCAAATCTCACAATTCCATCCTTTGTAACTATGAGATATGATGATTTCCCATTTATGAGACCTTCCACCATTTTTATAATTTCCACAGCTTTTCTTTGAGCATCCTTTATTTTATCCAAGAGGGATGGTTTAGAAATCATTTGACAGAAGATTGATGATTTTCCTACCTTAATGATTCCCTTGTCCATCCTCTACAACACTAAGAAGTTGAGATCCTTCTAAATTATCATCAATGAATGAATTACTGGATCCTTTCTACCAAAAGCATCCTCCACCTTGTTCGCTTTCCCATGGAGGTAATGGATTGAGCATCCATAATCCATGATGAGTTCTATATATCATCATTGGTGTATATTAAACTCTTTTTGTGTGAATATATTTATGAGGCTCTTGTGACCAATATATATCTCACACTTCTTCGCATAGAGATAATGCCACTAGATTTTCAATAAAAAGATCATAGTCACCAACTCCCGATCACATGTGGGATAGTTTTTATCATGTATTTTAGCTGCCTTGAGGTGTATCCTATCACATTATCATTCTGCATCAACACACATCTCAGGGAATTCTTCGAAAAATCACTAAATACCACAAAATGTTCTTCCACTCGTGGGTAATGTGAGCTCGGGCATAGTGATAAGCCTCATTTTCAACTCCTTGAAGCTCTCTTCACATTCATCACTCCAAGAAAACTATACTCCCTTTCGATTTAGATTGTTAAGTGGGTAGGACAATTGTGATAAATTTCTCAAAAATCGGTGATAATATCTAGCTAACCCCAAGAAGCTACGGATATTAGTCACCAATGTTGGCCTCATCCATCCCGCAATTGTTGTTGTCTTGGATGAACCACTGATATTCTAATGCTTGTGATGATATGACAAAAGAATGAGACTTTATTCAACCAGAACTCACACATGCTATACTTTTCATAGAGCATTCCATTCCGCAAAGGTCTCCAGTACAATTCATAGATTCTCTTCATGATCCTCTTTTTTTTTGGAGTATATTAAAATATCATTTATAATGACTACCAAAACTTTGTCAAGGTAATATCAAAAAACTCTATTCATTATGTCCATAAAAGATTATTGAAGAATTAGTGAGTCCAAAAGTAATTACTTCAAACTCATAGTGTCCATATCTTGTACAAAAAGCAATGTTGGGGATATCTTCCTTCTTCACTATTACTTGATAATAGCCCAACCACAAATACACCATGGATATGTATTGTTCTCTACACATCTTATAAAACAGGTCATCAAGTCATGGGAGAGGATACTTATTAGATATTTTGATTTTGTTAAGCTCACGATATTCTATGAAAAGGTGCATTGACCCCTCCTTCTTCTTGATGAAGATGAATGGTGCACCCCATAGTGATGCACTTGGTCATATAAACCCTATATCCATATTCTCCTATAGTTTGTTCTTCATATCCTCAAGCTCCACAATAGCCATTATATGCGGAGTCGTGGATGTTGGAAACTCCCCAAGTATAAGATAAATTGAGAACTCAACATCTCTTATAGGAGGAAGACCATGTAATTACTCAGGAACCATATCATTGGATTACCTCACAATAAGAATGTCTTCAAGGATGGTTGCTTCCTTAGACTCAATCATTGATCTTGATATGCATTCATAGAGGGAAATAATAGCTGTTCTTGAGATGATGATCCTAAAAAAGATTCATCTACATCCTTTCACATGTATAGAATTGAGGGTCAATTTTACATATGGAGAGTGATTTTCCTCTCATAGAAATATATGTTGGATCTGTATAAATAAATCTAATCCATGTCAAGAATTGCAAGAAATTACACTAGAGGGAGTATGACGAGGTTTGCCAAGAATTTTAATTAATAGATTACGATAAGGGGGTAGTTATATTCATGGTATGCAATGATTTCCCCATTTTCCAATGTCATCGACATCTTTACTTCCCTGATTTTTGGTGGTGTTGGGATTGTTCTACTAAAATTTCAGGATATAAAAGAATGCATAGAATTATTGATGATAACCATACCTTTCACTTTTTTATTGTAGTTCTACTCATTTAATTTATCCATGAAAAACTTAGGGAAGTTAACTATTAAACAAACAAAGGAGAATCCAAACACAAAAAGGGATGACTTATAAATTACATTTATTTCCTTAACATTTGAATTTATAGTCTTCAATCTATGTTATCAATGATCTACTTCCCAACATATATTCATAGGGGCTTTTTTACCTTAATAATGGTTCATACCAATCTTGTGAATTTACCATAAAATATCTCCCATGAGTGTCATATCCAAGAGTGCAGCAAGGCCCATTGTCATGTACCAGGATACCCCAGGCCATGCACAAAACACCTTCTCGGAATTTTCACTCCTAGGTACATATGTTCCAGTGCTGCCTCTACCCGCTCTTATCCAAACAAGAATCTATTTTCGTGATAAACCACTTACTAAATACTCACAAAAATTTAGGTATGTTTTTATTATACTTAGTCTTATATCTATTTCCTCACTAAGGATTTCTAATCCTAATCCCAAAAATAACTATACCTATCCTCTGATACCAACTATAACTACCAAACTTATTATTATACATTTAAAACTGATTTATTACAAAAAATTATCTTGATACAAAATAAATGATCGATAGGTATAGTGTCTTTTAGGATCTATAACATTAAAAAACAACTTATAATATAAAACACACAACATTATTAATGAAAACATATTTACATTACCACTACATTCCCTCGTACTTTGCATTGCATAGGAAATCCTACGGACAGGCATAAGAATATGGTAAGCTATAATGCCTAGTAAGGGAATAAAATGGAATTACATGAAGAATACAATACATGTTAGTAAATATGCATATAAATGGAGAACAAGAGAAATATGAACATAATGGCATGATAATTAATGATAATTTTATCATGGAAATGTAGCAACAATAATTAACATGGAATTAGAAAGAGCCAAGGCTCATTTTATATAGAGCATGAGTAAATCATAATTTCACATGAAGAAAGAGTAAACCCTCAATTCACATGAATTAGAATGAGTCAAAACACATTTCACATGATGTATCATGATATTATTCTTAACCAAGGGCATTAGAGCACTATTATGGAACATCCTTCTTAATCATTTCATTTCATACATAAGTGTGCCACATGGATCATATAACATGGAATCAATCTACATAATAAGTAATTACACGACTAAATAATGTATAATAAATACATGAAAGTAACATTCCATATTAATAAGTGCATAAAGGTGAATACCCTTGATAGATACATGGGTATGGTATTCACTACACAATGATCTTCGCTTGAAAAAACGTGGTGCAGTTTCAGTAGCATTACGGTGTGACAAAAGAATTTATAATTTTTTTTGATGAGATATATAGGTGTCTCATCATATGTACATGGAATTTATAGTAAGGGGTTATATAGATACATTTCCACACAAATTTAATGTAATTTAGATACGTAATACAATACAATTGCTTGAATATAAATGAGGAGAGAGAAATTTCTTATAAAATTCGGCATGGTAACAGGTGTACATGGGAGAAATTAATGAGAGGGAAAGGGGATCTATCATTATTCAAACATGATGAGGTAGTATGGGGGATATGTGAAATCAAACCCCAACAATTTTAATGTGAGGAAAAGTAATATTACAATATAAATAAAATTGGACAAAATTTAGAAAGGAAGAAATCCCTTACTTGGAAATGTTATCCCAAAAGCATGGGAGAGGCTTGAAATTGGTTTCCTGGGAGCATAGGGAACCTTGGGAGGATTATAGAGAGAGTATAAAAGGTTTTAGTCGAACTTAAAAATCTTTGAGTGAGGAGGAAGTGGGAGATTGGGTTGGTTTTTATAAGAATAGACAGGAAATTATTTGTTATTTAAGTTTGGGAGAACACATATTAAACAAATCAAAACCACAAACACAAAATGGTTATTGAACATGGTTTTTCCAAAGGAGAGTGGAGAATAATATTTTATAATTCCAATGGCCGAACATATTAAAATAATAGGGTTGCTTATTTGGAGGTGAGTCACACACTCAAGGAAATCAATTTATAAAGCTAAATTTTTTTATAAGTCTTGACGGGTCCACTAAAGCTTTGTAAAATAAATAAAACTAAACTAAAATCACATTATTTTAATGGTATGACATATATTTTATGAAAATAATGTATAGAGTATTTTATTACATCACTATTGGGTAATTCTGATGTCATAAAAGACATTATATATTTAAACAGTATTAAATTTTTACCCAAATTTTCAACCGTCTTAGAAAATTAAGAAAAATTTACCATTGGATAATTTAGACATCCTGATTAAAAAAATAATACTCATTTAATCAAAATTATTTTCTAAATATTTGAATTTTCACCTAAAAAATAAAAACATATCTTTATAGAAAATTCATGGGTTTTGATAAAGATTGCTTTCAAACCATAACAAAAATTTACAATTGAATTCATAAAAATTATATGATAATTTATAAAAAAAGTGATTTAATAAAAATATTATTTTATTAAAATATTATTTAATTCAATAATCCATTAATTGATCAAAATTGATTCCTTTGTTAAAAATTAACTAAAAATACTATTTCTTCTTTAAAATTTTTTTTCAGAGTTTCAATAATTAATTGAATGTATATTCAATATTATATACAAAGATAATGAGCCTAATCATAGTGATAGGGTCTTGTTACATAACCCCTTATAAAAGTGCATAATACCGTAGGGTAAGGTGCACGATGTTGACAGACTCTTGGGGTGGGTTTAATAACATCGATCAAGTGGTAATCTCTATCAACCTCCACTTCTCCCGTAAGTGATTCTGCTCAAGCTTAAAAAATTAAATATTGGCTTGGGCTTGGTAAAGCGTGAATCCCAATGATTCCACAACCTTTTAGATCTTCGACAAATGGGAATCCGACGGGGAAAGTCGACTGAATGAGGTCATTTTTTCCTTTGTCTGAGTAAATTGGATTTGTTAAAGCTCAATATTTATACTAATCATTCGATCATTGTTCAACAGATATATTAGCAATGATCAAAATTCTTAATGGTATTTTAAAATCCAAAACCTAAAACTAAATAAGTCAATATGTTTAACATAACCATAATAATACATTTAAATAGACCAAGAGGAATTTTTATTAATGACTTTTTGGGTTGTTACACCTAAGGTGGAGACTGAATAGTTCACTAATTATGAGAATATTAGTGGAGGGAATTAAGTATGTGGGTTACGATGATACATTAGGGACCATACTAGTTTGGGTCCTGATGCTGGAGTAGGATGTGATCTCCTACATCTTACGCGAATTGAGGCCGCATGAGCAGAACTACACAACCCATGATCTAGAGTTAGCCATAGTTGTCTTTGCATTGAAGATGAGGTGGAATTACTTGATGGGTGAACAGTTTACAATTTAATCTAACCATATGTTTCATAGGTATATATTCTCCCAGAAATACCTGAATCTATGAAAGAAGTTATGTCTAGAGGTTATCCAGGAAAATGACGTTTAGATAGTCTATAATACTTGGAAGGATAATGTGGTGGAATACACACTCAGTAGGAGGACCAGTTTATAGATTCTAAGTGAGGCGATGAAGTACTTAGCCATGATGTCGATATCCTTTATGGATGATGATGGAGGATCTTACCATAAGTTGATGACTGTTACTCCCCCACTCTTACTGTGAGTTAGGGTGGCACAACTAGCAGATGATGAGTGTAAGGCCCGACATGGTTAGTTATTCTTAGGATGGGATCCTGATGAATTTTTGATATGTTGGGAGTAGGCCATCGTTTACAGAGGGTTCACCATAGTACCAGTGATGATGCGGGGGGAGGAGTTTAAGGATTTCTATACCTCCCCATGAGTTTTATATCATGGAGTGGCGAAAATTCACCAGGGCCTCTTATATTAGTACCTGTGTCTGGGGATGAATATAGAGTTGGCCGAGTTCATTTCACGATGCATCAATTGTCCACAAGTAAAGGATGATCATTAGGTTCTTGCTGGCTTGGCCCATCCACTAGAGGTACTAGAGTTGAAATTTGATAGTATCACAACGGACTTCGTGATAGGGATACCATTTACCTCCATAGGTCATGATTCAATTTGGATGATCATTGACCAAATCACCATGTCGGCTAACATCATACCCATCAGAGATAAGGGACTACTAGAGGGCCTAGGATGCCTCTACGTCTAAGAGAGAGTGTGATTTCAAAGGATTCCTTTGATGATCATCTCAGATCATGATTCCCACTTTAATTCCAGGTTTTAGAAGGAATTACATGAGTTGTTTGAGATGCAGCTACGTTTGAGCACAACATTTCAACCCCAGATTGATGGTCAGATGGAGTAGACCATACAGACCATGAAAAACATGCTTCATTCTTATGTACATGACTTTAGTCTTAGTTTGGAGGACCAGATGCCTTTGGGGAAGTTTTCATACAACAACATCTATCACCCCACCATCGGCATGGCATCTTTTTAGGCCTTATATGGGTGACCATGTAGATCACCCATATGTTGGACAGACCCAGGTGAGTCAGCACCCATGGGTCTAGATCTTTTATGGAATACTTCCGAGAAGGTTCCGATCATCTAGGAATGGATGAGGACTGTACAGAGTAGGTAAATGTCATATGACGATAGAGGACGGAAAACCATAGAGTTTGAGGATGGAGACCTTGTGTTCCTTCGGGTCTTACCTTGACAAGGATTGAGTATATTTGGCTGGTGTGACAAGTTATCTATGAGGTTCATCAGACCCTTTAAGATCCTGAGTAGAGTTGGCGAGGTGGCGTATCACCTAACTCTCCCCCCATAGATGCATTGGGTGCATGATATTTTCCACTTGTCCTGGTTGACGAGGTATGTGCATGATCAATCGCACATCATCAACTGGGGAGAGCGGGATATTGACGATGGGATGACCTTTCTAGAGTTCCAAATGGCGATATAATATTGACAAGAGTGGGTTCTACGGGGGTGGTAGATTGCCCTGGTGTGAGTTTGGTGGTAGAATAGGAATCTTTGAGAGAGCACATTGGAGTAGGAGGCTCAGATTCATGCTCAGAACCCCCATCTATTTGATTATTTTTGGTTTTGGTTTTCTGGGAAATAGATCCCTAAGATGGGGATAATGTAATGTCTCAGAAATTTCATGTAATTGTTTTTAAATTATATAGAATTATTATGAGATTTTGTGCTCTGATGTCACATTATTCTGTGCCCAAAGATCCCCAAACTCGATTTTGTTCTTTTATAATGTACGTTCAGTAAATCTGCGAGTGTGTTTTCCTATATTTTGAATCATCTCTTGAAGCAAAAATCTGAGTACACAATTTAACTCAGAACGCCGATATTTCCCTAGAAATGACATAAACTCATACAGAAAGGGCTAAATGGAAAATTTTATTTTCTGACTCTTATAGAAAAATAATAAAATAACTAAGAAATTAAATTTATATTCATTCTGAACTATTGAGTGGCGGATGCTGACACTGCGGTGCAACGACGAGGTGAAGATGAGGCACATTAATGAGGCTCATTAATGGCCCATTTTAGGAAGTGTAACGGTGGATTAAGGGAAGCATAAAAGAGATTCTATTTCGTAAATGAAACTTCATAATGACACGACATCACAGTGTAACTGAAATGCTACAAAATGGATTACTTTTTATTGTTTAACACATTGGTGGAAGGAGAATTTAAAACATGGAGTATTCTCTGACAAGGCTCCGATGAATCTCATCTCCAACAAAAAATTAGGAAGGCCAGAAGATCTTCCCTGACTTTGAAAAACCTTGAAGAACGGAGCCAGATGTGTCAAATTCGACGCCTTGAACTCTCAAGGATGAACATTACGGCATCGAACATCAGTATGGTTGGGGTTTGATTTTTATTTCAATGTTTTACCCCATTCATATGTTTCGACAAATAATGATTATAGATCATCCCAGGAGCATGTTGATTCATGATTCATGCATTTATGAAAGAGGGTGACTTGTCTTGGGATTTTATTATTCGTAATTCAAACCTTGCATGAAAGTGAACACCAATCTCCAAACCTCCACTTTGATTTAAACCTCTAACGCAGAGGGCCTAGACAACACGAACAAGGCCTAGGATCCTTTGCTCATGCATTTTTGGTGGACTCATTCTCAATGTGGTAGAAATTTTATTCTAGGGCCAGAGTAGTGGTGGTGGGGACCCGAGAAGCCCGTAGGCACAAACGAATCAGAAAATGGACCACCGGAGCAATTCTGGTATCCTGCTGAAGGAGTCATCGAGGAGAAACCACCGCCACGGTAGCCATCCCACATGGGCTGTCTGAAGGGTGTGACTCCAAATGGTGCCACGGAAGTGGCAGAGGTGGACGGCCTGCTCTGTCCACGCTTAAGGATGGCGGCACACCCATCGATGCACCGAAGCGGGAGGAGGCTACAACCAACCAACCTTAGCAGTGGGAATCATGATACCAGGAAGGCACTGCATAAAGGGCATGGACAATGTACAGGCCACCCAGGCAGTGATGTGCCATGGTCCATCGACCATGGATGGTGGGGCCCTCATTCTGTGGTGTCAACTGGATCTGGACATGGCTCTGCTGCCGCGTCCCTACCGAGAGACGCACCGTCGGTCTGGTCACTAGTAAACCAGGCTATGGTAGGTGGGTTGTGCCCCCGACCTAGCGGGCATGTCCCACAACCAAGTGGGTTGGACCTGCACTGGCAGGCCAAACCCGCGTCCTTCGGGTCGGGACAGACTAGACTGAGACACCGGGAGACCCAGCTGGCTGGACCCTCGGCCAAACTAGGTCAGGTCTAGAAAGGCCTATTTGGCTTTGCACACTGGTCAGGCCAGACCTGAACAAACCCAACTCAAACTAGGTCAAGTTGAGTCTATATAAAATAACTAGGGTTTGTGGGATCCCAGGAAGGGTTGGTCAGGTCAGTCCGACCAGGTCGGACTGGGCCCATTGCAACCAGCTCCCTATTTACTAGTACACTCGTATCTTGCAAACCGCTCGTCCGATTGCCATGACATTTGAGGTGTTGGGACCCTATAGACGGGGAGGATATTTTCCCATTCTTTTTGGTAACATTCAAGTAAATGGAGATGTGATGAATGGTTTGTGGGGAAGTTTTTCCCAAGCACGCTATGTATAGAACCCCTGCGATTGACTGATAACTCTAGGCTTTTCGACGACGGCCTAGTCGGAAGCAGATTTGTGTACCACAACTGAACCATGGTGGGGATAATCTCTTTGCATCTTGGAAGACCCATGATACTCAGCAGGTGGAGTGCCACCGTTTATCCACGGAGGGAGGAGACTTTGTGTGACCCGATAGGCCCACGGTGGGGAGTGGTTCTTTGTGACCCTGTATACCCACAATACCCAAAATGGATGATTACCACAATTGTCAACGTTTAGAGGGAAGCATATTTGTGTGACCAAATAGGCCCACAGTACTCCAGAGAGAAGGAGTTCCCCAATAGCTGAGGTGTTCAATGATATAAATTATGATACTTCTATCAGAACCCTAGAATATACTTGTTGTGGGTTGTCATGTTCTTGTTTGTTTACTTTGATGGTTTTTGGGTGTTCTTTCCATTTTTTGGGATACCTGAAAAGTTTCATGTTACTCATCCACACATGGGCCCTGCCCATGCATGTCAGGTCTTGTGTAGATGATCGATGCTTCGATAGAGACCATGGGGGACCAGGACATGGTGAACCCCAATGAGATAGGACTGACTGATTCTTTGATGGTGGACATGGTGGACTAGGACTAGGCGCGGCCCATTTAGACTAGGTAGACATGACATACTACTTCGGCTCCTAGTAGCGTCATTACTCTTATGATTATGTTGGGTTTTCCACAAATGGCCATCAGAGCTCTTTTTTGTACTACGTAGTACTTATTCTCCTTGTAGGGTTTTTATTCTGTCCTACATGATTTTAGTTGTTATTCCACTTTTTAGTGTGTTGGGATGTGGTTGGGCATGTGTGTGTGTACAGGTATGTAGGAAAATACCTCCCACTAATAGGTTGACGCCTTCGGCCCTAGTCACCAGCCCCTAGCCTTTGGGAGGTGAGTTTGGGGTTGTTACGACACGAGCCTCAGAGGACGGGTTGTGACATCATTATAAATTAATGTTTTAGTATTTCAAAAGATTGTGTAAATATTAGTGAACAGTAATTGGCGTAATTTAATTTCATTCTACATTTAAAACAACTTACTCATGAAATGATTCCCTTTGATATATTATCAGTGTTAGTCTTAATTAAACACAGAGTAGTAAGGGTGTATCCTAAAATGTTCTATTGGTTGTTTAGTTTCATTAAAAACAACATTTCAATTTTTTTTATTTTTACAACATTAGTTAGTTTCTTTTTTTTTTGATTTACAACATCATTTTTTAAATTCTTATTCTCCCAATGAATAATTTCAACATTTTAGAATACTTTTTCATTGGACCCAAAAGTTCTGCTTTTTAATTTTTTATTTTCTTACTATATTTTATTACATTCAATTTAAACCTTAGTCAAATTATCATAAAATAAATTAAATATCCTATCATGATCTTTATCATTTAAATCATTAAGGTTTTTGACCATTTCATTTTCATATTTTAGTTTTAACAATTTATAATTACAAATACCCATTATTTTATGATTATTAAAAACATATATTTTCAAATTATTACATTTCAATTTAAATTTATAATTTCCATTGAATAACTTATTATTTTTAATTATTACGACATTATGTTTTTCAATTATTTAATCTCAATGATACTTTAATTATTTATTTTATTTATGTATTTTATTAACTATACAATTTTTAAAATTAGAATCAGAACACGGATCCGAAAAAATTTGAGATTCATTCATAGATAGGGAATTATGATCAAAATTTTCCACAGTGAACAAATGAGTTAATAGAGAATAATTTACCTCACATGAACCACCAATTAAAGTAAGCTCCAATGTCTCCTATTTACTTCAAGAATCACCACATGTGTCAGAATTGTCAAAATAGTCCCAACAATTGAGAAAAATGTGTTTCTCCTTTATTCATTTTTTTCCACTATAGGATGTTTGAGTTTTGAGAATTCCGTCATTATGTGAAAACTATTCATGAAGTCAAAATATGATGATTCTGAAACATCATAAATGGTAGTAGTATTAAATTTTTTGTATTCATTTCTATACTTCCTCTTGAACTGGCACTTTCTATCTTCGTTTTTCATGAACATTATAATTTTATTACTGATGTAATCCATCTTATTGTCACTATCCCGAAACACTGATTCAGAGGAAGTATAGGTATCAAAATCATTGGATTTAAATGAAATACCTTTTATTTTAGTATAATCATCATCAATAACATTATTCATCTCTAACTAATACTCTAACAGAGAGCCTATTAGTTAATTTAAAGAATATTCCTTAATATTTATCCTCTCATACATGGAAACCTTTTTTTAAATCAATATTTTTAAAAAAGACCTCATTACTATTTCTACTTGAGCAGTATTACCAAAAAATTATCTAATAGTAATCTTAAATTTTGTTATATTGGTGAAATGATAAATCCTCTTGTTTATAAATTCTTCATCAGCTGAAAGTATTGATAATCTACCTAGAGCATTCTAACATGGTTTTCCTTTTCATGTTAGTCCCATAATGAGTTACTTTTAGTATTATCCATTTGTCTTGGAATTTCATACTAGAAGAAACATGGTTGTATGAACTTATACTTGTATTATAGTACAATATATTTTTAACATTGTAATTAAAAACATATTTTACCATGACATTACCAACTAGATAATCAGGATCAACCTTGGGTATCTCATATGCTTGATCTACAATGGTCCAGGGATTCAAACTCAGTTAATTTAAGTAGGAATCAATTTTTTATTTCAAGTATCATTAGTCACTTCAACAAAAGAATATGGGTTTCGTTGGAATCCATCCATAACTGGCATTGACACCTTCTATCTTGATTGAGATATTTTGTTGTGTTCCATAGACATTTATATTTAATATACCCAGTTAGAATAGAGTTAGAAAATATAAACAACATTATGACTAAACCGATTATAGACAAGATTTTTATATTAATTGTCTGATATAAAACCCATAGTTGTATTAACCTAGATTTGATACACGTTTTTCTGTATAAAATTAAAATAATTAATGAGTAACCTATCATAGACCTACCCTGATACCAATATTTAGATATTAAAACTTCCAATCAATTTATCTAGATCTAATTCCATTTTTTGGATTGTTATTGTTGAAGAATATGACTATATGTGGGATATTTGTATTTAAAAAATTAATGAAAAAACAACCATAGTTTATAAAAAATTTATTTTTAGTGATTTTAGTATTCTTGAGTTGAGTTATAGTGGATATTAAAATGAAAGAATATAAGGATTTATAGTGGTTAGATAAAAATTATCATTTCCCACTCCTCAATATATTTTATTCATTTAGGATACTCGTACCCACAAAGAACAACAAATTATAATGTGTGAGAACCTTTTTACAAACCCTTTATTCTAAATAATCTAGAGGCACAAACTAGTCTTGATACATGAGACCAACATTGTATGTATACCTGATTTTTTATTAGGAATCGCAACCCCAATATCATTTTAGGTGGTTGATTAACCATAGAAAGAAATAATTTCTATTGGTGGGGAAAATAATAAATCATACACGATGAATTAAAAATAGAAAGAAAAATATTAAAAAATAATACAAAATACAGGAAAATTTAATGATGAATAAAAATGTTCTAGATCATAATACTAGAAGATCTGTGATCACTTTGAAGGGAAAAATTTCAAATTTGAAATCCTTTGGTAATCATAATAGGATAATTTAAGTTTCATAAATTCCTGAACAATTGAGAGACTAAATAATATTGAATATCTATCTCGAGTTACATGATTAATGATCTACCTTGGTATTCTATTTATTCCATTAAGATTTATCCCAGATCATTAAAACAATGATCCCCAAGGGGTGTTTCTATGAATAGTATCGGTATGGATATAATAAGATCATAAAAATGACATAAAATGAACATTACCATTGCATGTCAAAGCCATGTCGAATAACATTGACGAAATGATCATTATAGTTCTTCATTTAAATATTAATTTAAAAGAGTAAATATTCCAAATATAAAAATTTCAAACAAATCACAATCATAAATAAATTTAAACTAGAATATAATATTTTAGATTTAATTTAAATATAAATATAATAAAAATATACCATTCTATGAAATTCCATGTGTAAGTGTATGTGAACCAAATTTAAGGCTACAAATAATTTTTACAAATTTTGAAATCTTGTTTCAAAATAAAAAAAAAATCTTTTGACAAATAAAATGATTTTAATAACAAAAATTAAAATAAGAAATAATGTTTTAGAAACAAAAAACTCAAATTAAAAGTGGCTCATAACATACCACTAAAAACTGAGTGTGGTGGATCATGAACCACCATTGAAAATATAGAATGGTGGCTCATGAATTACCATTGAAAAATAGAGTATATGAAATAATTGTATTTAATTGAAAAAATAAATACAACCAACCAAAACAAAACTAATTTAGTGTTATTGACCAACCAATGGCTTCAAGTGGTGAAATAACAATTTTTCTACCATTGGATGTACAATGGTGAATTAATGACTCCGAATTTTTAGATCTCCAACGATGACTCCGAAAATCCTATTTGATGATTCCAATAATTACTCGTTAAAATAATATCCAACCAAAATTGTATGAAACAAAAGATAACATAAAATTTCGACATAAAAAAAAATTAAAACAACTCTAAATAGTAAAAAATATTGATAAAAAACTGATCAATGAATGAAGAGTTCTTGTGGGGAATTGATGATGGTTTTTTCAGTAAAAAATTTAATACCATAAACAAAAAATAAAACTTTTACTGAGCTTGTTTGAAGGAGTAAGAGCACTAGTGGGAGGTTAATGAACCTTCTATCAAGACTCTATACAACAATGAAGAAAATAAATGACATGTCATCTGATGTCCAACAGTGAGTAAAATGACCTAGCCTTGTAATCAGGTGGAGGCTCAAGAATCACCATTAGAAATGTCCACTGATGACTCGCTGACTCATCATCGGTGTAACACCCCGAGCTTCCACGATACACCTCTCTTTCAATAATGCAATAGCTTGCATTGTACCCAAGTTCGAGTTCTAACACACCGCAACTAATCAAAGTAGCCGTTATGAATAGTAATAACCACCTTTTAAATTTATAGAAATTTTATATTTCAAAATGGACTTCATTTTTGTATTCCTAATATTGAAATTAGCCTATGTTGAAGTTTTTGTAATTTTCCGAGAACTTCCAAATTTTTTATGAATAGTGAAAAATACTTAAAACACCTTTTTTAATCAAAATAATTTATAGTGATAAGTTATACTATTTAGTGGTTTTAAGGTATAATTAGAATATATTTTTACCATTTTATCCAATGGTGGTCATTAGAATTAATTTAACATTGAAATTGGACATAAACAATTTCAAATCTTTTGATATAAATTGTTTCTTAAAAACACGCTATTTGTCGTAACAGCGGGAATTAATTATAAAATTAATTAATGCAACTTATATGTTTGGAATTTTGTAAAATAGACATCATTTTTGAATTCGGAATATCAATTATAGCTTAGGGTGAAATTTTGGCCTTGTTCTGAAAAATTTCAATTTTTGATGAATAGTGAAACCACTAAGTGGTAGTTAAATAACTGATTTTTCGTTTAAATGAAATATTACCACTTATGTGATTTGATTTTCAAAAATCCGACATACATGGTTGTCATTAAGAAGTAAAATGTGGTTCAATGAGATCAAAATAAATTTTTGGTGAATAGTAACTTTTATGTTCTTAATCGCGATTAGAGGTAATTAGTGTAGTTTAAGGTACAAATAAATGTTTTAATAATATGAGATGAGCATGAAACTTGTCCTACTCCTATTGGATGAGTCATGGACGACCAAGGAAACCCATGGGTCAACTTGGGGACCCCATGGAGCCACTTTAGTTGGAAAATGACATTAATATATATTTATTTAATGTTGAAATTAAATTGACACAAACATGAGTTATTTTACTAAAACAGTTTTTAAGTGGGGTTACACAAGTCCAAATTTTGACTATAAATATTAATTAGAAAGATAAAAAGATTTCCTACATCATAGTATTTTTTTTATAATTTTTAGACGTTAAATAAATTAAATTATTTATGACATCATTATGATGCAGTGATGACCTCATTATTTAACGATTTAAATAAAATGAGAAGATAATGCAAAATCCAAGGCTTACACTTGTCCAAAGCCTATTGTATGAGGATATTTCGAAACCTTATCACCTTAGCCTCTAATTATATAAGTGTGGGTCCTTTAGAATCCGAAAAGCATTGTGAAATAATGTAACATTTCAATCATTCCAAAAGTGCCCCTCCTCTCCACTTATAAAAGGCCCCCACCTCTCCCACCACATTTACACTTTCAAGCCATTTGGATCGGCAGACTTCTGCCCAAATACTCTCACAATTTCCCTCTCTTACTCCTAGAAGCCTCACTTTGGGCAGAAATCTTCTCAAGGAATCCTTTGGCTCAAATCAAAAAGAGTTTCCCGATTTTGAGGTAATGTCTTCTCTAATGTTGTTTTGTTTTATTTTTCTTCTCCAACCCCCTAAACTCTTTTTATTAATTTCTATTGTAACAAAACCAGTATCATCAATATACTAGGATGTTTTTATAAGAAGTATTCAAGCTACAATTACACACACCTACATCTAATGGTTAAAGAACATACGGTTTCTGTGGATGGCGAATTTCTGCCTCACGAAACGATGATTGTTCAACACTCATATAACACCTTCAAATGTGGCCATTAAGATGTCACTATTTTTATATATGATATATAATATGTTTATGGTTTACTTATGCTTCTGTATTTCTCATTTATGGCATACTTTATGATTTCCATTATGTGTAAAACGCGATAATTTCATTTTAGGAAGTGCGGACTACCGCCCCCTCAAAGTGATTTGAATCGTTAATGCCATATGTGGGATGTATAAAGGATGAAGAAAATGGTATTATACACTAAATTATGCTGGAATTATATTATACATTTATATCATTATGATTTAGTTCCATTAAATATGAAGTTGAAATGAAAGTAGCGTTCATGCGTACGTACGGCTTACCGTCTCCATGAACGGTGCATTTCATTTCTTACCTCTAAATGTTACGTAATATTATAAATGAATGTATATACTGGATATATAAGATATATATGACATCTAAATCATGAATATAATTCTGGATATAATGGATATTCTACCACATGAACAACTTGTAATTATAAGAAGTTTATTGTTGACTCAAGTTACCAAAGATCGACAAAACGACCGTTATTAACTTAAATAATTACATAATGTTCATAACATTGTAATAAGTGATATAAAAAGGATAATGAAATTTAAAATGGTTCTTAATATGGTAGATATTAACTCTAGTTTATTATTCAGGAGGTTAAAGAACGGTTGAGTCAAGTCGGACACAAGGTAAGGGAATTTCTTAACCCAACTTCCATTCTTTGGGTTAATCATTTACTTTCAAATTATGTCATGATAATATTATGTCCTATTTTGTATTTTTACATTCTTTATGTATACCTATAGTGAATACACATAATATATCTATTTTATTTTAAAAATGATCTTTTAAGGAATTCGTCTCAATCCCCTTTCATTGAGGCATATTTTGTTTTATACAAAACATTATTTTATACGGTGTATAAACCCCTTTGACTTTTATGTTTATTCAAAAGGAATCTTTTTTAGATGAAGCGTTTTACTAAACGACAAAAAGGGAATGTTTTTCTTTCCGTACTTATGCGGCGACAACGACTTCTCCGCCGCCGTTACCATTATTTGAGTTTCGGCTTCCTCTACAATCCATCATTTTTTTTAATGAAAAATAAATACAAAGTTTTGACTTTATTTTATTTTGGTATTGAAAATGGTTTTGAAAGAATTTTTAATATATAAATGTGTTGTATTTATATCTTGTTATTGAAATGTGAAAATGATATGTTTCCTTTATGCATGTTTTATGTGATACGATTATGTTATGGTTTATGATATGTTTAAACCTATTCATATGAGGAATGCATTGGACTTAATAAGGGACGGGTGGAGCCCGCAATAGCTCCTCGATGCATCGGCAGGTCTCATGAGACAAACTAGTGTCTTGGCACGAGGCCTTGACAAAAGCTTATTTTTGGTCTTGGCACGAGGCCTTGACTACGTGGTTATGATAGTCTGGCATTATGCATTCCATCATTATGAAAGTGGTTATTGATATTGCATGTGATTATTCGACCAGTAGAATATCCATGTGAAGATGTAAATGGCATTATCTCATGTTACTTTTGCCATATTATGTTGATGTTCAAGTTTAAAAGGCTTTTGTTTTAGTCATACATTGCCTTAAATGTTTATGTTTATTTATGAAAGCTTCCTTAATATTGTTATCCTTACTGAGCATCTGAGCTCACCCCTTTCAATGTTTTAATATTTTCCAGGATGTGAAGAAGTATTTTATGAATGATCTGCAGGGATAGTCAGAAGAGGATATGAGTGTGGACTATGAAGACTTTGTTATTAGTTTTTCACTTTATGATGTAATGTAACGTTTAAGAATGTATCTAGTGTTTCTAAGGCTACTAAACTAATCGGTCTTTCGAGACTTGATCTCTTGTGATCATGTCAATGTTACGAAGTAATGCACCGACTCTGGGTAGCTGGGGTCGGGGCGTTACAGTTGGTATCAAAGGAAGTTTAGTACAAACCTTGGAAGCTAGATTTAGATAAACTCTGATTAGAGCACATAGACCTAAGATGAACTTTGAGGATTAGTATAGAAGAACATCCTAGAATTTTGGTATTGTAGAGATTTTGTGAGTTTTCCGAGCAATAAATCCCTGTCTGGATACGAGCAGGTAGAGGCGGCTCTGGCACAGATGTACCTAGGGGTAAAACCCGAAAACACCGCTTTGAGCTAGACTCGAACGGGAACTGGTGCACGACAACGGGCCTTGCTGCACTCTTGGTTACGACACTCCCGGGGGATATGCTTAGGATAATTCTCATTTTATTTACAAACCACTATGAAGGGTTATGAGTACATACTTCTTCATAGAAAACATTTTCTTTTTATGATTATGGATTATGTCCATAAATAGTTCAATTTATGTAAAGTGTTTAACAAGTATGGAATTATGTATTTTGATTCATACACTAATATAGTTTATGCCATTGTTTAGAAATGGCGCCTAGTGGAAGGAATGGAAACCGTATCAATGCACGAACTCCTTGTAGGGATTGCCCTCCTGCTCAAGATAATTATTGTGGATCTGGATATACAACTGGTGCTGATCAACTTATTACCATACTGGGACAACTCACTCAGGTTATGAATAATAACCTTACTCGTATGGAGCACCCTGATCCGCAACGTGGAGGATCAATGCTAGACCGTTTCATGAGGCAACAACCACCAACCTTCAATGGGAGTACAAATCCAATAGTAGCTGAGCAATGGATAAATTTCTTAGAGAAAATATTCCATGCCTTGGGGAGTAATGAAAGGGAGAAAGTTGTCATGGCAGTTTACCGCCTCACTGGAGATGCCGATCAATGGTGGTCACTAATTCAAAACACAAAGGAAGATGATGAATTAACAAACATGGAATGGTAGGAGTTCAAAGAGCTGTTCTTAGAAAAATACTTTCCTCGAGACCATCGAGCAGACATGGAAAGGCAATTTTTGAGTCTGAGACAAAAGGAGGATGAGAATGTCACAAAGTATGAGGCCAACTTTACAAGGTTAGCAAAGTATGCTGCAGATTATATACGTAACCCAAGAGGTAAGATTGATTGTTTCTTTGATGGGTTAAAACCATTTCTCCGTCGAGCATTAGTCTCACAATCATTCTTGTCATACGAAGATATTGTCTCATGTGCTATCAAGACAGAAAAAGAATTCTCTAAGTCTTATGACAACAAAGTAAAGCAAGAGAAGAAGAGAATGGTGGAACAAGAAATGGATAAAGGGAAAAAGGGAAAGAAGGATTTTCCATTATGCGATAATTGTGGGAAGAATCACCCTGGTACTTGCCTAAAAGGAATGGGAGTTTGTTATAAATGTGGACAAAAGGGTCACCAGGCTCGTGATTGCAAGGGAAAGAAAGAGGCTATCAATGTTGAATGCTACAATTGTAGAGAAATGGGTCATTATGCAAATGAATGTCCTAAGCGTCAAGGAAACTTACCTCAGAAAAGGCCAAGGGATCAAGGCCAATCTTATGTTATGACTACAGTTGAAGCGGAATAATTATTGTATTTGTGTTTTTGGACTCAAGAACTAGATTATGGTTATAAGAATAATGTGATATATATAAGGATTGTACTGCAGTACATGTTGTTTTCATTAAGGTTTTAATATGATTAAGGTAATCATATTTTTAGTGTGTGACAATAAGAGAAACTTTTCTTTGTTTGGGGAATCTGATGTTACAATTGATTTTGGAATTTAGAGACCCTTTAGAGAAAGTCTGGACGGAGGTATTTTGGATAACTATAAAGGATGGAATGGATTAAGTTGATCTTTGGATAGTATTGTTTAAGGTTAAAACATTTATGAAGATTATTTTTGGAATAGTATAGTACTATATTTTTAGAAAAAGGACAACCTGCAGGGTGGGGAATAACCCGCCGCGTCGGACAAAGCTGCAGGAATCGAACCCACAACCATAGTGCGACAGGCTTTTATTTCATACCACTAGCCTACAGGAAGTCCCTGGTTCACTAGTGCAGAAAACGTTTTTTACGTCACAATTTTTTACGTCGGTTATATAAAACCGACGTCATAATATGTAAAACGAGGTTTTTTACGTCGGTTATTTAATAACTGACGTAAAAACCTGTGTTTAGTACACCTTTAACGTCAGTTATTTTATTAACCGACGTTATTAATCGCACGGCTTCGTTTTTTACGTCGGTTATTCAAAAACCGACGTAACAAATCGACATATGTATGAGTTATTACATCGGTTATTCAATAACCGACGTAAAAAACGCGGTTTTTGAAGGCCTTTTTACGTCGGTTATAAAATAACCGACGTAAAAAAAAGAATCCGCAGATGTTTTTGACGTGGGTTATGGAATAACCGACGTAAAAAAACTCGGATTTTGAGCCCTTTATAACGTCGGTTATAAAATAACCGACGTAAAAAAAGAATCAGAGGAAGGTTTTTACGTCGGTTATTGAATAACCGACGTTATAAATGTTTTTTAAAAAATTATAACGTCGGTTATTGAATAACCGACGTGATAACTCATTTAAAAATTTACCCAGACCCGTGGATTGTCATTCACGAGTTTACCTTCGACAGTCGCGACTTGTCTCTCTCGCGCGTAAACCCGAATCGGCTCGTCCATTTCGTTGGTTTAGATTCGTTTTGCGATCATCGTTTCTCATATTTAATCTCCTCGGATCAATCATCTAAACTCCCAGCACTCAGGTAATCCTCCCACTCGTTCGTTTTTTTTCGCGGATAGTATATATATATGTGTTGTGATTTTTTTGTTGAAACTAGCTAAGATTCTTCGACTGCGAACCCTTTTAACTAGTTTTGGCACCATAATCTTATTTATCATCCCAAGATCTATTAGTTCGACTTGAAATATTGACTAATTTTATGATTTCACTAATTTTTCATCGTTTTCTATAAATCCCCGAGAGGGTTGGGGCGTGTCCATTTGGATGGGTTGCCCTTTTACAGTTGTTACTACTTTATTCACACACAACCATGGCATAGGTGCATGGATTTGGGATCACATCTCCATTTTCACCCCCTGCAAACAAAGTTTCACGAGGAGGACTCGCCAGATTTCCCCTCGACATGTTAAAAATTTTAGATACCCTCTTTTCAGCAAGTAAAAAATTAACTAGTTTTTTCTTCACTACTTATCCAAAACAAATAAAACCACCATTCTTTCTAGAACCTCTACTAGATCCATTGCATCCATCAACATACATATTTGGATCTGAAGGCATCCCTTAAGCCTTATGTTCGATGCTAACATCCTTTACTGATCTATAGAAAATATGATGGTCTTCTAAGCACTCCATTTAAAAGTCAAACCCCACCAATTATTCATCCTCATCATGAGAAAATGGCACAACATCTGAATTTCTGATTCAATCTCTTGGGTCACTGAACAAACATTAACTCCTTCAAATCCACACCTAGAATAGACAACCTAATGTCGAGTTCCTTCTCTATCTATTGAAACTCAGTTCTTCCTCCACACCTAAAAACATTCTTTGAATGGCCCCTGTTATGGTAAATTTTCAGTGATTCCAGGGGGGTGGGAGGGCTATCAAGAGGGTTGGGGGGTGTCCAGGGGGGTGTCCAAGGGGGTAGGGTGTGGGGGGTGGTGTCCAGGAGGGGTGGGGGGCTGTCCAGAGGGGTCGGGGGGTGTCCAGGGGGGTTTACAAGGGGGTGGGTGGGTGTGGGGGGTTGTCCAAGGGTGTGGGTGGGTGTTGGGGGGTGTCCAGGGGGGGTCCAAGGGGGTAGGGGGTGGGGGTGGTGTTTAGGAGGGGTGGGGGGGGGGGCTGTCCAGAGGGTTGGGGGTGTCCAGGGGGGTGTCCAAGCAGGTCGGGGGTGGGGGGTTGTGTCCAGGAGGGGTGGGGGTGCTTTCTAGAGGGGTTGGGGGCTGTCCAGAGGGGTCGGGGGGTGTCCAGGGTGGTGTCCAAGGGGATGGGTGGGTGTGGGGGGCTGTCCAAGGGGGTGGCGGCCTGTCCAGAGGGGTCGGTGGGGTGTCCAGGGGGGTGTCCAAGGGGTTGGATGGGTGTGGGGGGCTGTCCAGAGGGTTGGGGGATGTCCAGGGGGTGTCCAAGGGGGTAGGGGGTGGGTGGTGGTGTCCAGGAGGGGGGGGGGGCTGTCCCGAGGGGTCGGGGGGTGTCCAGGGGGGTTTACAAGGGGGTGGGTGGGTGTGGGGGGCTGTCCAAGGGTGTGGGTGGGTGTTGGGGGTGTCCAGGGGGGTGTCCAAGGGGGTAGGGGGTGGGGGTGGTGTTTAGGAGGGGTGGGGGGCTGTCCAGAGGGTTGGGGGGTGTCCAGGGGGGTGTCCAAGCAGGTCGGGGGTGGGGGGTTGTGTCCAGGAGGGGTGGGGGTTCTTTCAAGAGGGGTCGGGGGCTGTCCAGAGGGGTCAGGGTGTGTCCAGGGTGGTGTCCAAGGGGATGGGTGGGTGTGGGGGGCTGTCCAAGGGGGTGGCGGCCTGTCCAGAGGGGTCGGTGGGGTGTCCATGGGGGTGTCCAAGGGGGTGGATGGGTGTGGGGGGCTGTCCAAGTGGGTGGCGGCCTCTCCAGAGGGTATTTGGGGTTGTCCGGGTTGGTGGGGGGGGGGGGCTGTCCAGAGGGTTGGGGGATGTCCAGGGGGGTGTCCAAGGGGGTAGGGGGTGGGGGGTGGTGTCCAGGAGGCGTGGGGTCTGTCCAGAGGGGTCGGGGGTGTCCAGGGGGGTTTACAAGGGGGTGGGTGGGTGTGGGGGGATGTCCAATGGTGTGGGTGGGTGTTGGGGGGTGTCCAGGGGGTGTCCAAGGGGGTAGGGGGTGGGGGTGGTGTCCAGGAGGGGCGGGGGGCTGTCCAGAGGGGTCGGGGGGTGTCCAGGGGGGTTTACAAGGGGGTGGGTGGGTGTGGGGGGCTGTCTAAGGGTGTGGGTGGGTGTTGGGGGTGTCCAGGGGGGTGTCCAAGGGGGTAAGGGGTGGGGGTGGTGTTTAGGAGGGGTGGGGGGGCTGTCCAGAGGGTTGGGGGGTGTCCAGGGGGGGTGTCCAAGAAGGTCGGGGGTGGGGGGTTGTGTCCAGGAGGGGTGGGGGTGCTTTCTAGAGGGGTCGGGGGCTGTCCAGAGGGGTCGGGGGGTATCCAGGGGGGTGTCCAAGGGGATGGGTTGGTGTGGGGGCTGTCCAAGGGGGTGGCGGCCTGTCCAGAGGGGTCGGTGGGGTGTCCAGGGGGGTGTCCAAGGGGGTGGATGGGTGTGGGGGGATGTCCAAGTGGGTGGCGGCCTCTCCAGAGGGTATTTGGGGTTGTCCGGGTTGGTGGGGGGGCTTTCCAGAGGGTTAGGGGATGTCCAGGGGGGTGTCCAAGGGGGTAGGGGGTGGGGGGTGGTGTCCAGGAGGGGTGGGGGGCTGTCCAGAGGGGTCGGGGGGTGTCCAGGGGGGTTTACAAGGGGGTGGGTGGGTGTGGGGGGCTGTCCAAGGGTGTGGGTGGGTGTTGGGGGTGTCCAGGGGGGTGTCCAAGGGGGTAGGGGGTGGGGGTGGTGTTTAGGAGGGGTGGGGGGGCTGTCCAGAGGGTTGGGGGTGTCCAGGGGGGTGTCCAAGCCGGTCGGGGGTGGGGGTTGTGTCCAGGAGGGGTGGGGGTGCTTTCTAGAGGGGTCGGGGGCTATCCAGAGGGGTCGGGGGGTGTCCAGGGTGGTGTCTAAGGGGATGGGTGGGTGTGGGGGGCTGTCCAAGGGGGTGGCGGCCTGTCCAGAGGGGTCAGTGGGGTGTCCAGGGGGGTGTCCAAGGGGTTGGATGGGTGTGGGGGGCTGTCCAAGTGGGTGGCGGCCTCTCCAGAGGGTAATTGGGGTTTTCCGTGTGGGTGGGGGGGGGCTGTCCAGAGGGTTGGGGGATGTCCAGGGGGGTGTCCAAGGGGGTAGGGGGTGGGGGTGGTGTCCAGGAGGGGCGGGGGGCTGTCCAGAGGGGTCGGGGGGTGTCCAGGGGGGTGTTATATCTTACTATATTTTGTTTAAAAAATAATATTCAAGCATATTTTTTTTAAATACACATCGATTTGTTTTATATTTCAAAATTGTTTACATTCAAATAATGATTTTTTTCATATAAACATATATTTGTCTTATCTAAAAAATATATATATTTTTGCTATTTGTTATAGGTAATAATGAGTCGAAGTTGGATTACGGCACATCGAATGAGCAATGAATATGAGGAAGGTGTTGATGCCTTTTTGGAATTTGCTAAACGAAATGTTCCAAGTAGTGACATTTTTTTCTGTCCATGCCTGAAATGTCTGAATATGAAGAAGTTGAAAAGTAGAGAGATAAAAGATCATCTGATTTGTCATGGTTTCAATCCGAGTTACAACCCTTGGATTTGGCATGGCGAAACTGGACAGAATGTCACTGATGATAATGAATCGCAAGATGGTAACTACGTTGGAATTGAAGAAATGATTCGCGATATTGTAGCAGAACAAATTGAGATAGAACCAACAGTTCCACGTCTATATGGTGATGCCGAAAAACCATTATATACTGGTTGTACAGATTTTACGGTTTTGTCGGCGGTGTTAAGATTGATTAACATGAAGGTGAAATATGGATGGAGTGACAGAAGATTTACAGAGCTGCTACAATTGATGAAAGGCATTCTTCCAAAAGATAACGATCTTCCAGATTCACATTACAAAGCCAAGAAAATATTATGCCCGATGGGATTGGGATACAAGAAAATACATGCCTGTCCGAATGACTGCATTATATATAGGAAGGAATATGAATTCTGAAAGAGTGTCCTAAATGTGGGACATCATGGTATAAGGTGAAAGAATAATCACAAGCTGATGTAGATATTACAAAGCTCCCTTGAAAGGTATTTTGGTATCTTTCTATAATTCCTCGTTTCAAACGTTTATTTGCTAATTCACATGATGCAAAAAGGTTAAGATGGCATGCTGATGAGCGGGTATGTGATGGAAAAATACGTCATCCAGCTGATTGTCCACAATGGAAGAAAATTGATGCCCAGTACCCTACATTTGGAAATGAAATTAGAAATCTGAGACTAGGATTGTGCACAGATGGAATGAATCCATACCGAACCCTCAGTAGCACACATAGTTCATGGCCTGTTTTATTGGTAATTTACAACCTCTCTCCTGAAGTTTGTATGAAGCGCAAATATGTCATGTTGAGTATCATGATCTCTGGTCCAAAGCAACCCGGCAATGATATTGATGTATAATTGTCACCGCTGTTTGATGATTTGAAACTGTTATGGGCTGATGGTATTAGGGTGTATGATTCTTATAAAATGGAATATTTTCAACTGCATGCAGTGCTTCTATTCACTATAAATGACTTCCCAGCATATGGAAATTTGTCTGGATATAGTGTTAAAGGGCATAAATCATGTCCAATTTTCGAACAACAAACGTCATATTGTCAATTGCATCATGGGAGGAAAACAGTGTACATGGGTCATTGAAAGTTTTGCCTATGGATCACCCTTATAGAAGACTAAAAAAGGCATTCAATGGCTCACAAGAATTTGATACTGCTCCAAAACCTTTATCCCCAGATTTGTATTTTGAGAGGGTGAAAAACCTTGATGTGAAATTGGGAAAGACACAGAAATCTGGTAATTATAGACTTATTTGGAAGAAAAGGTCAATATTTTTTGAGCTACCATATTGGAGGTATCATGAAGTCAAACATAATATTGATGTCATGCACGTGGAGAAGAATATCTGTGATTCTTTGATCGGACCATTGCTAGATATTAAAGGAAAGACAAAAGATGGGTTGAATGCAAGGTTAGACCTACTATCAATGGGAATACGTTTGGAGTTAGCTCCCACTCCTAAAGGAAGACGAACATTTCTTCCCCCGGCTTGTCATACATTATCGAAGAGGGAGAAAAGTAGCTTCTGTCAGTGTCTTCATGATATCAAAGTGACTCAAGGTTATTCTTCAAATGTAAAATATTTTGTCTCATTGAAAGACTCGATGTTGATAGGTATGAAATCACATGATTGTCATGTCATGATGCAACAAATTCTACCAGTTGCACTACGTGGAATATTGCCCATCCGTGTCAGAAAGACTATAATGAGGTTGTGTTATTTTTTCAATTCAATTTGTAACAAGGCGATTGATGTGAATGCTTTGAACATTTTGGAAAAGGATGCAGTTTTTATACTTTGTCATTTGGAAATGTATTTTCCTCCAACTTTTTTTGATATGATGGTCCATTTAATGATTCATCTGGTTCGAGAAATAAAGCTTTGTGGACCTGTATATCTTCGTTGGATGTATCCTTTTGAAAGGTATATGAAAATATTAAAGGGATATGTTAAAAATCCATATCGACCTGAAGCCTCCATTATTGAAAAGTATATTTCTGAGGAGGTAGCAGAGTTTTGTACGAGCTACTTGGCTACGGCGCAACACATAGGTTTGCCTCCATCTCGCCATGAACGGGTTAATAATGAGGGAAAGGGGATTCGTGGCTTGAAAGTCAAATCACTGTCAGCTGAACAGATGAAGAAGTTAGAATCATACATCTTGAATAACATAGTTGATGTTCAACCGTATATCACATTTCATATTAATGAGTTGAAACAATGTCATCCAAAGAAGAAAGAAATGTGGATTTTGAATGAGCACAACAAAACTTTTTTGCCATGGTTTAAAAAGACCTTGATTGGTAGATCAGATGTATCAGAGACATTAAAATGGATAGTGGGTGGTCCATCTTTAAATGTGATAACATGGTCCACTTATGACATTAATGGCTATACATTTTATACGAAAGCTCAGGACAATAGAAGTGCAGTTCAGAATAGTGGTGTATTGGTGTTTGCAGAAGCAATGCATTTTTCGAGTGCTAAGGATAGAAACCAAATTTCGGCATCAAGTGCATATTATGGAGTGATTGAAGACATATGGGAGGATGATTACTTTAAAATTAAAGTTCCTATTTTTAACTGTAAATGGTTTATCGGTAACAACAGTGTCAGACACGATGAATTTGGAATGACAGTTGTTAATCTGAATAGATTGGAAGACACAGCTGATTCTTTTATAATGGCAACACATGCCAAACAAATTTTCTATGTAGTAGATCAATCAGATATGCAGTGGGCTGTTGTTTTACAAGGGAAAAAACAATATGTTGGTGAGGATGAATTTGATGAAGATGCTGATTTATGTGAGATCCCTACTTCCATGGAAAGATTAACAGAACATAATGATGAGTATGTTGAAGACATGGTTTGTGCCATAAGGAACGATCACGACGAAGGAATTTGGGAAAACAATCCAACTGTTTTGTTAATGATTACTTATTCTTAATTTACAGCAAACAAGGAATTCTCATCAAGAGATCCAATCTAAAAATGTATACCCTCATAGTTTATCTCGGGGAGGGTATGCATTATTGGAAGAACAAATGATGGCAGAAAAATTTCAACAACTAAGAGCTGAGTCTTCATGCTCTGGAGAGGTGGCCCCTCCATCCCCACCATCTAGACATGAGAAATGGAAAAGAGCTCGGAAGGGAAAAAAAGGACAATATCTTTCGGAAGAATCGAGACTCGTAGTTTAGAGGATTGTAAGTTATCTATTTTATTTATTTAAGTTTACTATTTTCGTCATATATTTCCAATCATTAAAGAAATGTTCAATTAATTATTACAGGACTCTCTTGAGGAGCAGAGTTCATAGGGGACATTTACACCATCTGGGAGGGAAGATATTTTATCTGTGGCATTGGGAAAGCCCGAACATCCTGGCCGTGTAAGAGGATATCTGGCAGGTGTATCGGTAAGAAAAGTGTTTCCACGTTCCTCAACTTCTAACGTTGAGGGAGTTTATAAAAAAAATAGAATCCTTGGAGGCTGAAGTCCATAATATTAATGCGACAATGGAGGACAAGATTAGAGCATCGGTGCAGTTTATGTTTGCAGACTTGCAAAGACAATTTCAGGGTGTAGCTCCCACTCCACCTCTCCCAGTAGCTCCCACTCCCCCACCTCAGCCTGCAGACCCCAATTTTGATCCTCCTCCTCCGCCACAGCTACCTACTTATTGTGAGTTGTATGTTGATGATCCTCAACATCATATAGTTGCATATGGAATGGTATATTGTATAGGAGATATAGTTCATCATCAACAGTTAGAGGTAGAGAATCAGAGGGTCACTGTACAGGATATTATAGATAGATCAGCTCGGATACCATTACCTACAGATGAGGGTGACGACAGTTGGACATAGTATCGGCCATTTTTTACTTTGGCCATCCAGACTTATTCGACTCATTACCATAGAGGTATGGATGTTATATCTTTTATTTTATATTTTTATTAATGTTTTATCATTTGAAAACTAATATATTTTTCAATTTATTTTTACAGGAATACTTCAAAGGTAAAGAAATACTGTATAGACAACAACAAAGACAGATAGCTATGACATCAGATGCAGATACTAGCAGTCTTGACAAATTGTCAAGGTATTCAAATTTGTTGGCGGATCATTATGACTTTAAAATGGAAGCTCATGTCTGTGGACGTGAACTAAGTTTGGGGATTATTAAAACTGATATCATGGAGTTTGTCACTGGAGATAAGTTGGGCATCAACATGGTGCAAATTTTTATCATGTAAATCTTAACACCTTTTCCTTGCGTTATATTTATTAAAAATGTATACTTATGTATGCTTTGTATTAGGTATCTGTATAAAATTTGTGAGAGGAATGAGCTGACAGATGTATATGGATTCGTGGACCCACAATTGATTTCCCCTGAAGCATGTGTATTGGATGAGAAACAAAGAATGATTTATATTGCTGATAGATTTGAAAAGAATGTAATCACACAGTGTTGGATGATGCCTTTTTGTGAGAGGTATGAAACACATCCCTCTCAAAGAGTTAATTATCTTTTAACATAAAAAACCACTAACGTTAAATTTCCTTTTATCAGGGATCATTGGATGTTAGGGGTTTTTTTCCCTAGGGAGAAAGCACTTTATTGGATTTGCTCTCTCCATGATGATGTGCGAGAAAGTTTTAAGAATATATTGGAAACGTAAGTTTCAATTTCACAATAGTTTTATATATTATAATGAATTTTAAATTTACCCCATTCGTATTATTTTCTAACAGGGCATGGGTCCACTTTCGAAAAAGCGCAAAGAAAAGGAATTTCAAGATCAAATATGTACATGCGAAGGTAAATATCCCTTTATAATTTGTACATTTTGATTTATTACATAAAAATAATATATTGAATTTACACTCATTCAAACAGAAATGTCATGAGCAACAAGGCATCATCGAATGCGGATATTACATGTTAAGATTTATGTATGAAATAATAACAACTGGGACAGTTCTGAGTTTTGACCTGGTAAGATTTCCTCTTTCTCATAATATTTCAATTTGATTTATTCATTATACACGTTGACTACTATCCTTTTCCTTTGTAGCTTTTTGATGACCCTCAACCCTTTACTGATGAAGATATCAAACACTTACAAGTGTAGTGGTCAAATTATTTTACAGGTTTGATTGACTTTTAGTTGTTTGTAATGTAAAATGTAATTTTGAATATTGTCAATGTAATTGTGTATTTCGTAGTCGTTTAGGTTGGATTTAGTTTTTTTAAGTTGATAGTGTAAGTTTTGAATGTTATATAACTGAATGTTTAATTTTTCTCTACTTCTTGTTTTGGTCTACTGTTGATGGTTTTTCTGGTCTGGATTTTGGTATGGGGGGAGAGGTTCCAAGGGGGTGGGTGGGTGTTTGGGGGGTGTCCAAGGGATATGGGAGGGGTGTCCAAGGTGTGTTTGGGGCTGTCCTAGGGGTCGGGGGGGGGGGGGGGTGTAAATGAGGGTGGGGGGGGGTGTCCAAGGGGTGGGGGGTGTCCAAGGGATATGGGAGGGTGTCCAAGGTGTGTTTGGGGCTGTCCAAGGGGTCGGTTGGGTGTAAATGAGGGTGGGGGGGGGGGGGGGGCTGTCCAAGGGGTGGGGGGTGTCCAAGTGGTGGGGGGGTGTCCAAGGGATATAGGAGGGGTGTCCAAGGGGTGTTTGGGGCTGTCCAAGGGGATGGGGGGGGGGGGTTCCAAGGCGTCGGGGGGGGGGGGGGGGGGGGGGTTTCCAGGGGTCGGGGGGGTGTCCAGGGGGTGGGGGGGCTTTCCAAGGGGTGGGGGGTGTCCAAGGGGTGGGGGGTGTCCAAGGGATATGGGAGGGGTGTCCAAGGGGTGTTTGGGGCTGTCCTAGTGTTCGGGGGGTGTAAATGAGGGTGGGGGGCTGTCGAAGGGGTGGGGGTGTCCAAGGGGTGGGGGGTGTCCAAGGGATATGGGAGTGGTGTCCAAGGTGTCTGGGAGTTCTGTCCAAGGGGCCGGTTGGGTGTAAATGAGGGTGGGGGGGCTGTCCAAGGGGTGGGGGTGTCCAAGGGGTGGGGGGTGTCCAAGGGAGATGGGAGGGGTGTCCAAGGGGTGTTTGGGGCTGTCCAAGGGCTCGGGGGGGGGGGGGTGTCCAAGGGGTCTGGGAGGGCTGTCAAGGTGTGGGGGGGGGGGTCCAATGGGTGTTTGAGGCTGTACTAGGGGTTTTGGGGGTGTAAATGAGGGTGGGGGGGGGCTGTCCAAGGGGTGGGGGGTGTCCAAGGGATATGGGAGGGGTGTCCAATGGGTGTTTGAGGCTGTACTAGGGGTCGTGGGGGTGTAAATGAGGGCGGGGGGCTGTCCAAGGGGTGGGGGGTGTCCAAGGGTTGTGGTGGGGCTCCAATGTGGTGGGGGAGGGCTGTCCAGGTTGTTAGGTGGGTATAGATGAGGGTGGGGTTCAGTTGGGGCTTGGGGGAGGGCTGGCATGGTTATTTTTTTTGTTTGGTTTCTGGTTGCTTTTTGGTGACAGCAGTGCAATTATTATTTTTAAAAAAATATCGCTTTCACGTCGGTTATTTTATAACCGACGTGGTAAATAAATCGGTAGGGGTTTATCACGTCGGTTTTTTCGAGAACCGACATGATAAACCGTTCCCGGGCCTTTTATCACGTCGGTTCTTAATATAACCGATGTGGTAAAAGGCCTGGAAATCGATTTACCACGTCGGTTATTGGATAAACGACGTGCTAAAATGTTTCCCAGGCCTTTTTATCACATCAGTTATTTAAGAAACCGACGTGATAATAGGCCCGGGGAAGGGTTAATCACGTCGGTAATGTCATAACCGACGTGATAAACGATATCCCAGGCATGTTATCACGTCGGTTTAGAAATAACCGACGTGATAACCCCCCCCCCCCCCCACCCGCGGTTTATCACGGCGGTTATTATATAACCGCCGTTATAAATCCCCATCCCCCATCATTTTTCACGTCGTTTCATTAATAACCGACGTGATAAACACCGTGATGTTAGGGATGTTACCTCGGGTTTTAAATAACCGACGTAAAAAACGTTATTTATAACGTCGTCCGTATTAACGTCGCCTAAAAACCGACGTAAATAATGAAAAATAACCGACGTAAAAAATGTTTTCTGCACTAGTGGTTATTACAAAATAATTTTACTAATCTAAATTGTATGTGTTAACATTTGGAACCTTATACAATTAGGAAAAGTATAATATTTTTGGGTTCTATTATCTTTTTGAGTGAAAGGTGAGTTGAAGGTTGAAACTCTAATTGTCAGGCATAAATATATATATACCTATCTGTTATTCAATGAATAAATTAATTCTTAAACTTTAGTAAAGGGATATTAAAACAAAAAAATGCGTTATCCTAATACCTTATGTCTTGTTGAACTGATGATATTTAAAATCAACATAGATTGAAGGCTTTGAGGCCCTCAATTTGACAGTTGATTGTGATTGATGACCTCAATCACTCCCTATGAATATTTACGTTTTTCCTCCAATTATATGTCTCTAATTGCCACCAATGTTCTCCTAATCGAGATCATAATTGGGTGGTGACTTTTTCATTTCCCTTTCCCTCTTATTAAGGCTAAATTTTATTAACCTTATTTCCGATGTGGATTTTCCACAAAGGTATTTTCTATTTTCAACCTTTTATTTTCAAAGAAAAATATCAAATTGCGAGGATGCAATTTATTGAATGAGGGGAGAATGTAACACCCCGAGCTTCCACGATACGCCTCTCTTTCAAAAATGCAATAGCTTGCATTGTACGCAAGTTCGAGTTCTAACACACCACAACTAATCAAAGTAGCCGTTATGAATAGTAATAACCACCTTTTAAATTTATAGAAATTTTATATTTCAAAATGGACTTCATTTTTTTATTCCTAATATTGAAATTAGCCTATGTTGAATTTTTTGTAATTTTCTGAGAACTTCCAAATTTTTTATGAATAGTGAAAAATACTTAAAACAAAATTTCTAATCAAAATAATTTATAGTGATAAGTTATACTATTTAGTGGTTTTAAGGTATAATTAGAATATATTTTTACCATTTTATCCAATGGTGGTCATTAGAATTAATTTAACATTGAAATTGGACATAAACAATTGCCAATCTTTTGATATAAATTGTTTCTTAAAAACACGCTATTTGTCGTAACAGCGGGAATTAATTATAAAATTAATTAATACAACTTATATGTTTGGAATTTTGTAAAATAGAAATCATTTTTGAATTCGGAATATCAATTCTAGCTTAGGGTGAAATTTTGGCCTTGTTCTGAAAAACTTCAATTTTTGATGAATAGTGAAACCACTAAGTGGTAGTTAAATAACTGATTTTTCGTTTAAATGAAATATTACCACTTCTGTGATTTGATTTTCAAAAATCCGACATACATGGTTGTCATTAAGAAGTAAAATGTGGTTCAATGAGATCAAAATAATTTTTTGGTGAATAGTAACTTTTAAGTTCTTAATCGCGATTAGAGGTAATTAGTGTAGTTTAAGGTACAAATAAATGTTTTAATAATATGAGATGAGCATGAAACTTGTCCTACTCCTATTAGATGAGTCATGGCCGACCAAGAAAACCCATGGGTAAACTTGGGGACCCCATGGAGCCACTTTAGTTGGAAAATGACATTAATATATATTTATTTAATGTTGAAATTAAATTGACACAAACATGAGTTATTTTACTAAAACAGTTTTTAAGTGGGGTTACACAAGTCCAAATTTTGACTATAAATATTCATTAGAAAGATAAAAAGATTTCCTACATCATAGTAGTTTTTTTATAATTTTTAGACGTTAAATAAATTAAATTATTTATGACATAATTATGATGCAGCGATGACCTCATTATTTAACGATTTAAATAAAATGAGAAGATAATGCAAATTCCAAGGCTTACACTTGTCCAAAGCCTATTGGATGAGGATATTTCGAAACCTTATCACCTTAGCCACGAATTATATAAGTTTGGGACCTTTAGAATCCGAAAAGCATTGTGAAATATTGTAACATTTCAATCTTTCCAAAAGTGCCCCTCCTCTCCACTTATAAAAGGCCACCACCTCTCCCACCTCATTTACACTTTAAAGCCATTTGGCTCAGCAAACCTCTGCCCAAATACTCTCCCAATTTCCCTATCTTACTCCTAGAAGCCTCACTTTGGGCAGAACCCTTCTCAAGGAAGCCTTTGGCTCAAATCAAAAAGAGTTACCCGATTTTGAGGTAATGTCTTCTCTAATGTTGTTTTGTGTTATTTTTCTTCTCCAACCCCCTAAACTCTTTTTATTAATTTCTTTTGTAACAACACCAGTATCCTCAATATACTAGGATTTTGTTATAAGAATTATTCAAGCTACACTTACACACACCTACATCTAATGGTTAAAGAACATACGGTTTCTGTGGATGGCGAATTTCTGCCTCACGAAACGATGATTGTTCAACACTCATATAACACCTTCAAAGGTGGCCATTAAGATGTCACTATTTATATATATGATATATAATATGTTTATGTTTTACTTATGCTTCTGTATTTCTCATTTATGGCATACTTTATGATTTCCATTATGGGTAAAACGCGATAATTTCATTTTAGGAAGTGCGGACTACCGCCCCCTCAAAGTGATTTGAATCGTTAATGCCATATGTGGGATGTATAAAGGATGAAGAAAATGGTATTATACACTATATTATACTGGAATTATATTATACATTTATATCATTATGATTTAGTTCCATTAAATATGAAGTTGAAATGAAAGTAGCATTCATGCGTACGTACGGCTTACCGTCTCCATGAACGGTGCATTTCATTTCTTACCTCTAAATGTTACGTAATATTATAAATGAATGTATATACTGGATATATAAGATATATATGACATCTAAATCATGAATATAATTCTGGATATAATGGATATTCTACCACATGAACAACTTGTAATTATAAGAAGTTTATTGTTGACTCAAGTTACCAAAGATCGACAAAACGACCGTTATTAACTTAAATAATTACATAATGTTCATAACATTGTAATAAGTGATATAAAAAGGATAATGAAATTTAAAATGGTTCTTAATAAGGTATATATTAACTCTAGTTTATTATTCAGGATGTTAAAGAACGGTTGAGTCAAGTCGGACACAAGGTAAGGGAATTTCTTAACCCAACTTCCATTCTTTGGGTTAATCTTTTACTTTCAAATTATGTCATGATAATATTATGTCCTATTTTGTATTTTTACATTCTTTATGTGTACCTATAGTGAATACACATAATAGATATATTTTATTTTAAAAAGGATCTTTTAAGGACTTCATCTCAATCCCCTTTCATTGAGGCATATTTGGTTTTATACAAAACATTCTTTTATTCGGTGTATAAACCCCTTTGACTTTTATGTTTATTCAAAAGAAATCTTTTTTATAAGAAGCGTTTTACTAAATGACAAAAAGGGAATGTTTTTCTTTCCGTACTTATGCGGCGACAACGAATTCTCCGCCGCCGTTACCATTATTTGAGTTTCGGCTTCCTCTACAAGCCATCATTTTTTTAATGAAAAATAAATACAAAGTTTTAAATTTCTTTTATTTTTGTATTGAAAATGGTTTTGAAAGCATTTTTATTATATAAATGTGTTGTATTTATATCTTGTGATTGAAATGTGAAAATGTTATGTTTCCTTTATGCATGTTTTTTGTGATACGATTATGTTATGGTGTATGATATGTTTAAACCTATTCATATGAGGAATGAATTGGACTTAATAAGTGACGGGTGGAGCCCGCTATAGCTCCTCGATGCATCGGCAGGTCTCATGAGACAAACTAGTGTCTTGGCACGAGGCCTTGACAAAAGCTTATTTGTGGTCTTGGCACGAGGCCTTGACTACGTGGTTATGATAGTCTGGCATTATGCATTCCATCATTATGAAAGTGGTTATTGATATTGCATGTGATTATTCGACCAGTAGAATATCCATGTGAAGATGTAAATGGCATTATCTCATGTTACTTTTTCCATATTATGTTGATGTTCAAGTTTAAAAGGCTTTTGTTTTAGTCATACATTGCCTTAAATGTTTATGTTTTTTTATGAAAGCTTCTGCAATATTGTTATCCTTACTGAGCATCTGAGCTCACCTCTTTCAATGTTTTAATATTTTCCAGGATGTGAAGAAGTATTTTATGAATGACCTGTAGGGATAGTCAGAAGAGGATATGAGTGTGGGCTATGAAGACTTTGTTATTAGTTTTTCACTTTATGATGTAATGTAATGTTTAAGAATGAATCTAGTGTTTCCAAGGCTACTAAACTAATCGGTCTTTCGAGACTTGATCTCTTGTGATCATGCCAATGTTACGAAGTAATGCACCGACTCTGGGTAGCTGGGGTCGGGGTGTTACAATCGGGTTCGAATAGTGACTTGATTCATCGTTAGTGTCAAATGGTGAGTCAAATTACCACTGATATCCAATAATGACTCGGTTCCCCATTTGTGTCCAACTTTTACTCATTAAGAAACCAAATAATTCTAATACTATGTAATAAAAGAGGTAACCTAATGAATAATAAGAATAAGATCTCATTGTTGAAACGTGAAAGAAGATGAAAAACGTATATCCAAACCCAAAAAAGATAAAATATATGTCTTAAATAAAAGAAAATAGATTCATCAGAGACTATGAGAATAACATCGAAGAAATGGTTTTTGAAGGAATGTTCACCATGGAATAAAAATAAGAAAAAATGAAATAAAAACGTATGGGTGATTAAAAAAATATTCATGGGATTTTGAAAACAATCAAACAACTTGAAATTAACTGATATGATGGTCATGCATGTAATCATGTTTTTATGTTAAGATGAATAGTTAACCTATATTAGCGTCACACATCGATTTTGATTAGTGAAGGGAGATTGGTATATCAATCATGGCATGTTAATCCATGGTTCCACATGGATACCAATGATCATCATCAATTTAAAATTTGGAAGCACGATCCCAAAATCTAGCAGGAAACCTATTCCACCATTTCTCCTATGATCATGCTTTATTGGCCTTATACATGGTCCTTAAAGAATTTTCCATGAACTGTGAACATAAAGATCTCCAGCCACCTTATGTGGTACCACCAGTGAGCCTTTCTATGTTGTTGACCCAGCGGTTCTCTTATGTGGTTGATGGAGATCTAGGTGCCTCCATAGGATGGCCCAATGTCTGATAAAAATAAACTTATATAAATAAGAATTTAATAACATTAGTATCCTTAAAACATCAAGTATAAAATTATAAAAAATAGTAAATAAAAAACTGATTGACTTTTAATAACAATAATAAGTTTAATCTATTTTAGAATTTAATAAAATGAAAATAGAGTGTAACTTATCAAAACCAATAATAGCGATAAACTATTAAATTATTTTAAAAAAATCACACTTCGTGTTGGTTTTTCATAATGTCTTGTCTTTTTTGAATGTGTTATAAAGGTTTTATTTGTTATGAGGGTGAATGAGGTGATATGAAATATAATTAATATTATGATATTCTATTAATGTGTTTATGTCGTAATTTTTATTCTAGGTCTCCCCTATTAACAGTTATCATGGATGTCCTAGGTTGCTATGTATACGTATAGATATATACAACTCATAGAATGGGTTATACTCTTACTAGTGGTAATTTATAGTGTAATTTTATCACACTGTGTATATATTATTTCCTCATAGTATCTTCAAAATATTGGGATGGTTATAGGGACCTATTATATTGATGATATTATCAGGATAGATAGGTTCTTTAGGCCAAACTATGGTTTTTTCCCAATTCTAGGATATTGATACCTGAGTTCATAGAAGATTCCAATGACATTTTAATCCTTCCTAGTATGATTTAAAGTATTGTTATCTATGATTTCACATATCCTCTAGCTTTTTATGATCACATAAAAACATTTTTGAATATTTATTCTCTTATTTTTTTTCATGATTGATATCAGTCATGCCATTTGTCTTATATTTTGTCTTAATTTTGTTTCCTTCCTTTCAAATCCATTTATAAAATGACTTGGAAAGTGGATGTTTCACAAAAGTAACATGATTTTGAATTTTAATTGAGAATTTAAAAATGATATTGGAAAATTATAATGGTATTTGAGTTGGTTATTATATGATTAATAGATGGTACTCTTTCAAATTAATAAAATTGTTTTCATAATAACCATTTGTTCCTCCCATCTCATCCAAAATATGGTGGATATTTTATAAAAAATATATGTAATTTTTATTTTTTATTTAATACTATATGAAAAAATTAATTTTTTTAATAATAATTAAAATTAAAATTAATAAAATGGTTTGAAAGGAAATGACAAAACCTATATGGTGAAAACTCACTATACATATTTATATCACACCTTAAAAACAACATTGTGTGTAGAGAGCTATATTATTTTATTTTAGGTACCCATTTTAGGATCTTGTCTAAATTTGATGGCTTTTGGGTTTTATCTGGGATGGTGTATTGGTGATTGTATATATATTTTTTCAATAACCATGAGTTTAACACCTTGAGATTGTATGAATTTTTTCAAAAGAAATTTAACTTCTGAATAGCTTTTATTACACACAATAATGAGCTCAAATGAACCATGATATACTACTAAAATTATATTATTTAATATGATAGTTATATTATATTTGTTAAATTTGGTTTTCTAAAAGAGAATAAATTTTTTTAAAATTTATTTTGACAGTTTTATATAAATAAAATACTTTAATACAAACATAATAATTTTTTTAAAGACTTTATATTCTTTGAAATTACAAATTTATAAATAAAATTATATTAATTTTTATGAAAAAATAATAAAATTATTATTTTATAATTTTAAGAAAGTATATTTTGATAATTTAATATAATTTTTTAAATTTACATTTAATTAATATCTTTGAGTTAATTTTTAGATTTTTCTTCAATGTTTAATTTTTCAATAAATAATAAGAAATACATATTTTAAGAAATACATATTTTAATACATATTTTGATATAAAAAACATTCTATACATATGAAACCATTTTCATTTGATAATCATTTATTTAGTAACATTGGAGGGTTTAATTATAAATTGAATTCTGTAACATCTACAAATTTAATTTGGATAAATGGATTCCATGTTTTTAATCATAATAACTAATATAATATTTTAATTTGATCTTAATTTTTCATCATAATGAATAGTAAAAATTTATTATCATGGTTATGCTTGAAATGTTTTTACCAGGGGTTAGATTTGAATGAAAATATTGAAAATGTCATAAAAACATGTCTAGTACCTATCATATTGAGATATTTTTACCATATATCAACTATGATATCAAAATTATCCACTTATGAGCCATTTATTTAAATGTGGTTATAAATTTTTATTTACAAAAATTTTTATTGTATTTTCTCCCCTTCCTATAAATGGGAACCCACTCTCCTCTATTTTTCCCACTCTAGAATCATTTTTTGTCAGAAAATACCTACCCAAATATATTCTGTATATTCAAACACATTTACTATAATACTTATTTTTATTAGGAAATCCTTATATGAAGGCTTTTTCTGCAAACCTAATGTGGTTGGGTGAAGAGGTGATACCATTCTTAGTCGATATTTTTTTAATTATTCTTCCACCTCATTAAAATATTATTCAACTATGATAATATAATATCATAAATATATCCCATATACTAATATTTTATTATTATTATTAAAAAACCTATATCTAAACCCCCTTATATCAAATGGGAAATAAAATTGTTGTTCGTGTGTTTGATAATCTAACGCATTGTGAATCGATGTAATTTATTTTCCATAATCTCCTCTCATAGGTGTATATTATGATCCATAAATAATATATACATGATATTTATGAAGTAATTCTACATATAGAGTTATATTATGGAATCTAAATTCTTACATTAATATTCTTTGGAAAAAGGCAACTGTGTGTGTGCATGTGGACAACCATCTAAAAAAAGCAATTATATTTGTTTGTAATTTTATTTTGATTTTTTTAGTTAGGGTATTTTAAATTATTATATATAATATTTATGTTGTATAATTTATTATATAATTTTGAATTAATCATTATATTTATTTAGTTTCTTCCACTGAGAAAATGGAAACATTTTTCATGTGTAAGTACGGAATACCGTCTCCAAAAACAAAATAATTAAGTTTCTATCTCTAACCATAACAGATTTATCATAAAAAATCTATTTCTAATATATATAAAATAATTATTATGGATTAAATTATGGATATAATTTTACCATGATCAATGTAAAAGGGCCAAAAATAACACAAGCAAAAAAATACATGAAAAATGAAGTTGTTATTTAAGAAAACATGATTTTAATAAATAATTGTTAATAAACAAGAAATAAATAGTAATAAGTAAATCATATAAATATGATATACATATTATTATAGTTTTTTAATAGATTTATAATAATCATGCATTCATTATACAATGGTTTCTAATGTGTATTAAGAATGCTGAGACTTGTGGTAAGAGATTATTGTCTCATATTGTCTTCTTTATGACATATGTTTCGTTATAAACGAATATTTCTTTTATACAGTGTATATAAAAATAATTACATATTTTATTTCATTACTTAATTTATAATAATGATAGTTAATGTTTATTAAAATTTAATTTTTCATGTTTATTTTAATTTAGAAGTTACCAAATCATGTATGAGATTTTCATCTAACTTTTATTTCTATGGTTCACATATCATATTCACTACTTGTTTCTTATCTGTAGTACATATAAATCCCATGAATGAATTTTGGAACATTCTTATTAAACTATGGCATATATATATATATAAAACTATGGTTCTTAATTTTTTTATATTATGATTCAAAATCAACCAAAGTGGAAATTGTTTTATGTTACAATCTCTTTATTTATCGGGATTGTTTATTATTATGATTTAGAGGATAAAATATTATGTTATATCTCTCATGAAATATATGAATTTTATTATCTCATAGATATTTTTTGAAAATATATTTATCCTTTTTTTTATTCTCTTTAATTACTTAAGTGTCCAAAGTCACGACTTTAAGGAAAAAACACTTTATTTATTTCTCTAGTTTAAAATAAATTTTCTTCTATGAATCTTCTTTCTAAAATTGTTTTAGAAGAAAAAAAATAAAATTATATCAATATTTATTCAATTATTCTTTACCCATGATATAATTTTCATAATTTTTTAAATTTTCTTCTTATCTCTTTTCAAATTATATACTTTTCACTATTACTAAAAATGTAAAAGAAATATTTGTTTTTATGTGTACACTATGAATTATAATTTCCACTATCATAATTACGCAATGATTTTAATATTATTCTAAAATTGCTCAAAAATATTTCAAAATAAAATTCTTTATATTATATTTTTAATCTTTTTATATTTTCAATAAGTGTTTAAAATTATAAAGGTTATTTTCTTCACGAAATGTTGGAAGTCATCTTTTTAAAATAAAATTATATATAAGATGACAACCATTGATGTTACTTACTATTTAATGGGGATATGATCTAATTATACCATAATTATACTTTCTATGGATTATTTATGACTATAATGAAATTTTATATGAATATTTTATCATTACCTCTGGTTATGATATGATAAAATGTTTATAACAACTATTTTGTTTCCAGAGGTTATGATTTCATGAAATGTTTATAAAAAATGCTTCATTTTATAGGTTATGATATGAGGATTATTTTGTAAACTTTTAAAACAAAAATATATGGATTATGTGATGGGTTGGGCCTATGTATCTCTCTGATTCATAAAGTGAAGAGTGATATATCATTAGACAAACAAGATTAGAATAGTGAGTGAACCATGTTCGGTAATGGACTATATTCCCTATGATAGTATTTATAGTGAAAGTTGAATAATTTGATTGTTTGGTTAGTGAAATCATTCAACAATGATAGTATTTTAAATTATACTTGAGTACTAATTAAATTATATTAAATTGTTATTTTTATTCCATGGAACTATTTCTTTTTCCAATGTTATAATCTTGGATCTTGTTCCTTGATTACTTTGTGATTCATGTAAAATTAATATCCATGATTTTTTTCATGGCTCAATGTTATAATATTTTATATGGAGGGTATATTTTTTAAATTTATTTCTCATGTTATTATACCAATACTCTCATGTAATTCTTATGTGATCATTGATATCTATCTTGTATACCTTTAATAATAATCAAAGCTCACTATTTATCATGTTTCCTATCCCCATGGTATTATTAAAGGTTTTATTTATGATATTTCTATAAAATGTGATATTTATGAATAATTAAGTTGGATAATTTTTTTCACCTATGAGTAAGTTGTTTATGTAATCAGGCATTCAAAGGAATTGGAATTATAAAATTTTTATGGGGATCGTTATTTAATTAAATGAATATTAATCTATTACAGCTTGATATCTATATGTGATATTTTTGGGTCATTAATGTTGGTATCCAATATATGTTTTGATAATAATTTTATAGTAGTATAAGAAAGTTATATTGAGTTCTTAAAGGAAATGTGTATGGATAATTATAAGGATAAGTGAAATTATCAGAAAATATTCTATAATTTGGTTGAAGGATAGAGTGAGTGAATTACATGAATCTAAATTATTCTATGGGTACTATAGGTGGATGTGGATATAGAATAGTTCTAAACTAGCATAATAACTAAAAATGAGAACGTTTCAATTAAAGTGTATCTTCACCGGTTTTATAATAATGAGAATTGATGCTTTCCCGGTTTGACACTCCCTAGGGATATTCTACGAAACATGAAAAAGACATTACGAACCATCAAGAATTATTTGAATATATTATTACCATGAATGACCTTTCTTAAACCTAAGGTGGAATAGATTATAAATAATGTGTTGATATTTTTAAATCCTACTAATAAATTTTAATGATTATATGGCTTTCTACACTATTATTATTTCCCACACTAATATTTTTTGTTCTAGTTGATTGTGGTAACTTGAAATAGATTGGTTTAAATTTAATTTGATTTATAATGTATTGATGAGGATCAAATGATATAATGACTACATTATATGATATTAAGATTAATAAAAAATTCTTATCATGATATATTATTAATAACATGCACTATAACCAAATATCTGACTCACCAATAAATATAATATATAGTATGGAGAGATATTGAGTGGTAGAGAACAATGAAAAAAGTGTATAAAGTTTATTCTATGTCGATAATGGGGGAAAAATAAATCAATGTATTTTCTCAAACTAATGACTAGTTGTTTTATGTGTCGAAAATAAGGGCACAAATTAAGTAATTTTTGAAGGATAAAGTAAACAATAGATAATTAACTATGAGAGAAAAAATGGTTTCCCTATGGAATCATAAATAGTTTAATGATTTAAAATTGAAATGTATGTGAATTTTCCCAATTTATTTCCTATGCGGAAATATCCTAAAGAGTATCAACGAGGTTATATGAATAAAACTTTTGTTATGGATGATGAAGAGACTACAAATGATGTTATAAAGGAAAGATGTACTAATGAATAAAATGGTGAATCCAATAAAATGGATTAATAATGATGTGGAATTGGTTAAGTGTTTATTTATTAGAATTAAAGAAATATCTTATATGAATCATGAAATATTCAAGGATTGTTCTGTAAAAAAAATTCAATTAGGGAATTTTTGGAATACGATGAAAAGAACTAATGATCTAAAATGTTAATTAATGGAACGATGATATTTTATGAAAGGAAAATTATTATGAGAAATATAACATTAAATGTGATCTTGATTTTTAGATAATGGTGATTAGTTGGAAAAAATAGACGATTGATTTGGTTAATGAAAATTTAAAGTGTTTATGGTCTTAGAGTTGATCAATTATTTGATTTAAATGTGGGTTATACTATAATTGATGAAGTTTTTATTATCTCTGAATACATGGAATATATTCATAAACCCATGGTTTATTTATGGAATAACGAATAATGTATTTTTTAATTTAATTTTTATTATAAATAAATTTATTACAATGATTAAGAATACATTTTTAGTTTGTGACAATTAAGTACAACATTAGAATATTTTGGATATTAAGGTTAGGTATATTTTATAAAATTAATGACCTTATTTATAATTTTTTTAATTTTTGAAGGAAATGAATGTTAACTAATTATAGGATTGATTAAGTAAAACATTTGATGATGTATTAGTGAGTCACGTATTATTTATGCAAATAAATATTTATCCAAATTAGATAACTTTATAAAACCATTTTGGTTTGGATGGTAAGTAGAGCTATAAGGAATGAAATATCAATATTTTATGGATCTTATGATATGTTATAATTTAATTTTAGATCGTCTAGAATAATAAAAATACACCTTCATTTCTTGGAGGAAGATAAGAATTATAAATTGATCAAAGGACAACCAAAGGATGATATTGTTCTTTTGAAATGAAAAAAACCTAGTAAAGATATTTTATCATTTAAATTACTCAACATTAGTGAAAAGATCTTGAAATAATGTTTTTATATCGATACCCTCAATTCTAACAAATTGATATAAATTTTGTCACCTCATGTGTTTATTGTTTGGAGGTCATTAACATTATTTTTATCATTCAATTTTTTATTATCAAAGATCTATGGACATTAATTTTATTCATGGCCAATATTTTGAATTTACTATAATTTTATCCTGTTTGGAAACTTATTTATGTTTTATTAAATTTGACCTTCATATTTATTCTTTCCCTTATTTCAATATCATGTTTTATTAACCCAATGTATGATGTGGGTTTTGAAAAAAGATATTTCATATGGAATACCATTGATTTCAAATATCATGTTTAGATTTTTTGGAAACAATTAATCTTATGGGGATATAATGTAACACCCCAACGTTTTATGAAGAGAAATTATAAATAAATTTATTTATTGATAGCTTGTGTAACACTCAACACTAAGTTCAATCAAACCATCTAATACTATAAATATATTATTATTTAATATAACTGTTATCACCTAGACATTAAATTTTTCTATATAATTTGGAATGAAAACATTTTTAAAATTAGTTATAATAGATTTATATAAAAAAATATGTTGATAAAAAAGTAATTACTTTTTATTAATGTTTTTATTATTACAAAAATACATTTTCTAAAAAAATAGTTTTTATTTCATTATGTGTAAAAAAAATAAATTTTTCACCACAATTTTGAATATTTATCTTACAAAATTATCTTAATTATTTAAATCAACATGTATAAATTATATTTTGGTGAATTTTGGTGATTTGTTTTGGGAAGATTAATTTTTTTTATAGTAAAATAACATGATTTTTATTAACAATAACAAATTTTAAAGATTTTACAAGATCTATTAAATTTTAATATGGGTTTAGAATTTAATTTAGTTTAATTATATCATAATTAATCCAATATATTTTATTTTAATCTATTTCATATTGATTTTGATATTAAAAATTTCTAACTTATGAGAACATTTTCTTTGGAATTCCCTTTTTTCAGCATGTATGTAGGGTTAATTTTAATTAAAATTCTTACACTCCTATGAATTTATTTTATATATATATATTGAATATTGTGAATAATAATAATAATTATTTTAATAATATAAGATTATTTTTTATCATAAAGGATAGTAAAAGGAGAAAAAATTAATTACAACAGTTATAGTTTAAACATGATTACTGGGGGTTATACCATAATGATAAGGGTGAAATGAACTAAAAAAATTTCCCATTGATATTTTATGGAAATATATAGACCACTATCATATAATATTAAATATTGATACATTTTGTTTCTTATGGAATGTTTTAAACATGGGTATACCTTTTTATTTTAAAAACATCCAAGTGTTTTGTCTCCCCCACTTTCAAAAGGTCACCCTATCCTATAATAATTACACTCTCAAATACTTTTTTTGAAATATAACTTCCCAAATATCTACCTTACATACTTGTTAAAATAATATATGTATTAGATGTATTATTAAACACCTTTATTAAGGATTTAGGGGGATACCAATGGAGGTTGTCCAAAGAAGAGGTATCATTCTTAACCATGTATTTTGGTATTATTTATTATCCCAACATCATTGAATATTAATAAAATATGATAATATAAACATGTCATTATATAAAATATAATTATATGTTATTATGTTAATGGTATAACCTATATCCAGATCCTCTTCCATAAAATGTGAAACTAAACTATCGAACATGTGCATGGCGGGCTGTCTCTTTGCGAATCGATGTAATTAATTTTCAATCACTGCCTTTCACAGTCAGATATAAAAATGGATATAACATATATAATATATATTTATGAAATAATTTTAATTTAATTTTTTTAAAACCACGTCTACCTTATTTCCGCACAATCTGATCGAAAATGATAATGAATCACGTGTGTATGTGTGGACTACAGTCTCCATGAAGTAATGTGATATATATTCCATTTTATTAGGACATATATGGTATTGAGGATGTAATTAATGAATATATATGATATATTTTTTGAAAATAATTCTTTAATGTTCAAGTAATATTTATTTTTATTTCATTCTATATTTTTGATAAAATAGAAATAGCATTCCTGATTACGTATGGATTACCATCTCCACGATCAGTGAAATTCATTATATATCTATAAAATTAAAGGACTACTCTAAATATATTTATATTGAATATATATTATATTTATATCATGTTAAACATAATAAATATTCTTTAAATATGATCAAATTATTTTTACCTAAAATACCATAACAAATATTCATGAAAAAGGATGTCGTTATTATAGGAATCATGAATGTCGAATGTGAATGATGAATGTCGAGACTTGAGGTAATGGATTATTGACTCAAATGTCCTTCATTTCGACATATTTTATGTTATGCACCTATATCATTGTAAAATCTGTATATAAAAACCCATTTTCAAGTTATATAATAATTTTATTTACTCTCATGATATTTAAAGTTTCATTTAATGTTATTCATTCATTTAGAATAGGATTAAAAAGTAAAATAAGCATGTTAGTTTTTTTATTCAAACTTTTATTAATATGGAACACCCAATTTATTCACCAATTCTTTATTTTTTTGTATATTTACATACCTTGAATTTATTTTATTATTCTTATCAATAAATTATAGGATAAATATATATCATTGGTAATTTATTTCATAAGGAATATGATTCAAATGTTAACAATATTAATAAATATTTTATTTATTTATTTGTAGGTATTTTTTATGATTATGTTTTAGATGAATAAATATTATGATATACCTCTCAATAAATTCAATAATTTTATTCGTTGCAGGTAATTTCAAAAAAGAAAATTAATTCAGGATTCCGTAATAATGTTTTAATGAAAAACCAACATCATTTCTCTCTTCAGTTGAAAATCCTTTTTCCTCTATTCGTATGTTTTCTAGGAATATATTAATGAAATTTTTCTCTATTTTATAAAAAATGTAATTTCATTATTACTCATATTAGACTTTTCCCAATTTATATAAAATTAATCAACTTATCGCTTTTCCAATGAGCATCTTTGGACTCTAAAAATTTGAAAAGAATATTTGTTTTAATGTATACTGAGTATAGGGTATTTTTGATAATCCTAACCACTAAATTATTTAAATATTTCTATAAAACATTTCAATTATATTTTAAAAGAAATTTTCTTCTATAATATTTAAAAACTTATAATTTAAATATGTTTTTCAAAGTGTAAATGTTATTTTCCTAAAAATATGTTCAATGTAATCTTTCAAAATCATATTCCATCCAATATGAAATCCTTTGATGTTACATAAAATTTACTAGGGATCTGATCAAAAGATACCAGCCATATTATTTCTCTAGATAGTTCGGATTATGAAGAAAATTAATGAAACCCATTTCATTCCCATGAGCTATTTCATGAATAAATTCTTATAAAAATAATTACTTTTAGAAAAATTATACTAGGATTAAATGTTTATAAAACCCATTTCCATTTTATGGGTTATGATTTGATAATTTTGTATGATCTTGTGGTACAAAAATATATGAATTATATGATGGATGGGACCTACATATCCCTTAAATACATTGTTTAATCATTTATATCTCAATAGATATATATTAATGGATGGGGGAGTGAAAAAATTTAAATAAGGGGATATTTAAAATATGATAGTCTTCAGAATGACCCTTGAAAAATATGATTCTTTAGTGAATGAACCCATTCCACTCTAATATTCTTTGAAATAAGTGTTGATAACATAGGAAATTATTTTTAATGTGTATATACATGTATGAAAACTCTGTCTTATTCTAATTTAATTCTATCATGGTTCATGTTTATTTGTTCTTTTATGATTTATGTCTTATGAATTGAAAATATTTATTCTATGACTCAAGTCTATAATCATTGATATAATGGATATGGGTTTTTAATATTATGATTATCTTCTCATACCATTATTTTTATGTTATGAATATGTGATCAATGATATATCCCTTCACTGCACTTATTGAGCATCATTTGTCAGCCTTTCTTATTTTTCCTTTCCCCATGGAATGAAGAACGGATTTATGAATGATATGTTAATAAAGGGTGATAGTTATGATGAACTATGAGGGAGATGATGTAGTTCACTTATGAACTAGTTTCTTATGTATCCACATTTCCAAAGGAATTACACAAATATGATTTTGGTAGGAACCATGATATTATGTGATGAATATTTATCTAATAAGATTTGGTATAAATATATGACAATTGAGGTTCATTATTGTGGGTCATGAAGAGACTCTTGATAATAGTATAGTTTTGGTTTCTATAGATTTATCTATTTGGTTGGTTATATATAAATATGTTATGTCAGTTTTGTTATTTCTTTCATATTATAATATATATATATTAAACATGAAATTCATAATTCTATAGTTATTCAGAAGTTATTATGATTACTGTTATTAGATACTCGAATTAATTTCTATTAATTTATGTTTATTTTATATTTTTTATGGAATTTCCAACCAATTTATGTATGGGTCATATGATACTACCATATTCGATCCTTATTCTGGTTTTTATTTTTTAAATTATTAAAATATTTCCCAAGTTTACATGCATGATACCCAAACACTAGTTTGTAACCCATGGGGTTTGAAAACACCCTTTGGGCTATATGGTGAGCTGGGTTGGGTGATATTTCAGGTTATCCAAGGATAATTCATTAAAAATAGAATCAAATCCGTGTGTTCTAAAATACATATGATCTTGATTATCCATTTCATTATTTTGGACATCAAATATTATATATATTTGATTTCAATAACAAAAGATGTAAGAGTGAGGAGTGTTCTATGGTATTTCTCCCACTCGTAGTCTTAATTTACCATGGTAATTATAGGTTTAAATCTTGAAATAAAATTTATTTATGATAAATAATGTTGCATTTTTATATGATATTGTTTTATTTTGATCCATTATGAGTATATCAATGTATTTGAGGTCCCTCTGAGAATTTTCAGTGAAAATAGAAAAAGAACTAGATTTTCATAATTAGTTCATATCCAAAAAATATATATACAGATGGAGGGGTTTGTTCTATAATCCATTGGGGTGGTTTAGAATAGTTGGTGTATAGGTCACCAACTCATGTAGCAAAACCATGCATGATTTTTTACCTAAATTGGGGTTTTTAGATTATTTATGATTCAAATTGATCTCAATGGTTCCTTTTATTGATGTTCGGCTGATTAAGGAAGTTTTACAGTGGTTTTATTCTTTTTTATGTTTCGTTTATATATTTTTTGTGATTTTTTCTGTTTTGGGATTTAAAAGTTGGTCGTATATTATTGAAAATTCGTTTTTGAAGTAAAATGTTTTTTTATTACATGTGGAATGTTTTTAAAATAATTGGTTTATCTAATTTATTATATAAGGATGTTTTTTTTCATTTAAAAAATTAATTTAGGAAATATCATTGTTCTTGAAACCATGTGATAAGCTTTCTTGTAAATATATATTTCGATTAATAAGAAATGTTTGAAAAAAGATTGGTTGAATTCAAAATGATTTTTTTTTTAAAAAAATAGAACTGATTGAAATTTTTACAAATAAAATAAATCTTTATGAATTTCAAATGGATTTTTGCTTTAAATAATCTGATTTCTTATAATCATATACATTCATTCATGAAATTAATTTTTGGACATTCTTAAAAAATTTATATTTGAAGAAGGGGGATTATGTAAGCATAAATTGAATCATTTTAAAAATGGGTTCATTTTTTTATTAAATATTTATGATTTTAAAAATGACCATTGAATCCCCTTATGAAATGGGTGTGATATAATGAAAAAAAGGTTGAAAAGTTGTTTTGTGCATTTGTTTTTGTCCTTTAGTGTAATAGGACCATTTGATATAGCAGGGATGCACGAATGAGTTAGCTTAATGTTCCAGGTCATTTGTTTGTGCCTCCCAAAAAGGTCAATAGAAAACCTAGATAGTCCATTCATATGGATGGGATGTAAGGTATCTTTATTTTCTGATTAATTTCTAGATACTATATTAGAGTATTTTAACTTGACTTATAATGGTGTGGTGGTGCTAGATAATCCCTTACATTAGGAATTCTTAAAACACCACTCTCCCCTCCCATTCTTATCCTGGTTCTGTTAATGATTTGATGTGGTTAAGATATCTTAATAAATACACAGAGTCAAATTACCTAAAGTTTTATTGGTTAAATTATTGTTTTTAGATTTGTTATTTTTTGGTTTAGAGAAGGTTGGGGTTCCTGAGGTAATTTATGTTAGATCGTTAACTTGATGATTTTACAATTCCTCATGTTTGTAGTGTTTATTATAGTGTTAGTGCTTATGAATCAGTGTGGAATTGTTTCTTGAGGATTTTATATGTACCTTAAATGGTTGAGTTTTTACTTTGCAGCATGGGAAGTCAGTGGGGTGTGTGAATTTTGTGACTGGAAAAGAAATGAAAGAATTTTCAAATATTCACTAGCTGGTGTTAGTTTAGAGCTTATTGGGTTTACAGTGAGATGTTGTTGTATATATGGTAAAAAAGATCTCTATTTATCTTAGTTGTGACCCAATAATAGATGCCTTATCATTTATTTTTGAGGAAATTCTTTGTTTTAGGTATCTTTTAATTTTAGTGATGTGGAATGTGATGTTTTTTGGTGACCCAAACTTGAGGTATTTTGGATGTTCCTTTTGGTTTTTTCTTATTTTAGGTGATGAGGTATATCCCGAGATAGTTGTTATGTGATTAAAAATTATATTGACCCCTTTGGTATTTTGGTGATAACATAGATTTTTTATCTAATTAAGAAGTTTTATCCCTATAATTTACTATTTATTAAGAATTCTTAATTAAATGGAAACCTAATATGGTTCTCCATTTTCTTAAGACCTTATGATCTTGTGATTTTGGGTTAGTTACATTTGATGATGTTTAGGGATTGATCTCTTTTTTGATGAGTTATGAGATTCTTCGTGTTCAATTATCTTTACCATTTTTTAAGATGTCTAGATTATTTTTATTATACCTTCAATAAATAACTTTTTGGGGTATAATTTAACATGGTGTAGAGAATTTGGTTTCCCATATATCTTTATTGTTTTATATTTTATATCACATCTAGGTAATTTTAATTTTTGGAATTTTTATACACGAAACATCATTGTGAGTAAAATTTTCATTGTTTCACAATTAGTTCAAATTTATTACAGGAAAACATGATAGAACACTTATGTAAGGAACTTTATAGTTCATTTATATAATTTTATAGGTAATTTATATGATTAATGCACAGTTTAGTCAAAAACCATGAAAAATGCAGTGAAAATCGGGCAAGCAATTTTTGGCATGAAGGGTCGGTTCATGTCTTGAAAATTATTAAAGGAATCTATGTGAGAAGAATGTTTGATAAATGTAGTATCTAAAAGAGAAGTTTTATATAGTTAGAACACTATTTGGAAACCATCCATGTGGATTTTTTTATCCAGTGACTCACACACTATTGGAACAAAACCTTCCGAACCATATACCCACTACATCAGACAGTCCATTTTTTTGTAAAGGTGTTAATTAGTCTTTTTACCACCTTATATTTTATATTTTTTCACCCACTATCCTTCTCATGGTTTTGCACCAATTTGATGGCCTTTCTCCCGTTTTTTAAGGGTAAACAACACAATAATGATCCATTCATCTAGTTTTCCATTTATTCATTATGATTCTCTAATTTACCATTTATTTGGATTCTACCCATGAATGAACAATGTTTTTGGATCAACAATATGGTTTTCAGGGTAGTTATAATAAATTTCTTGGGGGATTGTTGGTGTTTGTAGAGGGTACATGTTTTCATGTTGATTCCTTCTCCATTGAAAAAAACTTCTTAACATATTATTTCTACTCGTTTACACTTTATTAGAGGGTTTTTGTTTTTTTATTTAAATGAAATATTATTTAATTATTGATGGTTTATATTAAATAGTTTATTTGAATAAAATGATCATATTGATGTCATAGTGGATTTTATAAGTGTTTTAATGACTAACTCACTCAACATAACAATGTCTACGGGTTTTCTTGGTTTTTTAAAGGGTTGTTTTATGGGAAAGTGTATTTGAAATTCATACTACTCATTATTAAATGAGAATAATTTTTATGATTTTTTACATCATTTTGTTCTTGAAATAGGTAAAATGATTTAATGTTGAATTTTTTTAATGAAGGGAGTCGTATTTTCCAATTGGTTTTATCAGTGGCCTTCGAGGATTTTTTTATGCTCATTCTAAAGGATGGTTTTAAGGGATGTTTGAAATATAATTTGAAACCATTTTTAATGTGGATAATGTATATTTGAATCACAAGTGTGTTTATAAATTCCCATTAGGAACTTTATTAAATTTGATTTTGGAAATTTAGATACAATATTTATTACGACTATTGATTTTTCATGTCACTTATAGACATGTGCTCGGTTTGAGTATTTCCTTATTGATACTTTATTTTGAATGAGATAAAAAAAATTTTGTTTCCAATATGGGAAATGGATGGGTGATTAGATTCATTAAAAATTCTTTAACATTATTTATGGGTTGATCTCATGTTTTATCTAACTCCTCACATCGATTGATTGGATGTAGGGGAGCCCTTGGTAACTTAGTATAGTTTTTGATATAGAAAACCTCTAGTGTGGTTGGTGGTATTGAATAGGGATTATTGGATATTTAATTTTTGTACTATAATGATGGATTAAGTTACAATTGTATCTTTGTGGTATTGGGATGGTTATATGTATCGACTAGTTTGATGAGACTATCCAGAAAAAAAAATTCATGTAGGCCATCCTAGGGTTTATATCACTAGTCTATGATCATTCTACTTTAGTTATAGGATGTTTACAATAATTACCATATCCTTTATAGGATGACATAGGGGATACCTCTATTTGATTTGACATATCCCCTAACTTTTCATTTTATTGAAAACCATTTTTTCATGTTGTTTCTCTTATTTTTTATTCATTAATGTAATTTTATTTTATTTTTGGTTCCATTATATCCTTATTATGATTTTAGTTTACCATTCAAATATATTTATAAATTTATTTGGAAATGTAATTTTTTGTAAAAGTAATTTTGTTTTTATTTTGAAACGGTAATTTAATATTTTTTTTAAAAAAGTAGAAATGGATTTGTGCTATATTTCTATAAATTTATTCAATGATCCAATTTCAAAGTGTTAAAATATTTTTTATAATAAGAATTGGTCTATATATTATTTTCCTATAAAAGGGAGATATTTTATAAAAGTGATTGTTTTTCTATGTTAGTTGTTTTTTTAAAACCAATATGAGAACAATATATTTCCTATTATTTTGAAAAAGTGAATTAATTAAAATATATTTTGAAATAAAAATTGCACATACCCTTTGGTGAGGTACTACTATAGGAACTATTAGCATATACCCTATATACATCAATGGGTGTCTCCATCTCTTATGCTTTATTTCAAGTGAGTCTTTTATGATCATACTTATATTTTATCTCCCAATGGGTTTTGTTGAGGCCAGTCCATTAGTTATCTATCTGGATAGTGGTGAGTGGCATTGGGTTAAGAAGAGACACTTGATCATGGTTTAGTTTTGTTTTCCTTACTTTTTTTATTGATGTTTATGTATCAGCAAGTTCAAATAGATGTTTTTTCTTATTCCATTGAATATATATTTTTTGAGCATGGATTTTATGATTTTACTGATGTTTAGTTGTTATAGTGATTTATGAAGTGAGTTACTTTGATTTATTTTGGTTTAATTATAATGGTTTTATATATTAGTAGGGATGACTATAAAATTAACAGATTATACATGCCATATTCTCAAATGGGATCCTTATTTTTTGTTTTTTATTAATGGATGAAATGAGCCTCATCTAAAAATTCTTAATACCTAGAAAAATGTTACCAATCCATGGGGAACATGAACTCCATTTAGGATATGTGGTGATCTGAGTTATGTAAAATGATCTATCATCTCAAGCTAGATTTTTTTGATTTCAAAGCTGTTACAATATAAAATAATTAATGTATACACCTCATGTAACATAACACTCGACAAAGAAAACATCATACCGGCACTAAATATAGGGATCTACCTAATAAAAAATATACCTTGATATTCAAAGGATCCATGAAAAGTCCATGAAGATACATTATATATCAAAATAAATGATCCTTAAGTGTTTAAAACAAACAAGTAGACTGTTTCAAAAACAATTTAGGTTGTCAAAAAGTCATAAAAATGTCTCACATATGCTCATTGTTCTCCTTCTCTAACCAAAAATACATAATAATTTAATCAGTGAACAAAAATGTGAACAAATATAGAAACACATGAAAAAAAATTCATTAGGCTTGTGAACATATTTGTGTAAATCATAACCTTGAATAACATCACCATGAAATACTAATGTATATACAAACATATATAGGAAGTTTTTAGAGTATCCTTATACATTAATCACATATAATGATACCCTAAATGAAAATAAATCATTGAGAACTAGTAAACTCACTTTAGATAATAAGATAGGTCAATAATCGATGGATGGGGTTACATCTTATTCGATGACACTTGATTCAAGAAACTATAATCAGTAAATAATGAATAAAATCACATTTCTTCTTTGTACACATCACTAAAGACCACCTAAGAACATAATATTTTAAATAATACCACTCTATAGAAGATAATTAATATGAATCTGATGCTTCTAATAATTTTTAGGTAATATTATATATAAATTCATTTAGATTAGATAAGGAGAATATTGTGACACTATCCCCTACTCAATTTCTCATTAAAGGGTCTATATTACCAACACTCTAAAAATCCATCACGATACACTTCTAAATCCCTAGGAACTGCAACTATATAACCCTATGTTGAACTCAAACTAATCTTTGTATTGAATGGATATAGAAACATAACATGCATCTAACCCATCCATAGGTGTCACCCACCAACAATAATACTATAATCCTTCTTGTCATTATAAAATGTAAATTTCATCTACAAGAAATCCACATTAGAATAAAATGAATATAGTTATTCCACAGTGAGGATTATGTTGTGTTTAGAAATCCTCAAAGATAGTAAATACCCCTAGGAGTGATGTTAACACATTATCATTTCACAATATCTACAAACAGAAAACAATATAGCATGACTTCAAACTGATATAGTAAATTCCAAGGGAACAAGTCGTTTTTATGCATCAAGTATCATTTCACCGAATATGGATGGTGTAGTGAAGTAGTTTAAAGCTCAAAAAATAAAAACATTACACAACTATGTAGAATATAAGCTGATAATAACATTCATGACGGTAGGATTTCTCAATTATTGATTATCCAATGCATGAGTATGACTATGTCTTGATCCATGTAAAATATTTCCCCAATGGAGTCTTGCTCCATGGTCTTAATCAACGCTATATCATGGACGGTGGAGAGAGTCATGAGGATATCAATTTATTGTTTCTTCCCCTCTCTTCTAATCAAAACCATGTGCAATAATTTATTGATATTTTCTCATTGGATACTTATATAATGATTAATTTGAAGAGGTATTCCAACTACATGAATAATGTAAAAAAGTTCGTACACCCTGTGATCTGATGACCATGACCTCTAAATAAAAAACATACAAAAAAATCCTCATTTAGGGGACTGAGAACTAATATATCTTGTGGAACAAGATGAAAAATAGTAGAACTGACTCTGTTAAGAATAAACCATCATTTGAATATGTGAATGAGAATATATATGAATATGTTTTCTACATAGAGAGTCACTACCCTCTTATGGTGATATGTTCACATCCAAAATCCTATCATTGAAAATTCCCTTTCTCCAACACATCAGGATATGTCAGCAATATGAATAGTGTGATGCAATGATGTATATCTTTGTATAAATCCTCTTAATATATTCTATCCTTAACATCATCATCTGAAAAAAGGTTTGAATCATTACACAAAATGTTCGTGAAATGTATTCCAAAATACCATACATAGGAAGTCCATTATTATAGAGTAAGTATCTTTTACTAACAGGTCATCTTCATTGTAAAAAATACAAACTCAACCTAGAACTAATCATGAAACTTCTACCATGAATCATTTACCTTTTCCTGATACCTGAGGATCTAAAAATTCCAATATGATAAGTCCCCATAAAATATAGAAATAATAGATATAATTTATTAATCAATTTTTATACTGAAAATGTTATAGTATAATACTATTGTCGAATGAATAAATAGAATAAACAAACTCATTACTAATGTAGCTAAAACACTATCACTTCCTCACAATGTCATGTTAACCAAATAATTCATCAATGTAATAAATCCATATTAAGACATAAATTAATATGAAATTTACCCCACAACCACTTCTCTAATTGTTATTAACTCCCATTCCCTAATAATAAATTTTCTATGCTCTCATCCCCTTCATAAGTTATCATGGACATTGAGAAACAATATCTCAATCGTATCATGATCATTTCCCACTCCATATCCACAAAAATCTTAACCATAATCATTAAAATATTATATTTGTAATCCATTAGAGTCTATGAAACATGAATTACAAGTCAATCCCGAACATCTAATTCTAGTATACCCATAATAACTATAGTTACCGTATTATGGTTATGTGGAACCCCCGCCCAAGTTAGTGTTTTGATTTTTTGTGTTCTTTTGAGAAGTGAATGTATCAGTTGTATTTTCAAGGGCTTATAGATCATAACATAGAACCTTTTGAGGGTTTTCTTATGTTAATGGTTAGTTTTCATGGGTACGTTGAAACTGTGAAGACTACCTTCATAAGGATCATTTTAATTTAATTTTGAACTATGAATAGTTTGTCAATATGGGATGTGAATGGTTAACAAAAAGCAATTTTCCACAGTAGAAACCATGATGGGTTCTTCGTGTATTTGAGCTATGGTGATTTATATTCAAATAGTTTGGTAAACCATGAAAGAAGTGAGTAGTTGGATCTATAGTTTTTGACAGGACCATTTTCACAGATTCTGCATAGTTTTTCATACCATACAGGGCACCCCATAAGGCTTTTTAGGGATTTTGGTTGTCCTAGAGTGAGTTGCATGGTATAGAAAACCATTAGGCCATTTAAAAATATTATAGTGGATTAATTTGTTTTGGATCTAGTCGCACAGGCGCAGCTGTCCCACAGGTCTAAATGTGCGACCAAATCAAGAAAGGTTTCTAGGTGTACAAAAATTTAGGTAATTCCAATTACCAATTTATAAATTATATATATTTTACTCATCTTTTCTCCAACATTAGTTTTTTTTACCATTGGGATCCATTGGGGGTGTTCCACCTTCACACTGTCTTTAATTATTTCACATCCAATGGTATTTTCCATGGTGTTTAAGGAAAGTTTCTCTTTATTTTTCCTTCATTTTCTGTCTCTTATCAATGGGATTTGGATTCCCCCCATGAACCCTAGATATCAAGTGGATAAATTTTAGTGTTCATGATGGGTATAACAATATGGATTTTAGTGTTTAGGGGTTTCCAACACCATTACCATTCCTATGGACATGGTATCCATTGAAGGAGACATGTTTTAGGATATTTAAGATTTATTTTGGAACCTTTGAGGTAGGTGCTACTATGAAATTGTTTAATTTTTGAATTATAAGCAGGATAAGAATTTCAAAATCCCTTTTTATGAATGTATCATTATATATGGTCTTATTTTGATGATTTAGAACCATTTCATTGAGTTTTATTGTTATCATAATTGATTTTATTTATATATTCCATGTTTTATTATTCAAAATGGAATGTTTCTTTCTAAGATACTTTTGAAATTACATATGTATTTATGAAATGATTTTCATGAGCTGGAATTTTTTAACCTAGTGTTGGTTTTAAATGAGTTAAAACAATGGTTTTAAAGGGAATTTGGTTTTAAATTGCGGTGTATACCTATAAATGATTTGTAAAGTGATTTTTTAACGAATTTTTAATAGTGATTTGGAAGGCTTTTGTATTTTTGTACATTTCAAAATTTTATTTCATCATGATTTAATTGATTTTATGGAAAATGGTTGGCCATTTAAAATTGTTTTCATATTTAAAGAGGAAGAACCCTGTTGAAGGGTATCTTTTATCCCTTTCAAAAGTAATGAGTGATTTCTTTAGAACTCCTAATTTTTTTAAGATAGTGTTTTAGGAAATTATTGATGGAAATAATGTATTTTTTCATGATTTAAATGACTAAATAAGAGAACCCTTGGGCAGTGGTGAGTTTTAAATGTTTTAAATGTTTGGGGTATTTCTATCATTTTCCAAATTTTGTTTGTAAACTTTTTCATGAAACTTGAAATGGATTGGAATTATGAAATATTATTTCATATTAATGGCCTATTAAGAACATTGGTATTTAAATAGTTTTTGAGAAATACACCCCTTGATTTCCCCAATCTTGAATTCCCCCTTTGAGGATTTTTTATAACTATGTGACAGTTGTTGATACGATTTTTATGGGAATGTGCATGTTATGCCTTATATTAATTTTATGTGTATGGGGAATTTAATCATTTGGTGTTTTGGGATAGAGATGTTGTGGATATTTATTATGGGAAGAATATTCTTGATTTCACTATGCCTAACTTCCTTTATTGGTCATGGGATACCTAGTAATATGTGTATGATTTAATTTTCTCTTATATTTTGTTCACTTGCTACTAGTTTACCACAAATTATGCTAGGAATAAGGTCTTATTAGGGGTATTTCTTTGTAATTATTCTTTAGTAGTATAATTGGATGATGATATTGACGTATAATATTTGAGTATCTAGATTGGGTTGTTATACCCATATATAGTCAGGCTCTTGGCACATTTGTGAATTTGGGTAGGACCACGAAACATTCACATGCTCTGTGATAATGTGATTGAGGAGAGTTTGATATAGTGATTGATTTTATAATTTCCCCTTCATTAATCAATATAGAACATTCATTTTATTAAAATTTTCAATATTCCTGTGATATATATTTGTATATATATATATATGTTGGTCATTCTTGTTGCACTCAATCCATATGAGCTGGGTTGTTTCCTTTGAAAATATGTTTTCAATGATGTTTCTTAAAACCTATTTTGAGTATTTATATACAATTTTTTTTGTTCTTTAAAGATAGTTTCAAAATAGTTTTCAATTTTATATTGAATTAAATTCGTAAAATATTTTAATTAAAATTCTTTTATTTAGATAAAAAACGAATTTTTGAGAAATTATATTGGTGTGTGTGGTTTTGAAACGCTTTGGTAAATAGATTTTTTTTCAAAATATGTGTGTTCCATTTTGGGAAAAAATAGGAATAAGTTTTGAAAGTGGATTGTGGAATTTTTTTATTTGAATGCATTTTGTATATTTAAATATTATATTATATATTTATTTTCAATCTATAATTGATGAAATTCTTTATGATTAAATTGCATTTTTTTGGAAGGTTTTAGTGGCATAATTATAATTTTATGTCACACCTAAAAAATTTTAGGTACCATGTTCTTTTTTGGACGTTTCTTATCATCATGGACAATGTGGTGTGTGTTGGGTTGTAGTGTGAAATTAAAGGTTTTTGGGAGTTGGTTTAGGTCTCAGTTTGATTTGGTTAGATAATATATTTTTTCTTTTCTACAAGGTTATAAATTTTGTTTTTATTATTGATATTATATATGAAAATGGGTTGGATTATGATAATTGTATATGACCTATTTGGAATAAAAATTATTTATTTTAGCCTATGTAAGTAATTATTCCATTATTTTGTATCTAATTTTGGAAAAATTGTTCCCAATGGAGTTTCTATGATTCCTATGGCTGTATCGCCAGCCTATCCTAATCTAGAATCCCCTATAGGCCTTATGTAAAATTTGGTCTGGTGCGGGGTGTGATGGAATCTTGGAATTATTCATTAAAAAATAGAATCATAGGTTTTTGTTTAACATTACCATGAACATAAGTTTCTTCTATATCCCTTGTTATTTGGTTATATCATGGTAAAAAAGAAAATTAAGGTTATCGGGGCTTGAGTGTAATGGTGAAGAGATTCTAGTTAACTCTCACTTATCCTAAACCTTGATATTCCTTTTGTTGTTGGGTTTCCAATTGTAAATTTTAGTTTTTATTTAGCTATATTTGGTGGGTTTTGATGTGATTTTTCTTATTGGGTCCCCTTTTACTATTGATTTATATTGGAGTCCACTCTTTGGCTTCTGGGTATAAGGGATCTCGGGCTACACAATTATCATGAATAGCATGGAAAACTGTGTTATGGCCAAGTTTTTATATATTCCCTTTTTCAAGGTGTGATGTGTGGTTCATAGTAGGGATCCCAATCCATGGTGGTCATGGTATGGATAACACACTTTCTCCCAGATTATAATATTTTGATTACTCTTGATTGTGGATTTCTCCAGAAGTGGTATTACCTTGTTAGAGTTGGAATGATGTGTGTTTTGTTTCTCTTTTCCGATGTGGTTCATTTTTATTATGTGTTTGTGCACTTGGATTGGTATAAAATGTTTTTAAATGTAATGGGATTTTATTATAACATTTACTTTCAAAATTTATTTTGTGAATAATCCTAATAATGGATTCCCATGGTTTTATGAAATGTTTTATAAAGTGGTTGTTTCCCTTTTAGTGTTTAAAATGTATTAAAATGATGATTTTTCTTGAAATAATATTATAATTTGTATTAGGAATGGGATATGAGTTTTGAAAAAAATGGATTCTTGATTTTCAAAGTGGAATGAGATTTTGATGATAATATTTTGTATTTCCTTGTTTGGGAAATTGGTTCCTCCCACCCACCCACATGTTTGATTTTATTTGAGATATTTTTTTGGTTTCATTTTCAATCAATGCCTTTGTGGAGGGCGATTTGAAAATTCTTTGGAAAAAATTTGGTTTTCAAAAGAAACAATAAATTTACTTTGTTTTTTCCTTTCTTTTTAAGGGTTGTTATTGTGGATTTGATTATTTTATTGGGAATGAGTTGTTTTGTTTCTTCTTTGGGACATAAATTGAGGTAGTTCATGTCATTTATATTATTTTTTCTCAGAATGTTAAAGAGGTAGTTTTATATCTGGTGTCAACATAGACTTAAAATGTCATGGTGGATGTAGAACCTTCATTGTGAGATATATTGTGGGTGTGATTTTTAGTTTTAACCATGTTTGGTGGGAATAATTTGTGTTTATTTGTGGAACAATAGTTTAGTGTTTTTCATATTGAAATGGGTTCCTCTATTAGTGTGGTTAGATTTTTAAGTTGTTTTCCATTTTGTTATTATTTTTGATGAAACACATGGGGTATTTTAATGGATGGTTAAAATTTTTGTTTATGGGATGTTTTATTCTATTGAGGAATGTTTCCCCCCTCTTCTTCTCTTTGGGGTGTTTATTGGTTGGGATGTTAATGTTGATCTATTGATAATTCTTATTTAAGAGACCTATCATGGTGATTTTGACTATTCTCATTATTTTTGTTGAGCCTCATGGTTCTCATACTTTGGACTTGAGAGAGGCCTTGGGTTTCCTGATGGTATAACACAGGTGTGTGATGCACTAGTTGAGTGGGGTATATTAATTTTTTTGTGGTTATTGGATTTTATTGGTATACACAATGTGATGTTGATCTATTATTTTACATTATGTTATCTTCATGTTTCATGACCCTAGGTGAGTGATCATGCAATTATATTGAGGTTATTGTGGGGTTTTGTCATTTTTTTAGTCTTATAATTTTTTTGTGTTAATGGTGTGTTCCTCTCATGGTTGCTCATTTTTTTGAGGATGCATTCACAGTAACGGTATCTTAGTGTCACCATATTAGAAGAACTCTAAATGGTTGATAGATCATGTTTGGTATCAAATGATTAATATGGATTCTTATTATAGGTTATCTTCTCAATGGTATTTATAGTTTTTGGTGCTTTATGGTTCATTAGTTTGATTGATTATATGATTACATTTGTTATCATTGGGGTTTGTCCATGTTTAATGGTATTTTTGATTAGATACTCTTAGTATATTCTATTTATTTTGTCTTTCATTTTGACTGTGTACTTTTAAAGGGGTAAAAAGTTTCATGGTGGGGATTTTATGACCCCCCATTTCATGGTTTTGTTAATTTGTGTTATTTATAAAAGTGGATATCTGGATTTCATTTCCACGGGGTACCAAATTGGAACCTAGAATGTTTTGAGGTTTTCCTTCTATTTACAGTCAAGGTGGAAGGTTAGAGGTAATCCATGTGTCCTCCCTTCAGGTGGATCCTTTTAAATTCATTTTGAAGTGCGCATGTTTTTTTAGAGCATGCATCACATAGTTATGTCAAATCCATGTGGCCCTAAAAGAAATCGTTAGGGGGACTTGGTGTGTCTGAGGTGTGGTACACGACATGCACATAGTTTAGTAAACCATATACTAGTATTTGGTTTCCTCTATAGTTCATTATAGATAAAATTTCACAGATTTTACACTATTTTCCCAAATATGAGGGCACCCCAAGAGGTTGCGTGAGGGTGAGGTGTTCCTAGAGTGAGGAACATAGTGTAGGAAACTAACTATCCCCATATAAGTGATTGTATAAATTAAAAAATGTGAGGTAGTGGAACCCACACTATTGTTGAATTGTTCTTCTAACCATATGTCCAATTTTTTTGATTTTTTTAGGGGTTTACAAAATTTTAATTCCAATTTTTAAATTTTGAAATAATAGCGATTTCACCCATGTTCCCCCCAGATGAGTGGACTAGCCTTTTGGAGCACCCTGGGGTGTTCCACCTTCATCATCGCTTGATTATTTCTCGTCCAATTGTGTTTTCCAAGATGTTTAAGTTGAGTTTCTCTTCTCTTTCCCTTATTCATACTTCACCCTATATTCTCTATTTTATTTGGATTCCCCCATTGACTATAAAAATCACGTGTCTTGATTTTAGGGTTCTATGTGGGTCTAAAAATAGGGTTTTGGGGGGTCTACGGGCTGTAAATACTATTTATAGTTGTATGGGTGTGGTCTCTACTGAAGGAAACATATTTCAGGACCTTTCTAATTGGTTTTGACTTTTTTTGTGGTAGGTATTACATTGAAATTATTTATTTTTTGTATTATAAGAAAGATTTCAGATTATATATTTTATAATGAATTAATATTTATATATGTAATCCTACTATTGATTTGGAACCATTTCATAGAGTTTAATTCGTAGAATAATTGGTCTAACATGTGAACTCCATGTTTTATTATTTTAAATGCAATTTTTTATTATGATAATCATATTTTGAAATTACATATGTAATTTTGAGATGATTTTTAGGAGGAAAAATGTTTTTTAAACCAATTTTGATTATCAATTAGTGAAAATAAAGGTTTTTAATGGAATTTGGTTTGAATTGATATGTAGACCTCTAAATGATTTATTAAGTGGTGTTCTAATGTATATCTAATGGTGATTTGACAGATGTTTTTTATTTTACGAGTTTTTAAAATTCTATGGTGTCTTGATTTAAATGGTTTTATGTGAAATAGATTGAAATTTGGACTTATTTTATTTTTCATAGAGGGTAACCCTTATTTAATGAAATATTTGAAATGTTTTGAAAGAAATTGTTGGTTTATTTAGGCCTCTAAAAATGTTTTGGTGGTTTTAGGAAATGCGTGATGTAAATAATGTCTTTTTCTTTTGTTTATATTTTCAATGAATAGAACCCAATTTTTAGTAGTTACTTTGAAATGGTTAATATGTTTGGTGAATTCATAATTTTTTTAATATGTGTTTGGAATCAATTTTTAAAAATGTAAATTTTTTTGGAACTCTAAGAACTATTTTGATGTGAACGCCCACTCTAAAACATTGGTTATAAAATTGATTGTTTTTAAGATACCCCATGATTTCCCCTTTCTTATTTAACCCTTATGTGGATTTTTTATAACTATGTAATTCTTATTTACCTCCTTGTGTGGGAATTTTATTATTATTCCATGTGTTCATGTTATTTGTAGGGGATTTTAATCCATGGATGTTGGGGATTAGGGTCGTTAAATATATTCCTTATGGGTAGAATTGGCTTGTTTGAACTATGAGTCACTTATTTTATTCTCCATGGGATTTTGGTTACTAAGTGGAAGATATATGTTGTTCCTATAGTTGGTTCACACGCAACTAGTTTCCCACCAATCATTATAGGAATAAGGGATTGATGGTGGTTTTTTGTCATATTGATTATTTTGTGGGAGAATTAGATGAAGACAAGGACTTAGAATATTTTGGATTCTAGTTGGGTGCTTATACCTAGATATTATTTTATTATTAGCATGTTAGTGACTTTTGGTTGGACAGAAAACATTCATTTTCTCAATGAGTATGCGATTTAGGTGATTTTGATCTAGTTCTTGTTTCTTTCAATTCCCCTACATTCTTTCAAATGGAACATAACTTGATTATGTTTAATTTAGGTATTTTATTTATGATTAATATATATATGTAGGTGTTTGATCTTTTTTTCTTAACCCATGTGAGTTGGATTGTTTCCATTGAAAATAATTTTTCAATGATGTGTTTGAAAACTGATTGAATGATTTTAGAGACACTTGTGTGAGTGATTTTATATGATATTCAAAATGGTGTTTGGTTTAAACATGTATTTTTCTAGAGAAATGTATTAAATAACTCATTTATATTTATATAAAACAAGTAATAGTTATTTTTCCAAAAAAATTATTGGGGTTTTTGGTTTTGAAACAACTTTGGATGATAGATTAGTTTTCAGAATGCATGTGTTCTGTTTTGGTAAACAAAAAGGAAAATGGATTCAAAATGGATTAGGGAATTGTTTTTATTTACATTAGTTGTATAAACCAAAATATTAATTTTTAACTATATCATAGAACTAGAATCGGTGTAATACCTTTGGAAACAAATTTCATAGTTTTGGCTAGTTTTAGTGAGGTACTCAGTTTCTTAGCTCATGCCTACAAAAAATCAAGTTCCAGGTTCTATGTTGGACCTTTCCTATCACTATTTCTAATATATAAAGAGTTAGGTTCATGTGTAAAATTGTATGTTTTAGAGAGTTGGTTTTGGGTTTGACTAAATTTTTTTGGTGTGTATTTGTTTTGTTTTATTTTCTACATGGTTTTATATTTTGGTTTTGGTATTGATCTTGTATATGTAAAATAGTTGGATCATTATGGTTTGTTATTACCTATTTGGAATGTGGTTTATCTATTATTTATTTATTTATTCATATGTTGTATATGTGATTGGGGAAAAATCATTACCAACATAGTTTTGGTGATTCCCAAGAGCCTGTTGCCAGTCTGTGGGGAACAGGAACTCCCTTTGAGCCATGTGATGAATTTGGTTAGTTTTTGTATCAGATAGAAGCCTATAACGGTTAATCATAGGATACATTTCCTTGTTATAATCTCAATACACTATGAACCATGAATAAATGTATCATAAAATAGTGATCCATCATATCCCATGTGGGTACGTACCCTATACATAAAGTAATAACATCTTTAATACTCCTACACATCATACTCTGTCCTAAGGGATATAGAGGAAGAGATATTACTCAAGAACATGTTATCCCCCAAAACCTGGATATAGGGGAACATATCCAGTATAAGATTCCTAAACCTACACTCCCAAATCCAGTGCTAAAATCATAATCTTTACATTTTTGGCTTTGGTATAGATAAATGTGACCAAATTTTTCCATCCAAAAAATATTACATCAAAAAGAAAATATTGGATCCCTGACATAACCAATGATATCATAGGTTTGGAGTATTATATAATTAGGAAAACTTCTTATATAATATACCCCTATCTTAATATGATCAGTTTTCCAACAAAACAAGTTCTTCATAAAGACACACATTCATAATTCAATGTAAATCCCATATCTTGAACTCTGATTCTATTAACATTTATAATCATCCATAGGCATTGAGAAAAATAATTTTGAAAATGTGATATGATAAAAATAAAACAAATTAATGGGAACATACTAAAAATAAAACTAACTTATAAATCAATCTCAAAACAAAGATATTATATAGGACAATTTTCCATTTACATAATAATCTTTGAGTGAAAATTATAATTTAATTACACATAAAAATAGATTTAATTCCCAACATTTTTCATAAAACACAATAAAAAAATATAATGTCAAATTCATAATCATTATGGATTCTTATAATACATGAAAACACATGATTTTCTTTCCTAAAAATAGTTTTTACCTTAATGGGAATAATAACTCTATTAAAGAAAGATCAATTAATAATTTTACGAAATAAAAATATTTCCATGAAAATTCATTTAGAAAATTAGAAAATTCATTTATGTTCCCTTGAAGATCATCTTCATATAAACCTTATAGGAAAATTTACAAGAATCCTTATAAATGGAATAACATGCATAGTTAATTCCAACATAATCATTCATATAACATAATCATTACCCAATTAATTGGTGATCTAAATTCAGCTCATGCACATTAAAAATTTTCCACAGAATATTTAATATATAAAACACAATAAAATTAATTTCATTCAGAAATTATTCTATTTAACCCACAATAATAATCAATTCTATTTTTCACATAAAAATATAGAAAAATTATTATTTATTTGAAAAATATTTAAATAAATATATCTAGAAGGCTGATTAATGAAAAATAATTTTCCAAGAACAATAAAACATTAGAAGTAATCTCCAAAATATAAATTTTCATGATGGTGGAAAATTAATTTCAATCATTACATTTTAAAATAATATTTCATTAATACATTTTTAAAAATAAAAAAAACAACATGTGTGGAAAATATTGAAAATTATAATTTTAGAATTTTCATAATGAAAGTAAAAAGTAGCCTAACATGATTTTAAAAATGATTTTAAAAATATAAAAATATAATAAATATATTTAAGGAACATGTATATGGAGGGAAAATATAATGAAAACTTTTAAACTTTAAAAGTAATCGTTTAAATTAAAATCTCTTACATCGTATACCAACATACCACAAACATTCATTAACTCCGATATGATGAACATAAATCACGTATTCAATTTCATAAGAAAAATTTTCATGTTTATTTACTTATCATAATATCTTTTATTTAATGTATTATGATGTATTATATATTTACCATATCAATTAATTTCATGTCAGATGTTTTGAGTACATTCAGTTTATAATCCCCAAAACAAAATTAGTTGGTTAATAGTGGTCTAAGAAGACATTGTTCAATCATACAAATAATAATAATCATTAAATAAATATAATTTTTATATATCAAATACATTTTTATATTTATCCATGAAAATAATTTATATAAAAAAATACACTCGCTCATGAGGTGGTTTTCCGCACGTACACACAAGTTATGTTTTTACTTTTAATAGGATGAAAAATAAAGAAATAAAAAAAATATTATGTTTATAGAATTTTTTTGACAATATAAATATCATATTTTTTCATTAATTACATCCACAATACTATACACAAGAGGTGTTTTTTTTCAAAAAAAAGTACATCACTTTATTGAGACTATTGTTTGTATACACACATGTGTAATGATTCCATTTTCTCTAAATGGAATGCTCTAAATATATATGATACATTGTATTTAAGTAATCTTAGTTATTTCAATATTTTAATATATATACCTTAAATCCATGATAATTACCTATTATGAATGTCGATGATGAGAAATAAAATGCATCAGTTCATGAGGAGGGAGTATACATGAAAACCAATACATTTATTTTTTTCCATTTGAAGGAAAATGGAGATAAATATTGTTACAAAATTAAAATAGTAACATATCCAAATATTATATATAAATTTTTTGTTATATTTTAGTAGTTAGGATATAATTTAGGGAGGATTATGAAGAAGTAAAATGAAAATTCTCAGGTGAGAGGATTATCATCTCTTTGAAGAACATCCATTTAATCTCTATTCAATAACCATAGAGTAAGTGTTCTAAGAATAAAAAAACATATATAATTTATATAAGGAATTTTATAATATCATTTATCAGTATTTTTCTGAGATAAGTGTCTCACAATGTGTGTGAAAGAGAGGACATGTGGTATCCATATATAATAGGTGAGAGTGAAACCCGAGGAGTTACATATTGTATTAAACTAAAATAAATCAATGTATATTCTAATGAGTAATTAAATTTACATTTTTCTAATACTAGATGATTATGGGTCTAAATAAACTCATAAAATAAAATTTATACTAGTTTAAGTGATTTTTAACTGTTTTCTATTAATTTTACCCCCTTTGTAACTCTTTTGATGATTACCATGATACAAAAGTCTTTTACTCCTTAGGGGTCAAGAAAGATTAAATAAAAGGAAAATTAACCCATAAGTGGGGATTGGATGATATTATAGATCACATACCATTAAATTTTCCAAATTAGAACTTCTAATCAATTTTAAATCATTTTATATTATATTAATTAACAAAATATTACCTACATGTCATTTTCTTGACTATTCACATAATTTGACATTAAAAAATATCATGTTTATAATGAAATTTTTAAATAAACATTCAATGAATCATTGTAAAATTATATTTATATACAAATTTCTTATGAAAACATAACTATCCCAAAAAATTGTTTTTTTATAGTTTTTAAAATCATTTAGATTATTTTTCTTCAACTTCACAAGCACTACCTTAGCGTTTCATAAGATTGTAAGTTAATTATTTCATCATTAAAAACCAAAAATTATATACAATCATAAAAAATTTATTGAAAATCTAAATATTATTTTATAACCTTTCATATCATGTTTTTATAGAAATTTAATCATACTTGAGATATTGAAATAAAAAAGGGGACAATTTTTATTTATTCATTAATTAAAATAATATTAATATATTTATTAAAACAAATTGATCCAAACTATCATAATTTTATAAATATGAAGTTTTTTTTTCAAAATTAACCCATATAAATTATTAAAATGAATTTGTAGAGTGATTTTAGTTCCTTTTCACACAATTTTTAACCCTAGTTAACAAAATTCAACCTTTGTGATGGTGATAAATTTTACTATGGTTGCTATTCATTATGTCCAAACAATAAATCTTTCCACTACAAAGTTTATTTTTATTATAATTCATAATATATATTCCATTTTATATATTATAATCTAATAGGTGGGAGAAATTTATCTTAAAATAAACCAACAAAACATGAAGAATAATGGTTTCAAGAATAACACCGTTTAGGTATAAAAAAAATTTTATAAAAAAAATAATCATAATATAGATTCCACTTAAATTAACTGGATTATATTTAATAATGATTAAATCATTAAATATTAAAATCAATTTAAATAAATTATTCTTTGTAAATACTTTAATGGGAATGATAGTAATCTATAAAATTAGTATTTTTTCACTTTTAACTAAAAAATAAATCTTTTCAAAATAATTCAATGATTTCACCCCAAGATAATTTTCAGATAATTAATAAAAAATAATATAATTTATATAAAATATAAATTTTAAAATTTGAAGAAATAAATTATAATATTCTCATCACAAAATAAAAAAAATTTATTTCAAAAGAAAATTAATTTTATAAAAAAATGACGTCTTTACCAAAAGGCGGGTACTTATTTAAAAATATTAATTAATAAATTTGTATTTATTCATACCATTATACATATATATACTAATTATGATAATCCAATTAATATTTATAAACTCAATGAATATGTTACAATTGTAATATATAAATAATATTATTCTGTGGTCATTAAACCACAATGTTGTGTGTGAAGTAAGGAGTTGAACATAGTCTTTATTTAAAATATATATCAATTACATTCTACCTTATCCTTATTATATAAATATCATCATCATAAATTTATATTAAAATTTTTAATTTAGAGTTTTAATATTTTAAACACATTTTTTGAAAACCCACAACATAAAATATGTTCATAAAACATTTTTTCAAAAAGAGGAAAATAAAACTAAAAAGGTCACCAAGAAGAACACATAACTAGTTTTCTACATAGGAATAACATTAATAGAAAATGAAAAAACAGACCTTAAAAAATAACCATTTAATAGGTAATGTAAATTTTTTTGAACATTAGAGACCGTCAATTCATCAATAATGATCATAAAAGGTGACATTTCTAGTCCAAGTTATTTTTCCATGAGTTGAGGGAATATTTTACACATGGGATATAGAACATAATAAAATATACATAAAATTATTTGTTTTGATTTAATAACTTAAATTTGATCCTTTGGTTACAATTTGATCAATTTACCCTTCAAAAACATCAATTATTCTATGAAATTTATATTCTAGATGATTTTTTGATTTATGGTACACTAACATAATTTTAAAACAGATCAAATGATCCAAAAAGGGATAAAAATCTATTTCTCCTCTATTTAGACATTAACCAAACCAAAAATTCCTTATATAAGGAATGATAATATCCAATACAATGAAATAGTATATTAATCTTAAATACCCAAAATAATACCCCATTTTAAAGTTCAATAATTCACTAATTAGGTGTCCTAAACACTCTTAATAATACTCCTGACAAAGTTAAAAACCCAAAAATAATAATGATATAATCAGATATGCTTCTGATATCCATTTAAAAATTATATCCAAACTACATTATTCACTCACAATTTTATATACACATAAATAAAAAATAAATGAAACATGTTAGTCCATTTGAAAACCATGATATCATATAAGAGAGATTTCCATTAATATAATATAATTTGATCCAAAAAAATAATTTAATTACACATGAAACCATCTTTACTTCACTAATTTTATAGAATATATTATAATAAAATAAAACAGAAAAATAAAATTAATTAACGATTCATAGAAAACATGATAACCCATTAAATACATTTTCTTTAAAATAAAACTTTTAACTATAATGGTAATAAAAATTAAATTAAATATAATATCTTGGTATTATTTTATGAAATAAAAACATTTCATTGAAAGTTTATTCTAAATAATATAAACGTAATGTTTTCCCATTGGTAAATAATCTTAATTGAACCCTTACAAGGAAAAATTCATATGGAAAACCCTTCTTGATTAATTAGAACATAATTCTACCTAGAACAGAATCATTTACCAAATTATTTTAGGTCTATATTTTGATCACCATTCACGATAAAACGTTGATACCCTAGTAAAACTAGTATGAATCCGACTCTTACATTTAATGAATGGCGTTTTTGATACCCATTGGTTGGGGACTCGTAGTTGGAATCAACAAGAAGTCAATGGGAATAATTTTACCATGATAACAAAAAACCAATGTCGAAAAATGGAAGAGAAAAAAAATACAAAGATGGTATTTAAAATTATGTTTGAATAAGAAAGTACAACATATTGTTATTTATAAATCCCCAAAAGTACCTAATACAGAAAAATCTAAATATCTATGAAGACATTGTCTCAGAATCCCTATGTAATTGTGAATCACAGATCCAATGGTCACCACCATTTCCAAAGGTCATGTGAAACAAGAACACCCCCCACCAAGCGACACATTACATTTTATTAAACAAGGAATAAATTAATATAACAATGTTTGAAGGCAAAGTTAGGATGTGAGTAAAAATATCCTTGTCGAATTTCAGTACAAATTTCAAAATAATTTATAGAACCATTAAAAAATTTATGATTCAATTTATGTAATTATATTTCATGGAATATAATATTCATAATTTCATTCAAATCAAGATTTCAACTCCTGTAGAGTAAAAATAAATAAAAATTATTCATAAATTAACATTTTTTTCCTAAAATTGGGAATACACAAGTTAATCAATTCAACAAAAAACTATCAATTAATATTAAAATCAATAAAAAGCACTATCTTCATATTACATTCAGTATATTTGTTTTTGGAACTAGGATCCTTGAAAACCTAGTTAAATAAAAATAGATCAAGTTTGTGTGTTTCTTTTTGTTTGTAACATTCCCTAAGGCCCATAAAATCATAATAAAATCCACGAAAACATCCATATAGAGAAATCATATCGAACATTATTTAGTTAGAGTTGTCATCATCAATATATTATTAAAGATTCTGCATCCCAATATTCTTATACAAATCACCCACTAATTATAGTGGATTCCATGTCATTCAATAAATATATCAATAAATCCAGCATGGGATATTAATTCATTTCAATTCAATTAATTTCCCACAGTTCAAAATATTAATTTCATGATTCAAAAATCCATTTAAATTTCAATACCAAATCATAGAATTTCATCATGTTCATTCCTTTCATAACCAACATTCATTTAATCAGAATTTTTTTAATAATTAGTATCAAGTCATTTTATTAAATCAAAATTAATTTCTAGCCATCATTCTTCAAAATCCACACAATAATTCCAATTCCTTTGAAAAGGGTTTTGTTTATACATTCATTCATTTTTGAATATATAACATCTAATCTACTAAATTCATGGAATGATTTTGAAAATTTATTTTAAAAAAGTAAATAAATTATGGTTTAAATTAAAAGATAAATACTTTCCAATGACTTACTTTTAGGTCACACAATCAAATGATTAGACACCTAAAAATGGAACTACTAATAATGAATTTAATCTAAGGATGTTCAAATAGGACTCCCTAGAATCATAATTGGTAAAATAATGTCACATCTATTTCCAATACATTATTATCAATCACCCTCTATATATTTGTGATAATAATAAGTGTGGATTTCTAGAAGAGTGATATTTCACTTAATAGAGAGAGATCAGTTGCATTAACCATCACATCGATCTTAGGGAAGGTGTTAGAGAAGAAATAATCATCCATATAGAGACTAAAAAATACCCAAGGTTATATAATATTTGAGTAGGATTACTTTGGAATATATGATAGGGGTTTTATATTTTGAAAAATTGAATACAATCAACTATGATGCATCCTACAACACTATAGCATAGATGTGTTGAAAATGGGTTAGACAATGTAATAATGGAAGAGACCATGTTGTAGTGGAGATGTCCAAAAATGAATCCAATAAACATGGATAGATCCATTACACATATCCTAAAAAAATCGGGAAGGGACAATGATGTAAATGTAAATACTATTCCATAGAACCTGATTACCAAAAATGGGATGGACTATAGCATTATATCCACATCACAATGATGTTGAAAGTGTTAGAATCACAAAAAACACCACACAAGATTCTACACCATAGCTATATAAAATGGTATAACCACGAAAAATTACACCCCATGTAACCACATCATACCCAACTCTCCCCACAACATTTGTTTCAGAAATAGAAGAACCACCAAATATAATACCCTGAGGCTCCATGTCACAGCTGACTCCCCATGTCGTAGTTGTTTTATAAATGGTAGAACCACATTGAGGCTCTATACCAGAGTCATATCATCTATGGTAAATCTATCTACTCTATGACATAGACCTTCTCCATGACAACCCAACTCCATGAATGCTGGTAATGATATGTTACAATCTCTCTACCGTGAATGCTTTCACCCCCCCAAAAATCCTTACAAGAAGACTCCATGTTGAAGAGATAAGTCCAATTCTCTCACATTAGTGAGTCATGCAAATCAGAACCATGATTCCATAACACCTAAAATGAGGGTATATAATTTTTATAATAAATTTTTCTCTCAAAATTATTAATCCAAATGGGATTCTTAGTCACAGATAAATCTGACTCAACATCAAGGTCCCCCCAACTCAAATCATGATATGGGTCATAAAGTAAATTTTTGTAATGTGAGACATGAAACATGTTACGAATAGACATCAAATGAGTTTGTAAAGACAATAGGTAATCATCCTTTACAAAATTATCAACAAAATCAAATTTTCCCCTGTATCTTGGTGAATGATTTCTCGTTTTTCCACCGTTTGGAGTCTAAGTAGAGGCAAAACTCTCAAAAACACCATGTCACCAACTATGCTATATAATAGATATATATGATGTTCAACATAATATTTTTACCAGCTCTGAGCCATCAACATTATCTACGGAATCAAATAAATCTTAAAGGTCTTATCTTGAATTAATCTTGGCCCAAACTAAGAAACCTCACCAATATAAGAAAAATATAATGAATATTTACACATTTATCCATATAAAGACACAAAAGGTTGCATTCTGATATCCAACTCCTAACTATAGTTAAAGGAAGAGTCAACATATCCCAAGTTATTTTCCTATGATCCCCCAATGTTAATAACATAATAACAAATAATTTCATCCAAGATTAGTATAGCTCATTCTTTTTGGTCATCCATCTACAGATGATATATCATGATAAATCATATATGAGATCCCATTACTTTCTAGAGGCCTCGAAAAAATGTGTCATGAATCGGGAATCCTTATTCAAAACTAAAGTAGATGGATCTATTAGAAATAGAATGATATATTTAATATACATACATCCTATGTCTTCATCATCTTTAGTAATGAAAATTGGTGTAATGTGAGAAGATTTTGTTAACTAATTAATAGCTACCCATACTGCATTCTTATATCTATGGGTTTGAAAAAAAATGATGAAATACCTAAAAATCTTATCACAGTGCAAAAAAATAATAGTATGGGGACATAGAAAACATAAATCATTCTTTTGATCGACATTGAACTATTGATATATAGAATTATGAGAAATAAAATCAGTAATGTATCATCTCATACAAAGTAACTAGAATCATCACTTCATTTTATAAAATATTTTCCAAGTGATAGAATGTACCAACCTTTGGGAATTATAAAATTATCCCATTATAGATTTTCCCACACAACAAGGTTCACCATACAATCTCTGTAGGTATAGGGTATCATCATAAGAGAATGAACACCCACTTATGGTATACACACTAAACATAGTGTCCCAAATTACACAAAACTCATCATTAATCTACAAATCCCATAGAATAATATCATGTAGAGAAAAGGTTTTTTGGAAGCATTACAGAACAATATAAAAAAATTATCTTAAACTCCAAAATACATACGAAAAATGGGATACATCAATGTCCCACTCTTTTGATAATTCATTAAAAATATGGTTTAAATGATTTATTCCCAAGGAATTAGAAACTAAATTCCCCTTTTTAGTGGTGTAGGAAATTTTTGAAACCAAAAGACTATAGGTACTCCACCAAGTACATATTTAAATGATTCAAAAAATTTTAAAATAATATATTACTCAAAAAAATTATCTTAAAACATGATAATCCTTTTCCAAAACATGGAATACTACCAAATCTTAAGAGCATGAAATATAACTGTGAGTTCAAGATCATGATTATGATAGTTATTCCAATGTTGCCTATATTTTTGGGATCCATAGGCCACCCCATGATCTCCATACATGGGAACGCAACATAAAACTGGGTGAGATGCATCAAAAAAGACCACATAGCCCTAACCGGACACTAAATGATTCAACACTAGGGAGAAAGTCAATAAAGACTTTTACTCATCAACAGATTGTTATATTTCAAATTCCATAAAAACATTAATCCTCACTAAGTAAGATAATTTATCAAAGAATCCAAACATGAGAAATATTAAATGAATTGGTAGTAATAACCCCCTAAGAACAAGAATCTATAAATCAAAAAAACCATGTATATTTGTTACCATGTATTAACCGCCCCCACCATACCAGGATCAACAAACATACTATATTCTAAGACCATGTGTCCCAAAAACTACACTTCCTGTATCCAAAAATTAAATTTCAATATCATGGAATAAATTGGATGATCTATCCATATTTATAGAACATCTATTATACAATTTATATGATCTTCCTTGGGTTTTTAGTAAAACAAAATATCATTGAAAAAACCACAAAAATGAATTGAGGTACTCATAGAATATCATATTAATCTATTCCATAAAAACTACAAGAGTGTTATTAGACTTAATTTTAGAAATAGGTACTCATTATTTTTATGCCGACTCTGGGAGGTGGTCATTGGGATGTTAGATGCATTGATTTTGAGCCAATGATAACAAACATGAAGATCATTCTTCCAGAAACACTTCTCCCCTTTAAAATGATCCAACAAATCATCAATCGAAAGAAACAAAATACATGTTATTAACCACAAATCAATTGATTTTCTGTTACTAAATAAAATAGAGAAGGTATAAATTATCTTTATTGAAAAAAAGGTTGCACCCAATGAGATACACCTGGGTTCTTTTATCCAACAAATTATTCAACAAAGTTTCTAGCCCTTCTAATTAAGCTTGTTCTATATGGTAAAAAGGAATAGGGAAGTGTTAGGTACTGGGTTCAAATAAAATACAGAAATCTACCTCCCTTACTGGTGGAAGTCTTGAAAATTCAGATTGAAACACATTGGGAAATTTGATTACCACTTGAGGAAGATCACTACTCAATGACTATTATTCAAGATATAATGATAAAATTAATAATTATCTTCCCAACACCAAATTATGTGGTCCAAATATACCTAATATTACAACCTATTAACCTAACAATAATGGAGGAAACTAATTGGGATATGTAATAGAGACTCACTAAATATAATAGCCATTCAGTGATTGATAGGAAATCAACAAATCCTTCTTGGTAATGACATATAAGGACTTCATGTTGAGAAATAGAAAACTACAACTTAGCTTAATTTTCAAAAATGAGAATTAATAAAAAAAATTAGATAATATTAACCATCTTCATTCCAAGGTTCATAAAAATATGTATCACATACAAATTAGGATTCTTAGATAGATTAATAGATTCAATATGTAAGTAGATACACACAAATGAGATACACAAGTATCAAACAAATAAATTGTTGAGATTCATATATAGTGATGGTGCATCCCACATTTGATGGACCCATATCATCTTCCTCTATATACTCTTATATTACGTGTATAATCCCCATTCCTGATGCATACTTTTAGAATTTCTTAGATTTTGAATCTTCTAATTTCAACATATTAAATTTAATTGGAGATGATCACATTTCAAATCATGATGATGAAAATAAATGATATAACTTGTTCCAGTGGACTATAAAACTACACAAACCAAATATCTCTGGCACCTCAGAATAAAATCACATTAATTTTCTGACACATATGTATTAAATTAAAATAAAATTCTCTCTATTATACACCACAAAATTATAAAGTAAACGAAATGTTTTTTATCCAAAATGAGACTCACCCACTTCTTCTTCCGATTAGATGAACAAAAAAACATCCACTAAGAGTTAGAGGGACTCCTATCAATGTTCAATTACCTTCCAAGATAAGATCCACCATCAATGATCAATCTAGAAAATTTCCACAATAAGTGAGATTTAGCATGGAAACATAATATTAGATACCAGATTAAAGACACTTCATAAATATTTGGGCCTTATTTTTCTCATTCATCAAAACCTCAAGATAACACTAAACATGTTCATAAAAGGATTATTTATGCTTAATGATGATTACAACTCCTTTATAGAGGCTTAGAAAATCCATTGACTTTCCCAAAATCATCAAAACTATGTATATATATTTTTTGTAAGGTCTTTAACATTTTTACACTACAAGACCCTATTATTATTCACCATAATAATTGAATCCCACCACCTTCTTCTAGGCTCTTAAATATTTAAGGAAGCACACTTCACTTTTATTGAGTCTGGTTATTCTAAGAACTCCAAAATAAGGTCAATATTTTTCCAAAAATATCATTCCTTTTGTAGATAAATTACGACACAGAAAGATGTTATTTTATTATAAATAAAATATTTATAATCATCTCATGTCTCATCCTTTAGAGGTTCTAGTACCTAATACTGAATGTAAACAATTGATGGTGCCTATGCAAAATCGTAGACCAACACACCACTATCTTTATTAGATTCTAATCAATCAATGGTTTTGGTTGTCGTGTTTCATCGAAATCTCTATATTGAGGTCTATTTTAACCTCTTCTTGTTGTAATGTTACTACACACCATTAATAATCCACATAAATACATATGTAAGGATACTTAGATCATCCACTCAGTCATTATATATTAGAATATCAATTCCCACAATAAAATTTATCCTTTTGGGGTGTAAATATACTCATATAAAATTTTGGTAAAATATAAGATTCATGTGTATTTATTTCTCAGGGTTGCATTAACCAGACACCCATGGTTTCGTGAGGATTTCTACGATGAGAGATGGCCATTAATACACTCATAACAACCCCTTGAGTCTCGAAAATCCCATCTCATTTCAAACAAGACAACCAAAAAAACATACTGATATTAATGAAAGATGAAAAACCGCACACCATTGATACAATTTTTTCTCAAGGAAACCTATATCGTAGGGTACAATAGTACCTCATATGGCTCTATCATGGCCCTAAGGGTGTTACTGATCCCCAAAGGTTGGTAACTGGCACATAGAATCCACATGAAGTTAGAGGGAATGATTTTTCTATGATAAAAAAGCAAGATATAATAGCGGAAGAGAAAAAAAATAGTATATATTCCAAACATATATCACATATTGAATTACTGTAAGACAATTTCTCAAAATCCTCTCATAACAAGTACATAGTAACACCACCGATCCACACCATCACAAAATATACTATGAATCAAGTACACATTCTGCCTTTAAGGGACACTTTAACTTTTCTTTGACTAAGTATAAAATAATATACAAATTCCCGAAGTTAAACACTCGTTGTGAGAAAATAAATATCATAATAGGAATTCACCAAACCTTCAATAAGAAATTCCCAAAAATTAAACAATTTATGTATCAATTTAAATAAAATACTACATGGAATATTTGTTTCATAATTTTAATCAAAACATGATTTCAAATCATATATATAGAAAATAAATAACAAATAGGTTTAAATAAAAAATATCTATAAAACTAACGGTCATGAGTAAATAAAATCTAAAAAATGATAGGTAATAATCCACTCAGAAAAGGCCTATTTTCATATTCATTGAGGTTAGGGAGAAACTAAATCTAAAATCCTTGAAGTACACTATTAATGAACATGGATAATGTGTGTATTCAAACTTCCCTAAGGCTTAGTTCATTGTAAAAAAATCAATCCACACCCCATCTATAGAAATCTTATTGAACATGGTTTAGTTAGATTTATCATCATAAAATAATTTCTAGAGAGTAATAGTCTTATAATTATTATCTTAATCACCTACTATGTAATGATGCTCACATGTAATTCTATAAATCAATAAATCAATCAAGATAAATAAATTCATTTCAACTCATTCATAATAAATATATCCAATTTTAGGTATCAAAATTCAATATAAATTTAAAAATAATAATACATTCTTTTATCAAGTTCATGAATTTCAAAATAAATACTCATTTGAAGACATAATTTTTAACAATAAGTCTTTATTCAATTGATCAATTCACATTTCATTTCATGAAATATTCCTCAAAGCCTCCCAAATAGTCCAAAACCATAAAAAATATGTTTTATTTAAAAATATATTCCTTTTCATAATAAAATATAAAATTAATTGAATTCATAGAATTAAATTGATATAAATTGTTTTTAAAAAAATTCTGGTTTTAGTGATAGGAAAAAATCTTATGGAACAGTCAAGATTTAGGTTAAAATATCATGTGAAAAATCGCCAAAAATTGGATCCACCAGCATAGAATAAATGGTGAATAATATCATAGATGAGTCTTGAGAATCAATATATAAAATTAAGGACTGTATCCACAAAAAAATGAATATACATTTATTTATATGAATGAGAGAGAATAATAAAGAAGTATTTCAAGAGGAGTGAAATTTCACTTACCAGAGATTGGTCAATCACATTCACTGCAGCTTCTAGCTAAGAAGAATGGGGTATGAGAAGCCAAAACACTCTCTAGAGACCCTTTTAAAAAAACAACAAAATATATGAATTTTGTTGGAGGATTTTAGAATATAATATATGGGTTTGATATTTTAATATTTGGAAAAAATATTCAATGAACCAACCCATAACACCACTAATGAGAAGTTACAAAATAGGACAGACTATAACATAGTGTATCAGACCACACTGATGTGGGACTGGTTAACATTGAATTTGAGGAAGGAAGATATCTTCATACCATAGGTCTAGAAAACTAAGTAAGGGACTATGACTCATGAGAAAAATATGCTCTACAAAACCCTACCAACGTTAAGGGTTTGCAAAAAAACCATTTTCCACACCATAGTGATGATAAAAATAAAAGAATAACAAAAAACAGACCCCCAAAATCTATTACATACCTAGCTCACCCACACCATAGATGGGCCAAAAATTATAGATCCACCAATAACTTAATATCGAGGCTTCATAATACAAATAACTTCTTACACAACACTTGTGCTGAAAATAGGAGAACCAAGAAAGTCTCCAACCAAATCATGTTTGTTTAAGAGGAATCCCCATTACATAAAGGTTCCAAAAATGGAGGAACCATCTATAGTCTCATATTTTAGTCATGTAATCTATGTTATTGTTGGCCTCTTCACATGAAAACCCATCAAATCCACAACACAGCTCCCTAAAAGATGGTAATGGGATGTTACATCACCCATGGAACTAAAAAATTTAAAAATATTAAAAAAATATATAAAACTAATATAATATTGTATTATAATAAAAAATTACTCGTTTTAACATATAAAAAAAGCACATTCATCCTTTGTGTAAAAATTAGAATAATATTTTTTATACTTGAATACTATTTAAAAAATATAAGAAGAAAAAGAAAGGATATATTATTTTGAAACCCCTTAAAAGTATAGAGTGATATTATTAAATAATTATTATCACTATTATAGGAAATTCCATTAATGTTATATATATTAAAAAATATTCATTCACACTTTTATAAATGTGTGAAAGATATCTTATTTGGAAAATGATTACAAGTCCACTTTTTAAAAAATATTAAATAAATAAAAATGTGGATCAAAATTGAACTAAATGAAAATTTTATAATATTAACAACATACATGAAACATTTTAATGGAAATTTATATAGAGGGAAATTACAAAAAAATCTTTTGAACATTGATGAATTTTTTTTGAAGAAAAATATGTTACAACATATCTCAACACGCCACATAAATTCATTAACACATATACAAAGAATATATATTAATTATTTAATTTCTTAAGAAACAATTTAATTTTTTTTCTATTATAATATTATATATTATTTCTTATATTACATTGATTTATATAGTTACTAATCTAACGATGTTAACATTCTATGTTTTGAGGTCTTTTGTTTCACAATCCATAAATCAACTTTAGTAGGTTGACTATGGCCAATGGTTTCATATTAAAGTAGCATATTGAAAATAATAACGACATAATTATATTTTATATATATATAATAAAATTTTATGTTCTTACTTGAAAATATTTCTACAAAATAAAACATTGGTTTATGTGGAAATAGTTCGAACATAAAAATGATTTATGGTTTCACATTTTGTTTGATGGAAAATAAAGAAAGATAATAAATTATTATATTTATAGAATTATTCTCAATTTATAAACATTATAAAACATCATTAAATAATTCTCTATTACTATCCATGATATGATGTTTTTTAAATATAAAGAACATAATTGCATGGTGATGGCAGTCCATATATAACCACCTGTAATAAATATGTTTTTACTAATTGTAATGGTATAGAGATAGATGATATATTATATTTATTGATTCATTATTTTATCAAGGATATAATATATATATATATATAATAAGTCCTCAACATTAAACCTTACTTAATATTGAATTAAATGAATAATTCACATTGAGGATCTTTTCAGGTTTAGAGTTTTAGAGAATTAGGACATAACTATTACATCTCAAAAGATTACAAAGTAGAAACTTCTACTAAGTTTCCATAAAATAAAAGCTCTTAAAAAGAAACATGTCTAGTTCCATGTTTTAGGTAGCATGAATTTACCTTGATCCCATCCTTGACCCTATTCCACATTAAGTCATGTGTAAAACTTTTCAAAAACTTGGGATGAGCATTAAAACCTCAATAAGGGATACACAAAGAATGAAAACTGTTAGTTTATCAAAACAACAAGTAAACCATGTATACTTTATCAAAGTAATACTTTTCACCTTTATTAAGTAGTAAAAACTCTTCACTGAATCAAAGTACATTACTTACCCTTCTGTAACCAAATGATTACCATCAAACCCATATAATGATCACATAACATATAAAGGTAACTTGGGACATAAACCTACTTAAGTGGAATAACCATATGGTTGACTTCCACACATATCACTTAATGGAATAGCCATTCGGCCAACTTCCATACATACTTAATGGAATAGACATATGGTCGACTTCCATACCCAATGCATTGGAGGTTATAACATGACCAACCGTCCTGGTATTCACGGCACCACCCGTCATAATGTCCAAGTACCATTATAAAATCATAAGACATTAAACAAATATAATTGAAAGAAAACATTTCCACATTTCGATCACAATATATCACTTAAATATATCAACATAACAAATCCTTTATAAAAACCATTTTCAATAACAACATACATAAAAGAGTATATGGTATTTATTTCATTTTAAAAAAAACATTAAGGCTTGTTGAGGAAGCCAAAGACCAAATAAAACTCACAGCGGTGGAAAAGGTAGTTGTCACCGCGTACGTTAAAATAAAAATTCCTTTTTTTCGATTAGTAAAACTCTTCATATAAAAGGATTCCTTTTGAATAAAATTAAAAGTCAAAGGGGTTTACACACCGTATAAAATAAAGTTGTGTGTAAAACTAAATATGCTTTAATGAAAGGAGATTGAGACGAAGTCCCTTACAAAGTCGGTATCCTTAGATTAAGGATAAATCAATTATATGATTATGTGTGAAAAATAAGAATACACAAAATATAAGTGGATATTAAGTGTAAACCAATCAGAGGTCATTCACACATAATCATACAAGGACATATTCAATGTGTACAATTTTACCCCAAAGAATCTAAATTGGGTTAAGAAGTTCCCTTGCAAAAATTAGACAGCCTAACGACATCACTTTGATGAGAGATAAAAAGGGTATCTCATCACAGGGACATAAAATTTAAATCACTAAGGATATAGAATAACCTATCCCAACATAATGTTATGTGAATTAAAAGAGATAAAAAAGAAGTATTTTAAAAAGAGGAGGGTGAAATTTTCCCTTACCTACATGGGTATCTTTCGATACATACACCCCGTGAAAGAAAGACAATACAACATTGATGTAAATACTCATAAATTAAAGTATATTACACAACGAGTAAAATAATGGTCAGTACATACACCACTCAAAGGAAATTGTGGCTAATGTGGCATAAATCTCAAGGAAATAAAAGTTAGATGAAAAATCCCTTACGAAAACTCGGCAGCCTAACTGCGCAACTTAAAACTTCCAAAAATGGATTGATGAGATCAAATAGGGTATCTCATAACATTACAATAAAATGTACAGAAAGAGGAATATAAAATAACATCCCCAATCATAACTAAGAGGATCTTAAAAGAAGTGACATAAATGAGAGTACTTAAAAAGAGAGAGAGTGGTTAGATCTCTTACGAAAATTCGGCAGCCTAACAGCGCCACTCAAAACTTCTAAAATGGATTGATGAGAGAGAATAGTGTCTTTCATAATATGAACATAAAAATTACAGTAAGAGTAATATAAAAGAACATCCCAATAAGAAGAAAGATTAGCTTTAAAAGCAATTACATAAAAGAGTGTACTTAAAAAGAAAGAGAGGAGTATGATCCCTTACCTCAAGTCCAACTTATCTTGTTTGTTTCTTTATATTCCTGAATAATAAACTTGAGTTAATTTCTACTTCCTCATTATTACTTTTTCATCACTTATTACCATGTAATAAACATTATGTAATCATTTAAGTTAATAATGTTTGTTTTGTCGATATTTGGTTCTTAAGTCGAAAGTGGACTTCTTAAAATTACATGATGTTCATGTGGTCAAAGTTTCTTTATATCCAGAATGAAATTCGTGATTTGGATATCATATATATCATATACATCAAGAATATACATGTATTTATAATATTACATAATCATTTAGAGGTAATAAATGAAATGTACCATTCATGGAGACGGTAAGCCTTACGTACGCATGAACGCTGCTTTCTTTTCTATGTCATATTAATGGAATTAAAACTAAATGAGAGATGTGTATATTTTTAATTCCTGAATTATATTAATCCTTTATATGTATAATAAATCATATATATCAATTATATGTACTTATAATAGTACATTACATTTGAGGATAAGAAATGAAATGCACCGTTCATGGAGACGGTAAGTCGTACGTACGCATGAACGCTACTTTCATTTCTATCTCATACATTAATGGAATGAAATAATAATGATATAGAGGTATATAATAATTCCAGTATAAAATCATATAAAATAACTTTAAATCTATCCTTTATACGTCCCACATATGGCATTAACAAATCAAATCACATTGAGGGGGCGGCAGTCCGCACTTCCTAAAATGAAATTATCGTGTTTACCCACAATGGAAACCATAAAGGTATGCCCAAAATGAAAAATACAGAAGCTTAAGGAAAACATAAAAATATTATATATCACTTATAAATATAGTGTCATCTTAATTTCCACCTTTGAAGGTGTTAAAATAATGTTGAACAATCATCGTTTCGGGAGTCATAAATTCGCCACCCACGGAAACATTATGTTCTTTAACCATTAGATATATGTGTGTGTAAGTGTAGCTCGAATCCTTATTATAACAACATACTAGTATATTGAAGAAACTAAATTTTTTACAAAATTAATGAATAGAAAGAGTTTATGGGGTTGGTGAAGTAAAATAAAACCAAAGGACTCAAGTGAAGACATTACTTTAAAATCGGGTAACTCCCTTTGGTTTGAGCTCAAAGGATTCCTTGAGAAGACTTCTACCCAAAGTGAGCCTTCAAGTAGTAAGATAGGGATGTGGAGAGACAAAATAGGTAGGGGTTTTCCGAGCCAAAGGCATTGTAAGTGTGGGTAAGGAGGTAGAGGTGGGGGCCTTTTATAAGAGGAGAGGAGGGGCACTCTTGGAAAGTGATAAAAGGTTACTTTATTTTCAAATGATTCTCGGATATTAAAGGTCCCACATTGATCTAATTCGAGGATAAGGTTATAAGGGTTCAAAATATACCCATCCAATAGGTTTTGGACATGTTTAGGGCATATATTTTACATTATCATTTCATTTTATTTAAATCGTTAAATAATGAGGTCGTCACTGCATCATCATTATGTCATAAATAATTTAATATATTTAATGTCTAAAAATTATAAAAAAAAATACTATGATGTAGGAAATCGTTTTATCTTTCTAATTAATATTTATAGTCAAAAATCTGACTTGTATAACCCCATGTAAAAATTGTTTTATTAAAACATCTCATGATTGTGTCATTTTTTACTTTAACATTAAATAAAAAGTTATTTACGTCATTTTCCAACCAAAGTGGCTCCACGGGGTCCCCAAGTTGACCCATGGGTTGTCTTGGTCGGCCATGACACATACAATGAGGGTAGGACATGTGTCAATCTCATCTCATATTATTAAAACATTATTTTTACCTTAAACTACACTAATTAACTCTAATCGCGATTAAAAACATAGTAAGTTACTATTCACCAAAAAAATTATTTTAATCCCATTGAACCAAATTTTACTTCTTAATGACATCCATGTATGTTGGATTTTTTAAATTCAAAACAAAAAGATGGAAAAATTTCATTCAAACAGATAATCAATTTTTATAAGTACCACTTAGTGGTTTCACTATTCATTAAAAATTGAAGTTTTTCAGAAAATCACCAAAAATTCACCCTAAGATATATTTGATATTCCAAAATAAAAAATGATGTCTATTTAAAAAAATTCAAAACATATAAGTTTCATTAATTAATTTAATAATTAATTCCCGCTGTCAAAATAAATAGCGTGTTTTTATGAAACAAAATGTATAAAAAGATTGACACTAGTTTAAGTCTGATTTCAAAGTGAAATTAATTCCATCAACCACTATTAGATTAAATGGTAAAAATATATTCTAATTTAACTTTATAACCAATTCAAAAGATAATCTAATAATATTAATAAATTATATTAAAAAGAGGTTTTGAATTAAAATACAACATTTTTCACTATTCATTAAAAATTAAACTTTTTCAGAAAACTACCAAAAATTTACACAAAGTAAATTTTGATGTCCCGATTCTAAAGACGAATTTTATTTTGTCAAATATAACACATAAAATTTTCACAAAGTGGATTTAAAAGAGGTTCTCCATCAAAAGGTGGTTAATCAACGTTTTAAAGAATATTTGAATGTTTACGCTTAAAATTGGATTCATTCGCATTTTTAATCCTGTAACATTTATTGTAAAGAATAAAAATATTTGAAAAACATATATAATCATTTGTAGTTAGTTCTGTTTATTCCCGCCATTACAATGGCTAGGCGTTAACTACCATTTAAAATAATATTATTTTATTATTAGAGTGCAACGTAAGATTCCCAAGAAACTCGTCTTTGCGTATTCGGTACGCCATCAGGCATAACATCCCCTTTAAAGTAATATTAATATTTTATTCACAAATATGGATAAATATAAAAATGTCATATTTTTTATTTACTTTGGGTGTTACATCCTTCCCCCCTTTTGGGAATTGCGTCCTCGCAATTTTAAAATTGATCTTGGAAACATCCTTGAAAGTCCCACACCGGAACAAGAGTCGGTAAAACAATCACTTTAAAATAAAGAAAGATAAGTACATAGGTCACCCGTGTTAACCCATACTAGGATTCCATGTAGGAAAACATGGACATGGAGGAGAAAACATAGGGTCATGTTCTGATGGAGAGTGATAGAAAACATGTTTAGGAGAAAGTTAACCACAAGAAAATCAGAAACTTGTGATGGGTTAAACGGTATTTGATTCCCCATTAAGAAAAGTTAATAGACAACATTTTTGTTTTAAGTTACTTTTTATTGAGGAATTTATTCATAAGGAAACATAATCACTTATCCTGTTGACTTTCAAATTTTATTAGATTCCTTACACAAACTCATATTGTCTCCAAAAGATGATTATTTAGGAAGACTTGTTCACATTAAGAGTACTATAATCAACTTCTAGAGAATCACCTAATCCAAAAAAAAGAACTATATACTTCCCCTGTCTTTAGACTTTAACCAAAACCAAAACCCAAAAGGTTAGTACAAGATCAGATAATCCAGAAAAGGATAACCCTTTATAAAAAGAAAATCTATTCTTAATCTCCAAAATTTGTCCAACAAAACCCAAATTTCAACGAGGACCATTCGATAAACAATTTGTAAACCAAATTAAGATTGAAACCCAAACATTTGAAGGATTTAATCACAAAGTCTTCCAAGGTACAAATTAACTTTTATCTCCAAATAACATCAGTTGCTCTAAAATTCTCATATTGAAAAATAATTAACCTAATCACATATCCTCCATGATAGGTTAATCATTTCCATAGATAACCAAAAATTAACTTACTCTTAATTCCTAAAATCATCTAAAAAAATTTAGTCAAACAAACCAGGGACATCACGTAGTCCAGTGGTAGGCGATAAATACCAGCCGCACTTTGGTTGTGGGTTCGATTCCCGCAGCTTTGTCCGACACGATGGGTTGTCACACGATCTGTGTGTTGTCCTTTTTCAAAAACTATATAATTCTCAAATCATTCCCAAAAAGATATAAAATCATCAAAAATAACCATAAAATAATTTAACCTCAATTTTATCTCTTGCCTTTCACTTACATCATAACATATAGTAACCCATAATTACCTCAATAGTAAGGATCATATAAACCCAAATGGTTCTTTATATCTATGTCCACAAAATAACAGATAACTATTATTTGAATAAAAGTTTCATATATCAAACATCAGGGTTACATATACTATACAAAGTCTTCTAATGTAACCCCATCATCAAAAGAGACTTAATACTCTTAATAATTTCACCATAACTCTTGAAGACCTTATATGTTGACTTCTTACTCACTCAACATTCTTCATGATCCATTAACCATTCCATTCAAACTTATTCTGAAATACTTTTTTCCTACATACAAATTCATGAATCATATCCTAAGGATCCAAAATTGGAAAACAAAAGTTATGAAATAATCCATACCTTTGAATTGTCATTGTCAGATTCTTCATCCTCAATCGGAATGGCATTAGGTATTGGTAAATGAATATTTGTATGATCTTGGTGATCCCATTCTTGAAACTTCTTCATAGGACATGTGTTTGCATAATGACCATGCACACCACATTTAAAACATTGAATTGATCCCTCAGAAAGAACTTCTTTCCCTTTCCTCGAGTCAACTGGATGCTTTCTTTTTCCATGGAAGGTTCTTGCTTTATGACCTTCATTTCCACATCTATAGCATATTTCTGTCCCTTTGAAGAATTTTCCTAGGTGTTTATTTCCACATCTTTGACACATAGGTTTTTAAACAAACATACCTTTATGATTATTACCTGAAGTTCCGTAAGGATTTGTTTCTCGCATATATGATGCCTTATAGAAATCACCATGGTTTAGGTGGTAAATCATGAATCCAGATAGTTGGTTGAGGATAAACACAAGAGTTCTCATTACAGCTCCCATATCATTCAGTTGATCGCTCAGAAAACTGTCACAGTTTCCTTCACATCCACCGTTACTTTGGTGCCTGCTAGATCCAGCCATTTACTAAAACAAAAAAGGTCAGTGTGAGTATATCAACAAAACCATCATGTACTAATGAGGAAGATAAACACTAAGGTATACTTACTCATTCACTTTATCTAAAACTAGGACTCTTTCTAAAATCATAACCATTATGGTAATGTCACTTATGCTTAAAGAATACCATAACCTCTAAAGTTATCTAAACCGACCTCTAATACCAACTATAAGTCCCCGGCCTTAAACCTTACTTTATATTGAATTAAATGAATAATTCACATTGAGGATCTTTTCAGGTTTAGAGTTTTAGAGAATTAGGAGATAACTATTACATCTCAAAAGATTACAAAGTAGAAACTTCTACTAAGTTTCCATAAAATAAAAACTCTTAAAAAGAAACATGTCTAGTTCCATGTTTTAGGTAGCATTAATTTTCCTTGATCCCATCCATGAACTTATTCCACGTTAAGTCCTATGAAAAACATTTCAAAAACATGGGATTAGCATAAAAAGCTCAGTAAGGGATACACAAAGAATGAAAACTGTTAGTTTATCAAAACAACAAGTAGTCCATGTATACTTTATCAAAGTAATAATTTTCACTTTTATGAATTTATAAAAACTCTTCACTGATAAAAGTACATTACTTGCCCTTCTGTAACCAAAACATTACCATCAAACCCATATAAAGATCACAAAACATATAAAGGTAACTTGGGACATAAACATACTTAAGTGGAATAACCATAAGGTCAACTTCCACACATATCACTTAATGGAATAGCCGTTCGGACAACATCCATACATACTTAATGGAATAGCCATATGGCCGACTTCCATACCCAATGCATTGGAGGTTATAACGTAACCACCTGTCCTGGTATTCACGGCACCACCCGTCATAATTTCCATGTACCATTATAAAATCATAAGACATTAAAAAAATATAATGGAAAGAAAACATTTCCACATTTCGATCACAATATATCACTTAAATATATCAACATAACAAATCCTTTATAAAAACCATTTTCAATACCAACATACATAAAATAGTATATGGTATTTATTTCTTTTTAAAAAAAACTTTACGGCTTGTTGAGGAATCCAAAGACCAAATAATACTTGCGGCGGCGGAAAAGGTAGTTGTCCCCACATATGTTAAAATAAACATTCCTTTTTGTCGATTAGTAAAATGCTTCATATAAAAGGATTACTTTTGAATAAAATTAAAATTTAAAGGGGTTTACACACCATATAAAATAAAGTTGTGTGTAAAACTAAATATTCCTCAATGAAAGGAGATTGAGATGAAGTCCCTTACAAATTCGATATCCTTAGATTAAGGATAAATCAATTATATGATTATGTGTGACAAATACGAATACACAAAATATAAGTGGATATTACGTGTAAAACAATCAGAGGTCATTCACACATAATCATATAATGACATATTCAAGGTGTTCAAGTTTATCCCAAAGAATCGAAATTGGGTTAAGAAGTTCCCTTGCAAAAATTAGACAGCCTAACGGCGTCACTTCGATGAGAGATAAAAAGGGTATCTCATCACATGGACATAAAATTTAAATCACTAAGGATATATAAGAACCTATCCCAACATAATGTTATGTGAATTTAAAGACATAACAAAAGAAGTATTTTAAAAAGAGGAGGGTGAAATTTTCCCTTACCGACATGGGTATCTTTCGAAACATACACCCCGTGAAAGAAGGACAATACAACATTGATGTAAATACTCATAAATGAAAGTATATTACACAACGAGTAAAATAATGGTCAGTACATACACCACTCAAAGGAAATTGTGGGAAATGTAGCATAAATCTCATGTGAATAAAAGTGAGATGAAAAATCCCTTACGAAAACTCGGCAGCCTAACAACGCCACTTAAAACATCCAAAAATGGATTGATGTGATCAAATAGGGTATCTCATCACATTAAAATAAAATGTACAACAAGAGGAATATAAAAGAACATCCCCCATCATAACAAATAGGAGCTTAAAAGAAGTGACATAATGGAGAGTACTTAAAAAGAAAGAAAGAGGTTAGATCTCTTACGAAAATTCGGCAGCCTAACGACGCCACTCAAAACTTCCAAAATGGATTGATGAGAGAGAATAGGGTCTCTCAAAAAATGAACATAAAAATTACAGTAAGAATAATATAAAATAACATCCCAATAACAAGAAATATGAGCTTTAAAAGGAATGACATAAAAGAGTGTACTTAAAAAGAAAGAGAGGAGTATGATCCCTTACCTCAAGTCCAACTTGTCTTGTTCATTTATTTATATTCCTAAATAATAAACTTGAGTTAATTTATACTTCCATAAGAACCTTTTTCATGTTCATTATTCCTTTTACATCACTTATTACAATGTAATAAACATTATGTACTCATTTAAGTTAATAATGTTTGTTTTGTCGATATTTGGTTCTTAAGTCGAAAGTGGACTTCTTACAATTACATGATGATCATGTGGTCAAAGGTTCTTTATATCCAGAATGAAATTCGTGATTTGGATATCATATATGTAATATATATCCAGCAAATACATGTATTTATAATATTACATAATCATTTAGAGGTAAGAAATGAAATGCTCTGTTCATGGAGACGGTAAGCCGTATGTACACATGAACGTTACTTTCATTTCTATGTCATATTAATGGAATTAAAACTAAATGATAGATGTGTATATTTTTAATTCCAGAATTATATTCATCCTTTAGATGTATCATACATCATATATATCCATTATATTTACTTATAATAGTACATTACATTTGAGGATAATAAATGAAATTCACCGTTCATGGAGACGGTAAGCCGTACGTACGCATGAACGCTACTTTCATTTCTATATCATTCTTTAATGGAAAGAAATAATAATGATATAGAGGTATATTATAATTCCAGTATAACATCATATATAATAACTTTAAATCCATCCTTTATACATCCCACATATGGCATTAACGAATCAAATCACTTTGAGGGGGCGGTAGTCCGCACTTCCAAAAATGAAATTATCGTGTTTACCCACAATGGAAACCATGAAGGTATTCCCAAAATTAAAAATACAAAAGCTTAAGGAAAACATAAAAATATTATATATCATTTGTAAATATAGTTTCATCTTAATGGCCACCTTTGAAGGTGTTAAAATAATGTTGAACAATCATCATTTCGGGAGGCAGAAATTCGCCATCCACGGAAACATTATGTTCTTTAACCATTAGATGTAGGTGTGTGTAAGTGTAGCTCGAATAATTATTATAAAAACATTATAGTATATTGAAGATACTGTAGTTGTTACGAAATAAATGAATAAAAAGAGTTTAGGGGGTGGGAAAAGTAAAATAAAACAAAAGGACTCAAGTGAAGACAATACTTTAAAATCGGGTAACTCCCTTTGGTTTGAGCTCAAAGGCTTCCTTGGGAAGACTTCTGCCCAAAGTGAGGCATCAAGGAGTAAGATAGGGAAGTGGAGAGACAAAATGTGCAAGGTTTGGCTGAGACAAAGGCATTGGAAGTGTGGGTAAGGAGGTAGAGGTGGGGGCCTTTTATAAGAGAAGAGGAGGGGCACTCTTGGAATGTGATAAAAGGTTACTTTATTTTCAAATTATTTTCGGATTTTAAAGGTCCCACATTGATATAATTAGAGGATAAGGTTATAAGGGTTCTAAATATACCCATAAAATAGGTTTTGGACGTGTGTAGGTCATATATTTTACATTATCTTTTCATTTTATTTAAATCGTTAAATAATGACGTCGTCGCTGCATCATCATGATGTCATATATAATTTAATATATTTAATTTCTAAAAATTATAAAAAACTACTATGATGTAGGAAATATTTTTAGATTTCTAATGATTATTTATAGTCAAAACTCTGACTTTTATAACCCCATGTAAAAATTGTTTTATTAAAACATCTCATGTTTGGGTCATTTTTACTTTAACATTAAATAAAAAGTTATTTATGTCATTTTCCAACCAAAGTGGCTCCATGGCGTCCCCAAGTTGACCCATGGGTTTTCTTGGTCGGTCATGACACATGCAATGAGGTTAGGACATGTTTCAAGCTCATCTCATAATATTAAAACATTATTTTTACCTTAAACTACACTAATTACCTCTAATCGCGATTAAAAACATAATAAGTTACTATTCACCAAAAAATTAATTTAATCCCATCGAACCACATTTTACTTCATATTGACAACCATGTATGTCGGATTTTTGAAATTAAAAACACAAAGATGGAAAAATTTCATTTAAATGGAAAATCAGTTTTTATAAGTACCACTTAGTGGTTTCACTATTCATCAAAAATTGAAGTTTTTCAGAAAATTACCAAAAATTCACCCTAAGCTATATTTGATATTCCAAATTCAAAAATGATGTCTATTTTAAAAAATTCAAAATATATAAGTTTCATTAATTAATTTTATAATTAATTCCCGCTGTCAAAATAAATAGCGTGTTTTTATGAAACAAAATGTTTCAAAATATTGACACTAGTTTAAGTCCGATTTCAAAATGAAATTAATTCCATCGACCACTATTGGATTAAATGGTAAAAATTTATTCTAATTTCACTTTAAAACCAATTCAAAAGATAATCTAATCATATAAATAAATTAGATTAAAAAGTGGTTTTGAATTAAAATACAACATTTTTCAATATTCATTAAAAACTGAACTTTTTCGGAAAAATACCAAAAATTTATGCAAAGTAAATTTTGATGTCCCAAATCTAAAGAAGAATTTTCTTTTGTCAAATATAACACATAAAATTGTCACAAAGTGTATTTAAAAGAGGTTCTCCATCAAAAGGCGGTTAATCAACCTTTTAATGAATATTTGAATGTTTACTCTTAAAATTGGATTCATTCGCATTTTTAATCCTCTAAAATTTATTGTAAAGAGTAAATTTTTTTGAAAAACATATAAAATCATTTGTAGTTACTTCTGTTCATTCCCGCCATTACAACAGTTAGGCGTTAACTACCATTTAAAATAATATTATTTTATAATTAGAGTGTAATGTAAGATTCCCAAGAAACTCGTTGTTGCATATTGGGTACGCCATTGAGCATAGCATCCCCCTTAAAGTAATATTAATATATTATTCACAAATATAGATAAATATAAAAATGTCATATTCTTTATTTACCTGGGGTGTTACATATATATATATATATTTAATATTTCATAATATCCAACCATGAAATACGGTGATGAGTAATGAAAAACATTAGTTTGCAAGGCGGTAGTCTGCACTTGCACACGAATAATTTTTTTTTCATCCTATTTTATAGGAAAATTATCTGAATAGGTTCATTCCATTAGCATAATTAAATTTATATATATGTGATATATTTATTGTATTATATTGGTTTGGTTAGTATTGTATTGAAATTGGTATTTGAAGAAGTAAAATGAAACACTTGGTTAAGATGATAACCTCCTAATTGAATAATCACATTTAGATCTCTCCTTAAATACCATATGGATGGTCTCTTAAGAATAGCAGTAAATATATAATTGAAATAAGGAATTTAAGAAAAACAATTCAGGGGATATTTGAGATATTTGGTTGAAGAAGTGTGTGGTGAGCTGACATGTGGTATCCCCTAATAAGGGATGAGAGGGGAGCCCTTGGAATTACATAATGTTTTGAATTAATATAATTTAATTTTTATTTTCATGTGGAAAAATAATAATCTATTTTTAATATAAATAAGTAACATTATTATTATCCTCATACAGTAATCATTAGACCATTTTTATGTGAATTTTTAACACTTATCTCATTGTTTTAACCCAATATTAATTCTTTTGATGATTACAAAGATTTCCAAATTTAAAAACTCATTAGAGGTAAAGAAACATAAAATAAAAGGAAAAGTGTAAAATAAGTATATAATATTATATAATATCGACCATATCACATTAAATTTTCCAAATATATTTTATTATTATTTTTAAATCATCTTATAATATATTATTTGACAAAAAAGTCAAATAAGGTTGTTTTTGGGACAATACAAATAATATTACATCAAAAAATTATAAAGATAATAATTTAATTTAAATATTTGCTTTTAACATTTTAATACTATATTATATTTATATAAAAAAATTAGCACCATAAAAGAGAAAAATACAATACTTTAGAGTTTCATAATCATTTACTTTATTTTTCAACAACTTCACAAGTAATTTATCGTTATTGTGTAAACATTTAAGGTAATTATTTGAACACAATTAATTGAAATTAAAATAGAAGAATAAAAAATTATTCATATCGAAAATAAAATTCTAGAACTATTAATAAATTGTTTTTATCCTTGTGAAATTTATTTATAGTTATTAAAATCAAGAAAGTCTCATTTTTGGTATTATTCTTTACCTCAAATAATATATAAATGTATTTATTAAAAGATAATGAAACTAAAATGATATATAATTGAATATATAAAATAGTGGTAAAAATACACTCATCCAAAATGTTAAAATAGAGTGTTAAATATATTTTAAATCCTTTTAACAATAGTTTTAACCCCAATTATCATAATTTACTCTTTACTATAGTGATAAATTTTACCATGGTTATGATTCATTTTGACCGAATCAATTTAAAATATTTTCTAAATTTGGAAATGATGATAAAAAATTTGGAATCCAATATTTAAAATTTCATTTCTATGAATGGATGAAATTAATTTTAAAATAAACGTATAATACAAGACAAAAACAATTTTCCTGAAAAATACATTTTTAAGTATTAAAATCTATTTATACTAGTAGTATGAAAATTGTAATTTCCAATGAAATTAGGTGAATTTATTCAAATAAAATTTCAATAATAATATTCTAAAATAAATTAAAAACAAACTAGTAATTTTTTAATTATTTAATTAAATTATAGTTTTTTATAAAATTGGCGATTTTTCAATATCAACTAAAAATAAATATTTTAAAAAAAATCCCAAAATTTCAACTAATGTCACTCTATTATACAGCTTAATTCCACCTCAAGAAGCAATATTACTCATTCAAGATTTATAGGGAATGTAATAATGATATTTTTAATTAAATAAAGATATATATATAACGTAAAATTATTTTGGAATTTTAATATATCATTTACCTTTCTTTTATTAAATACTTCAAGAAAATAGAAGCAATGTTCATACATATGTATGTCCTACCATCTCCATGAACGATGTATTTAATTTTCATTAATTATATTTTATAGATTACTATAAATAAATATATAATTTATATATATAACACCTTTTTTTAATTTTAGATATGATGGAACCATGATCAATTTAAGAGGATAAAAAATAACAAATGAAGACATACACAAGAAAAAAATGTAGATGTTGCTCAAAATGTTACATTAATATGGAATTGTTAATAAATGGTTAATTAAAGGTCATATATTAATAATATATTGAATGAAATATTTATATTGTTCTATAATATATTTATAATAAAATAATATTAATTATAAAGGATTATCAAAAGTGTACTATGAAAGTCGAGTATTAATGAAAGGTATTTATAGTCTCCCTTTTACCTTCGGGAGACATAAGAAAATTCACCCCTCATTTCTTTTATTCGGTATATATACAAATCCATTGACATGTTATATCACAGAACTCAAGTTTTTCATTATATAAATTTTTTAATATTATTTTATTGATTATTTTGGATCATTATTAATAAAATTACTAAAGTAGTAAGATATTTTTTTCATTTTTGTTTCATTGTGATGTGCGGTATGTTATAACCCTATATTATTTACTGAGGTGTATATATATATCCCCATTGACATGTAATATCACGAATTAAGTTATCCTCATTATATATTACATTTCAATTTTTTTTACTCATATTCGGTTCTTATGATTCAATGTTACCAATGTGGTAATTAATTTATGTTACATTATATTAAATTATCTAGTTTTTTATGCTTCTATTTCAAATTAAAAATTATAATGAACAGTCACAAAAAAACTCATCAATTTACTTCTCCTATTTTTATTAATTATATTTCCATGTAATAGTTAAATTGTTCCACTCTTTCATAATTAAAATAACAGATAAAATGTTTTTAAGAAAATCTGACTTAACATCTCTCTTCAGCCAGAAATCTATTTTATTCCAAAACAAAAATTTCAAATTTTTTGTTTCAGAAATGTCATTCTATTATCAAATAAATTTTAATATAAATTTATCCACACATTGACCTCTTTATAAAAAAATTAAAAGGAATCTTCATTCCTTTTTTAAAATGATTCTTAAATGGATTTTACTAAAAATATGAAAGGAATCATTTTAAATGTGTATGACAGGAAGAAGACATCACACCATCTAGAACATTATTTTTTTGAACTTTCCTTTATCAATTTTATTGTTTTTTTTCAAGGAAAAATATTTTTTAAATGATTATATATTAAAAAATGTTTTTTTTAAAAGAGGGAATGATATTTTCCTCAAAAAATGTTTTAAAATTTAAATCAAAATCATTTCCCATTATAGATGAAATAAGTGTATGTTTCATATGAATTACAACATATATGATCTAAGGATTCCATAATTATTCCTCTAAATGGTTTATGTTTATAATGGAAGGGTGTTTAATAAACCTATTTAACATGAATGAGTTATAAAATGATTAAATTCATATGAAAGTCACTTCTTATTCAATTTGGTATGCTATGATAAAATGATGAAATGATTATGGAACCTGACTTTTTCTATAGGTTATAATATGATGAAATGTTCTTGAAACCCATTTAATTCGATGGGATATGATATATTGAATGTTTTCTGAAATTTTATATCACATAACTATTATTTTCATTATGAGAAGTGTGGGACCTATATCTAACTACAATTCATTAGATAAATATTTATTTCTCATGAGATATATATGAAACAAATGGAAAGAAACCCTAGTTTAGTTAAGGAATTTTTCTGTTATAATGGTCTTTGGATTAAACTTTAATAACTATGATACTTTTGGTAGTGATCAAATTTAATTATGATATCCGCGTAATGGTAATTCACTAATGTGGAAATGGTTTTCTATGATTCTGTTTATTACAAAAATCATTTTCTTTCTCAAATTTTATGCTCTCATTGCTTATGTTATTTTCTTATCTAATGATTTATATCTTATTAACTACTAATACCTATTCAATTACACAATATTATGATATTTTATTTCAATGGAATCAATTTTAAACATTATTTTCAAGTCATAAAATCCCAATGTTTATATTATGCTTATCTATCTTGGTTTGTTACTGTTAATGATCATCTGAGCTCACCCTTTATTATGTTTCCTTCCACCAGGTCTTGAATAAATATATTATATATGATATCTATAAGAAGTTTTCTAGTAATGAATATCATAGTGAGAGATGATGTAGTTTAACTATGTATTATTTGTTTGTATTTCCATGTTTCCAATATCACTTAACACTTATGGTCCTTAGGTGTAATTTGGTGTAATGTAATGAACATTCATCATAAACGATGTAACATAAATATATATATATATATATATGATATGCCTACGTTTCTACAGTTCTCTTTATATAAAAGGTTTATTCAGACTTTAGAAACTATTATTTAAAAAAAATATTGATATAAATAGGGATCTTTCTAATGTTATATGATGGTATGTCTCTACCAAACCAACAATGAGGTCAAACATGATGGTATTTTATCATGATTATGTGTAATTAAGGAGAAAATTATGGAAATAAAACTATTTTTATTTGAGGATGAATGTATTTTATTAGAAAATAATAAATGGTGCTGGTAGCCTTAATAGTTTATCTTATCTTTTATTTTAATGTAATTATGGGATATTTCAATTACAAAAATATTCTATTTATAATTTTTTTGAAAAAGGATAAAATACAGCCTGGGTGATAATCTATTTCATCTAGTAAGGCTATTGGACTTGATCCCACAACCGAAGGACGATATGGGCAACAAATCTTACCAAAATACCCTATAAAATATTAATTCTTCTAGGATAACAGAAAAATATATATTTCTATGTACTTTTATGGATGAATAGTAAATCGTCAAGGAATGGAAATGATACAAGGGTCTAACAGGTTTGTAAAAACAAATTCAATGTCAAAATGATGATGGTAAAACATCATTATCGATTATTATAGTTAGACTCTGAATAACGTCTTACCGAAATAATTATATATGGGTTATAGTCGACCACCTTACTATGTGTGTACACTTCATTGCAATCATATATGACTTATTTCTATATAAGAATTCCATGATATAAATTAATTAAGTTGTGAGGTATAAAGAAGTAAAAAATTTAATTCTGTTTGATTGGGTTATGAGGTTTACCTTGAAGTTCTAGAGAAGTCTTCCTTAAGATCATGATATTGAGTAGAGTTTTATTACAATGTATTATCCTAAGATATGGTTTTAATCCGAGAGAATAATTCAATTCATATTCAATATGTTGTGATCTTTTTTCATTGGGTTTCAATGGTGTTTGGGATAAACATATTCCACTAAATGTGTTTTTTTATAATAATATATTTCACTCAAGAATTTAAATGTATCCTTATGAATACATAAAATAAATGAAATATAGGGATCTCATGTGATAGAATGATGTTGGATGGTGAAAAATATTGGGAATTGAGATAGATGCTGAAATTGACGAAAAGGTTAAAGTCATTCAGAAACACAATCAATTCATTGAGTTTATAGGAAATTTATGTTGTTAATATCCATTGTGATCTATAATTTAATTTTGGTGAAAATTTGTATTAAATAATCTCTATATGGAAGAATGTTATGATACTTGTGGAGAAAGAGAAACTATTTCCTTGGTATATCTTTCCCTTTGAAATTATTGACCATATCATGATTGTATCTTATCACTTAGTGCTTTCACAAAACCTCTCTCAAGAGAAAAATATATTCTATATATCTAATTTTTGGATGTACATACTTGACTATTTAGATGTACTGAACCTAGAGATTGTACTGTAAGAGAATGATATTTCTTATGAAGAAAAGATGATAGAGGTTTGGGATTGTACAGAGATATTTCAACAAAACATGAAAAGTCACATGGTCAATGTTTTCCGGTGAAACCATCATTTTATGGATGATATCTAGGAAATAGATGATATGATGTGGAATACATGTCCTAGTTTTTTTCTAGCGATGTTGGAATTTAATGTGAAAAATCATTTTAAGGGGTGTATAATGTAACATGGGGATTTTTTATTACTTTTCTAACGAAATTAAACATATTGGATATTTTTTATTACAGACAATAGTAATTTAATATTATCATACATGAAACAACAAGTTAATATTGTTCTACAAGCAACTCTACGTTATAATTCGTTACCCATGACACTAAGTTTTAGCAAAACCATGATATATTATTAATATAGTTAGTAAAACATGATAGTAATAAATTATAAATTATACCTAAAATGATGAGTAATAATAGCTACTTTATAAATATTAATAGTTTTATCAAACAAAACATGATGATAGTAAACAACATAATTTTTTATAATGTATTTGTTTGTAAAAAAATTACTATTATCTAGAAAATTTTTTATATTTCATTTTATGAATAGTAATAATATTTTTTAGATATGTATAAAATAAAATTGATTAATTAATCATCATTTTTTCAATCATATATCAAAATTATTTTAGGGAAAAATTATGAGATTTTTTTAAATAGTGTTTTATAAATGAATAGTGAAAATATTAAATTTTATTAGGAAATTATCATACTTATTAATATAATTATAAAGATAAATTATATTTTAAATTAGTTACAATTTTAAAATAGTTCTATTATACATCCATTAATACAATTTATTTCATTTTTTTCAATTTCATATAGAATTTAAAAATAATAACTCTCTAATCATTGAAACTTTTTCTCTTTAAAACCCACTTTCTCATATCATTTGTAGGTCTAGAATTAAATTAAATGATAGCACTTTTATAAATGGAATTTGAGACATGGATTTCATATTTCAAATTATTTTAATTTAAAACATCTAATAATGTCAAATAATTGTTTTTACAAAAATTAATTGTAAAAGCCATAAAAATTTGTTTAGCACAGTTAAGGTAAAAAATGGTTTATTAGAGGGATAAGATTAAATGAAAATGGGTGAATTGACCTATAAACTCTTCCAACACCAATAAGATTTAAATATTTAGACCATATTCCATATATGATATATAATGGTCTATTATTGAGTCCATTCTATATTAATATCCCTTATACAATTCTCGTATTTAAAAAAAGAAAAATGTAACACTCACCTAACTTATAAAAGGACACACCTCTCCTCTCTAATTCACACATTTAAAAAAATTGATCTGAAAATACCTATCTAAATCACTTCCAAACATCTCTCATTTTATTCTCTAATCCCTATTATTGACATAAATCCAACATAATATGGTTTTTTGAGCAATCCTATGAAGGATAAGAAAAGAAATATTTAATATTCATCAATGATCATTTTTTCTTTATTTTCTAGACCCCCTACTTCAATTTTTTTTATTACATAATAGTATAATTAATTCAGTATCTTCTATATACTAAGATGTTGTTATGTTAAATTAATTACCTACAACTATCTCTACTTCCATCTAATGGGTTACACAATTATCTTTCATTTGTACGTTGGACAACCGCCTCATGAATCAATGTCATTTGTTTTCCATTAGCACCTCTCATTGTTGGAAATCATTATTGATAAAAATTTTATATGTGATATTTATGATATTAATCTACTTATGATAATAGTATATCATGCATACCTTCATTCATTCAATTATATGGGAATATGGTAATTTATCTCATGTTTACAACATATAACCACCTCATGAAGCGATGGGATTAATCATTAAAAGTAGGAATGTTTATTATAGAGATAAAAAAATTCTCGAAAATGTAAACAATAGGAACATTCCTAGAGAATGGAAATAATATAAGATAACACCTTAGCCATGATGAATCCCACACACTCAGAAGTAATGGACTACAATCCTTAAATACAAAAATGTATTTTGTTTGAGTGTTTTTGGGGACCAGTAAATCTTCCACCTTCTTTCTTTTTATCCTTTTGTGATGAGACTTGAACAGATCATTTTGTAGGCTCATGATTCTTTTGATGAGGTAGCTGACGAACCATGGGAATTTTATTTTATTGGGAATAAATTTTTGGATAATCATGGAATCAGTCACTATGGAATTCAAACAGTGGTCCCTATCCTATCAGATAATAAAACCATTGAGAATTTTATAGGCCTTTGTCCAATGGAAATCCACTTTTCTATAGATAGTAGAGAACACCAAAAAAATTAATCCCATTGGATCATGGATGACCCATACACCCCATATAATACCATTGATGAAGGGCCCATCAATATTTTTCTTCATACATTAGTTAGTAAGAATCTATATATCCCATGTTTAATAAATGCACACGTCATACATTGGGAAGGATGATGTTGTACCAGTAATTGGAGTTCTCAACAAGGTATACTTGACATAATTATTGATCATAAACCTTATATTAGATTTTATATTTTGGTATCTTTACTCTAATAACATACCATAGTTTAAGGATCCTTCATAACGAGATTTGTTCTATGTAGATGAAATGGTCCAACACCCTTCCTCTAAAAGTAGCCACCTAGAATTCTATTCAGTCTTATTGATCACAATAACAAAGAAACAATTAGAAATACAAATCATCAATTATACCAACATAATTTTTTAGGCAATATATTTATCCCATTCTTCTTATAACATGCCTACACAATCATTGTGTGAAAATAAGTGCACAGTAGTGTAATCCATGGGATCATAGAATAATGTTCATATTGAAGTAAGGAGGACACATTTACAGTTGTATTCTTTATCTGTTCGGACTTCAGGAGCCTTGATACAACATACCAGGAATAATTAATTTGGTTGGATATCCTAAAACGAAATTATTCCACCCAAATCATCTAGGAATGGAGTTCCGAAGGAGTTATCCCATATTGCATGGTATGGTTTTGAAGAAACGTTTTGGCTTGTGTGCATCTAAAAATAAATTTATCTGGCTCACTATTTAGGATAATTTAACTAAAGGTATGATGTCTAGGTGGGAAGAGTATGAAATGAATAAAATTGAGGAATCTTATTTCCATATAGAATGAAATGTTAGGAGTTAGAAAAAAAGGAAATCTCAATATAATATATGTACCTATATGATACCATAAATCGATGTCACTGAACCTTGTATTTTATCTTCAGTGTTGCTGGAGTTTATCAATATGGAAATGAATGATTATAAAAATCCATTATCTTAATCCATGTGTATCATTGATGGTTGAGCCTTATTGGGGTAAATAAACCTTTTCCACATGGATCTTCCCTTTTATTCCCCTAAAATTAACCAAGCATGGATGCTATTAATTTTTTCTTCAATGAAATTGAGATTAATACGCCTACCTCTGGTATTTTTACATCCTTTCCCATGTATCCTAGTGGTACGTAACCTCATCATGTGCATACTAGGTTAATTTATTCATGATTATATCCATCCTACCAATCATACTTCTCAAACACAAATGGTGGAAAAATATGCGATTGAATTGATGTGAGAACACAATTAATGAGTGTTATATGGAATCCTAATGAAAAAAACAGGTTCTCTAATTTAGAATATGAATATAATTATTTTTTAGAAGCCCATAAATGTGATGAATAAATAGCCTTATTGATGAAATCAAGGCCCCTTATTACTCCATATGAAAAACAATTCATTTACCCCTTGATATTCCATAATAATTTTATGTCTTTTCTCAGAGAATTGAGCTGAAATGTAGACCTCAATTTTATCACTGTTTATAATATTTCCACTACACTATTTTTACACCTAAATGATTTTATTTTGCTTCAAGATGGATCATGTATTCCCAATAATAAATATTGACATATAATTCACAATGAGACTATGAAAAATACTATTAATATTTGATTTCCACTGGAAAGGAATAATTCCATCATTGGACATTGTCCTTGTAGTATTTATGATTGGAGAATTTTGAACTAGGTTAAAGGTTATGTGAGAAATGGGATTTCCTATATGAGATTTGTGATTTTCCTAAAGAAGGAACACATCGTTCTCATTAGGGTAATGAGTTCCATGGTAAACTACAACATCTAATAAATAATTCACCATCTTTATTAGAGAAACCCATATTCGATGTCACGTTGATAAAAAAGAACAACTTCAGTCCATGGAACACATTATTCATATCAATCTAGAAAATGATGTTGGATCCCAAAGTTTTAAAATTGATGTCTCTGAACCATTTCTATGTTAGAGAGATAACAACATTGATTTATCTCTCTTTAATAAAACCATTTTTTTCACTGAAACCTAGTCATGGAAGTAGAATGAGAGTATTATATTAATAATTCTATCCAAAACCTTAATGGAAGAATTTACATACTTATGGTTCTAGTTTTCTTTAAATAATATCGGTAGTTCACTTTATGAATGATAACCACGGTTGTATCACAATATTACCTTGGGACTCTACCCCTAGGAGAAATATTCGATAATCTCAACAAACATCAATGTGAGTCATTCATTCAATACATATAAGTTAATAAAAATGGAATTCGTAGAAATATTTGACATATTTGACCTAAAATTTTTATTTTATTATTATATATCATTTTCTATTCTTCCTTTAAATACCTTGAGAAATTGGAAACTGTTTTTATTCATACATATGGCCTACCATCTCAATGAATGGTTTATTTAACTTTATATATCTATGTTTTATAGATTACTATAAATACATATATATTGACTATATATTATATTTATATCATGGTAAAAATTCTAGAGATTATAGAATAATGATCATTGAAAGGGTAAAAAAACTAACCGATGAAAAAATATATGAAAAACAATGTAGTTATTTCCCAAAACATGACATTAACATGTTATTGTTAATAAACAAGAAATAAAAGGTGATAATTAAATATTATATGGTATGATATATAAATATATGTATGTATTTTTATTTACTATATTTATAATAAACTAATATTTATTATAAATAATGTGAGAAGATGTATGACTGATGTTGACACTTATGGTAAGAGATTATATTATATATATTATTTCTTAGAGAAAAATGAAAATTCACCACTCATTTCTTTTTCTAAGTATATATGCATCCACATTGACATTTTATGTCTTGAATATTTATTTAAATAATATTTAAATTTAAATTTGATTTTATTCATTAATCAGGATAATTATTCAAAAGATTACTAAAGAGGTATGTGATTTATTTCTAAATCTTCTTTATTTGAGACACACATTTTGTTATGAGACAATATTATTGTATAAGGTGTATATACAGACTCTTTGAAATGTAATATTATGAATTTATTTATCCTCAAAAAAATCTAAGTTCCATTTTAAATTTTAAATTCATGGGGATTACGATGTAATGTTACTAAAGTGGTAATGATTTTGTGTTTCAATCTCATCAATTATTGGGATTGTTTATGATTTTGTTTCTCATGATAAAATATTATAATTTATATCCCAAGAAACACATGAATTTTCATCCCCTATATTTATTCGTGATATTTTCTAGTAATATATTTTTTTACACTTTGTAACATAAAATAATTGATAATTTTTTTTGAAGAAAATACGAATTTATTTCATTCTTTGCACAAAAATTCATTTTCTTCCAAAACAATGTTTTCTAGAAAATTAATCAAAAATTATTTACCATTATACATTACTCATAAAATACATTTTATAATTCATCTATTTTTTATTAAAAAATTTATATAATATTCACATGTTTTTAAAAAATGCATGTTTTATATTACAGAATATGTGAATGGAATATTACGATAAACATGTATGAAATGAAAAAACTAATGCTTTCATGACTATTATTTTCATTGAATAATCTATTATATGTTTTTAAAATTATTTCCAAATAAAAATATTTTCAAAATGGTTTATGTTTAATTTTTCTTCAAGAAATAAATATATTTTCCTCAAGAAATGTTTTTAATGATCTACCAAAACAATTTTCCATCAAATAGGACTTATGTTTAGGTAACCTATTCCTTACTTGGGATATTATATTGATATACCTTTTTTATTCGTCTCTATGTGGTCTATATTTATGGTGGAATGATGTTGACGAATCCTATTTTTTATCTAGGAGTTATACCATAATAAAATTATTATGAAAATAGAATCTTTTTCTACAAGAAATGATATTATTAAATGATAAAATGATTATGTAAATTTTCACTTTTCCATAGGTTTTGAAATGGTTCAATGTTTATGAATCACATTTAAATTAATCTGTTGTTATAATATTAATGTTTTGTGATCTTGTATCCCATGTAAATATGGTTTTCAATATGAGATGAATGTAACAAATATCTCCCTCCAATTCATTAGATAATGATTTATATATCATAAGATAGAAATGAGTTTAATGAGGAGTGAACCTAGTTTAGTAAAGGGCATTGACTTATTTCATGGTCTAAACAATTTAACCCATTACATTAGAATGGTTTTGATATTTAGCCCATATTACTTTGAGAGACTTAGAAACGAGCCTTCACTAATATTTAAATGATTTTTCTACTTATGTGTATGGAAAAAATCTATTTCTTATACTATTGTTATTCTCTCATGGATAATGTTCTTTTATTACTTTATGATTCATGTTGTATAAACTACCAATCTTTATTATACGGCACAATATTACTATATTTGATTTGTATGGTATGATTTTAAATCAGAGAATCGATTTCTAATACCCTTATGTTCATGTTATTCTTATGTATCTCCCATTGTTTCCCTTACTAAGAATATGAGATCACACTTTATAATGTTTCCAACACCTAAGATATGAATAAATTTATTAGGTATTATTGTTTAAAAATGGTTACAATTATGAGTATTATATTGGGATGTGATTTGAGTTACCTATGGACAAGTTGTTTGTGGTTCATGTTTCCAAAACACTGAACTGTTACATTACTCAGCTATTTGTATATGTAATGTAACAAATATTCATAGAAAATGGTGTAATGTCTATGTATGATAATCCTGGATCACTATAATGTAATATAATCCCTTTATCAGTATATCACTTCATGAAGGGTGAAATATTCTGTCATCATCTTATATGCTTGATTTATCGTTCATTAACAATATTATGTGAACTCCTTAATGAAGTATCATGGAAAATGGATTTAATATAAGGGTTATTTTTTTAATAAAATGTAAATATATATATTCTTACATCAACTCAAAAGGTATATATCAATTATTAAATTTTTAAAACAATTCCATGTCACTTATGGAACTCCCAATGTATGATACCTCCCTATGAGAATATGTTATTGATTATCTCATCCAGACATAAAAGTACCCAATTCATGAAATAAGATAATAATAATGTCAATAATAATGACCAATACATATGTCCATAGATATAAATATCCATCAATACATATAGTATGATGAATTTGTATTAGATGTTCTTTCTTAATATCATTACTTCTGTGAGATTACCATGTGAGAACATCAATAGAATAAGTCCAAATGTCTTATGTTACCCCAACACATAGATTTAAGTAACTATATTTATCTTTTCAGATTTATGTTATCAAGAAAATATGAAATGTTTTTTAAAATATTTTCATAAAATCTCTATATTATTAGTATAAAGGTTAAGTAATACAACATTGTTGATAAAAAACACTCTAAATGCAATGTAAACATAATAATACATTGAAGAAAAATCATCACGTGATAATATGATTATTAATATTTTGGTTATAAATTTTAAAAATTCATTTTTTGCTGTGGAACTAACTCTTAAAATTCATAATAACTTCCAAATTTACAGATGATCCCAGAGGTCACATTGAAGATAATACCAATTTTGATTTTTAGACTAATGTGACAAGTCTATGTGTAAAAATATTTATTGAAACTATTTTCATTTTATTTACATTCATATTTAATGAGGATATTTAATTACATTATTTATATAAATTACAAGGGGGATGGGTTTATTCTCTTTTAAATTATTTGATATCAACCGTATAGGAATAAACTCATTAAATATTTTTATCTAAGAGAGTTACACAGTTTTACTTATTTAATAGGTTCTAATGATTTAATTATTATCGTATCTTCCATAATTTTTCATTAAGGTTATTAGAATCAATTTTATTAATAAATTATCCCACTAAGAAATTATTGATATGTAATATTTTATGGAAACCTAAATAGGATTGTATTCGACAATTCATGTCTTATCTTAATATTCTAATGTTTTTAAAGGTATTTTGAATTTATATATTTTTAATCATTCAATATTTATTAATTATGATATTGGATAGGTTGTATTGTAATTTCCATTGTGTTTATAGTTTCAATATCATTACAAATCCCATAGAGTTGTATCTGATTGAAGTTTAAAGATTAACTAATTCCTGTGATGTCTCATACATGAACACATGATGAATTATAGTTCACTACACAATTAAATCATAATAAATTAAATGATTTACATATCAAAAAGAGTTTCTGAAATGGGTAAAAAAATAATTTCATATGAGATTTATGTAAAATATTATCATATAAGGGAAATAATCCCACTTATCCTAAGGCAATATAAATAATACACATTACAAACGAAAAAAGCATAAAAATTCCAATATATAATATTGACTTTTTTATCACTCCATTTAAATCTCATTGATATACCTATTTAATCACATATAATTATTTCCTCATGTTATACTTTGAATATTCCCTTTTGGGATTTATATACCAAAATTTTCTTATGCACGTTCTCGGGTTTTCTCATATAGTTTTAGAATATACAAGGAATATAATTTTATGATTTAGAGTTTCTAAATAAGTTTTTTTTATCAATGTTTTAATTTAATTTTTCATGTACTTAATTTTCCAAATATTCCATTTTTCACGATCCCATAGGGTTATACTATTAGTAATTTTTTGTAATAAAGAATGAAATAAAGTTTATTAAAGATTTCGGTGCTCAAATAAAATAATTAGGAGTCTTATGGAAACAAATATATGTTTAGTAGTTCTGATTATCTTTAATTGGAGAACAATAATATAATTTTATTTATCTTAATTATCATTGATATTGTATTAATCCATATTATTGATTTGATTTCAATTAACAGTGATTTTTTTTATTGAAAATAGAATAAAAGTATGATTTAGGAAGGTGAAGTGGAATCACTTTCCATTATAAGATATCTTCATCATCTAAATCTTGTCCAGATCCTCCCCAAGTAGATTGATGTAATGAAATTAAATGTATAGATGAAGATCTTGTGTATCCTTTAGATAAATAAGATAATCTAAGAATGAAGTCACCATCATGTAATTCTAGAGACCCTCATAAAATTGAATTATATGGGTAGTGTAGTAAATTTGATGTTTTCTTGAATGATGATTCTTTTATAGGAAATATTACCTCCATTGTTAGAATATCAATTATCCCTTAAAATAAAATTATAGTTAATGAATGACATACACCAATGAGAATATATGAGATTGAATGATTCATTGGTTTAAAATGTCACTATTATTTGTTTTTCATGATTTTTTCAAATTGCACAACCCATTTATCAAGTTAGTATATGAAGGGGTTAAATTCTAATGTCCAGTGGAATATGGGGTAAATTTTAAAGGCTTATAAGGATATTGATTAATGAAATTGAATTAACTTTACAATAATTTTAGGGTGTATTTAAAATTTTTAGTTCTTCGTTGATGAATATACATGGGTGTGCCTTTATCCAGAATGATAGAGTAATTTTCAATGCATCTATGAAGTTAAAATTAAAGGAACTTAATTGTCCAAATCATGAACTAGAGTAAGTACCCATAAACATTTCATGAAAATTAGGGAGACTATTTATAATAGGGAAATATATAATGTATATACAAACTATAATAGACTAATGCATATACTATCTAAAAAATAGATCAACCTATGGTAAATATGATGGTTGTAGCTACTTAATGACTGTGATTTCTCGATACACTAACACCCCCAAAAAGTAAAATATTATTGTTTATTTATTTAGTATGAGGATCCATGGAGGTATGAACCTGATGGGGATCAATAAGGATTTTATATAAGAATATATTTTAAATATAAATATGGAGATTTTTAAGAATTGGAACCATCATTTATTTTTTATGAAATTATAAACAATCCTTTCTAGAAAGGATTGGTAAGTCCAATAAAGATAATTTGTAAATTCAATGAAAAATTAATGTAGTGAATTATTGGAAATCGATAGACTACATTTATAGAGGAGAAATGTAAATGTTTGGAAAGAGTTTATATTTTACATGCATACCAGAGTTAAAAAGGGAATATTTAGATGAACCATATTGTTAAAAATTATCTACACACCCTAGTTGTAAAAATATATAGGGATATAACAGAACATTTCTTGGTGGATAATGTGAAATGGTAAATTTAAGACTTTTTGTCTAGAATTTTATAACTCCAAAAGGTTAAGGAAAAAAGGGAATACCACAAGGGAGCCTTGCAACCACAACCTATACATATTTGGAAGTGGGATAATATTTTAATGGAATTTTTCTCTAGGATCTCAAAGAATCACAAGAAGAATGATTCTATGTGGGTAATCATTGATTTTATAACTAAATATAATCCTTGGATAGAAATAATGGAGGGTGTACCACTGATCAACTTACTTATCTTATATATCAATTAATCCATAAGGATTCATGAGGCACGACTGCCGATTTTATCTGATCATGGATATTGTTTAACATCAAAATTCTATATATGACTTCCAAGGGTTCATAACCCTACGACATATTTATGAACTTCATATCATCCCAAAAAAATGGGCTGTTTTAATGGATTATCAATACATTGGGAGGTATTTTTAGATTGAATTCTATTAACATCCAATCATCTTTTCCTTATAATCTTATATTTTTGAAAATTTTAATGAATAATTGAATACATTAGTGTGAAAAAATAGAAATATTTGAAGAATTGTATGACATGTTTCATACTCCAACCAATTTAGAAGAATTAAATGAATAAAAGTTTGCTAGACCAGAGCTTCTACAGGAGTAAATACTTGAAGTACTTTTTATTCAAGATAAAAGTAAATAATATCAACAAAATCAAAATAACTATGTTGATAATCAATGTAATAACAAAGAATTTCATGTTAGGGATCCTTAAATATTTATAGATAACCTGGAATGTGGGCATAATGAATTTTTAAAAATGGAAATCCCATCCCAATGTATATTGGGCCTTTGGATGTACAAGAATAAATTGGTGTTGTAGCTTACCGATTGTTAATTCCACCCAACCATAGAAAAGTAAGAAATGTATTCCATGTTTCTTTTGTAATGAGATGAATATTGGATCCAATTAATTTTTTCACATCTAAGGGAAAATATGTGGAACCTAATTTTTCTTATAATGTGGTGCATGACAAGATTTTTAAAACTAGAGAAAAATTATTGTGGAATCAAAAAATTTTTTTTGTGAATGTCCGTTAGATAAATCAAAATGTATAAGAGGAATCATGGGATCCTAAAGAATATATAAATATGGAGCACATAGGTTTTTTTTCAAAAGTTTATATATACCCTAATTTCAAGAATGCAATTATTTTGGGGGAGAATGTATCACATATGAATCTACTATAGTAATTAATTGCTATATGTAGAACAATCACACAATAAAACGATTAAAGATCCATTATTAAATAAATATTAATTATTTTTCTTTAATAACTCGAAAATAAAACATAATCATAATTTTTTAATTCATTATAATGAAATTATATTACAATAATTTTTGTAGGAAATGGTTTGATTTTAGTCAAAAAAATTATTTTCATGTAATGTATAACTAGTATGACCATTATATATTATAAGAATGAAATAAAATTTTATAAAAAACCAGAAATAAAATTTTAATTTAATAAAGAAAAATTTGGATATTAAGATATTCATTGAATGAATAAATCTAATGTCAAAAATTTTAAGAACTAATAAAAATATTACTTGAAAACAGTTTTTGTTCATTTTTTTGAATAGATTATCATCAAGGAAATTTTGTATTATGATTTCCATGAAATTTTAATACCTATTTTTTTTAAATAAATCTATTTATGTAATTAAAATCATTACAAAATATAATAATTTTTTTATATAAATTTATATTTTAAAAACTTTATTTCTCTAAAACTAATTTTTATGCTATTAAGAGTAATTGTTTTAAATGCAAAACATCACCAAATTAGAAATTATATATTATTTTTTTGATATTTGAAATTATAGGTACTAAATTATGTCAAAAACTTTAATCATTATCATTATCATTAAAATTAATTATGAAGTTGAAACATTAATTATTGCGGTAAATGTAAAATGGGTAAACTTAGTAGAACTTTGTCTAAAAATACAAATACATTTAATAAATTATTTAAATTTTATGTTTCAGATTTTTCATAACCAAGAAATAGTTTACATAAAATTTTATAAATTTTATGGCCATTGGATCTTGAATAGGATCCTTATATTATTGAAAATGTAAGGGCTACCCCCAAATCTACCCTTTATGTGCTAAATAATGGGTAACATCCTCACAAATTCAAAATTAACTTATGATTAAAAATTATCATTTTAAATAAAGTTTTTTACTCTAATTATAGCTATTTCCCAAAAAACATAATCCACTATTAACTCATTATTACCCTATGGTCATAATATTCAAGGATACTTCTAAGGAAAATTCAGGTCCCTGGTAAGATCATTGTGAACTACATATGTTTCTTCTTAATTATCCTATTTAAAATTTATTCTATAGACACAATTATTATGATATAATTATCATTTATATGTAATAATGTTACTATATTAATGTTATTATCATTATTTATTCACATTACCTATCCATTAATAAAAAAATTGGGAATCATTGATTGTGTTGTCTACCACCTCCACAACATCGCATTTTTTTACTTCACCAAATTTATAGGTTTGGATATAAGGATTGTATTGAAGGATAAATATTATGTTTAATATATTAAAAATTTTATATTATGGAAGAATATATAACTGATTAAAGGTATAACAAATGTTAATTTAATAATTCAAAAAAATATTCTAAGAAAATAAAATTTTATATAAATAGTATATAGTTTTAATAAACATTAATTGTCATTATAATTATTTCCAATTATAATATATCACACTATTAAAAATTAAATAAGTTAATTATTCTTTTGTTATAGACATTTTAAATAAATACAACAAGATAATCATTAACTAAATTAGGGTGTGTTCAAGATTGGGTCAGTTTTACTATCTATTAAAAGAATACGTTGAATTTCTAAAATGGATGACTTTGAAAATATTTTTTATACTATAACATTATATTAATTTGTAAATATTTATTTTCTACTTTTTTTTCATATTTCACCAATATCTAAATCATAAATTAATAAAACATTTTATGTTCATTAATAACCACCAAAACATGCTTATTCTTAACATCGTCCTAAAGGATATGGTTTAAAATACTCATGATAAGATTTTTAAATATAATTAATTATTATAAATAGTTCCAAAAAATTACATTAATGATCTTGTAATATTTTTTGTAATAATAATGAATTTCAACCCTACTACTATGAATATAGTACAAATGATCAAAACCATAAACACCATTATGGATGATAGAAATATCTATGTAGAAAATAAATATTTATAAAGATTATGAAAGACAATTGAAGTCATTAGAATTGTATATTTAATCATTATGATTGCTATTCCAATTATACATGATTTCAATGAATGTTTTTCGAATTTAGGTCATGATTCAAGGGTTTTATGTCCCATGTTCATCTCTTTGAGACATATGAAGTATCAAGCACCTAATTTCCTTTAAGTGGTCCATATAATTACTATTTGAATTTTATATTAAGAAATTTATTTATTAATGAAAATTTAAGATCATGTTTAATCCCTATCTTTCAAGAGGATATGATTTAATTGTACACAATTTATAAGTTCCATTTTATCATCCAAATTTTCATTCTATTGGACAATATTTATAATCAAAAACTATATTCTTTTGTGTGCTTCATACATTTCTATGCCTGATATTTTTCCATGTTACCCAATATATTTAATTTATTTAAATTCCAATATTTTCCCCCTCTTATATTCTTTTCCTTCAAGAGTTATGTTTTCCTTTGCGAAAATCTATCCTATGTTTTGGGAAATTAAAAGATTGTGCAATTTAATTGAAATGGGATCCATTCCATGATATGTGTTTGTAAAAATAGTCTTTCTACATGTGAAATAATGTGTAACCACCATAAAACTTTTTTTATGACATGTGGGCCTAATACACCATGACTTGAGAGATACTCGAAAAAAAAAATTCTGCGGATGAATATTTTCATTCACTTAATGAACAGGGATGAAGGATTTTTTCTAATTATTTATTTGGTCTCATACCAATGATAACTATTGAACCCAAATAGTATCATCAATAGATTACCCAACACATTGAATGTACCTTATCCGATATATTTAATTAACATGGGTTCTTCCTGTGACTTTGATGATAGCCAATGGATTCCAAGATGACTAAAGGATGTTCCCCCAGATATCCATGTCATCATATTAAACAGTAAGTGGAATATTTCCGTATATCTCAATATGTTGAATGTCATGATTTATTCATTATATGGTTCCTCAGTGAATGGTATGAATGTTATTGATATATATTATTTTTAATTCATATTATTTAATATGTTAGTTATTGTGGATAGAATTATATATCCCTTTAATGAATCAACTCATTTGATATGACAAATATTTATGATGTTTGGTCTATTCTTTCTATCATGATATGAATGTTTCATTGAATAAAACATTGACATAATTTATTTGATAGTTGGAATCATTAATTACATTAGTTTCATATTAATAATTATTATCATCTATTTTTTAATTCAATCTCATGGATATATCATGCACTACATTTCAGTTAGTTATGAATTCTTGTTTTTTATTGATTATTGTTATATACATTATTCCAGTTCTATGAAATGTAAGATTACAATGTATTCTATTAAATATTTAGAATATGATATCACCCATATTTTATCCCTCTACATGAGAATCCCAAAGGGTTTATATGTGTAATTTTCATGAATATGATCACATGAATATTCATGTCCTCATAATATGTTCATGTTGTATTTGATGTTTTGAAATGAATTTTTTACTTTTATATTGTCTTATAAGACTTCTAAATCATTCAATCCATAATGAATTCATATGCATAATATCATTAATGAAATGAATCTACTAGATCAGGATTTCTAGTTTCATTGATGTTACTTGGAAAAATTATAAAGTACTAGGGTGAGAAATGAAATACATTTCAATATGGAGGAGATAGTCTACACATACATACATGTGTCATTCTCATTTTCATAGTCCAAAAATATGGTTATAATTTGATTATATTTTCTAAAAAATAATATCTGAATATAATATTTATTCGTTAAATTCCTCCTTTATACTATCCCTATTTGTATGTTAAGATAAATAGATCGCATTACTTTGAGAGGTGATAGTATGCACATAACATACGAAACATTTATGTTTTTTAGATGATTGGGATGAGGGTAAAAAATAGATATTGAGTAAAAATAATAATATATATATAACTATGATACTAAATTAATTATGTCTATATGGATAGATTATATTCTAAAGGGGTACAAAAATAAAAATAAAAATAAAAATAAAAATAAAAAAAGGGTAATTGAGAATTTTAGCTTACTTCTTGGAAGAGATTCTCAAAAAAAGGTATTGTGTATTTTAGAGTTATAATTTTGAGAATAAAAAAATCTCAAGGAATATATTATTACGGTGGTAGTTATTTGTATATATTTATCTTTAATATAATAGGTTTGGTGTGTGTGGAGAAGTGGGGTGGGGGTTTCTCCTTTTATAGTGTAGGGGAGTGACATTTCATAAATATTAATGGAAAAGTCACTATTACAATGCCAAATGGATCAAATAATTCATTGTAATGGATTATCAGAATGCTAAATTTGAGTAATACTCAATTAAAATTTTAAAAACATGTTTTGAATTTATTTTGAAACTCTTTCTATTATATTTTTTTATTTTTAGTATTTTTAGTATTCACCATGGTAATTAATTTTATTACCTAAGTAATTTCATTTTAATGATTAAAAATACAATTTACCTTATTACATAATTTTTAACTAATGATAAAATATATGACACAATTATTTTTATAAAAGGTTAATATAATATAATTTTAATATTATCATATATAAAACACAAAAACTCTTTTTGAAAAAAAGTGTATTTTTTTCATCAAATTTGTTTTAAAATAAAATTATAAATGTTGTTGATTTATATGAAATGAATTAGTATATTATTAACTATATATGAATTACCTGTCTCTAAAATTAATGTAAAATAGAATTATAGCTTGTGAAAAATGTATTATAGTAACTGTTGAAAAAAAAAATTATTATAATAAAATATTACTTAATATTTATAAGGTTTTGAATGGGTATTCTAAATTCATATAGAAGAATTAAATTAATCATCATATTAATTAAGAAAATTTATATTCATCAAATTTGTTTGTAATTTTTTTTAATTATTATATAATGATACTGTCAAAACTCTGGGTATTAATTTAAGATATATTATTCAATACACTCTTGAGATATCAACCTCATTAAAAAAAATAAAAAAACATTCACCATAAGATAATTTCTTAATGAAAAATGAAAAAATGCAGTGATTTTTAAATATTTAATGCGCTAAAATTTTTTAATTTAATTTTTTAATATGAAACTCTAAAAAAAATTGATTATCTAAAAAATGTCATTTTAAAGTGTTCTTTATATTATTTCATATCAATTTATAATTTTATGAATGTTATCATATTAGTTAATATATAATAATATCTTAATTTGGTAAACTGGATTTTTTGGATATAATACAAAACATTTAAAAATTGTTATTTGTGAAATAATATACCTTTTTGTTATTAAATCATATTAATTAATCATCCACTAAATATAAATCATTTTAGTTGAATGAAATATTATTATTTTCTATGGGTTTTATTATTCTTATTATATTCATAATAATAATAATAATTTATTAATTTTTGGAACATTATAGTTCGGAGATGGAAGTATAGAAAGCTACTGAACATAGTAACAATTTAGTGAAAAAAATATATTCCAAATTTTGTGGATGTCACAAACATATTAAGACATCATCTCCATAAAAAAAATTAGAGGATTATTTCATGTTGTCTCCTCACTATTGACCACCATGTAGATAGATATTTGTTTTATAAAAAAATATCATCAGTTCTTGTTAGTTCCAAATAATCAATTCTATTCAGAATAAATGGATTCCAATAATAAATTTGTAGTAAATTTCATTACGTAGGAAACATGATATATTTCCAGAACAAATTTTTTTTTGAATGACATGACCCATTATGGTTGAGTCTTTTGTACCGATTTCTAATCAATCTCATATAGGAAAACACGTTTAATCTCACACAAGTCATTAATACTCTAAATGCCTCTTATATAAATTTTGAAATTCATATATATATATATATATATATTAAATTATATAATTCATTATCAAATTAATGTTTTGTGGAATTATAAATATATGATTCCTATATTTAATCTCATTTAGATTTGAAAAAAATAGATTAATATTATGTAGTTGCATGAATAACTTCATATTATTATGTCACCATTCATTAATTACGTGATCTTTATTCATACAACTTGATTTTTTTCTTACAAATCTAAAACATCTAAAATCCACAATATTCTATCTCTCATATAATATTATATTAAAAACCATAAGGAACATAAAATTTTTTTAATTTCAAAAAATCCAACATTAGGAACTATTGTAGTAACTATTACAAGATTTATATTTTGTATTTAATCAATTCATTCTCCTTGTAGAACCATCAAAGCTATCCAAATAGTATGTATCTGTTTGTAGTGATTATACCCAATTAAAAATGAAATTAAATAGGTTTCTCCCCTTATAGGATTAATCTCATCCATGAATTAAAGAAACTCTTCCATTTTTTATAATTGGGAAAATATTCATTGAAAATTTCTCTAACTCCATGCGAGTCGATACTCAGTTTAAGAAAAAATATAATATTTAAATTTTTATAATTTTTTACATATTATTCAGAGAAACCCTCTTTTCATATTAAAATTCCCAATAGATTATTTAACCCCTGCCGTTTTCACTAAAACACCTAAAAACGAACAATATCCATGTTAAGTATTACGTATAATGTGTGGAGGGGATTTCTAACATCATTAGCTTTGAGAAATTTTTAAAAATATTTTTTTTAATCAACAGTTATAAAAAAAAATTATAGCTATTTTTTTAATGATATTTTGGGCATTATTATGAGATCCAATAATATATAATTTCACGATGTATTTTTTACCTCATCCATCATAAAGTGAAAATATATAATAACATATTCCATGTAATAATTTTTTACACTATACATTGGTACCACTATGGTGCTCTTACAATCACACTAAGTCCTTATCAATTACCTTACCACAACACCAATATCTTCTAGTTAGAAATTCTTTTATATCAAATGTCTAATTTCTTTAGTAACTAAAATATATTATTCTATTGTTGTGATGAAGGATAAAATTTCCAACATGATACATATCAATCCAACAAAATATCTTCTAATTATAAAATTTCCATAAATTATGGATTTTTTATCCTTATAATATATATATTAGTTTTAAATACAAAAAAGACCCTAAATACCAATGAATGCATTATTTGGAAACTAATATGAAGTTTAATTTTCCTTGAAAATTAATATTTATCTACTTTAAATCAATGATATCCAATTCTAATGGACAAATATTAAATCATGGTGCCAATAAAATTTCATAAAATATATTTTTTATTGTTTTTGATATATATATTTTACTCCCAGTAATTCAATAATTAAATGATTATTCTACTCCCTTTGGGGTATTTTTCATTTCTAATTTTCATTAGAACCACAATCAGAGTATAAAATTATTTTATACCTTCCATTCCTAATTTATTTAACATATCACTTGGATATTTAATCTTGGAGAATAAAGTGGTTCCTCCCTTTTTAGGTACTTATATCCCAAATATATATATTATCTCTCCAGTCATAGAAATTCCAAATTATAAATTCAAGAATTTTCCAAACATAGATACATAATTATTTTTGTTCCGGTTAAATATGATATCATCCGCATAAAACATAAATGTTTTTTCTAAGAAAGGTATATACCAGAAGGGTGGGGTTGAATCTTGGTGGTTCAATATTTTCTCTTTAATCCTAAAAAATAATCTTGATAATATATAAGTAGCGAAAAAAATTACTTCACACTAAAGATGAAGTCATAATGAATGAAAATTTTATCTTTTCAATTTTTATTGGTCAATCCAAATTGAGAATATCAAAGGAAAATTAACTAATATTTTGATATTATACTGATATAATAATCACACTAAATTATAAAATTTCTAGAGTCCATACTGACCCTCTTGATTTACAAAATTCAAAAGATAGTTAACTCACTACTCTCAATCACCTAGGTAACACATTGACCCCCAAAGGATGGAAATAAGTACTCACCTTGTGCTATATTTTTTTGACCTCTAAATAATAATCATATATTTGACTACTGTGAGTATCATTTTTAGCTCTCTCTTTTCTTTGATTTCAATTAACTAGTCCAGAATTTCACATCTATGATATTACTTCCATTACATATATAAAAAATGTCTTACACATCCTTAATGTCTATTTATATTACATGGATATTTATATTCTCTTTATTGTTTAGAAATATATACCCTCTATTGTCAGAATTGTTCTCTCATTCCAATCGTATCATTCTGAATTTCTCAAAGTTGTTTTATGACTAATTATGTTAAAAGCATAATTTAAAAATATCAAAATATTAAAAATTTATTCTATTTTTTAGATTTTAACCATTATAGTAAATGGTAGGCACAAATTGAATCCTTCTACTTTCTTCAAAACATTGTTCCAAAGTATTAGAACATCCCATATTTAGGATAATTAAATGTGGTAGGTTTATCTAATTCACCATGGAATGAACTCCCCATTTCATTGAGTCCACAAATACTATAACCCTATTAATTTTTATATGATCATTTTATATGGAGAAATCCTACATTTTGGAATGGACACCCTCAAATCATAAGAACTATAAATATAAACATTATCCTTTTTGTTTCATGGTCATTCCTACCAAATCCAAATTTCTAAACTTAACCTTTTTTAATAATGGAAAAATCCCACGTAACAATGTAATCATAGTATCAAAATGACTAATGGTGTTACCCTCACACATGCTACAAAGGTTATATAAATGATACTTACAAAATGAGAAAATAAACCTCATCTTCAATAGTGATTTTTCATCAAATGAATCCTATATGAAGTATTTTTAGTTTTATATAACCTAATAATGGCACATATTTTCTAATATTGTGACTCTTACCTGCAATTTATGAAGAAATTTCTCTTAAATATCATAGGGAGTGACCCTTACAATTTCTTTTCTTTTCCATTTTTTAGGGATCGTCATTCACGGTGCAACCCATACTGTTATTACTTGAATTCTATTGTATTAATAGAACACCTAAATCTTATCCCAAAATCTTTAAATACTCTCATAGAATTGTAAATGACATTGTAGGCTCCTTCATAAGAACCTATAACAGAATAATCAATACACTCAACCAAAAAGTATACAATGGATTTTTTAATAATGTCCTTATTTAGGTTTTCTAAATAACTGTAAAATCCTTTAAAAATATATTATATTCAAATTGATCCAAAATAATATCAACTAAATTAATAATCATTAAAATAAAACAATATATTATACAATGCATAAGTTATTCCCAAATTATCAATTATAATATAACAATATTCGACATCATCATGTGAAACATTAGTTAAATGAAAGATTCTTTAGAGAAATAACTTCTTAAATTTTAATGATGTTTAATACATTTTAAAAACAATATTTTAGCCTTAAAGTATTTTCCAATTTATAAAACTATAGTATTATGATTCTAACCATCTTTTGATGGGAATTAATATACCCATCCATTTAAATTCAATTCATTTGTAACGTCCCTAAATTGGATCATGGATTGTTTCTATTCTGTTTCAACAATACCAAAGAGTTATTCTTTATAACATCATAATGGAGGGTAATAAAAACAAATAGAATATATAATAGATTCACCATATCTTTAAATGAATAATAATTTCCATGTGGAAGTGGAGATATCATCTACAAACTATCTAGTTGGAGGGAAAAGTTCTGATTACAACATCAAACCAAATCATCTAAAAATCAAATTTTTGTAGTGCCTCAGTAATGATTCCTTTGATCTAATCATATATTGACATATAAAACAACATTAAAATCCCTTCATCAACCTTATACAGGATAAATTGGTACATTTTCTCAATTTTGTTTCATCCAATAGTTGTAATGGATTTTTCTAATTTTGATGGAACTCATGTTATCACATCATATTGTTATAAAATATTTCACATCAACTCCACAAAACACTAAATTTTTAATCTTCCATAGAATCTGATTAAATTCATGAGAATTTTTTATGTATTTAGAAGGTATAATTATCTTATAAATTCATTTATTCATCTTACATGTCTGCAAAAAATGAAATCCACTAAGAAATAATGAACCACCAAATATTGTTTTGTGGTCATCAAATGAACCTTTTATATTTTAAGTAGTGTATCCCAATAACTCCTTATTTGAGATTCCCTATTAAAAAACATGAAATCATTTGTGTTATTAATTTAATATATATTTATTTTCAATTATATAATTTGGATTTAATTTTAAAAATTTAGGTTCTATGTTGCTTGAAATGTGGAAATTAAAAGGTTGGGTTATGTCACTATTCCTTAAAAAAGATCCCAATTATTTATCCTTTTCCCCTTACATCTAACCATATATATTACAAAATTTTAATATTTCCATCCATGTAGTATCCATTTTTTTAATTATATTTGAATATTCCCTTCTACATCACTTGAGAACTTATTTACAATTTTTTTTTGAGAATTTATTTTTTCATTCTCTCCTTGTATCTATTATAACCCAATATAAAATTATAAGCCACTAGTAATGGAAATATTGAATGTTTAAGTCATATATTCCCCAACAAGGCCATATTTAAAAGTGCATTTAATCAAAAAATTATTTCTTCGACTTATATAATCCTCTGTATTCTATGAATATTCAATTGACTAATATTGAGATTTTGGTCAAATCCACATTATTAGAAACAAAACTCTATAAGGTATTCATTATACCTAAAATACCATTCCCTTAGTGATTAAATATGAACATATAATGAATTATTCAATAAGATTACATTTTTACCATTTTATTCTATAATGAATTAATCTGGTACCACTTTGTACACCTCATCCTCAAAGACTCCATTATGGAAATAAGATTTGATATCATTATGGTAGACATTGAACTAAGTTTCCACCAACATAGCCACAAAATTGTAATTAGATTCTAAGATTCCTATATGTCAAAATTCCGCATCAACAGTAATGTCATGTATTTAGGAATAAACCTTACACACCATTAATTATTTCTTTCATGTAACTATTCACTCCCAATTAAATTTGTTATGAAAAACCAACTGAGTTCTAATGAGATTTTTTTTCCTTTGGAAATGGAATAATTTCCCAAGTTTTATTTTTTTAAACAAGAAAATTCTATTTATAATAGTATTAAATAAATTTTATTCATTGTTATCATATTTATAATAATTTGGATATTAATTGTTTAAGAGATAGGTTTTATATAAAGTATGTATCAGCTATGTTTTCTCTGTATCTATTTCATCATCAGGGATTTTTTCATCATTGGTTTCATCAATGTTTTATTTCATTCTTATAGAAAGAAACCCTATTTTAATTTATTCTTCATTGATATGTTTCTATAAGTTTACATCAACTCTATGTTATCCCTACATACTTATCAATCGATAATCACATTCCTTAAAGGATTTATCAATATTATGATGAATAACATGCTCACTAGAATGAGAATCATGTTTATTTTCTATTACAATGTCATATTAACATTCCATAATTATTCCAAGACATTTTATTAAACTGACAAGCCTTTATTTTGAAATAATATCCAGTAAGAATTTCATTTTCCAAATGATTATGATGATAGAAGCTTGTCTACTTATTGAGAATAAAATATATACTATTGAAAAATTGATAGTATATCAGTGAATTCTTCTTCCAATCCCACATCTAATATGGTGTATTCCCTTCACCCAAACACAATAAAATTTTAATGAAATTATAGATTTATGTAATTAATTTTTCCTATATACCTCTAATATACGATTATCAAGAATCATTTTCTGGGCCATTCTATTTATAATCTAGTTACTACCCTCATAAAATTTATTTTGTTAAGGAGTCCTTACTATTGAAACATGGTGTCGTATCCCCTAATTTTTGATAATTTCATCAACTTGAAGATGATTTAATTTTAAAACATTATTTGTTTTTAACTTATGAATTGTTATGTCAATTATTTTCCCTAAATATTTATGATAACATTAAATGAACCAAAATATTTTATATTTTTGAGATAATACCATCATCTATGAAATTATGTTGAAATAATTAATTTAAAAACTATGTATCTCTTTCAAAACATATATTTTATTGTTTTTTTCCAAACACATTTATGTGAACTAACTAAGCTAATATAATCACTGTAATTTCATTCTCCTATTATATATTTCTAATGATTTTACATTCTTGGAATGTTTCTCATTTGTGAGTATAATCTCTAGAGATTTTAGGGATTTCACATGATCCATCATTTTTTTAATAATCCACCAATGAATTTTAGATCAAGTGTCCTATCCTATTATGAATAAAACATATTATATTCTTCAGATAGAGTAAAATGTATCCTTTATCCCCAATGAGGTATATATTTCCTTTTTTATTCTTCCCTTTCATTACAATACATGAATCTCATTTTTAATAGAAATTATTCTTATTGTAATCCTTGTTATACTATGATTCCTATAATTTAATTAAAAATTGTGTGTTCGGACCGAGGCTTTCATACATTAACACATCTATGTACTTGATTTGTAATACACATGCTTTTATTCTCTAAATATTATGATATTCAACCTTTTATAATTACTAAAATGAATGAATCTATACTTTTTATCATTACATATATGAAAATATTTTTGTTTCCTATCAAATGGGACATATAATAGTTATCTAAAATAAATAATCTTGTGAAGTAAATTTCAATAAAAATATGTTTTACATATTTTTTTCTTCTAATACTATGGGTCTTAGGTCAATGTAAATAGTATCAATTCCATTAGTGGTGAATGTGAATCTTCTTCCTCTATATCCATTGTGCTACCCTCCTATCAAAATGTAATGATTTTGTTTCTTTTTCATCCTACTTGATGTTATTTTTAACTATGAAGATCTAATTTTCCGGATCACCCTTATAACACCTCTTTGTATAAATGATAAATAATTCCTGAATTTTTATTCATAATCTTCCAACTAAAAAAATTCCCACTAAAAATATATATTGTATAAAAATAAGTTTATCTATTTGATAGCCTATCTTAAAATTTGATGTCCCTTTTTCATAGGGAAAAATAGATTTTGTATTCCCTATCCTTATAAAACACAATATATGTTTTTTGTCTATTATATAATATCCTTATAGACACTCTAGTGTAATTTTATATCATTCATGAGTTAGGAAAATTAAAATTCATTCAGTTTTTCTTTTCTTATGGTTTTATATCAAACACTTCTAATTTTTTATTTACATCAAGACACTAAATATATATACAATTTTTACCACATCACTAGTGGGAATCATTCATGATTTCACATCAACTCTTTTTGTTCCTCCCTATGATACTTGGAATATAATACACTCATTATTCCTATTACCATAATGGGGTTTAAAACTCACACCTGATCAATTAACTTTTATCATATCAACATCACTTCACCTTCATTTTCCTTAATTATTTTACTTCATCCATTATTGTATTGGTCATGTCATTAATGATTTATTAAAAATCTTCAATTTTATTCTAATACTCAATAAACTTTTTATAGTATTTGCGTTTTTTATTTTAACCATTAAATATATTCCCTTAACTCATATTTTATTCATATTTTTATTTCATTTATAGTTTATTTTCATGTAATATGCCATTGGATATCTTCTATTTTCACCCCAAAAAACCAATTTCATCAAGAGTATATTTATTTTCACATTGAATTCAAATATTTCCTCGACATCGGTGTTTCCATCATCATTTTCATTTTATTAAAGAATGTTTGGGAAAAAAATATAACTTCCTCACTTTATTTTTTTCAATAATCCTTTACACTTATATTTCATATTATATAGATACTTATTTTGAAAATATATCATTATTTTGATGACTTATTTTTGAAAAATAATTATTTCATTTACATAATTCAATTATTTCTTATTGGTTAATTAATATTCAACAATATATCTATATTTCATTCAACAGTTTTAAAATTATATATTTTTATCTTAATTTGAGTAATATAAATTTCAAATTACCACTTATAAATAATCAACATTATGATACCTATAGGATATATAACCATTGAATATAATTAAAATGACCATATTAGTAATAGTAATCATTACAAAGCCCATACTTCATACATTTATATAGACTACCTAATTGATTCTTTCCTTCCACTCTCACTTTGATATTCATATTTCTTGTTTTCTATTATGATTACTGTGCTCTCATTTCACGGTGTTCTTCCACATTATAGGTTATTTCTATTTGTATTTATCACATTAGAAGTTAATCTTGGATATGTCTTTTCCATGATCTATTCTAATCCTTATTTTTGTATTATCCACTATTTATTTTTATTATTTTAATTTATGTACTTCATCCATGGTGAGAAATAATCCATGTTGTGAAGTACATAGTTTTATGTGCATTTATTTATGTCCCATAAATGAATGAATAATGTTTATATAGAGGGATCCATACATTGTATGGTATATTTTTATTATTAATTTTCAATGCCTTTAAACCAATTGAAAATCAGTTTGATAAATTATTGATATAGAGTTTAATAATAATAATAATACAAGTGGATACTAAAATCTATGGTATTATAGAGGTATCATACCTATCCTGGTCATGGGAATCAATGTCCAAATAGTTTGAAATGCATAGTTCATGGTCATAAGATCAGTCAAATCTATGTAGTTAAATGTCAAACAATAATGATGTGTTCCATCATGTATAGAATCATGCAAGTAAGACTATAATGTGACTAATTTGATACATCACAATTACAATATCATAACAATCAAATAAATCTCAAATACCACACAATACATGGTGGGTATGAGAAATAAGTGATATAAGATAAGTTGTATTGCATTGGAGCACACAATAGGGGATAGAGTGATCCTAATGCATTATTTTTTCTTTTTGATCAATATATGGTTACTAGATTTGAGAACATATATATGGGAATAACACATAGTAGAACGTCAATATAGGGTACTATTTTAAAAATGGGGAAATGATAAGAGATATAGCGGGGTATCCATATTAGTGCTTCCATTATGGAATTACTATACCATGAATGGTTTAAAAATATTTGACTGGGTAGGGAATACAAATTATTTTATCCCTAGGAATATTATTATTTAATCATTATCATTTTGTGGTGATGAAATCATCAATTGTAACTATCTAGGGTATTATAACTAAAATGGATTCCCCAATTAGGGATTTCATGGGACAAGAGTATAACTTGAACCTAATATGATTATGCATAAGATATCAATGATTATAGATAGTTATCAGTTTCCACCAAGCTCTAAGGATTACCTGTTTTGGACCAATGTTATCTAAGATGAGTTCTATGAACCATTAGCGGTCATCCCAGTGTCCTCATGAATTAGACCATCATTTTTAAGATAATACACAATCCATGTTTTTTATGTTGGTATGTATGAACTCATCGCATATATTGGGTGGATTTATGTGAAACAACATGGTTTATTTATTTTAAGACATTAAACTATTTTAAAAAACTATTCTGGGAGAATGGTGATGATTCCAAACAAGTTTTCAAGTCTCAGGCGGCTTGATATTGATATAAAAAAAATTAATATATTTCATAATAAGAGTGAGTTTTTTTAAAAAATCAATTAAATAAGTCATGGATATAGTATTATATCCAAAATATGATACAACTATAAAATCTAGAATATTGGTTTAAATGTACGAGTGAAAAAACTGTGGAGTGCATCATGTGCTTTTTTATATGCATGAACAAGGGTTAAATAAAAAATAAATAACATTATGGATAGTTTATTGTTTATTAGTTCCCCAAATCCTGATCTCTAATAAAAATATATGGTTATTGAAAAACCCAAGGGCTATATAGACCACCCATGGAATTTTAGGGAAGAGCATGGAAGAGAATTAGCGATAATCAGGATCAGAGATCAAAAATTGGAATATTGAACGATTCTCCAACTTCAACAGAGTTCATGAATGTCACCAATTTTGATAACACTGATATGTCCTTCATTATAAATTGATCTGAAATTGAGGTATGGTGTTGTTTTCCATTAGTTTTATTACTCGTTAGATAATCCCATGATGGAAAAAATCCACTAATAGATTGATTGAAGGGTACATCATGATTCAAAGATCAATTTAATCGTCTTGGGGTATTGTTAGTTGATAATATAATATTTTTGTTCATTATTCATTTTCCAAATATAATTTAATCATTTACAACCTAAACAGTATCCAATTATAGTTTCTCTAGTTATGTTTTGATGATTTATATAAAAATTCATCCCATGATATGTACTTGTATTACCTTTGTTGGAAGTTCACCCAATACATGGTAATCAAAAATTGTGTGATTGTTATTCAGTGAAACAGATCGATACCCCAGTATTGGTTTCACAATCATCTAAGTGATTAAGGCATAATAACGAAAATGTGTGATTACCTATGAAATTATACCATATTTGGAGTTCCCCATTTATTCTTTAGAATGAAACAAGAAAGGAGGTTCTATTTGATGTGAATCTCAATTATATGATGTTTTCAGAATATGTCTATTAGAGATGAAAATATTAGTCAAACCCAGTTCCACATTTTATGGGCATCATTGGTAAATGGATAGAAGTAGTGGTGGCCGAAAAAGAATATGTGCAATTGTCCTAGATTTCAAGAAAAACCCCTCCTATACATTATATACTTATACATTACACACATCTTATTTTGACCTAATTTGTGTTGTTGGGATTTACTATAAGGGAGAAATATTACAAGTCATGTGACATATGTCACACACTATATGACATAGTGCTGGAGGCTAGGTTTGTACCAAAGGTGTAAATGGGCATGGACATGCGAATTCACACAGTCTCTGTCAGAGTACATGGGTAGGGAATAGTACTCATACATGTATAGGCACATAGGAAAGGCCACATGACTCAAGCACGGCCCAAGGTACACTGGCACAACAAGATGTTCATATAAAAAAATTGTGGCATGTCGGGTGGCATTAGACCCCAACATGCTATGTATTCCAAGATGACACAATATGTATTTATAGAGTTACATGTCAAGTGATATGGTGAGAAACAAGAGACCCCGAGGTAGGGATGGCACATCATGCACCCCCCCCCCACATGTTGCGTACTCTATTTAGGTTAGTTTAAGTCCCTATAACTCTCCAGTTCAGACCAGTGTCAGTTGAGTGTGTTTTGTGGGTCTATTTCTAGGATGGTGTAATATGTTATTACATTATGAGTATTATATTTTCATCCCAAGTATGTTTTTAGTCATGGATAGAGATTTATATTTACCAATATGTTGTTATGGTGGGTTCTATTATAATTTATCCACCTTCCGTAGGTGGGGTTCAGGGATTCATTGTGACCATCATTCCCATGCCTATGATCCCCTACATAGCCATTTATTCATGATGGTGTTTCTAATGTCCCCCATATGTAATGCCCCGAAACCCAATTCTCGAGGCCGGTGTGTTATGTTAATAAATTAGAAGGATTAAAAATAATAATATCTCGATCGACCGAACAATTTAATAGTATTAGAAAATAGATTTCTTACATAAACATTACATTATAATTCAAATAAAAATGAAATATATATAATTCAATGATAATGCCATTATTCTCCTAGAATAACCCTACATATAAATCCTAAAATACTTTTTGGCATCCTGGGAATATAAAACATAAGTAATGGATGATCTCAGATTAATTATAAGATTAAAAAATACAACTGAAGCTTTAATAAAGAGGCATAAAATTTTGAGGCATGGTATAAAACTAATATAGAAGACTTTTAAACAGAATATTCATTATAAAATGGAAATAATAAATCAAATAATTCAATTTAACCATTTAATTTGATATTCTACTAGTCAAATAATCACATTTAATATCAATTTTTAATCACATAACTAGTGAATCCTTAATTTCATACATCATAACTACACCATCAAATCCTCGTGCTAAGACCATACATAAATAAGTGAAAACTCAAACTAGTTTCTCTCAGGAGACATGTCGAAGCATAGAGCAGTTATAGAGGTCACATGACATCAATTACTAAGTCCAATTAAATACTCATATTAAAATAGTGAATCATAAACAACATAATCATTAATTTATAAAAAATATTATACGAAATATGAATAATTAAACCATAAACCATTAATGTTAACTAAATAGTACAACCTCAATCAAAATTATCATGAACCATTCAATAAAATATGTAAAATGATATCACAATTCATTATCCTCAATTAAGAAGAATATCTAAAAAATGATTCGCTCATATATGAAAATATACTATCGAAATCATTAGAAAAATCTTGAGTGAAATACCCTCTTTTAATTGAATCCACTTATTCAAAACATCCACACTTATAAAAGAAGACATTTAAAAAGTGATTTTTGAATAAAATGTTCCCATTACACATCGATTCTTTAGAATAGAATTATTATTTTAAGACAATAATTTCCAATTAAATAAATCCTAAAAACCATTTTGAAAACATATACATTAATAAGAATGATTTAGAAGAATAAATAATTAAAACATTGAAATTTTTGTTTTTTTTATAGTGACCCTTAAATAAAACATTAAAATATTAACTTTGAAAAAATTTGAATTAAATATAAAATATACATTATTTTTTTATAATCCATTAAACACATAAAAATAAATATGTATGATAACATCAAGAATATTAAAATGGAGGTAAGATTAATTCTTTAAACATTAAAAGTGTCCCATACCACTTTTAAAAAATAAATAATAAACCCAAAATAATCAAATAAATCATTAAATACACTTACAATAATTTTATTCATGAAATAAAATATAATAGTGTACTATATACACAATATAAATCAAATAGGTACCAAACAAGGCCTATATCTCACAAAAATTAAAAGTGAGATGGAACTCCCTTACCTTAGGTTTGATACTCTTCGTAGGTGTCTCAAACTCTAGTATAGTTGTAATAAATATATTATTATCTAATAATTGAGTCGTAATAATTTTTTGATATCATATATGATTTATTTATGACATTATATTACCCATTTATTAATATTTTAATTGTTAATGAAAATTTCAGGTAATAATTTATTTGTTTATCATATATGTTCAGACTTTTTTTTTGTCATATTACATAGATAAGGATTTACATAATTACAGAATATATGAAATGATTTATATATCATATATATTTTTTATATTAATATATATATATATATATATATGAAATGGAAGATACCGTTCCTCGAGATGGTAGGCCGTACATATGCATGAACATTGTTTCAGGTTTCTTATCCTATTGAATGGAAGAATGTAAATAATTTTTATGTTTATATATATATATATATTATTCTAGTAGATTTGTTGTATCATATATTTCATACTTATTCAGTATATACATTTTTGTAATCATTATGAAATTGTTGTAAATAGAGGATGAATCTCAGCGCGTCGTCGAGACAGAAGGTCGTATTTACACACATGCAATGATGTCATTCAGTAATGTTAAAGGGTATAAAATTTCATTGAATATTATTTAAAATAAAACAATATAATGTAATATTTATTATTTAAATGCATTATATTCATCAACATGCCAATCTAAAAAATGTATATATGAAAACAGTTTATACCACGGTGTGGAGACGGTAAGATGTACATACACACATATAGTGATATAATTTTTAAAATGATTTGTAAAAGGAGAAATATTGTTGTCTCATAATCATAACAACATATTGAAGGACCCTAGGACACCCTGAGAGCAGAGGGGGGAATCCGGGGGTCAATTTTCCTTTTAAACTGACGGATCTTGTTCCCACGTTGGTAAGAACTAGTTTATCCTGTATAATGGATATCATAATAAATAAAACATTCACATGTAAAAAAGATGACACATCACTTTTTACTTGGTTCACCACTAAGGGATACATCCAAAAATCATACGCCGACAGCTTTTCGGTCGTACCAAATTCCACTATTCTTTACTAGTTATGGATTACAAAGGATTGGTAACAGTCACTCTTTCCCAGGCTCACTGCATTTACAACTATTCAGGGATAGCCTATTGTGTCCCTTGGGTCACTCCCGTTGACTCCGCCTAGCTCACTGCTTTTGGTGAAGTCCCAGCCAGTGTATAGATGTGAAGGTCTCTTCAACAGATTTGAGTTGAAGTATTTTCCTCTGGTTAGTATGAGACTCTGCTTGCATCAATGTTCGAAAATGGTACACTTGTACGCACTGAACCTCTGAACCAGATAACCGAAACATGCGAACATATTATACTGATGATTTCATGCAACACCAACCCTTTGCGTGAAATATCTCAATTTTTCACTAAATACTTAATTTTCGCACAGAAAATATTTGTCACAAGATCCTCCTTTACATGAAACATTACGCTCAACACCATTTTCGCGTAGCTTGGGTTATTTTGCAAAGTTCGGAGCTTTTTGTGCATCCTCAAATTTTTTTGCGAAATGTTTGCATTTTTCATGCAACTTCAATTTTTCACGCAACCTCAACCGTTTTCGCGCAACTCACTTTAAACGATCGTTTTACGCGCATCAACACTCAGATCTTCTCTAAGTCTCAAAATATATAGAATGAGGGGGTCACCTTTTATTTATAGGTGTTTCAGACCCCCTCTCGTAAAACCCATATTGTCATGAAAAACCTCTCATTCGGCGTGCAATACTTTTCGTAGAGGATTCGTTTTTCGTGCAACTCTCCCAATTTTTCGCACTTTTCATGCCTTTTCCATTTTTCGATGTTCTGATTCTGAAAAACTATATGCGTGAAAGAAATTGCTCCACTATTTTTTTCACCATGCTGTTTTTCACACACTACCCAGATATTTCCCTCACAGCCCATACTTTTCGTGCACGCCGCTGTTTTTCTGTGCACGCCCCTATTTTTCACTCAAGCCTCCTTTATTTTTCACCTCAGTTCCTTTTTGCACCCACTTCCTCTTTCCAACAACCTATGTCTTCATTTTCCGATTTTAAGGTCCAAAAAATTGGAAAATTCTAGGGCACTGCACTTCCTTCAATACTATTGTCCGCTTGAACTATATGATCAATTTACTGGCACATATTCTGAACATCAACTTTGGATTGAAAATAGACACAAACCATACTATAATTCATGCATAGAACACCCATGGTTCCAACAATATCCCCCTTTGGTTTTTTGGTAATCAATAAATAAATTCAATAGAGCACCAGCCACATGGAAGCCAAAAAATGAAATAATCAACACAACCAACACTCTAAGTCTATGTGAGAAATGATCGGTTCAGAAAACAAGAGGGGAAGCATGGATCTCGTGTTTTGGAATTCTCAATGACACCCAAGAAATTCTTACAATTCTCTTAAATTTTCATAGAAGCAGTACATGTTCAATGTATTCCTTCTTATCCTGTCACTGAAATCTCATCGTGATACCAAACATGTCCTTAATTTATTCCTTGTCCTGAATTTATTCTTTCTACCCCATTGGAAATAAACCCAAAGATCAGTATTTCCTCATAGAACATCTCAATACACCCCATGGATAGTATCTACCCAATAAACCTACATCATATCTAGAAAAAAGATTAAAAACAATTATCATAGCTCGGGAGAGGGGTATTTCGTAACCTCTTTATTCACTGGGAGGTGGCTGAACACCAAGGTTCAACCGATGCTTTTCAAACACAACCGCTAAGAGTGGATTGGTGAGGATATCAGCCACTTGCCTGTCAGTTACCACATGATCCATTTTAATCAAGCCTTGGTCATCATTGTCTTTGATAACGTGATACATGATTTCAATATGTTTTGTACAAGAATGATGAAAAAGATTCTTCGTATGATCAATGGTGTACCTGTTATCACAGTAAATTACCATTGTTTTCTTCAGATCATAACCATTTACTGTTATTTTTTGCTTCATCCATATAGTTGAGTTCATGCCTTTGTGGAAAAGATACACTCAGATTCAACAGTATTAAGAGAAGTAATTTCTTGTTTATTTCTCAACCGACCAACACATTTATTCCCAATATAGAATGCTCCACCACTGGTGGAATTTCTATCCACTACATCTCCAGCCCAATCAGAATCAGAAAATGTTGATAATTCACTGTCCCTACCTACAAAAATGTATAATCCACAATTGTGAGAACCTTTAATATACCTCAATATTCTTTTTACTACTATCATATCTTCCTCCTTTGGATTAATCTAAAAGCAGGCCGCTAGAAATGTTGCAAAGACAATATCTGGATGTCTCGCTATCAGGTATAGTAAGATCCCAATTATCCTCCTATACATGGTGGGGTCTACAGATGCCCTATCCTCATTCTTTCCATGTTTGGTTGCAACTACAATTGGAGTTGATATTGGTTTGGAGTCTTGCATATTAAACTTCTTCAACAGCTCTCTTGCATACTTTTCCTACGAAATGAAAGTGTAATCCTTCTTTTGAATCACCTGCATCCCCATGAAAGTTTCAAGCTCCCCAATCAAAGAAATTTCAAATTCTTTTTTCATGTGATTGGAAAATTAATCCACTGATTTTTCCCTGCTACTGCCAAATATAATGTCATCAATGTAGACTAGAACCTTGATCTGATCTTTTGGAGAATTATTCACATATAGATTGTGATATACTCCTCCACTTTTGAATTACGACTTCTTGACATAGGAGTCCAGCTGGGAATACCATGCTCACGGTGCCTACTTCAAAACATATATATCATTCTTTATTTTTCAAACCATTGTTTCACAAGTACCAAGAAGAAAACCCACTGGTTGTTCAATGTAGACAACTTCTTCGAGTACACTATTCAAAAATGCTATCTGGACATCAATTTGATATACTTTATATCCTCTTTGGAGTTCCATGGCATCAAATATACTGATTGAATCAAGTCTAGACACTAGTTTAAAGGTTTCTTCAACATCAACACCTTAAACATGGGAGTATCCTTTTACATACTAGTCATGCCTTGTTTCTAACAACACTTCCATGCTCATCAAACTTGTTCTTAAAGATCCATTTTCACTAATCACATTGTGACCTTCAGGTCTCTAAACAAGATACAATGTATGATTCTTTTCAATCAGATCTAACTCTTTATTCATCGTTGTCACCCATGATTCATCATTTGCAGCTTTTTCAAATGAGAATGGATCCACAACTAACAGAAATGATTATTGTGTGTTACTCCTCATCCTCCGTGTTTGTGTGGGTGCACTTCTGTCCAAAATTATGTTAGATGGATCAATCTCAGATCATCGATTTCACTTGTGTGGTTCAGTTTCATTCTCTCCAACCACAGTTTCTTCTTCATATTCTTCTTATATGTCAACATCATTATGTGACTGCTGAGTGTTTTTCACAACTTCTTCTATTTTTTTATTTGCATTTTCACCATGTTCACTTTAATCCTCACTTTTTATCACATCAGCATAAGAAATCCTTTAAGAATTTGTGGTTTTATCTTCCATGATCTTAACATCACTGCTTTCCACAATCTTTCCAAATTTCTTTTTGAAAAACTTTTATACTTTTCTGTTCATTGAGTATCCATGGAAAATTCCTTCATCTACAGTGTCACCATACTTCCCTTGATTTCCTTCTTTGTTCCTGATGAAACATTTACTTCCAAAAACATGAAAAAATTTCAAAGAGGGATTCCTTCCATGCCACAATTCAAATGGTGTGTTTGTCTCACCCATATAATGTCCTGTTCGATTTTGAATATACAGTGCAGCTTGAACATCCTCTCTCCATCAATTTCATGGAATAGAACTCTCAATCAGCATTGTTCATGCCATATAGTTCACCTGTCTATTTCTGCATTCAACAACTCAATTTTGTTGTAGAGTTCTCACTACTGCTACCTCATGTTGTATCCCATGTTTCTCTAGATAGTTTTCAAATTCAATGGATGTGTATTCACCTTCATTGTCAGATCGCAACACTTTGATTGTTTGTCCAGAATCATTCTCAACGATTTGCCGATATGTTTTCATGCAGTCAAGCACTTTCCATTTCCTGTGAATGACCATTACACATGAAATTATACTGTAATCATCAATGAAAAGGAAACAGTACCTTTCTCCATGAGTTCTGGAAACAGTAATTGGTCCACATATATCTGTATGAATTAGATAAAGAATATGACATGCCCTTTTCTTCTTTGGATGATATAAAATGCAGACCAGCTTCCAACGAATGCAAGAATCATAAGACTTTTCATGCTTATGCTTCAGGTTTGGAATGTCTATAACAATCATCAATTTTGATATTTTCTCCATGTCTTGTTGATTGATGTGTCTTAGTCTCCGATGCAACAAATTTTTTCTTCTTCAACAATCATGTAACAAACATTTTCTTTACTATCAACCTAATACAAGTTTCCTTCTGTTCTGCATCCCTTAAAAAGTGAATTTCATATCTTTCCCTTGATAGTGCAACCTTTTTTATTAAAATTGACTATAAGTCCAAAGTCACCAAGTTGACTCACACTGAGAAGATTATGACGTAGGCCATCTACATAAAGGACATCAGTCCTTTTTAACTATCCATTAGCTAATTCAGTAATTCCACTGCATTTGATTTTCAGAGCTCCATCATTACCAAATCATACTGTACTAGGAACCTTCATTTTGATATCTGTTAATTGTCCAACATTACCTGTCTTATGAGATGAACAAATACTATCCAGAATTCAGCTACTATTGCTTTTTGTATCTTTGAGGGACACCTCTGCAAGGTTGGGTTTCTCAATTTTCTTCCTTCCATTCCATGAGACATTGGATTGAGTATAGGGCATTGATGGCCATTTCAATTTTCTCATCTGTGTATATTGGTTCTCCATAATCGAAGTCTTCTTCGAGAGGAGAAAACCAGTTTGTAAGAGAAAAAATATATTGTTGATGAGATTTGGCTTGTCTCAAACTCTTGTATGAGGTATCCATGTCCCTTCTCTTCCTACAAGTAACATCATTATGAACAATGTTAGAACAAAAAAAACTATATCCATAGAAATTGTTTCATCTAAAAGAGTTAGGATATGAGTTTGTTCACCTCCATTGAACTCCCATGACTTTTCCTTTCAGATAGCTTCTTTCCACTTCACAATATGACATGGTATGGCCTAAATATCCACAGAAATGACACTTCATGAGAGGAAATGTCTTCTCACATCTGTTTATCCTCATTCCTTCTTCGGTGGGATAATAGTTTGAGGGGCCCTTTTTCAAAGAGGATCGAGTATAATCTTCTTTTCTTCTATTAGATTGAATTGTGGGTTTTTGTTTCATCACATCAGATGAATCTTCCACATCACCCACTTTTAGCTTGCCTTTATTTTGGTTACATTTATTTGCAGCATATGACGACTCTACCTCACAACCAATTCCACTATTTCCCATTCAGGCAGGTCTCTGATCATTGAAATTTTTTTCAACTTTACTAGAGACACATTTTTCTCTCTCCAATAGCTCAGCATCTGAAAACCATCCATACTATATTTTTATCCTTGGTTCTTTTGAAATTCAATCTTTTTCAAGTTTACTCCTAATATTAACAACTTCCTCTTCAAGACGCTCAGTAGTATTTGAATTTTCTGATACTCTGGGGGTGAGGTCATTGATGACCTTTTCATGCTCTTCAATTATCAACTTTAGATCCTCTACATCATCATTGATTTCAAGTATTTTAGACTATACTTTCACCAATTCTTCCAGTCGTTCAATTTTTTGCTTCAATTTGATCAACATATTCAGTTTATTCTTCTATAATTGATTTCCACTTATTGAAACTCTTACATTTAATCTTGAGCTTACTAACATCGTCCTTATGTTGAAAATTATAATTGGAACTAGTCGTCAACTGATTTTCTCCACCAGCATCTTCTAAATTTTCAACAGTGGCCATCATCGAAGCATGGTTCGCAGTTTTAAATTCTGGTTCTTCTTTATCCCAGAATTCATTATCATCTTCTTCCTCTTCACAGAAAAATATTTTCATTGGTACTTCCTTTCATTATTTGAAGTCTCCCACTTTAAAAAACCTTTTTTGAGGCATCTCAATGTTTTCAGCATCTATATTCTCATCATCGGTCATTCTTGAACACAGAGAGTTAATGTGACTAACTCTACCCCAACGAAAGCAAGCTAGAGGTAACTTCCCTTTGAATATCACTTTTCCCCTCTAGAAATTCTTCACAATGATAGAAAGAATATCTTTTTCCTCGTCATCTTCACCAATAATATATATAGATATTTTTAGTTTCTCAATGGCTTGAAATGCCAATTCCTTGCTCACACGAGTCGCAGTATATTCTGGTTTGACTGTCATTTCATATTCCACCAGGCTGGTTAGTAGATCATCCAGATAATGTTTATAAAGATATCTTTCATCAAGGGATGAATCCTTTTCAATGTAGTGGGGTGGAATTCTTCTCAATATTTTCGTCACAATGTCAACGTTATTAATTTCTTTACCTAGACCCCTAATTTTTCCAACCACTTCAGTAATTAGATTGGAGAAGGAGTCTACATTCCCATCAGGATGAATCTTAATATCATGGAACCTATTGTGCAAGACTTGTAGTTTTTACAACTTCACTTTTCTATCTCCTTCATAAATATTTTCAAGTTTATCCTACATGGACTTTGTTGAGGAGAAATTCATCACTTTTAGGTATATCTGGTTAGAAAGTGCTACGGTGAGAGCATTATGTGCTTTAGCATCTACCTCAAGAATTTTCCTATCTACATCAGTCATAGACAACCCTATTGGATCAGTAATATGTATACCTTGCATAGTGGAAAATAGAACATACATTCCAAGGGATCTTAGATGAGATCTCATTCTATTTTTAAAAATCTTATAATTACTTCCATCAAGGAGGGGAACTCCCCTAACATAGGATGAATTTTACATTGCGGTATAAGATAGATAAATCAATAGCAACCTCCCATCTGATATCACTTGAAGGACCCAGGACACCCTGAGAGGGGAGGGATGAATCAAGATATCAACTTTTTCTTTTAAACTGACCGATCTTGTTCCCACATTGGTAGGAACTATTTTAACCTGTATGATGGATATGAGAATAAATAAAACATTCACAAGTAAAGATATGACACAACACTTTTTACATGGTTCTTCACTAAGGGATACGTCCAAGGAGCTTGCGCCGACATGTTGTCGGTTGTACCAAATTTCACTATTCTTCTCTAGTTGAGGATTTCAAAGGTTTGGGAACAGTCACTCTATCCTAGGCTCATTGCCTTTATAACTATTTAGGGATAGCCTATAAGAACCCAGATCATCTTCTTCAGGTATGTCCTTATTTTTCTAGAGTTTTTGAGAAAATATGAGTTTCTATATATTTTTTAAGTACATGCCGTGTACTCCCTTGCTGCACCAGGCCGTGTGTTGGCCGTGTCCGGGACACACAGACGGTGTGTAGGGGTGAAGTGGAGGCCGCTTAAAGCGGTGTATAGAAAAGTAGAGTACACGTAGTGTACTCAATAAGTACATGTCGTGTTTTTTTTTTCATTAAATGGACTGCGGTCGCGCCTAATCGACGAAAACGTCTTCTTCTCCAGGTTCATCGACCGAGAGCAACCCATACGACCGCGAACATCCTCCGAGCCCCCAAGCCTATGTCTGTTTGCCGAATCGATCACCATCGATTGCGTTGGAACCATAGCGGTGAGTTATTCCTTATCCTAGAGCCTTGTTTTCCAATTCCCCCTCTTTCTTATGTTACTATGGGTTGACGTTTTTTTTGCGTTTTCATAGATCTACAACGTTTTGAGGAGAATCAAGCCTCATGGTTCAAGTATATCGATCTCCTAGGATCGAGGTACATGGTTTGTGCCTCACCTTCCGATTTCTTTGAGTTTTATGTGCAAATTCCACCAATACCCGTGATGGGGTATTGTGTGTTTACATTTTTTCCCTTGTAGTTATTTTTCCTACCTTTCATGCATGCTTTTATAGAGGTAAATTGATCATGCTTGTGGATAATTGTTGTGAATGGATGTTTTTCCCATGCTTTGTTCTTGTTACGACCTTTGGGTCTTGTATACTTTGGTCGTTGTACCGGTTTCCATGCCTTGCATTCATAGGACGGAATGATGTTGTTAACATGCCGGTTGCCTGTAGACTATTTACCAAGTAGCTCTATAGGTGTACTTTGGATAGCCAAGTAGCTCTATTGGTGTACTCTAGTCTTATAGCAATAACATGCATTGACTGGCATGGGACCGCGAGAACCTGGTGCTATAGACTATAAGGGATAGACCGAGTGAGCTTCCCAGAGTGTCTAAGATATTATAGACTATATGGGGATAGACCGAGTGATCTTTCTCAAAGAGACTTGGACATTATAGACTACAGTGGATAGACTGAGTGAGCTTCATAGAGAGTCTTAGTTATTATAGACTACAGGAGGGTAGACCGGGTGAGCTTCCTCAGATATTATTTATCTTGTTTGAATATCTTTAAAACCTTTCCAGGATAGAGGAGGAATTGACCGAGTGAGCTTCCTCAGAGAGTCTGTGGTATACTTAAGGCTATAGAAGGATTCACTAAGTGAGCTTCCTCATAGAGTCACTAGACCTTGGGGCCAAGAGGGTTAGACTGCATTATCTCCCTCAAAGTGTCTCAAATCACCCTAGACTATAAGGGGAATTGATCGAGTGAGCTTCCCCAAAGAGTCTTATAAATTCATATGACCAAACCTAAGGGGTTAGGCTGAGTGTATTGCCCAGATGGTTGTGGTACTTCTTGGATATGACCAGAGGGGATGGATGCGAGTACTTCCCTTAGGGTTTCCTGCTTGTGTTACCTATTATTTCACCTCTGTTGTTGTTCTGTGGATTGATCACTCTGGTATATCATCCCGTTTACTACTTACAATTTACTGCCTATAATTGTTGCTACTATTACTTCTTATTGTACTGTCACCTTCCATATACTCACTGACGGTTATGCACAGATCTTCAGGTGGTTTCCTACTTGGATTTAGTCTCAGACCCTGTTTGGGTCATGATTTTGTGCACAAACAGACTATTTTGTTGCAGGTATAGACATGGTCAAGCACCCTTAGACTTCTGGTACTTGATTTCTAGGAGTAGGAGAGCATGGGATCAAGCTTAGGCTTGCAATGCTGAAGAGATATTTATCTTTTCATTTTTACTTGTTTGGAACTTTTTTCATTTCTAGCATTGTGAACTGTTTGGCTGTTTTCCTAGATATGTATCTTGAATCATTTCACATATACATATGTGCTCTGGTGGTTTATTGCTTTAGATTTCTTTTGTTTACTTGTACAGTGTTGTTGGATATTTACTTCATCCGCTATTGCATGTTTTATTTACTTCCACTGTGTACTCTCCCAATGAGGGCATAGTTTCGCCACTATCACACCCAAGGCCCTCGCTGATAGTCGGCAGCCTCTGGCATTTGGGGAAATGCGCTTGAGGCCATGTGACCAACCGGGTACGGAGCGCCCTTGGGTGGCTCTAGGAATCGGGACGTTATAAAGTGGTATTAGTGGGCTTATTTTCTCTTGATTTACTATTTGGAGCCTTTACCCAGGGATAGGACAGATACACTACTTGGTAATAAGCTAGGACCAGGAGTAGCTAACCCGTGTACATGGAAAATCCATACTACCTTGTTTATTTCAGTTTTTTGGTTTTGAGATTCTATGGTTGTTATGATTTTTCCTAGAGTGATTCACATGACTTGTGTTGTTATTTTGGTTGCTAATATGGTTCTATTTCTATCACAACCCGATGAGATGAGGGTATTCAATCTCATGCATCATATATGCACATGTTAAAAATCACATGTCATGCATTCTTGCCATTCCATCTAGGGTGCAGTAGCGATTTCATGTTGTTGTGATAAACTTTGTGTAGATTATGCATGCTGTTGTTATAGATGCTTTTATAGAATCTCTGCAATTTTATAAAGGACTATTTTTATTGTACTTTTCTTAAATGAACGCCATTTTTTGTTTCTTTAGGTGTTATGGGCCATCTTGAATTGGAAATTGGTGAATCATTGACCTATTTTTCCTTATATATGATTGTATTAGATGCCAAGATATGATTCATGGGGAGTATGGGCCCTCACGAATCGGAATTCGGCACCTCCATGCCTTGTTTTTCTGTGTTTCTGGGCTTCAATGTAGTTTCTGAGCTACTGCCCAGAAAAACCCAGAATACACGGCATGTACTTTAAGACTACAAGCCATGTACTTTCAGACCGTGTCACTGACTGTGTGAGCAGGAACACGGGGTTGAGGAAATGTCTTTAGGAACACGCCACGTAAAGTAGGTGCACACCGTGTGGTATAGATCTGTGTACCTGGCCGTTTCACTAAAAACACGGGCTGGGTAAGGTCGAGTAGAATGCGTAGTGTTGTTAAAGAACACGCCGTGTAATCTTGTTCCAGATACCCAGCCATTTCACGAACAACATGGGTCGGTATTATCTTCTCTTATACACGCCATGTTTGTTAGGAACACGCCATGTAAGGGTCAGCCCTGTAGCCGGCTATGTAACTAACCACACGGGTTGCTGAAACCTAGTCTACAAAACGCCATGTCCACAGGGAACATGCCGTGTAGTCTCAGTTTAAGAAGACCATGTGGGTTAGCCGTGTAATGAGACTCGGGCATGGGAATATAGTTCAAGTACATGCCGTGTGTGGGGACAACACGCTGTGTAGTTGGGGTGTTACATGACAAGAGGTGGCAGGAGTACACACCCATGTCTTGGGATTAAGTGAACACGCCATGTAGTTTTTATACACGTCGTGTATTCATGTTTTTTAAACTTGAATGTTTCCTTCTTCTATTCTCGTCTTGTACTCTAGTGTTCTCAGTCTTTGATAATCTTGATCTAAGGTGTGCTTTTGATCATTCAGAACTATGCCTCCGAGACATCCTATGGTTGTACATCAGTTGCCAGACTATGATCAGACACCGGATACGGTCGACCAGGGACCTCTTGCAGGCCCCCCTGCTATGCCAACCTTGGCACCAGTAGTTATACCCATCGCAGGAGACGATGCACAATTCAGGGAGGATTTATTGAGGATGATGCAGACATTTCAGGGAGCGCTGCCTCCTAACACGTCGATGGCTGAATTGATGTGGGTCTTTCAGCAGTAGAATCCTCCTAATTTCTCAAGGAATGGAGGATCCCAGGCTATAGGGTCATGGTTAGAGGCCACACTGAAGATCTTTGAGCATCTGGAGATACCCTCAAAGAAAAGGGTGAAGCTGGCTACTTATTTTCTCCGACACACCGCCAAGAGGTGGTGGGAGGTGGTCTCGCAGTCGGGTGCCAGAAGAGTATGTCTTGGGATGCATTTCGCCACACCTTCTATGACTACTTTTACCCAGAGACCTTGAGGGATAACTGAGCCTGAGAGTTTATGAGTCTGCAATATGGTACTCTTTCTGTATGGAGTACTCGTCTCGCTTTATCGAGCTGCAGTGCTTCAAACCGATCCCAGAAGGTGCTCAGTTTTTCCTTGCTAGGAAGTTTGAGGATGGTCTCAGGAAGAGGATCCATTCCCAGGTGAATATCTTAATGTTGACTTCAGTATCCTCTATCATTAACCACGTGCTAATCCCTAAGCCCATCCTGAGGGCTTCTGGAGCAGTGAGCCAAGGCGGTTCGACATCCAGAGCTAGTGTTCCTCCTATGGATAGTAGGAAGTATCGCAGAGAGTCTTTTCGAGGAGGTCAGAGCAGGCGTGATATATCTTCGGTCAGCCAGGTCGTATGCTACCAGTGTGGTTGGAGTGGGAATACTAGGCCCCAATGCCAGAGAGACCCGATGGAGTGTCGATCTTGCGGAAAGATGGGCCATCTTCATCGCTTTTGTCAGATCCTTTCACCTTCAGCTGGTTGTAGGGGTTCTTCTATGACACCGCGTTCAGGAGATTCTTAGCCAGTTTCTCACCAGTCTGGGAAATGGAGTTCTTCCAGCCATTCGGGCTGAGGTGGAGGTCGTGGCCGTGGTGTTCAGTCACCAGGTTACCAGCGACAACATAGTGGGCCAGCTCAGAGTGGTCAGCCAGGGGCCCAGGGCCACGGTACATGCCAGACCTTCATCGTCGAGCAGACCTATCAGGAGCAGGATACCGACCCTTCTACAGTTTGATGTATGATATTTTTACCCTCATTTTTATCTTCAGCCCTTTTTGGTATTGGTGCTTCGCATAGTTGTATCTCTATTTATGTTGTGGAGAGCCTTGGGCTCTGTATCTTTTCATCTGCTGACTTGTTGACTCTTGACATGCCATTGGGAACGAGGACATCTAACATACGTCAGTGCATAGAGTGCCCTCTTGAGGTTTTAGGGTGTCATTTCTTATGTGACCTATATGTCCTAGAGATGATGGGCTATGACATCATTCTCAGAATGGACTGGTTGGTTCCCTTCCAGGAAGTCGTCGATTGCTATCAACACAAGGTGAGTTTTGTGTCACCAAAGGGCGGATATTTCCTTCATAGAGGAGAGTGGGATGTCCAGGTGGGTAGGGCTGGACCAGAGCACCATGGTCTAGGAGGAGTTAGAGCCCAGATTTCATGTCTTTATCTGGATGACCAGGGGACTTCACAGTTATACTTTCCTCCAGTGGTGGATCGTTTCAGTGATGTCTTTCCAGAGGACTTTTTAGGTTTCCCTCCAGAGCGTGAGGTAGACTTCTCAATTGAGCTTGTGCCAGGAGCGGCATCGGTTTCCATTCCTCCTTATAGGATGGCTACAACTGAGTTGTAGGAGCTCAAGAAACAATTGGAGTAGTTGCAGGAAAAGGGTTTCATCTTACCCAGTAATTCTCCTTGGGGAACGCCTGTCCTGTTTTCAAAGAAAGAAGATTACACCCTTCGGATATTTGTGGATTATTGGATGCTAGCCTAGTTGTTGGTCAAAATCCTATATCCCTTTCTGAAGATCGATGACCTATTTGATTAGATTTGAGGATCCTAGATGTTCTTGAAAAATTATTTGAGGTTTGGTTATCATCATTTTCATATTAGACCATCATATATATCTCTTACAGCCTTCAAGAGCAGTTATGGTCTGTACGAGTATACAGTCATGTCGTTCAGTCTCACGAACGCGCCAATAGTTTTTATGGAACTGATGAACTGAGTGTTCCATCCGTGCCTAGATTCCATTGCAGTGGTTTTCGTGGATGACATCTTGGTCTACTCTCACACATGACACGACCATGACACACAACATGAGATCGTTCTGAGTACATTGAGAGAGCATCAGTTATATTCTAACCTCTCGAAATGCCACTTTTGGATGGATCATATTCACTTACTGGTTCATGTTATCTCAGAGACAAGAGTATCAGTGGACCCAGAGAAAGTGAGAGGTGTAGTTTCCTGGGAGCAGCCGAATAATTTCTCTGAGGTGTAGAGTTTTCTAGGGCTGGTTGGATACTACATGAATTTTATACATGACTTTTCACACCTAGAAGCACCACTGGCATGTCTGAACATGAAGGGGGTGAAGTTTTAATAGTAGGATTCTTGTGAGACAACCTTTCCGGAGATGAAGGGGAGGTTGATGTCAGCACTGATACTGGTCTTGCCAGAGCCTTTCAAGGGCTATACTAATTACTGTGATGCATCAGGTATCAGGTTGGGATCTGTGCTTATGCAGGGATATGGGGTCGTTGCTTACGGGTCTCGGCAGTGAAGGTCCCATGAGAGGAACTATCCGACGCACGATCTGGAGTTGGCGGCTATTGTTCATGCCTTACGCTGTTGTAGACACTAACTTATGGGATAGAACGTTGTGGTTTTCAATGACCACAAGCGTCTCTAGTATATCTTCACTCAGTAAGATCTAAATCTGAGACAACACAGGTGGGTCATGTCTCGTCAGTCTTTCGACTTCGATCTCTCTTATACGCCATGAAAGGGAAAGGAAGTGGCAGATGCGTTGAGCTGAAGAACTCAGATTCAGGCAGTTCAAGCTGATAGCAGTGAGTGGCAGCTTATGGCTATGTTCTCTAAGATACATCTGGAGGTTCACGATAGACATGGATAGACTTGCCTATCTTATATAGTTTTTACCTCTTCTATTCTTGATTGGGTACGGTTGAGGCAGCTATAAGCCTCAGAAGGCTTAGTCCTGCGGGAGAGTGTGTCAGGAGAGGACTCTCTTCCTCGACGAACAATGTGAGAGGATGAGATCTTGCATTTCCAGGGATGCGTGTGCGTGCAAGAAGATATACATGAGGAGTTGATGTTGGATTTTCATTCCTCAGTTTGGGCAGTTCATCATGGAGTCACTAAGATGTATCGTGATTTTCACAGCCAGTACTGTTGGCAAGGTATGAAGGGATATGTTTCTGGTTTTTCCATGAGATGTTCTACTTGTCAGCTGTTTAAATTAGAGCATCAGTGACCGACATGGCTGTTACAGTAGTTACACATTCCTGAGTGGAAGTGGAATGATGCCGCAATAGAACTCGTGACCGGGTTACCGAGGTCACCTCGATGGAGTGATGATGTTTGGGTTGTCGTCGACAGGCTTATGAAGGATGCTCACTTCTTGACGATCAATGATACCATCAACGTTGATAAGATGGGATGGTAGTACATATGAGAGATTGTATGTCTACATGTAGTTCCATGCTCCATTGTTTTAGACAGGGTTGTGCGCTTTATTTTTTGGTTCTGGTAGGGTGTTACGGAGGCTTTGGGTACATAGGTACTTTTGAGTACAACATACCATCCCCAGACTGATGTCCAGTCTGAGCGTACAATCCAGGTGCTTGAGGATATGTTCCAAGATTTTATTCTAGAATTTGGCTGTTCTTGGGAGATGGATATTCCTCTTGTGGAGTTTTCCTATAACAACAATTTACAGGTGACTATCCAGGTGGCGTCTTATGAGGATTTGTACGGTAGGCCATGTCGATCACCCTTATGCTGGATGGAGGCAAGAGAGGCAGATTTGCTAGGACCTCATATTGTTCAGGAGACCTCAGAGAAGATAGAGTTGATTCAGAAGAGGATGGCTACAGTATAGTCTCAGTAGAAGTCTTATGCTGATCAGCGGAGCCAACCTCTAGAGTTTGAGGTCGGGGATCAGGTTTTCCTGTGTGTCACATAGAGGTTGGGACACAAGAGGATTCAGAGACAGGGTAAGATTTCACTGTGGTAGGTCGGGCCATTTGAGGTGTTGGAGAGAGTTGGTCCAGTGGCCTATCGGTTGCAGTTACCGCAGAGGTACTGGGTTATTCACGACGTCTTCCACATTTCTCATCTCCGACGATACTATTCAGACCCATCTCATTTCTTTCAACCTGAGGAGGTTGAGCTTGAAGCAGATGCATCGTTTGAGGAGCCTCCCATCTGGATTATCGATCGCAGTATGAAGGTTATCTATGGACATTCTATTCATCTAGTATGGGTGATATGGAAACATGGGTGCGTGCAGGAAGAGACTTGGGAGAGGGATACTAATGTATGATCACAATGGCCAGAGCTTTTCAGGGTTTCTTCTTTTACTCCTTACTAGGGAAAATCGGGGACGAATTTTTTTACGAGTGGAATTTTGTAAAAACCTGAATCTTCTTTTTCAGGTATTTCCTTCTTTTCCTAGAATTTTTGAGAAAAGAGGAGTTTCTGGAAATTTTTTAAGTAAAAGTCGTGTACTTTATGAGTACACGTCGTGTACTCCCTTGCCATGGAAGCCCGTCTACTGGCCGTGTCCAGCCCACACACACGGTTTGTATGGGTGATGTGGAGGCCACATAAAGCAGAGTATGGAATAGTAGATTAAATTCCATGTAATCAAGAAGTACACGCCATGTATTTTTTTTTCATTAAATGGATAGGGGTCACGCGTAATTGACAAAAACATCTTCTTCTCCAGTTTCTTCGACTGAGAGTGACCCGTACAGCTGCAAACATCCTCTGAGCCTCCGATCCTCTGTCTGTTTTCCAAATCGACCGTCGTAGATTGCGTTGGAACCGCAGTGGTGATTTATTCCTTATCCTTGAGCCTTGTTTTCCAATTCCTCCTCTTTCTTATGATATCATGGGTTGAACATTTTGCGCGTTTTCATAGATCTACACCATTCTGAGGAGAATCAAGCCTCTTGGTTGAAGTATATTGATCTCCTAGGATTGTGTTAGGTGGTTTGTTCCTTATCTTTTGATATCTTTGAGTATTATGTGCAAATTCCACCAATACTCGTGACGGGGTATTGCATATTTACCTTTTTTCCCTTGTGGTTATTTTTCCTGCCTTGCTTGCATTATTGTGTAGTGGTAAATTGATTATTCTTGTGGATAAATTTTGTTCTGGGATATTTTTCCAATGATTTTTTCTTGTTACGACCTTTGGGTCTTGTTAGCCTTAGGTCGGTGTACTTTGGAAAGCCAAGTAGCTCTATTGGTGTACTCTGGCCTTATAGCATTAACATTCACTAACTGGCACGGGACTGCCAGAACTCGATTATATAGACTATAAGGGATAGACAAAGTGAGCTTCCTAGAGAGTATTAGTCATTATAGAGTATATGAGGATAGACCGAGTGAGCTTCCTCAGAGAGTCTTGGACATTATAGACTACAGGGGATAGACCAGGTGAGCTACCAAGAGAGTATTAGTTATTATATATTATAGGAGGGTAGATCGGGTGAGATTCCTCAGAGAGTCTTTATCTTGTTTAAATTTATTTAAAACCTTCCCAGGATAGTGGAGGAATTGACCGACTGAGCTTCCTCTTAGAGTCTGTGGTATACCTGAGGCTACAGGATGATTGACCAAGTGATCATCCTCAAAGAGTCTCTAGACCTTTGGTCCAAGAGGGTTAAACGGCGTTATCTCCCTCAGAGTGTCCCTAACCACCCTAGACTACAAAGGGGAATTTACCGAGTGAGCTTCCCTAGAGAGTATTATAAATTCGTATGACCAAACCAGAGGGGTTAGGCTGATTGCACTGCCCAGAGGGTTGTGGTACTTCTTGGATAGGACCAGAGGGGATGGCTGTTAGTACTTCCCTGGGTGTTTCCTACTTTTGTTAGCTATTTCTTCACCTCTGTTGTTGTTTTGTGGATTGATCATTGTGGTATGGCATCCTGTTTAATGCTTACTATTTACTGCTTGCTATTACTACTACTGTCAATGCTTATAGTACTGTTACCTTCCATATACTCACTGACTGTTAGGCACAGATCTTTGGGTGGTTGCCTACTGGGATATAGTCTCCCACCCTGTTTGGGTCATGCTTTTGGGTCGAAACAGACTATTTCGTTGCATATATTGACAAGGGATAGTGCCCTTCGACTTCTGGTACTTGATTTCTTGGAGCAAGAGAGCATGGGACCAAGCTTATGCTTGCGATGCTGAGGAGCTGTTTATATTTTCTTTTGTACTTGTTTGGTACTGTTTTCATTTCCAGCATTGTGACCTGTTTGGCTATTTTACTAGATATGTATCATTTACAATTTCATATATACATATGGGTTCCAGTGATTTATTTCTTTAGCCTTCTTCTTTTTTACTTGTACATTGTTGTTGGATATTTACTGCTTTCAATATTTCAGGTTTTGTTTACTTCTACTATGTACTCTGCCAATGAGGGAATAGTTTCCCAAATATCACACCCAAGGCCCTCTCTGGTAGTTGACAACCTCTGGAGATTTGGAAAATACACTTGAGGTCATGTGACCAACCGAGTACAGGGCACCCCTGGGTAGCTTCCCGAACCGGTACGTTATATAGCCTACAACATCCCTCAGGTCACACCCATTGACTCCCCCTGGATCACTGCTATTGGTGAACTCCCATCCAGTTTATAGATGTGAATCTCTCTTCAGTAGATTTCCATTGAAGTCTTTGCCTCTTCTTAGCATGAGACTCTACTTGCATCAAAGTCTAGAAATGATGCACTAGTATGCATTGAACCACTGAACCAGATAACCTAAACATGCAAGAAAATTATAATGAAGATTTCACGCAACACCAACCCTTTCCGCGAAATATCTCACTTTTGCGCGAAATACATAATTTTCGCGCGGAAAATATTTCATGAAACAACCTCCTTTACGCACAACATTACGTGCAACACCTTTTTCACGTAGCTTGGAATTTTCTGCAATGTTCAGATATTTTCACGGAACCCCAGATTTTTCAAGAAATGTTTGTTTTTTTCGCACAGCTTCAATTTTTCGTGCAACCTCAGCCTTCTTCACGCAACTCCCTTAATGCGATCATTTTACGCGCATCAGCACTAGAATATTATCTAAGTATCAAAACGCACATAATGAGTGGGGAACCTCTTATTTATAGGAGTTTTATACCCCCGCGTGAAAAACCCTTTTTGTTGCGAAAAACATCTCATTCGACATGCAATACTTTTCACGCAGAAATCATTTTTCGCGCACTTCTCCTGATTTTTCACGCAGCTCGTGCCTTTTCCATTTTTCTACGTTCTGATTCCGAAAGAATATTTGCGCAAAAAACATTGCTCCACTATTTCATGCACCATGTTGTTTTTCGCCCACGACCCAAATATTTTGCGCACATCCAATACTTTTCGTGCACACCGCTATTTTTTCATGCACACCTCTATTTTTCGAGCAAGCCTATTTTATTTCACGCACCACTTCCTTTTTGTGCGAACCTCCTCCTGCCAACAACCTATGTCTTCATTTTCTAATTTTCTGGTCAAAAAATTTGGAAAATACTAGAGAACTATGCCACCTTCAATAATGTTGCCTTCTTGAACTGTATGATCACTTTACTGGCACACATTCTGAACTTCCACTAACGATTGAAAAGAAACACAAACCATACTCCAATTCATGCATAGAACGTTCATGGTTCTGACACATATCATCATATATTAGATTCCATATTTATTACATTTGTATCCAAACAAATTCATTAAATGAATTAAAGGAATAAATGAACTTGAATTGAATTGGTAAAACAAGTTCTGATTCTTTAAGTATATTCTTTTGTATTGCACAAAAGGACTCATTTGGATGGATTTATGCCTAATGTATGGAATCAAGGATGTGGTGGGGGATATTGGGAGGATAAATTGGTTAGGATTGGCAGAGACAATTGACTTCACAAGTGTGAATAATATAGAAATATATTTTCCCTTTTATAAGAGAGGGGAGGGTTACTTTAGGGAACATTATAGATATTAAAATATAATAACCCTATTATAAATCCAAATTCTTAAAAATATCCCATAAATTAAAATTAGAATAAATTTCGACCATAACAAAATATTAGAAAAAATTTCGACCATAACTTATTCACATTTATTATTTAACATTTTTTATTTTAAATAATTTAACAATAAATTATTTCAATTTGCTATCATTATTTCCATATTTAATACTATTTATTTAATTTGCCATTAAATACAGTATGTAAAAGTGGTAATTCCAATATAAATATTTAAAAATATGAATAATATATCTTATAGATATACGAAATTTGTTATACATATTAACTAATACAAAATATATCATAATAAATATTATTAAAGTAATTTTTTTCAATTTTTGGGTTAATTAAATGAATATTGTTTATGAATATAAGAGACATTTGAGGTAATTATATAACATATAAAAATTAATATAAATATATATAATGAAAATAATTTAATTTATATCCTAATAGACATTTATATTTGTTCGTATCCTGATTTTGGAACTATATAGACACAAAAATATATTAAAATGCAAGATAGATATGTTTTGTAACTATTTTGATTTAAAAAAACATATAATTTATTATCTAGGAAAATTATCCATGAAACAATTGAAAATATATCCTAATGTGATAAGGAATCAAAATTATTCATCCAATAACATGTATAATTGTTTTTTTTCAAAAATTACAATTTTGATTTTCCCATAATTAATCTATTAAATTTTAATTGTTGTATTGAAATTTCAAATAATAGAAGGTTATAATTTTTTTTCATATTTTTTTTAAAATATCCATAAATGGATATTATGACATTTTAGACCGTATAATCATATTTATCTATTTTTAATGATTTTTTAATTTTTAAATAATTTTATAATTACATTTTGTTATAAAATATTAATAGTGTCCATTTTGACACTATTAATTACATGACATTTTTAAAAACATAAAAAAAATTTATTCCTTTGAAAAAACTATATTAACTTATCCTTAACATGTCATAGTCATCCTAAACAAATTTGGATGGCAAAAAATATTTGAAAACCTGGTTATTTTAATATAATAAATATAATTTATCTGATTCGTCTATTAATAAATCAATTACTTCATGATCATTTTCCCCATTTAATTTAATTTTATATATTATAAAATTTTAAATAAATTACAATAATTTTGAAATAAATTTTAGTTTTCTAATTACTATTTATAGTTGACCATATTAGATATATGACTTCCTTACTTTTTGAAAAAAGATTTATCACATTGGATTCTCCTATAATACAATATTATAAATATATTAAAGTCATCCAAGTGGATCCATGTGGTCCAAAAACCGACCCAAGGATGATTTTAGGTGAAAAAAACTCTTCAAATTAATATAGGGAAGGTGTTAGTGTAACCTTATAATGATATTAAATTATTTTAACCTTTAATTACCCTATCTACCGTTAATTGTATTAAATAAAATTGGCAATATACTATTCATAAAAAATATATTTTGATCGTATTAGACCATATTTTTCATACTAATTACAACCTTGTATTTAAATTTTTCAATATTCTATTAACAAAAGTGGTAAAATTATGTCTAATGTTAATCCTACAATTTTTCCTTAAATGCTAGAAAAAGAGATGATCCAAAGTTAAACAAGATTTTATATCTAATAATATTATAAAAAAGGAATCTAATTTCCAAAATTCGGTTAAAATGTGTATTATATATATATTGTTACTTTAAAATCAAATTATATTTAAATAATTATTTAAATGAAAAATTATGTGATTAACAATAATGTTAAATTTTTCACATTCCATCAAAAATTGAATCCTCTCAAAAAACAAAAAAAATTTACCCTAAGCTAATTTTGTTAATCAAAATTCAAAAATTATGTGTATCTTACAAAATTATGGTTATAGGAGTTTCTAAAATAAATTTTATTTTGGTTCACAAGAGGACATAAAAAGTAGTTCATTTAAAAGTGCAGTATTTCTAATCCTTTAAATATTTTACTAAAACATATTCATTTCGTTATACATTTATTTTATTTATGTGAAAAAATTAGTAATTACATTTAAATTTTTTTGTTACTATTCACATTACTATATTTAATGGATATGTTTTAAATATATCATTTAGACAATTATAATTCTAAACTGTTTTTTCACAAAAAAAAGAATATTGCACATAATATAATATAATGATTTCTATAAAAATAAATTATACTATGAAATATTGGGTTGTTACAATATCCCCTCCATTAATAAATTTTGTCCTCGCTATTTTATATTTATCTTCAAAAATAAAAGGTTGAAACTATAAAGTAATTTGTGGAAAACCAACATTGGAAATACAGTTAATAAAATATAATCTTAATAATAGGGATAGGGAAATGAAAACGTTTCCAACAAATTAGGCTTTCAAATTGGATAACATTTGTGGAATCTAAGTATTCATACATGGAGGAAAACCACTAATATTTATGGGGAGTTATTGAGGCTATAAATTATAAACAGGTGAATGATAAATAGAAATAGGAGAGACTAAAATCTATAAATCTATGATGATTTAATATACAATCAGTTCAAAAAAATTAAGGTATTAAGATTAACCATTTTGAGATAATTATTCTTATAGGTGAGGAATTATTTTACAATCATTGATATTAACTCTAGAAATCTTACTTGATTTCATTCAATGTCCTAATGTAATCCTTTAGTTGTGATTCGATTAATTTTCGCATTGTTTCATTCACTACAGATGGATATTCTAGATGATTCATATTAAATGAATCACATTTAATGAATTTAATGTTCCATTAGTATTTCATTTATCCTTTAAATTTTTTCTAAAACTCATAATTTTATCACATAATATCGAATAAATCATACATTAAACTCAAAAATTAATATCCAATGTTCAACATATCTCATTCCAACCTTAAGACTTGATCATAATACTTCCAAAAAAATTTACTATCCCAAATGGAATCTAAATTACAAAAAAAATCTTACGTCTGATTCCCCAAACAAGGTAATATAGCTCTTATTAAAAAATTCCCTTATTACCTCAAAACCGTAATGAAATAATTTATTTTTCCATATACGTAATGAAGATTATCTACAATACAATACTTCTCTATCTCATTCATTTTATATCCATAGGAACATTTTGGTAATAATTATATAATTCATGTACAAATTAACATGAATAATTCCACATCACTCTTAAAACATTAACTACAATTCAATATCTATTTCATTAATACCACCTTCAGCTCATTTTTATTTTGTAGAATCTTCATTATCATCATTATATTCATTACCTTCACAACCTCACTGATTCTAAATATTTACCAAAACACAATGATCAAATTGAGAATCACTAATCATAGTGACATAGTTGGGAGGAATCATTTATCAGATGTCTAGGTGGTTGAATATTCTTCTCAAACAATTTACCCATAGGATTAACCTATATTATCCATTAACAAATCAAAATTTAGATATCCAATACTTATATGTATCTTCAAAGAGTATCTTATGGTTATATTCCCTAATATATGTTTTATAAATCTAATGTACAATATTGTTTCTATACATCCTCAAATGCCAATTTTAATTCCGCGACCCCAAAATCATAGAGACCGTACATTATTTTAGAACATTGAATGATTACAAGGAATCATATACCAAAGGACTGATCTATTTATTGGTATTGAAAAATAAGTTACATACATGAACATTTCATTATAATTCAAAACATTAAATGAATCTTTGATTATTCTTTGATAATTCTATTATTCTCCTAGATTAACCCTATATATCAATCATAACACCCTTCATGACATCTTGGGAAAATAAAACCTAATAATGGAGTGATCTCAACTTATTAGTATGGTTAAAAAATAAAATATAATCTTTCATAAACAGGTATAATCTTTGAGGTATGGTATGGAAATAAAAAATAATCCTTTTAAACATTATATTAATCATAATATGAAAAGAATAAATAAAATAACGTCATTTAAACATTAACATAGATATTATAATAGTTTAATAGTCACATGAAATATCAATTACCATTATCCTAATGAGTTAATTCACAATGTCAAGAATCATAACTAATTTGTCAAGGCCTCGTGCCAATAGCATACATAAATGGGTAAAAACCCAAACTACATTGTCTCAAGAGACCTACTGATTCATCAATGGGCTATAGCGGACCCTACACATCACATACTAAGTATAACTCATTCCTCATATGAAAATATTGAATGTCAAAAAATTGAATCATTCATATTAGAAACTACTATATGAAATATGAATACTTAAACTATAAACCAAGAATCGTATCTAAATAGCACATCCACAATCAAACGAATCATATCACATTCAATAAAATATAGAAAATGAAATCATAAGAGATCAACGTTAATTAAGCATAAGATTCAACATTTTATGTTGATATTGATGAAAATACTATATTGAAATCATTAAAAATATCTTTAGAGAAATAACCCATTTTCTTAGAAATCGTTTATTCAAAAGTTGCACACATATAAAAGAAGACATTTAAAAAGAGATTTTTGAATCATAGTGTTCCATACAACATTAAATTTTATTTAAAGTAATAACATTTAAAAAAATCATTTAAATGAAAAATAAAAAACATTTTGAAACATGGACATTATTGAGAAATATTTAGAAGAATAAATCTTTTAAACATTTAAAATAATGATTTAGTTAAATTTTCCCTTACATAAAACAATAAAAATATTCCTTCTGAAAAATCCTGAATTAATGTAAAATTATACATACAATTTACTTTATAACACATTATATATATATATATAAATGTTATAATAATAATAATATTTAAATGGAAAGAGGATTAATTATTTAATCATTAAAAGCGCCCCTTCCATTTTGAACATTCAATTAATAAACCCACTATGTTAAAATGAATCTTTAAATACCATGAATATTAATTTATTTTTAATGAAAAATATAATAGGGGAATTAAATACACCACTCACCTAAATTAAGTAGTGAACATGGATTATATATCAGAAAAATTAATGTGAGACAGAATACATTAACCTTAGGTCTGATACTCACAGTACGTGTCTGAAAGACATGTATAATGGTTTTTAATATATTTTTAACTTCTAATAGAAATATGATAATATTTATCATATCATAAATGATTCATTTATGTATTCATATCACATGTTTGTTAATATTTTCTGAGTAAGTGAAAGCTTTGGGGGAATAATTTCTTTGTTTATGATAAATGTTTTGACTTGTTATTTTTGATCATATTACATAGATCATGATTTAGAAACTTCCAGAATGTATAAAATGATTTATATATATCATATATATTATATATATATATATATAACATATAGATTAATGTAAGGGAACACACCGTTCATAGAGACGGTAGTCCGTACGTATGTATGAACACTATTTTAATTTATTTATCGTATTGAATGAAAGAAAGTAAAAAACATATATATATATATATATTAGTAGATTTATTATGTCATATATTTCATACATATTAAGTATATACATTTTAATAATCATTTTGAAATGATTTTAAATGGGGGATGAATCTCGTCGCGTTGTGGAGATGGTAGGTGATACGTACACACGAGTGACGATGTCATTACATAATGGTAAAGGGAAAAGAATTGGATGGGATATGAATTATATAGAAACAATATCATGTAATATTTATTATTTAAATCCTTTATATTCATCATTCTTCCCATCTAAAGAAATTATATATGAAATAAATTATACCACGACGTGGAGATGGAAAGTTATTTGTGCGCACACATGGTTTTAATGTTTTTCATAGGATAGGTAAAAGAGAAAATATAGTTGTTCCATAATTATAAAAACCTATTAAAATATATTAGATACTTGATTTATAACATTATTATGGAAAAAACTATGTAAAATGTAGTAGAAGAATAAAAGTACTTTAATTTAATTAGTAAAACTAAAAACATTTCTCCAAGTATCTTCTTTTAATTTTCACAAAAGGACTCCATAGGATGGATTTATGACAAAAGTATTGAATCTATGATTAAATTAGTGAATATTGGAGGAGGAAATGTCAGGGTTCATCCAAGACAAAGGGATTTATAAGTGTGAATAAAATAGAAAAAAAGGATCCCATTTATATGAGAGGGGATGGGCACTTTATGAAACCCTCAAAATATTAAAATATAATAAGACTATTATAGATGAAAATACATAAAAATAGTCCATAATTGAAAATTACAATACATGTTTTAATATATATTATCCCCTTTTCATTATTTAACATATTGTTTGATTTCTAAATATTTTAATAAAAAAATAATTCATTAAGATATCATTATATAAAAATTTAATACTAGTCATTTAACATGATATAAAATACATTAAGACAAACTGGTAATTATAGTATAATGATTAAAACAACATATTATATATCTTATATATCTATATAATTACCTAGAAACATTAAATAATAATAAATACATCAAAAAAAATATTATTAAAATCATTTAATATATTTTTATGTTAATTAATTAAATATATTTTTTACAATTGTAGAGACTTTGAAGGTAATTATATAACTTCTAAATATTATAAATAAATTTATATAATGAAAAGAATTTCTATTATATCAATATAGATATTTATATTCGTTCATATTATGATGTTGGCCCTATTGTGCACGCATAAATATATTAAAATGCAAGATAATGATATCTTGTTACTATCCTTGATTTAAATAATATATAATTTATTTTCATGGACATGTATCCATTAAAAATTCAAAATAAATCATAATTTTATTATTATAAAATCTTCCATGTCCAATAATTATTGAACATGGTTTGGTTTTATTTTAAACATTATAATTTTGATTGAAACTTAATTAATCTATTTAATTTTAATTGTGGTACAAGCATGTCAAATAGAAAAAAAAAATATATTTTCACCTATATTGGTTCAATATACCAGAAATGTACATTTTTTGAAATTCTGTAAAATATAATTATCATTCTGTTTTTTAATGATTTTTATGATTTTTAAATAATTTTATAAATTTTTCTTTTTTTAAAACATCAATAGTGTCAAATTTAACACTACTCATTATTTAAGATTTTTAAAAACTCATAGAAACATCATTTCATCATAAAAACACCTTTTAATATTCCCTAACATGTCATAGGTATCAAAAAAAATCATGTACATCATAAAATATTTCAAATTATATTTATTTTAATATTACTAATGTCATTTATTTGATTCTTCTCGTAATAAATAAATTATTGCATCGTCATTTTTTCACCATTTAATTTAATAATATATTTTACGAAATTAAAAATGAATTAACATAATTTAGATATAAATTTAATCATTCAAATTAATATTTATTGTTGACCATATAACTTATATAACCTCATATAAAAAATATTTTACATGTCAGAAAACAATGATAAAACAAAATTGTATTTTCATTAAATATAATATTAAAAATATTTTAAATTATTAAAAGTAGATAAATGTTATCTCAAAATAGAACCAATTATGCTTTTAGTTGAAACAGACACATCCAGTTAAATTAGGACAACTTTTAGGGTTAACTTATAAGAATATTATATTATTTTTACCTTTAATTAACTTATTTATATTTAAAATTAGTAAATAAAATAAAAAATTTATTATATTAAAAAATATATTTTGATACTATTATACAATTTTATTTCATATTATAACCATGTACTTCCATTTTATGAAATCCATTTCACAGAAGTGGCAAAATTTCATTTAATGTCAATCCCATAATTGTGGCTATAAGGTGTGTAAAAGAGACGTTCAAAATTCCAATAAATTTTTATATATAATTATATTATAAATATGATTTCAATGACCTAAATTGGGTTAATATGTGTATTATTTATCAATTTTTAGTTGAAAATCAATTTAAATTAAAATAATTATTTAAATGAAAATGTCTGTTATTAACAACAATGCTATATTTTTCTCTATTCATCAAAAATTGAAACATTAAAAAATACATAAAATTAACCTAAAGATAATGTTGATATTCCAAATTAAAAAATGATTTATATCTTACCAAATTCATATTATAAGTGTGTCTAAAATTAATTTTATAATTTCTCACACCAGTTTGTTGAAAGTAGTTCTTTAAAGAACGTATAATTTCTAAGCATATAACTAATTTACAAAAACATTTACGTTTCATTATAGGTATGTTGTATTTTTATGAAAAAATTGTTAAAAACATTCAAATATTTTTTATTAATATTAATTTAATAATTTTAAGGGATATTCTATAAATATATCATTTAAATAATTATAATACGAAAGTATTGTTTCACAAAATCTCAATGTTGTGTGTAATATAAGCTATATAATTTGTTTAAAAATATAACATACTATGAAATTTAATGGTGTTAAATAAATATATTATGGAGTGATCGCATATCAAAATATTAATATAAGTAGAAATCTAGTGAGTACATGTTTTTTGATTAAGATGAGAAAAAACTCTCATATGTATACCGTCCGTGATATTTTCTATCATGGAGTGAGCTCTCCCAAATGAGTGTTACCTTGATTCCTCAAACAGAATACTATGTATAAAAGTATGATTATGTACTCTTTGAGATGTGAATATTGTTATAATTATATAATGGTTATCATTCTACTTTATAAGAAACATTTTTTGGTTGAAAATTTTATGAGTATTATCTGAAAACTCCCATTATGATGTACGATTATTGATTTTGGTGTGTCTGATAGGGTATTGTAATATTATCCCCAGTATTGGCTCTGCCTGCACATATCATGAGTTATTCATATGAAATTCCATTTGATAATGTCTTAGAGAGGCCATAATCAGGTGTAGTGTAGTTAGTCAGATTGATAATTGTTGGAATAGTATTCAAATTTAATATCAGTCCACAGCTTATTACTAGGTTGGACTATTTTATCATGTTTGGGGGCCTTGTAAATTTTCCTTCACGATTACTAGTAATTTATCATTATATTTTTTGGGATAGATGATATCCATGAATTATGATATTGGTTTGTTTTATACCTTTTAATATTATATGTGTATTCAATGATGTGTGTGTTTGTGTTTTTGTGTTTATTGGTGCCTCAGGATAAGGCCACCTTGGAATGTGACATACATATTTAGTTTTGGTTCTCATCCTTCTGAGAATTACTGTTTGTATTTTTTGTGTCACACTCAATATATTGTCATACATGAACACCCCAATGGCTCAGGTCATTATAGAGTTCTATTGAATTAGTGGCCATCCTAGTAATGAATTTTGGTGGTTTTAATTAATCTGATAATTGGTTTGGGATTTATATAGATAGTATTAATGTGTTTTGTGTTAATAAGATATGACAGGGACTCCATTGATAGTGTTGTGGTTGAAATATCAATTCATTAGGACTCTGATAACCTACTTTATGACTCATAACATATGTACACTAGATTTAGGGAAAAAATATGTAACTGCATCATATATTAAGTGCTTGTTGTTTTTATGTCCTTCTTAAGTATGATCCCAAGATAGATTCTTTAATTGTGGTATGTATTTTTTTAACATGCTTCTGAAATTATATCTTGAGAGGATTCCATATTAGGGTCACGAGGATGATATTTCATGTGAAGATGATTCAATATAGGGTCATGTATAAAAGTTGATACCTTTAAATGGTTTTCGAGTATTACTACCGCCTTTTTTTATTTAGGTTTTTTGATTAAATTGGATAAGGATATGGGAGGCTGGGTTTACTATAGGATATTTAGAGGAATCAACCTCCTAGGTCTTAGGGAGAGACAATCTCAAGGTATATTATGATTAGATATAGGTAGTGACATGTGGTTTCTACTTTGTGGGGAGCCTTCATATTAGATAGAGTTTCTTGTGGTGAGTCTTCTTCAAGGATCAACTGGGATATTGTGGGGTCTGTTGACTCGAATACATGATGAGATTTATATCTCTTGTTAAGAAAAAAATCATCTCTTAGTGTTGGTTTTATTCCAAACACATTGTGAGTGATGTGAATACAAAAGCTTATAATGCTTCAACAAGGCAGAATTACTCCGGTATAGTATTCATTGTGTTTCATGAAACACATTCAGTAGTCTCTAGATAATGATCAGTATTGATTTTTAAAGAATGAACCATAAAGAGGGGCCTATGATGAGATATTAGGGTCATATTTTTTATCTATTTTCATTTAAACCTATTATGCGGTGCCTATGTAAGATTCAGATATGCAACAATTTCTAGGCAGGTAGATGTCCGTAGGTCCTATTAATAATGGGAACACAAGAGTTGATCACTATAAAATAGGTAGATAATGGTAGCCACATGTATTTGGGGGTCATAGAAACATTACAATGTGATATATGGGTGGAGTTGATGTGGTCCATGGATCTCAATATAATTCTAGATTAGTGATGGAGATAATGTGTTTCTCCTAATATGATCAGGGACATCGTGAATGGAATTTTTGGAAAAATTGTTAAACTAAAAGAGATATGGTGAATAGACTACCCATGAAAGGAAAGTGAAAATAAATGGGAGGTATGTGGGGTGTTAGATGTGGATATGAATTAGGGAGAGAATTTAGACGAGTCACACATTTTAGGTTTCTCCCACAACCACCACCATGAAGTCCATGCTTGGCTCAGGGTGTTGGTTGATAGGAGCAAGGACATCAATAGTCCACTAAGTCATAGGACCTAAAGACTCTTAGGATCATAGGGATATTTTTTTTTCTAATTTAGATTTACAATTGATATACATCGTTATGATCTTTTCTTTTATTTCCACCTCTATTGTTTGATACATAGGGATTTAGTTGATCTTATGGCTTGACTTTTGGGTGTAGAGACTCTGAATGTAGAGGATTCAGCAGTAACACACTCTTATAGACCATGTGATCATACTCTTGGAAGATATATATTGTTATGAGATATATTTTTAATAGCGATGTTTCCTTAAAATGTCATTTGAGTTATAGATTGAATATCTAATTTTTTTCCCCAAAGATTATGTTTTAGGATGGGAATGTTGTGTCCCTTAACTAATGGTATGAGGTATTCCTTTATTGGTGATAAGAAAACAATTGTAAAAAATATGGTACCATACACCAAAGGATTTATCTGATTACTCATAATTTGGATATTATTACCCTTATATGAGGGGATATTATTGGCTTTCAACTTCCTATATTTCTGGAGGTGTATGAGGAATTGTACCCTGAGATTGTGTAAGGATTACATCCCAACTAATATATATAAATCTCAATATAATTTCATAGTAGGACTAACCAAATTATTTTTCAATCATATAACATGTCTAAAGAAGTGATTCATGGGTGAAAAGTGAATTTGGAAAACCTAAAGAGGATGTGACTTTTTCAGACGTATTTTTTCAACATCAGCTAACCCAGTTTTGTATTCCAAGGAGGATGGGAGCATTAGGTTGTGTGGGGATTATCATTTCATGAACATGGTTATTATAATGAATAATTATCCTATACCAAGTATCAAATACATATTTTACCAGTTAATATGTATAATATATTTATTGAATATTGAACTCATATCTGGATATATCCCACTCTGAGTATAAATAATATAGATAGAAAATATGGAATTACAATGTTTCTATGATCATAATGATTACATGGTGATTCCTTTCAGAATGAAAATTACCCTAGTAGTTTTCATATGACTCAGGAAGTAGAGAAATATGAATTTCCTAGACCAATTTGTGTTGGTGTTCATAGATGAAATCTTGGTGTACTTGGTAGTAAGGGAGGAGAACACCAGATAATTGAGGATGGTTCTAGACAAACTCTCATATCACTAGGTATATGGGAAAATCTGAAAGTGTAATATCATGATTCATTACATCCGCTATATAGGAAGTTTTATCATATTATATGGTGTAGTAGTTGAAACTATGATGGTTTTAGGAAATATTTTCTTAGGACCATCCAGGAGAATCACTACTTCTTAAGAATTACCTTATTTTATATGATATTTAAAATATTCGTTCCTTATTTATTGAGGATGTTATCAACATTGACTTATTTAACTCAGATGGGGAATCCATTCATGTTGATGTATAGGTTCTAATTGTATTTTTAGGAGTTATAGATAATTATGATAATCACCCCAATTGAAAATTTCAAATGAGGAGTTTTTTAGTACATACTTTTCTATGAAAAATTCATGAACCAGATTTTATTTTTCATGATCCAGAGGCTGGTGGTGATAGAATATGGGTCCCATCAGTGGATACAATATAAATTGTACTATACTACCCCTGATCATCAGTTGGGAGAAGTTCTATTCACTCTGAAGATGTTGAGACAATTCCATAAGAGTGAGAGGGTAATTATCTTTTCTAACCACAAGAGTATCAAGTATGTCTTTTCATTGGAATATTTTATCATGAGAAAAATGATATGGATAAATTTCATATATAATTATAACATGATGATATTCCATACTCTTTGGAAGTGACTGTTTGTGGAAGATACTCTCAGAAAAATATTTTATTCATAGTTGTTGGTTGAGGCATCAAAGAATTTGGAATAGTTGTGTTAAACCATATTAAATGAGGATGCATTATTTTACCTTGAGTTTATGGTTGTAAGCCCACCACTTCAACATAATTTTAAGATGTCTGGTCAAGGAGATACCAACACTCAGACCTTTTGTGTTCATATATACATTAGACTTCCTCCTAATTTATTTTCTTATAGTGGGTGAAAATAATCTATTATATAGGTTTATCTACGGTACAATTGATGTTGCATAAGGATGTTCTGAGGGATTTTCGTGTATCTCCCTTTGTTGAAAATACATTTGTAAAAATAACATATACCATTAACATTGGAATTAATTTTAGTAGATATGAATGATGAAGGGTGCCATGATATTTTTCCCTATGCGTCACATGTAAGTAGGTGAAGGCCGAGTGCCAGGTTTCACTAGGTTTATCACAACCCCATGAGAATCTAAAGTTAATGTTGGAAGGTATATTGCTCTCATCCATATTTACCCAAGATTTTATGTTTATGTGGTTGCTTTTAGAGTATCTTGGGTGGTCGATTCCTCGGAGACCTATGAAGAAACCTACAGACAGGCACATTCTATAGACTGATTTTGGCTATTATGTTGACAACATTGGGTTTAGGTTAGATAAGTTTAAGAGAAAACTATGTCACATAAGTGAATTAAAATTATGAGAAGGGTTGATTCAAGTTTTTTACAAGGGGTGGATTGGATGAAATTTCTCTATAGTGATGTCAATTTCTTATATTTGAGATTAGTTTATTCTAGAAGATAAAAAACATTATCACATACTGCTTTAATACAAAAAAACCACAATAGTAATCACTAATACAGTTTGTATGATAATTTTTAAGAGCACTCCAAGTTAATGGTTCATATTTTCTCTTGAAGTAAGTGGCCTTAAAATTCAATAAGGATGAAGAATTTTAAAAAAGATCAAATAAAAAACTCAATTAAAAGAGGTGATTACAAATTAATAGGGTGATATATAACATCAAATCCATCCCCTTGCTACTCTCTTGGATCAACCCATAAGTTGGTTAGCCCTCCATTGATTTAATGATTTCATTGGAAGAGGAACGTAGACTCATGATGTAGGAAAAGGAGAAGTAAAAAATAATGAAATAACGATCACTCCACCATTGTGAAATAATTTCAGAAGGTGTGGTGTGAATAAATTCACTCTTTGAACCTACAGTATCAAATTGATATGAATAAAAATAGAATAGGAGGAGAAGAAGAACATTTATTAAGAACTAATGTGAATTGAACAACTTACATATGAAAGAAAAATGTGACACAATCAAATTATAACATAAGAGTTCAATGAATGAAAGGTCAAAACATGATTTAATCCTCCAGCACTACTACCTTAAATAAGAATTTATGGAGCCATCGGTCTATCCCCCAATAGTGAATGTCCTCTAACTTGATTATGGTATGCTTAGGGTAGTGGAAAGCTTGTGGAACATTGTCTTTTCCACTCTTGACCCGAGGTGGAATCCAGTTTTCATCCACCGAACAGAATCCCCTAACGGAGCTTGTAGATGGATGGATTAGAATGGACCATAGAAAAATATAATGAATCTCAGGATGTCCCCAAATCTTATGTAATGTTTCAGACCAAAATAATTTATAGTTGATGAGATATGTGTAAAATGCTGGACCATTTTTTTGGTCCTCAGAATCTTGGCCAGAATATTATCTCCAACTTGGGCCGCATTGTAGAGACCTGAAGCTTGACGTACATGGACATTACATTAATTTTGCGAAATAATTAATACATAACAAAAACAGACACACAAGGACCGTAACAGTTTAGTGTCTTTGGAAACTCGGAACGTAATCTTCTAATCATGGTGAAAGATTTTCAACATCTCCCATAAAGATCTTCCCCTTTTGTTTTTCTTACCTAAACCATTCATTAAATCCTGGGGAAAAGAAAACATATAAAGGGTGAACTCAAATGATCAGTAGGGGTAATCATGGATAAAATAAAATAGACCATATATATTTGAGCTTAAAAACATGACCATAATGTTTAAACATGAAAATCTTGAGAAATGAGATAAAACATGGAAGTACATAAGGCATATATCATAATGGAACATCAATCATGATAAAATAGCATGGGAATAAAACATGTAATTGTAGAAACCATTCAAAACTTGTTATGATTTCCATAGTAGCCAAGGCATTGCTGCCAAGACCATCTTAGTGGACAATGTCCCTTTCTGAATCGAGTTCACTCCTCGTTTCAGTCCTGTAACACTAAACTAGATTAACTTACCGTTCCATCCATGTCTATCTCATGAGATATAAATCTTTAGCCAATGCATTGGAGTGAGATATATGTCCCACCCATCTCATAATGAAATCATTCTTACTTGTGCCATTAAATAAACATGCATCATTCATAATAACCCAACGAATAAAATGGGTTTCATAAACATCATCCCCTAATCACATAATCCATATAAAAGTAATGGATATTATTTAATAATAATAAAATTGAAACCATGTAAATCATATATACATGATACTTGAAACATACACATAAGATATAATGTCATCTTAGATAAAAAATGGTTTTGATAAAACACATGAAATGAATTCTTGAGGAAAATATCCTTTCTTCTTCAAAATCATTTTCTTTTCACAAAATGCCATGGAATTTTAAAAGAAATGTATTTTGTTGAAAACTGTCATAAAATATTTTGGAGGAAGATTCATGAAAATAAGGCTTTATAAAACAGTAAAAATCTGTTCACACCGTATAAGTTAAAAATAACATTTTTCTCGTACTTTTTTCGAAAAAGTCAAAAAGTACCTCTTATGGTAAACAAAAGAAAGATTCCTTCCATACGATGTGGTAAAAGTAGAAAAGGGTAAAAATGACTTTAAACATACATGGATGAAAATTAAACATTTTATGAAAACATTTTGAGAACATATGGACATGGATAATAAGCATAACCCCAGTAAATACTTACAAATAAACAATCTCGGATATGAAGGAGATTGGAATAATTATCCCTTACCTTAGGTCCGATATGCTTCGTACATATCTAATACTCATGTATAATGATTTAAATAATTTCATTGACTTATTAATGAATCATATGTATTTTTATGATATCATATATGGTTCACTTATGACTTTATATTACCCATTCTTTTGTAAATTCCACGTTAAAGAGCGTTTTGGGTAAAATCATTTCATTTGTTGTCCATATTTTGACTTGTAATTATTCATATGATTACTTAGATCATAATTAATTAATTCCAGAATATAAAATATTATTTACATATAATATATAGTCAGAATATACATATATATAATAGATTGATAAATGGAAAGAAATACACTGTTCATGGAGACAGTTGGTCGTACGTACGCGTGAACATTGTTTTCTTTTCCTTATTGAGTTGAATGGAATTAAGCATATGACATACATATATATATAAATAAATCCAGTAGCTTTATAATGTCATATATTTCATTATTATTACTTATATATACATTATAATCATTCTTTAATGGTTAACATGGAAAATGAATCTAATCGCGTCGTGGAGACGGTAATCCGTACGTACGCACGAGCGATGATATCATTACCATGATCGGGGACTTGTATTGAAGTGTATGTATAATATTTCAGAATCAATATCACTTTACAATAATCATATATAGTCATTATTTACACCATTATACCCATCCAAGTAAGGTGGTGGTGGAAAATAGATTACACCACCGTGTGGAGACGGTATTCCGTACATACGCACGCGCGGTGATTTTGTGTTCCGTAGGATGGATAGATGGTGAAATAGGGTTGTTTAATACTTATAATAAAATATTAGTATATGAGTGATACTGATGTTATTACTTCATATTGAAACAACTAATTAAGAAGAAGTGGAAGAAGAAATAATGTTTAAAGAATCGGTAACAGACATTACCTCTTCTTTGAAGCACCTCTTTGAGACCTCCTCTTAGGGAACTAAAATTGGTCTTTGAAGTAAACCAGGACCTCTAGTATGTTTATAGAGAAGTGGGGAAGAGAATTTGGCAGGTTTTTGCCGAGAATGAAGGCTCAAAGTGGTGTGAGGAAGAGAGGGAGGAGGTGCCCTTTTATAAGGGAGGAGAGGGGCACCTTTGAAATAACTAAAAATATTATTTTATTATAAAGTCATATTCGATTTTTAATAGCTCCAAATTGAGTTATTTGGAAGATAATGTGGGTATTGGTCTAAATCCTCTCATCCAATAGAATTTTTACAAGTTTAGGTTTCTATTTTAACCTTATCATTTAGAATTACTTTAATATAAATAATTTTTTATTTACCACGTCTTCTTGTTTTATTACACTATAAGGTTAATAAACATACTATAACAAGCCAAAATAACCCCATGTTGTTTATTATTAACATATATAACTTTATCTAAGTCATTTGGAAAAACCATTGATTTTTAGGAATAAAATAACAATTAATAATATAATATTTGTTTTAAAACCTATTTTAAGTCAATTTTGACACAATTTGGTATTTGATTTATGTGAAAATCATAACAGAAATATTAGTTCAAGAAAAGTTTATTAAATTAATAATAACATGTCATATTAACATATAAAATTTTTGTATTTCATAAAAAGTTTCAAATTACATTTATTTGGGTATTTATAACATCAATTATGTAAATATTACATTAATAATATAATTATTGTATCATCATAGTGTCATAAATAAATTAAATTATTTAAAGTCTAAAAATTTAAAATAATATAAAATTACATAGGAAATATTTTTATATTTTTTATGAATATTTATAGTCGAATTTATCTTATGTATAACCCTATATTAAAAATGTTTTAGTTATTACAGTTTGATTTTAACTATTTTTTCTATTCTTTAAATAAAATAATATTAAATGTCTTAATCTAATCCAAGTGGGCCTAAATGGTCATATTTTATTTCTAAGGTTGTTTTTGGTCGAATTAAACTTATCCAATATTATTAGGACATGTTTTATGGTAATAATAATATCATTTTCACCCTTAATTAACCTATTTACTTTTAACCGTGGTAAAAAAAGTAAAAAGTTACTATTCACCAAAAATTATTTTCATCTCATTGAACCACATTCTACTTACTGACATCAACCATGTCTGTCGGATTTTTTAAATTCCATTCACAAAAGCGTAAAATTATGTTTTATGTAAATTTGCAAATTCTCCTAGGAGGTGAGTAAAAGGCGGTCAAAAGTTTAATAAAATATTTATATATCTAAAATTATTATAAAATGACTCCAATGAATTAAATTAAACTTATATAGGTATTATGTATCAATTTTGACCTAAAATAAATTTAAATAGAATAAATAATTATTTAAATAAAAAGTTGGTTTTTAAATAGTAACCTAGTGTTTTCACTATTCATCCAAAATTGAAAGTTTTCAGAAAAAACCAAAATTTTACCCTAGGATAATTTTGATATTCCAAATCCAAAAATGAAGTCCATTTTAAAAGATGAAATTTACAAAATTTCAAAAAGTGGTTATTACTATTCATAACGGATAGTTTTCATAATATTTTAATAGCATATCGTTGTTTAGTGAAAACCGGTATTGCATACAACACACGCTATCGGGGAAGGTCGTGATTGCGTGTAATGAAAACCAAGTCAGGGTTGCGTGTAGTGTACGACTCCTTTTTTGTTTAGTATAACAAAATCCAACCATATTTCATTTATACAATGAATATATATATATATATATACACACTCAATGTTGCGTAGAATAACAACTATCAAACAAACATGAAATTTTGTGTAACGCGATCCAAGATTAGTTTTCCATATACTGCAAGCAAATAGGTTGTTGCGTATATCGCAAGATAATCTTGGTGTAGCGTACAACAGAAGATATGAAAGAAATTAAAAAGAATATATCTTAGAAAATCTCGGGTTGTTACATTCTACCCCCTTTAAAATGAATTTCACCCTCGAAATTCGTCGGGGTTATAAATAGTTTACTATTCATAGATACCCACATCGTAAAAAGGAATGATAAAACCTAATTTTAAAAACTCAAGTATGGAATGTGATGATTACCCAAAGTAACTCATCATTGGGTTTCCATATAGGATAAAATAGGTGAAAATATGGATATGGAAGAAAAATCTAACCATCAAGTTCTGATGGAGAGTGGTAGAGAAAATGGCTATGAAAAAGCCAAAAATCCCAAATCCATAAATTTGTGATGATCTATGGTACCATATGATTCATCAGATATGAGGACACTAGGACAACATTTTTGGTTTTCAAGATCATTTACCTAAAATTGATGAATTAAAAGAAATACTTACATGATTTTGGTACAATCTTATTGTTGTTTGTGCCTTGAAAAATTTCTGCATCATCTTATTAATAAATGAATTTGAATGTGTCTTTCGTGAAGTGTTAGCATATCATGCGATAGAATGATGGGTCATTCCATCTGTCTTAATCAAAAGGTTATCAATATTTATATACATAAGTCCATCAATTGTATATCTTTCCAAAAATGGACTTATACTTCATCTATCATACCACTTAATAAAATGAAACTAGTTTATACTAACTAGGGACTTCCTGTAGGCCAGTGGTAGGCGATAAAGGCCTATCGCACTTTGGTTGTGGATTTGATACCCACTGCCTTGTCCGACGCGATGGGCTATCGCCTGTCCTGCAGGTTGTCCTTTTTCTAAAATTACATTACTATAACATCCCATCAATAATATTGAAAAAATGTTCAATCCTTAAACAATAATAACTTATGGAAAACCTAATCCATTCCAATCATTAGGCTTATCTAAAATACTTCGGTCCATGCTCATAGTATAAAGAAAACAATTACAAGAAATATTATCTACCAAGAATGTGAATACAAGCATTTATCCCACATATATCATAAGATATATCTTGTTGATTGTATTCCAAACACATGAATACCTTAGTCATATATTCTCCTGAAAAATAAATTATCATAAAACCTTAGTGAAAACATGAATGCTGTAAAAAGTTAACTCTTTCCACATATGAAAATCCCAAAATTCTATACACTCAAACCATGATATCACTTTGTCCTTATATAACTCATGAGCTCATTAAAACTATAAAACATTTCATTGTCTACTTAGCACTTATTTATGCGCATAATATGTGCTTTCCCAAAATATCTGAATAACCTTTCATGGTTACTGGTACCATTCATCATATACTTTCAAATACTTTAAGAAAAATAATAGTGTAACAATACTTAGATGATTCTTTATTCAATAGTACCATAAATTATTCTTTATAAACATACAATCATTCCACTAACTTCTTAAACCACTAACTTATCTTCATCATTTCTCTCATCTCATATTTCATTTGTAGTCTCTTCATCATCATCCACATAAATACTACTCATATGACCAGCTCATTCTCTTCATGAGATTTTCCCTTAGGGTATTGGTTTTCATAATTCCCATACATTCCACATTTAAAACATCTAATCATTTTTTGATGTTGTAGCAATACCATTATCCTTGTCCATGGTGTTAACTGAACCTTTTGCTTTTCAATTACTGGCTTTGTGTCCTTCTTTTCTACACCCAAAGCATCTTCCAGTTCCTTTGAAACAATCTCCCCAATTCCTCTTCCCACATGAATTACATGAGGGAAATTGAACATTATTTCCTCAATGATCATCATGAAACTCGATCTTTCTCTTATTATATGAGTTGGAAAACATACCAAAGATGAGATTATTGATCATATTATGAGATTGCTGATTAGGAATAATAAAGATTTTTGGACTTCCAAATCCTGTTTCATTTGGTTTCTCATGAAGAATATCATTCCATTGTCTGTCATATCCTCCATTATCGTGAATCTTCATGTTTCTAGCCATTTTCTAAAACCCAAAAAGAATAGTGTGTGAGGAAAAAATCATGTTAGGGAAAACAACATAGTAAAGGGGGAGTACCCCCAATATTTAACATCTTATGTTAAATTCTAAGATTGTTACCATAGTTCTAGGACTATATCCTATATGTATACTTAACCTTAGGGACATCCATAGACATACCTTAGAAATATCTCTAGGGATCTCACTAACGTTTTCGCATCCTATTTTCCAAAGGTTTACTTAACCTTTCCTCTAAAACCTACAGTATAGACCCGAAGCTTGACGTACATGGACATTACATTACTTTTGCGGAATACTTAATACATAACAAAAATAGACACACAAGGACCGTAACAGTTTAGTGTCTTTGGAAACTCGGAACATAATCTTCTAATCGTGGTGAAAGATCTTCAACATCTCCCATAAAAATATTCCCCTTTTGGTTTTATAATCTAGAACCTTTCATTAAATCTTGGGGAAAAGAAAACATATAAAGGGTGAGCTCAAATGCTCATTAAGGATTATAATGGATAAAATAAAACAAACCATATACATTTGAACTTAAAAACATGACCATAATGTTTAAACATGAAAATCCTGAGCAATGAGATAAAACATGGAAGTACATAAGGCATAGATCAGAATGGAACATCAATCATGATAAAATAGCATGGGAGTAAAAAATGTAATTGTGGAAACCATCCAGCACTTGTTATGATTTCCATTGTAGCCAAGGCATTGCTACCAAGACCATCTTTGTGGACAAAGTCCCTTTCTGAATCGAGTTCACTCCTAGTTTCAGTCCTGTTACACTAAACCGGATTAATTTATCGTTCCAGCCATGTCTATCTCATGAGATATAAATCTTTACCAAATGCATTGGAGGGAGATACATGTCCCACCCATCTCATAATGAAATTATTCTTACTTGTGCCACAAAATAAACATTTATCATTCATAATAACCCAACGAATAAAATGGGTTTCATAAAAATCATCCCATCATCACATAATCCATATAAAAGTAATAGATATCATTTCATAATAATAAAAATGAAACCATGTAAATAATAGATACATGATACTTGAAACATACACATAAGAAATAATGTCATCTTAGATAAAAAATGGTTTTGATAAAACACATGAAATGAATTCTTGAGTAAAATATCCTTTCTTCTTGAAAATCATTTTCTTTTCACAAAATGCCAGGGAATTTTAAATGAAAATTATTTTTTTGAATATAGTCAGAAAATATTTTAGAGGAAGCGTCATGAAAATAAGGCTTTATAAAACCGTAAAAATCCGTTCATGCTGTATAAGTTAAAAGAACATTTTTCTTGTACTTTTGTCGGAAAAGTCAAAAAGTACCTCGTATGATAAACAAAAAAAAAGATTCCTTCGATACGATGTGGTAAAAGTAGAAAAGGGTAAAAATGACTTTAAACTTACATGGAAGAAAAGTAAACATTTTATGAAAACATTTTGAGAACATATGGACATGGATAATAATCATAACCCCATTAAATACTTACAAATAAAAAATCCTGGATAAGAATGAGATTGGAATATTTATCCCTTACCTTATGTCCGATATGCTTCGTACGTATACTAACCTCCTGTATAATGATTTAAATAATGTCATTTACTTATTAAAGAATCATATTTATTGTTATGATATCATATATGGTTCACTTATGACATTATATTACCCATTATTTTGTAAATTCCAGGTTAAAGATCGTTTTCGGTAAAATCGTTTCATTTGTCGTCCGTGTTTTGACTTTTAATTATTCATATGATTACTTAGATCATTATTACATAATTACATAATATAAAACATGATTTATATATAATATGTATTAATAATATACATATATATAATAGATTGATAAATGGAAAGAAATACACAGTTCATGGAGACGGTAGGCCGTACGTACGCATGAATGATGTTTTCATTTCCTTATTGAGTTGAATGGAATTAAGTAGATGACATACATATATATATATAAATAAATAAAGAATCTTTATATTGTCATGTATTTCATTATTATTACTTATATATACTTTATAATCATTCTTTAATGGTGAACATAGAAAATGAATCTCATCGCGTCATGGAGACGGTAATCTATACGTACGCACGAGCGATGATATCATTCCCATGATCATGGAATTGTATTGAAGTGTATGTATAATATTTCAGAATCAATATGAATTTACAATAATCATATATAGTCATTATTTACACCATTATACCCATCCAAGTAAGGTGGTGGTGGAAAATAGATTGCCCAACGGCGTGGAGACGGTATTCCGTACGTACGCACGCGCGGTGATTTCATTTTCTATAGAATGGATAGATAGTGAAATAGGGTTGTTTCATACTTATAATAACATATCAGTATATGAGTGATACTGATGTTATTACTTCATAATTAAACAACTAAATAAGAAGAAGTGGAAGAAGAAATAAAGTTGAAAGAATCGGTAACGGACATTACCTCTTCTTTGAAGCGCCTCTTTGAGACCTCCACTTAGGGAACTAAAATTTGTCTTTGAAGAAGCCCAGGACCTATAGGATGTTTCTAGGGAATTGGAGAAGATAATTTGGTAGGGGTTGGCCGATCATGAAGGCTCAATGTGGTGTGAGGAAGAGAGGGAGGAGGTGGCCTTTTATAAGGGAGGGGAGGGGCACCTTTGGAATAACAAAAAATATTATTTTATTATGAAGTCATATTCGGTTTTTAATAGCTCAAAATTGAGTTATATAGAATATAAGGTGGGTATGGGTCGAAATAATCTCATTAAATAGAATTTAGACAAGTTTAGGTTTCTATTTTAACCTTATCATTTAGATTTACTTTAAGTTAAATGATTTTTCTTTTACCGTGTCTTCTTATTTTCTTACACTATAAGGTTAATAAACATACTATAACAAGCCAAAAAAACCCCAAGTTTTTTGTTATTAACATATATATATATCTTTTTCTAAGTCATGTGGCCGAACCATAGATTTTTAAAACTAAAATAACAATTAATAATATAATATTTGTTTTAAAAACAATTTTATATCAATTTTGACACTATTTGGTAATTGATTTTTGTAAAAATCATAACAGAAAGATTAGTTAAAATTAAGTTAATAATATCAATAATAACATTTCATATTAACATATAAAACTATTGGAATTCATAAAAAGTCTCAAATTACATTTTTTGGGTATTTATATCATCAATGATGTCAATATTTCATTAACAATATAATTACATTATCATCATTGTGTCATAAATAAATTACATTATTTAAAGTCTAAGAATTAAAAATAAAATACCATTATGTAGGAAATATTTTTTTCTTTCTAATTAATATTTATAGTGGAATTTATCTTATGTATAACCATATATTAAAAATGTTTAGTTATTAAACATTGATTTTAACTATTTTAACTATTCTTTAAATAAAATAATATTAAATGTCTTAATCTAATCCAAGTGGGCCTAAATGGTCATATTTTATTCCTAAGGTTGTTTTTGGTTGAAGTAAACTTTTCCCATAGAATTAGGACATGTGTTAGGGTAATAATAATATCATTTTTACCCTTAATTACCCTATTTACTTTTAACCATGGTAAAAAAAGTAAAAAGTTACTATTAACCAAAAATTATTTTCATCTCATTGAACCACATTTTACTTACTGACATCAACCGTGTCTCTAGGATTTTTGAAATTCCATTCACAAAATCGGTAAAAATAAGTTTTATGTAAATTTGCAAATTCTCTTAGGAGGTGTGTAAAAGACGGTCAAAAGTTCAATAAAATTTTAATATATTTCTAAAATTATTATAAAATGACTCCAATGAATTACATTGAACTTATATAGGTATTATGTATCAATTTTGACCTAAAATAAATTTAAATAAAATAAATAATTATTTAAATAAAATGTTGGTTTTTAAATAGTAACCTAGTGTTTTCACTATTCATCAAATCTTGAATGTTTTCAGAAAAATACAAAAATTTCACCCTAGGATAATTTCGGTATTCCGAATCCAAAAATGAAGTCCATATTGAAAGATGAAATTTAAAAAATTTTAAAAAGTGGTTATTACTATTCATAACGGCTAGTTTTAATAATATTTTTATAGCATATCGTTGTTTAGTGAAACCCGGTATTGTGTACAACACACGCTATCGAGGAAGGTCATGATTGCGTGTAATGAAAACCATGTCAAGGTTGTGTGTAGTGAATGACTCCTTTGTTGTTGAGTATAACAAAATCCAACCATATTTCATTTATACATTTAATATATATATATATACACACTCAATGATGCGTAGAATAACTACTATCAAATAAACAAGAAATTGTGTGTAACACGATCCAAGATTAGTGTTGTATATATTGCATTCTAATACGGTGTTGCGTATAATGCAAGATAATCTTGGTGTAGCGTACAACAGAAGATTTGAAAGAAATTAAAAAGAATATATCTTATAAAATCTCGAGTTGTTACATACATAAAACTCAATATAAAAATAAGAATTAGCTTTGAAAACTATTGAATAAAATTTTACCCATTATTTCCTATATATTCAGATAAATTTTCAAAATTAATGGGCTTGGATATTGTCAACTATTGTAGTTTTATTGGGTTGTTGTTCAGTTCACTTCACCCATAACATTGCTGGTTGAAGGCTAACTTTGGTGGTTTTCCAATAACAATCATCAAGTACAGCAAAATTATGAATTGTTACCAATGTAATGAGAAACCAGAAAGTTGAATATCAAAAAAAACCATGATCATTGGGTATATTAAATTATGTTAAAAAATGTACCATGTAATAGTTAATTTTAAGAAGTAATTACAATTATAATATGAAATAATGTTCAAAGTGTAAAATTCAATAAATTGGTGTTTATGAATAATAAAGCACATGAATATTATATATATTAACAATGAATATTAGCCTTATTCAGTGGCTAACCACACCCCCCAACTTCAGTTTTACTAGTCCCGAGGAAAATATATCTCATAAATGTAAAATTAAAATACCCTTTTCCGGAAAATTTTTAATAAACAATTATCACCAAAAACACTTATATCAAAAAACTATGAAACCCATAAAAATCATTTAATACACACTACTAAAAAATAGTTCTATACCCATGGTTTGAAAAAAACTGTGGTATAGGGATAGTATGTGAACCTATACCCATAGTTTTCCAAAACCTTGGGTATAGGCTGACCTATACCAACGGTTGGGCCAACAAACATGGGTACAGTTTTCCTTTGGGACATATACCAATAGTTTTAGAGAAAACCGTGGGTATAGTGTATTTTCTGAAGACCTATACCGACGGTTAATCAAAATTGTAGGTATTGAGATTTTTTCGAAGTCCTATACCCACGGTTCTCTTGAACTGTGGGTATAACATTCTTGTGTTATGGCGGGGAAATAAAATTAGGTGAGACATGAAAAACATTTGGTGGGAAGGCATTTATTCATAGTATAGATTAATATATTTACGTAAATATAAATTTATAATTTCAAAGATTCAGTAGCTTAGTCGGTAAACCGTTCTCCGCGTCTGCTGTAGGTCGCGGGTTCGAATTTCGCCATTTTCGTTTTTCGTAATGAAAATAATATTAATGTATATACCTAGGTGTATGTATATAAATCATAATAAAATGATATCTTGGGTGGTACTTCGGGGAAGAGTGGATGTGTGGTGCCCTATAAACCCTGGTTCGAATCCCTCCAACGGCGTTTTTGTAATTTAAATACCACACTGATTCATATTAATATATATACATAGATATATGTATATATAACAATCAAATAATATAGCTCGGTTGGTCCCTTGTTGGTGGCGGGTCTGTGAGGATTTGCGTGAGGTACGGGTTTGATTCCCCCAATGCGCAGATTTTTGGAATTTAAATTCCCCATGGTTTTCAAACCGTGGGGTCTGTTGTGTGCCACGCTGGAACAGGTGGCGTGTCACATTTGACTCCCCTATTGCCACAGTTCTCCAAAACTGTGGGTATAGGCTGAGACCCCTATACTGATTCCGTTCAAGCCCATGGTTCCCAAAACTGTGGGTATTGGCTATACCCATGGATTGGGGGCTATACCCACGGTTTTGAACCATAGGTATAGGTCGTTTTTTCCAATGTGACAAGTGAGTTTCATGAACTGATCCCAATACCAAGCCTAGTCCATTGTTCAAATTCATCTCCAAATTTAATCCAATATCAATTATATATGATGATGTGTTGTGTATCATAATAGACATGGGGGTTCATCTTTATTCAAAGTGGATGTGACGGAAGTGCTAGGTGGAATCAAATTTCAACATTAAGAAGATTATACAATTTTTTCTATATTTCAAGGGTAATTGAAATTGTACTCAAAATATTTATCCAATTTGGCGAGACTTTTTCAAGTAATCCAAGGCTAAAAGACCTTAGGGAACCAACTGAGGCCCACATACATGTGTATCATCTTGAGTTAACTCAGTCAAAAAATTTTAAATTACCAAAAATAGAGATAAAATTACTAAATCTAGGCTAAAAAACTATGGAGTCATTATCCCCATGTGTCGAAAGCCACACATTAGGTCATTTCATTTCCCTACGTGAAAATTTATAGTTTTTTAATGTTTGTTTTGAATACTCATATTAATAATAAACTGATCCCCTAACCTATGATATTTATTTGGAGGACACCATGAACACAAACTAATACGACAGTATCCAAATGATGTGCTTTGTGATCTCTTTTTTTTGATAAAAATATAAACTATGATATTTCTCATTAGATAACAATGCTTTACAAAATATATGTTCATGAAATTATACATGGATTAAAATTAAAATCACGACATCCTAAATTATTTGACGTTTAGTTACAAAAGTGTGCAATGTGTTATCATGTTTTAGTTTAATGAAATTTTTCCTTACACATATTTTTCATACATACAAAATTAATAAATTTTTTCATTCTTTTCACCCCCCCAAGATAGAATAACACTATCCCCAATGCCTTAAGAAAATAAAATTGAGAAGGGGTAGATGTAGAATACTGGATTTCTAGAATGAATTTTCAATATGAGGATCAAGTAAAGAAGTCACATGGTGGTTGAATTTGAAGTTCTTGGTGCTCTAATTTAGTCATTTGATATCCATGTCATTTATAGAGTTCCCTATTCGAAAAATGAAAAAACAAACAAACCATAACATACAATAATATATATATATATCAATTTATATAATAAAAAAATTATAGTATAAGTATATTTTAAAAAATTATAGAATAAGGAAGCACTATAAGCTGTAGGTTAGTGGTGTGTGCACACCCATGTCTCCCTTCTGTCCCAAGTTCGAGTCCCCATAGATTCACTGGTTGTGGAAAGGTTTTCCCCATCAACTACAATGTGTCCTTTTAATTTATTAATTTTATTATTATTTTTATTTTAACTACAAACACATAAAAATAAAATGAACTGATGATGCATTATCTTCTTCTAAAATATACGGGTAAGGTATTACTCAAGGATCACACCACGTGATATGGATGAATATGACGCTCCAGTATCATTGCAATCCATACTCATAATAGAATAACATGTCAATATTATATTTTTTTTAAATATCAAAATGATTTATTAATCTTATTTTAAAAATAAAGTGGATTGAAAATGACTGGAAACATGAAAACCACGAGTTTCATCTCATGTATCACTTTTGTTTAATGTCACTAGCTCGACATAGACCCCTAAGTGTTAAATTATTTTTCTCATCCCAGGTTGTTTCACATAATTATTCATCTAATTCATATTTTTGGAATGGATCAATGAATGTTTTGATTCTATGACCATTAACATTAATGGATTGACCATTAGTGAGATCTTAAATTTCTACAGTACCATGGGGGTACACCTTATGCACTATGAATGGACCAGTCCATCTAAACTTCAACATTCACGAGTGTAAATTATGTTTAGAGCTATACAAAAGAATAGGTTTACCCGGTACAATGTCTTTGGTTTTAATGTTTTGACATTGGTAGGATTGATCTCTAGATTTATTTTTCCTTCAAATTTCATAAGCCTCCATATTATGTTCTTAATGTTCATTGAGATCTAATTTCCTTTTCGTTGTAGAGAATGAGAGGTCATAATTCATTTTCTTAATTTCCCAAAAATCAATATGTTCAATTTCAACTGGTAAATGGAATGAATTTCCATAAACCAAACTATATGGGGACAATCCTAAAATGGTTTTATATGCGGTTCTATATGCCTGAATAGAATCTAAGAGTATGCTTCTCTAATATTCTCTAGATGGATTAACCATTTTATCAAGAATATTTATGATTTATCGACTTGTTAACTCAGCTTGAACATTGGTATGTGGGTGGTAAATAGTGGAATCTTTGTGAGAAATTCAATACTCATCCAAGAGTGCTAAGAGTGGATGATTGCAAAAATGAGTTCCATGATCACTAATGATAGTCTCGGAATTCCAAATCAAGAGAGGTTGTTTTCTGTGAGAAATCAAATCATAATTTTATGATCATTATATTTTGTAGGAATGGACTCAACCCATTTGGATATATAATTAATAGTTAAAAGGATGTATAAATATCCACTAAAGTTATTGTAGGGAACCATGAAATTGATTCCCCATCAGTCAAAGATTTCAATCCCTATGATGGGAGTGAGTGTCATTTGATTATTTTTTTAGATGGAATTTACTTGTTGAAACCTAAGAGAATGTTGGATAAATGTGTATGAGTCCCTTTAGAGGGTGGGCTAGAAGATACCCCACAGAAGAACATTAGAATATGTTTTTTATAGGAAAAGTGACCTCCAGATGCCTCAATAAGACAAAATTTAAGGATGGACTCTTGTTCAAATTCTGGGATACACCTTCTAATGTCTTGGTTTGGGAAGAACTTATAGAGGTATGGATCATAAAACACATAGTTAATAACATCTAGAAGGAATATCCTTCGAGTATGAGTCCCTATGAATTTTTTAATGACTCCGGTAACCTAGAACATGGCTATGTTAGCTTACCATGGGAAATCACTGACTGAATAGAGGTTCTCATCAGGAAATGAATCAAATATAGAAAGGTGATTTGAGTTGTCTATAAATTCCATCCTAAAGAGATGATCAACTATAAAATATTCAACACACTTTTTATCTTTGATTTTGAGGTCAAATTCTAGTAATAGAAGGACCCACCAAATCAGTCTAGCCTTAGTATCCTGTTTTTGGAAGAGGTATTTCAGTGAAGAATGATCAGAAAACACAGTAATGGAGGATCGTGAAGGGTAGGACATAAACTTATATAAGGAAAACACAATATCATGTAACTCCTTTTCAGTGGTGGTGTAGTTGATGTTTGCATCATTTAAGGATTTTCTTGCATAAGCAACGACCTAAAGAGTATTATCGCTATGTTGTCCTAACACAACTCCTACATAAAATTCAATGGCATCACACATAAGTTGTAACAAAAGATACCAATTTAGAGATATCATAATGGAAGGAGGGATGAGAGAGGATTTGAGGGTTCAGAACGGACCCTCCTAGATTTCTGTCCAAACAAATAGAGCATCATTTACTATGATAGCACAAAGGGGATGGGAGATTGAACTAAAGTCCATGATGAATCATATATAGAAACCATCATGTCCTAAGAATTACCTAACTTCCATAAATGTTTTGGATGATGGAAGGTGACTAATTATGTCAATCTTTTCTTTCTCAACTTCAATCACCCTACCCAAGACTATATAGCCTAGGACTAACCCATGTTCAACCATGAAATGGAATTTTTCCCAGTTTAGAACTAGATTAGTTTCATCACATATGGAAAAAACACTCTTCACATTCTTAATACATCCCTCAAATTTATCCCCAATGACCGAGAAGTCATCCATTAAGACCTCATGAAAATCCCATACCATGTCTAAGAATATTCCCATTGTGCATTGCTGTAAGGTTCCAGGGGAATTGTATAACCCGAACGACATGTGTGAGAAGGAAAAGGTGCCGAATGGATAGGTGAATGTAGTATTACCTTGATCATTTTGGGAGAAATCAATCCGATTGTACCCCTAGTACCCATCTAAGAAACAATCAAACTCAATACCTTCCATTCTCTCAAGTATGTGGTCAATGAATGGTAAGGGGAAATGGTCCATCTAGGAGAATGAGTTTAGAAACCTATAGTCAATACAGACTCTCCATCCACTACTCAAACTAGTGGGAAGAATCTCCCCATCCTTGAATAGGAGTTAAAAAACTGTGGCTCATAAGGTTTTTGATTATCCCACTAATAGAAACTAGAATAGTCATTGTACATCGCACTTGGTGTGGAGTGATCAAAGTAAGGAGTGGTTCCCCTTGTTTGGATTTTTTAAAAAGGTTTTTCCATAGGAATGAAATTAGTAATGAGATTAGGGAGGTGTAGTGATAAGAGAAAGATATTGTCTAAGATAACAAACATAGGTCCACAAAAATGACCCCTAGATTCGGTTTTGCCCATATTTACCCAAGATTTTAGGTTTAAGTGGTCCCTAGTAGAGTAACTTGGGTTTTCAATTCCTCAGAGACCTATGATGAAACCTATAGACATGAACATTATATTGACTGATTTTAGCTATGAAGTATCCAACACTGGGTTGATTTTTGATAATTTTAAGAAAATACTACATGACTAAAGTGAATTTCAATTATGAAAAGGATTTATCCGTGGCTATTACAAGGGGTGTATTGGATGAAATTCCTCTTTAGTGATTCAAATTTCTTATATTTGAGATCAGTTTATCCAACAAGGTAAAAAAACATCATCACTTACTAATTTAATACCAAAAACCCATAATACTTATCAACTATACACTTGAAGGATCAAATTTAGGAACACTCCAAGGTAAAGGTTGGTATTAGAACATGAATTATGCGGCCATAAAAATCAATAGGAACGAAGAAGTATCAAAATAAAAAAAATAAAAATATCAATTAAAAGTGGTGGTTATAAATTAATGGGGTGATAAATTACATCCAATACATCCCTTTCTACTCCCTTGAATCATCCCATAAGTGGGTTAACCCTCCATGGATTCTATGGGTTCAATGGATGCAGAAAGTAGACTCATGAGAGAGGAAATGGAGAAGAAAAAAACAATGAAATAATGACCACTCCACTGTTGTGTGATAATTTCACAAGGTTATGGTTGAATATAATCACTCCTCGAACCAACTGAATCAATGTGATATGAATAATAACATAATATGAGGAGAAGTAGAACTTTTATTAAGAACTAAAGTGAATTTAAAAACTTACATGTGAAAGAGAAACTTGAGACAACAAAATTGCAGCATAACATTACAATGAAAGAAAGATCCAATGATGATAAAATCCTACAACACCACTTCCTTAAATGGAAATTTTGCGAGCCTTGGTCCGAAACTCCAATAGCGAATGTCATCCCACGTGATTATGGTAGGCTTAGGGTGTTAGAAATCTTGTGGAACTTGGACTTTTCCACTCTTGACCTATGGTGGTAGCCAACTTGCATCCACCAAATAGAAGTTCCTAAATGAGCTTCTAGATGGCCGAATTAGAGTGGTACATTAAAGAATAAAATGATGCTCAGTATTTCCACCAACTATCTGTAACGTTTCGGTCCAAAATAAGATATGGTTTATGAGAAATCCATTGTACAACCTGATTGGGAATGGGTTCCATAACTGTTTCAATTCTTTGTAGTTCTACTCTCAAGGATGAAATATCCAAAGTAATTATATCCATTTGTTGACACAATTTATTAATTAATTTATGTGGATCAATATGGGAAAGGTTTTGAGACAGATGGTATATTCTATAACGATAATTAAGTTGTTGGAATTCCACCAGAGGATTTTCCAATTGGCCTTTTTGTGATTGGAACTCATAATAGGTTGGAATGTTTTGTGGAGAATACAAGTTATAAAGTTGTGGCTAATTAAGTTGTTGATTATCTTTCCAGTATAAAATAATATTTTCATTGTACATCACACTTGGTGTGGAGTGATCAAAGTAAAGAGAGGTTCACCATGTTTGGATTTTTTCAAATGGGTTTTCCATATGAATGAAATTGGGGATGATATTAGAGAATTGGGGTGATAAAAGGAAGCTACTGTCAAAGATAACTTACATAGGTCCCCAAATACAGTTCCAAAATTTGATTCACACCCAAATTTTCTGAACATTTTAGGTTTAAGCAGTCCCTTTTAGAGTTTCTTGGGAGGTCGATTTCGTAGAGACCAAAGATGAATCATATGGACACACACATTCTATGGACTGATTTTGGCTATTATGTGTTCAATGTTGGATTGATTTTAGATAATATTATGCGAAAAATATGTGAAATATGTTAATTTATATTAGGTTAAGGGTTGATCCTGGGTTATTACGAAGGAGGGATTGGATAAAATTCATATTTAGTGATTTCAAATTTCTTATATTTGAGATAAGATTATTCAAGAAGATCCAACAACTTCGTCACTTACTTGTATAATACAAAAAGACTATAATACTAATCACCTATACACTTTGAGGATCATATTTAGGACCACTCTATGGTAATGGTTCACATTAGAACTAGAATTATGTGGCCTTAAAATTCAACAAGGATGAGGAAGTTTCAAAATCATCAAATAAAAATCACAATTAAAAGAGGTGATTAGAAATTAATGGGGTTATAAATAAATAAAATCCAGCCCCTATTTACTCACATGGATCAATCCATAAGTGGGTTAACACTCCATTGATTGTATTGTTTCAATTAATGTGGAATGTAGAATAATGATGGAGGAAGTGGAGAAGTTAAAAAAACAATGAAAAATGATAACTCTATTATTGTGTGATAATTTCACTAGGTTTGGTGTGAATAATTCCACTCCATAAACCACATATTTCAATGTTATATTAATAACAATAGAATAATATGGGAAGAATAACTTTTATTAATAAATAAATTGAGTTGAACAACTTACATGTGAAAGACAAACCTGAGATAACAAAATCATAGCCTAACATTACAATGAAAGTTATCTCAAAGGATGACTAAATACTCCAAAACTACTACCTTTAATAGGAATTTTGGGAGCATTGTGTCGATCCTACAATAGTGAAAGTCATCCCACTTGAGTATTCTAGGCTTAGGGTGGTGGAAAACCTGTGGACCATGGACATTTCCACTCTTGACCCGAGGTGGGAGCCATCTTGCATCCACTGAACAGATGCTCCTAAATGAGCTTCTAGATGGATGAATTTGAGTAGGACATAGAATGGGAAAATGAATCTCATGATAACCACCATCCATATATAATGTCTCAACCCAATATAAAATATCTTTTACGAGATATGTGTAATATTGTGGGATGTTTTTATGGGATGTAGAATCTGGCCCAGAATTTAATCACCAAATTTTTATGGATGGAAATCCATTCAAACATTAGAATTAGATTTGGCCACTATTTAATGAATTTTTCCCCATTATGTCATAAATATTCAGTTCATGTTTCTGAATTATTGGGCATTGATATTAGCCGCCATAGTAGTTTTATTTTACTTATGTCCAGTTCACTTCATCCAGAATGTTGTTTGTTCAAGGCTAACTTTTGTGGTCTTCCATTATGAATCTTCAAGTACTCCAAAAGTATAAATTGTTACCAATGTAATTATAAACCTTAAAATTAAATATGAAAATAAAATCAAGATCAGTTCATACATTAAATGATGTTAAAAAATGTACCATGTAATATAACATTTTAAGAAGAAATCACAATTATAATATGAAATAATGTTCAAATTGTAAAATGCACTAAAATTGGGTTTATGAATAATAAAACACATGAATATTATATATATTAACCATGAATATTTTCCTCATTAATAGGCTAATCACACCCCCCAAACTTGAGTTTTCTATCCCTAAGAAAAATATATCCCAAAAACATTTTAATAAACAATGATCACCAAAAACCCTTATATCAAACAAATATGAAACCCATTAAAATATTTTAATACAAGATAGTTTCATAAGATGATCCCAATCCAATCTCATTACTTTGTTCAAATTCAACGCCATAATTCATCCAATATCAATTAATTATGAGGTTATGTTTTGTATCACAATAGACATGGGGATTCATCATTACTCATGGGGGAAATGACGGGAGCACTTGGTGGAATCACATTTCATCATTAAGATGACTATTCAATTTTTTTCGAAATATTTCCATTGTAATTGAAATTGCACTCAAAAGAGTCAACCAGTGAATCGAGCCTTTGTCGATGACTCTGAGGCTCAAAGACCTTAGGGCACCATGTGAAGCCCACATACTCGAGCATCATTTAGAGTTAACTCAGCCAAAATCAAATTCAAATTACCTCAAATAGAGATAAAATTACTTACCCTGGGAAATACAACTATGGAGTCACAATCCCCATCTGCTGAAAGCCATGAATTAGGTCTTTTCATTGCTCAACGTGCAATTGTTTTTATTGAATACACATATTAATACTAAAATAATCACCAAACCGATGTTATTTATTTGGGGGAACCCATGAACTCAAAATTAAACACCACTATCCAAAGGACTTGCATTGTGATCTCTTTTTTTTATTTGGATGAAAATACAAATGATGAAATTTCACATTAGACATGCACACTTTCCAAAATCAATGATCATTAAATTATACATGGATTAAAATTAGAATTAGGGTGTGTTAAATTATTTGATATTCTGTTTCAAAGTTTGTAATGTGTATTACCATGATCAATGTTAGATACATTTTTCATTCCATAGATTTTTTATATGCACAAAGATAATAATTTTTATAATTTTTTTCACCCCCAAACATAGAATAACACTTTCCCTGGTGTTTAAATATAATAAAATTTAGAATGGGGTAGTGGTAGATGACATGAGTTCTAAAAGGAATTTTGAAAATGGGGATCATGGAATGAAGTCACCTGGTGGTTGATGTTGAAGTTCTTGCTCATTTAATTTAGTCATTCGATATTCATTTCTCTTGCAGTGTTCACTAGTGGAAAAAGTAAAAAACAATCAAACAAACATAACAATAAAACATATATAGATATATATATATATATTCATATAATAAAAAATGTAAAATATAAGTATATATACAAATATTATAGAATAAGGAAGCATTATAAGATGTAGGTCAGTGGTAAGCGCACACCCCTGTCTCCCTTCGGTCCTGGGTTCGAGTCCCCGCAGTTTCACTGGTTGTGATGGGGTTTTCCCCGTGACCATAGACATGTACATTTAATTTTTATGTTTATTATTTTTTCTTATTTTAACCTACAAACAGATAAAAAAATGAACAGATGATACATTATCTTCTTTCTAAAATCTTGGGTAAGGTATTACTCAAGTATCAAACCACGTCACACGGATGAATATAGTGATCAACTATCAAACACATCCATACACATAATATAAGAATAGGTATAATATCTATTTTTTAAATAAAAAAATGATTCATTAATCCGATCTAAAAAATAATTATGATTCAAAAAGATTGGGAACCTGAAAACCACGGGTTGCCTCCCATGCAGCTCTATTATTTAATGTCACTAGCTTGACTTGAACCACCATAGCACACCCAATACCATCTTTAAACCTTTTAAAGTCCCCATGTTTCTCCACATCTACATTATTTATATTAATTCTATTTTTTGTTGAATTTTTGTTATGTATAATCCTATGTTCTACCGCGGGTGGGAAAATCAAAGGAATGTCAGAAATGGTTTATCCAGTTTCTTCTAAATTCTTGACTAAGACATCAATTATAAGACCCCGGCCATAAAAATTTCTTAATCTTGAGTTATTTCAATAATACACATTGAGGATATTTTCAAGTTTAGAGTTTTAGAGAATTGGATCATAACTCATGCATTACACTCCACATTTAAACAAAGTGGTTACATAAAAGATAGTACTCATTCTTCCGATCATCGGAAACATATTTAAAATAAAACATAAATTCTTTCTTGATACTTCCTTGACACTATCATCACATCGTGTACCTTTCCCTTGACCCATGAAAAACATCTCAAAAACATGGGGTGAGCCTAAAAAGCTCAGCAAGGGATATAAAAGTGTGGAATGAAAACATTATCCCATGTATGAAATCATACATTACTCGTAAAACATAATCATTTTAACATACCTCATCAAATCAGGAATAAATCATAGAAATCATAATACATAAATGTATCGTGAGGCATTCATAACATTCTTACGTAGGGAGTAACCCTCATGGTTACGTTTGGAATACCGATCACATTATATTCCCTAAATCGAATCGAAGAAACCTTAAAATTTAACCCCTTCGCGTTACCCAATGCATTGGAGAGCTATATCGGGCTCACCCTCCTTTAGTTTATCACGGAACCACCCGTCTTCATAACAATGACCAAGAACCAAAACATAATCGTATCATATAAAACATGCATAAAGGAAACATATCATTTCCACATTTCAATCACAAGATATCAATAACACATCGATATAATAAAAACATTATCAAAAACATTTTCAATATCAAAATAAAAGAAAAGTAAAACATGGTATTTATTTTTCATTTAAAAAAAGTTATGGCTTGTAGAGGAAGCTGAAGCTCAAATAATGGTCACAGCAGTAGAGAAGTCATTGTCTCCGCATACATACAACAAAAAAAATTCCCTTTTTTCATTTAGTAGACACTTCATATAAAAAATATTCCTTTTGAATAAACGTAAAAGTCAAAGGGGTTTATACACCGTATAAAAAAATGTTGTGTAAAAAACAAAATATTCCACAATGAAAGGAGATTGAGACGAAGTCCCATACCTCGTATCCGACCTGACTCGATCATTATTTAATCTCATGAATAATAAACTTGAGTAAATTTATACTTTCTTAAGAACCTTTTTCAAGTTCATTATTCCTTTTATATCATTTATTACCATGTTATGAACACTACGTAATTATTTATGTTAATAATGGCAGTTTTGTCGATCATTGGTACTTGAGTCAAAAATAAACTCTTTATAATTACAAGTTGTTCATGTATCTATTATATACAGAGTTATATTCATGATTTAGATATCATATATATCATATATATCATGTATATACTTTCATTTATAATATTACATAACATTTAGAGGTAAGAAATGAAATGCACCGTTCATGGAGACGGTAAGCCGTACGTACGCATGAATGATACTTTCATTTCTATTTTGTATTTTATGGAATGGAATAATAATGATATAAAGGTATATTATAATTCCAGTATAATATCATATATAATATCATTAACTCCATCCTTTATACATCCCACATATGGAATTAACGAATCAAATAACTTTGAGGGGGCGGTAGTCCGCACTTCCTAAAATGAAGATATCGCGTTTACCCATAATGGAAACCATAATGGTATGAAAAAATAGAAAATACAGAAGATTAAGGAAAACATAAAAATATTATATATCATATATAATTATATTTTCCTATTAATGGCCACCTTTGATGGTGTTAGAAGAATATTGAACAATCATCATTACGTGTGGCAGAAATTCGCCATCCACGGAAACAGTATGCTCTTTAACCATTAGATGAAGGTGTGTGTAAGTGTAGCTCGAATACTTCATATAAAAACATACTAGTATATTAAAGATACTGGTTTTGTTACCAAAGAAATTAATAAAAAGAGTTTAGGGTATGGAGAAGAAAAATAAAACAAAAGAACATTAGAGAAGACTTTACCTTTAAATCGGTTAACTCTTCTTGGTTTGAACCAAAATGGTTTATTGAAGAGCTTTCTGTCTAAGGTAAGGCTTCTAGGATGAATAGAGGGATGCGAAGAAATAAAATGAGTAGGGCTTGGCCGATCTAAAGGATTGAGAAGTGTGGGTAAGTAGGTAGAGGTGGGGGCCTTTTATAAGAGGAGAGGAGGGGCACTCTTGGAAAGATAAGAAATGTTACATTATTTTAAAAAGTGTTTCAGATTTAAAAGGTCCCACATTGATATATTTCTAGGATATGTGATAATGGTTCGAAATATACTCATCCAATAGTTCTTTGACAAGTGTAAGTCTTATATTTTACGTTATCATTTCATTTTATTTAAATCGTTAATTAATGAGGTAATCGCTGCATCATCATGATGTCATAAATAATTTAATTTATTTAATTACTAAAAATTATAAAAAAAAATACTATGATGTAGGAAATATTTTTAGATTTCCAATTATTATTTATATATTAAGAGACCATTTATATAGACAATATTGAAAATGATTTACTCAGGTGATACATTCATTAGTGATATTCTCCTTTCTTTAAAAAATCAAAAGATAAAGTGTCACATTCACCCAAAAGTGATTCCATGGGGTCCCTGAGTTTGTCACAAGGCATCCCATGGTCGGCCATGACACAAATAGTAGAATTAAGACACATTTTGGGGTCATTTTTTATTATTATGATATTATTTTATTATCCTTAACTACCGATTACTAATTAATCCTGATAATTACAGATAATTACCGTCGTTACTATTCATAATGTCAAAAAACAAAAGAGTATTAATTAAATAACTTGGAACTTCTGATTCAAAATATGGATTCCATTTTACATAATTCCAAACACATAAATTGAAATAATTAATTTAATAATAATTCCTGTTGTCAAAACAAATAGCGGGTTTTTTAGAAACAATTTTTATCAAAAGTTTGACAATTGTTTATGTCCAATGTCAATGTGAAATTAATCCCAATGACCACCATTGGATTAAATGGTAAAAATATATTCTATTTAAACTTTAAAACCAATTAAAAAGATAATCCATCCATATAATTAAATTAGATGAAAAAGCTGTTTTGAAGTAAAATGCAGTATTTTCACTATTCATTAAAAAAATGAACATTGTCAGAAAAATACCAAAAATTTACCCAATCTAAATTTCTATGTCCCAATCATAAAGAATAAGTTTATTTTGAAAAATATATCTTATAAAATTGTCAAAATATAGATTTAAAAATGGTTCTCCATCAAAAGGCGGTAAAACAGTCATTTAAAAATATTATTGTATTCCATGCTTAAGATTGGATTTATTCTCATTTCAAACCTATAAAACAATATCTAATTAATAAATATACATATATAATAATTTCTTATTATTCATTACTTACAAGGGATGTTACATCCTTCCCCCCTTTAGAAAATTGCTTCCCCGCAATTTATTTACTTATTGAATAAGTGTGGTTATTTATCCCTCATTGCATTTTCAGATTCTCATGTTGCCTCTTCAATCAAGTGGTTTTCCCACAAAACCTTTACTTGATGAATCACTTTATTCCGTAACGTTTTCTCCCTGTGTTCAAGAATCTGGATGGTTTTTCCTCATAAGATAGATTATCTTCCATCTGAACTACCTCTGGACTCAAAACATGAGATGGATCTGGCATGTACTTCCTTAACATTGAAACATGAGAAATATTGTGTACCTGAGATAAACTTGGAGGTAAAGCCACTCGGTATGCAAATGATCCAACTCTCTCCAAAATTTCATATGGTTCAATAAACCTTGGACTCAACTTTCCTTTCTTACCAAATCGCATCACATTTTTCCATGGTGAGACTTTGAGATAGACATGATCACCTACCTCAAAAGAGAGATCCTTCCTCATGTTGTCTGCATAACTCTTCTGCCTACTCTGAGCTATTCTCATGTGTCTCTGTATCAGCTGAACTTTTTCTACCAACTCTTCTACCAATTCTAGTCCCATCAACATCCTTTGACCCACTTCATCCCAGAAAGCTACAGTTCGACACAGTTTCCCATATAATGCCTCATATGGTGCCATCTGTATACTGGAATGAAAACTATTATTATAAGAAAACTAAACCAAAGAAAGATGTTGGTCCCAACTTCCCTGATAATCCATCGAAAAAGCATGTAGAATATCCTCCAACATCTGTATCCTTCTTTCTGACTGCCCATCTGATTGAGGATGAAATGCTGAACTAAAATTTAATCCAGTACCCAACGACTTTTGAAGGCCTTTCCAAAATTTAGAAGTGAACCTAGGATCACGGTTAGATACTATGGAGAGAGGAACTCCATGTAACCCGACTATCTCTTTATGATACAAATGGGAATGTTGATCTAGCGAAAAAGTATCTCGTATAGAAATGAAATGAGAAGATTTAGTCAAGCGATCAACAATAACCCAAATTGAATTATTACCTCGAGGTGTCTTCAGCAATTCCACAACGAATTCCATGGATATATTCTCTCATTTCCACTCTGGTATTGGAAAAAGCTGAAGCATACCTTTCGGTAACTACCTATCTACTTTAACCTGTTGACAAGTCAAACACTTCACTGTAAAATTAGCAATATCTCTTTTCATTCCATCCCACCAATAGTACTCATGAAGATCTCTATACATCTTAGTATTTCCTAGATGAACTGAAAATGGAGAACTATGAGCTTCACATAACAACTCTCTCTTCAACTGGGAATCACAAGGCTCACACAATCTCTTCCCAAATCTCAAAACACAATTATTTTCAAAGTTGAATTCAGGCAACTTGCCCTTCTGAACCAGCTCTACCTTTTTCTGCAACTCACTGTCTTGCTTCTGTGCTTTCTTAATTCTGTCTGATAGAGAAGATTTCACTGATACCTGAAACAAAACAAAAGGACATCCTGCCCCAAAAACTTCTATGCCAGAGTTCATCAAATCCTTAACCAAATGATCAAGTTCCAAACGTAACATTGTTAATTAAGAATTACTTTTTCTACTCAAAGCATCAACCACTTTATTTTCCTTTCCCGGATGGTAATGAATTGTATAATCATTATCTTTGATTAATTCTAGCTATCTCCTCTGTCTCATGTTCAATTCTTTCTAAGTGAATATATACTTTATAATTTTTTGATCAGTATATATTTCACACTTTACACCATACAAATGATGCCTCCAAATTTTTAAAACAAAAACAACAACAGCTATTTCCAAATCACGTGTAGGGTAATTTACCTCATGTGTTTTCAAATGACGTGATTAATAAGAAATTACCTGGTCATTCTACATTAGGATGCAACCATGTCCTTTCAATGAAGCATCACTGTAGATAAAAAACTCACCATTCCTGGAAGGTAGTACCAAAACTGGAGCATTCACCAATCTTGTTTTTAGTTCCTGAAAATAATAATCACATTCTTTTGTCCAGATAATCTTAACACCCTTCTGAGTTATCTTAGTCATTGGACTAGATAACCGTGAAAAATTTCTAACAAACCTTCGATAATATCCTTCCAAACCAAGAAAACTACGAATCTCGCTTATATTTGTGGGTCTTGGCCATTCTTCCACAACCATTGTTTTTGTAGGATCAATAGTTATCCCATCTTTAGAAATAATATGACCAACGAAAGAAATTTGTGGAAACCAAAAATCACAATTGCTGAATTTCCCATTAAATTTCTTTTCTTTTAAGGTTTACAGAATAACCCTTAAATTAATTTAATGCTCCTCTTTACTTTTAGAAAACACCAAAATATCATCAATGAAAACAACCACAAACGTATCCAAGAACTCATGGAAAATTCTATTTATAAGGTCCATGAATACAGCAGGTGCATTGGTTAGCCCAAAAGGCATAACTACAAATTCATAATGGCCATATTTTTTACGAAACACGGTCTTCAGAATATCTGCTTCCTTTACCTTCAACTGATGGTACCCCGATCTCAGGTCAATCTTTGAAAAATAATGTGATCCCTAGAGCTGATCAAACAAATCATCGATATGAGGCAAAAGATATTTTTTCATAACAGTGATGTTATTCAAGGCTCTATAATCAATGCAAAGTCTCATTGAAACATCTTTCTTTTTAACAAATAAAATAGGATCACCCCATGGTGATGTGCTAGGTCAAATTTAACCTTTCTCTAATAAATATTGCAATTGATCCTTCAACTCTAAAAGTTCAATTTGAGGCAATTGATAAGGTGGTTTTGAAATTTGCTTAGCATCGGGAACTAAGTCAACAGTAAATTCTACATCCCGATCGGGTATTATTCCAGGAAACTCATCAGGAAAAACATTAAGATACTGATTTACCATTGGCACATCATCAATCTGAACAGTTTATTTGTTTTCAACAATATGTGCAAGGTTACATTCATTTCCATATTTTACAAGTTTCTCAGCCTCTTGATATGATATCAGTAGTAAGGGTTCATTCTTGTACACAAACTGAAATTCTTTCTGAAAAGAAACCTCTTTAGCTCTATAGTTAATCTTATCATGGTAAATAGAGAGCCAATACATACCCAATATAACATCAAACTCTACTAGAGGTTAAACAATAAGGTTTTCAAGTAGGTTCTTTCCACGGATAAGGATAGGAAGATTATTATAAATTATTTTTGCCTCAACATTTCCCCCATGTGTTTTTACCACAAGTTCAGGAGTCATTTCTTGAGATGGTATTCCCATTTTACTAGAAAAGTTCTCAGAGATGAATGAATGTGTAGACCCCGAATCAAACAACACACTGGCATAATCTGAAAAAACAAACAAAGCACCTGATACCACTTCATTTGATGGACCAACATCTGCTGAAGTAGTTGCATAGGATTTCACCACCACATTCTACTTGTAGTATAACTGCTTCCCATCACTCGAGCTCTTTGTCAGACACTCGTTTTCATAGAGACCCATCTCATTGCACTTGAAACATTTCACTAACTGTAAATCAAATTTGGTCTTACCATCACCCTGATATTTTTCAGTGAAATCACTAGCCTTATGTCCCATCTTACCACATCAGTAGCACTTTCCAGAATTCAGAAGACATTCCCCAGCATGACATTTACCATATTTATCACAAACTGGAAACGTAGTTTTCTAACCATCAGACCTTTTTGAAGAATTATTCCCTTTATCCTTCCACCTTCTTATCTTCTTCTGATGGTTTTTATAGAACACTTGATCATCAGAAAACTCCATTTCCACCTTCTCAGCACATCACACAAGCTTTTCATAACTTTTGAACTCATGAGAAGCCAATGCCCTTCGATATTTTGTCTTTAATCATGAGTAAAAAGGATTGATTTTACTATCAAGGTCTCAGATAAAATTTCGAGCATACCTTTCCAATCAAGTGAAGCTCACTTCATAAGCAGCCACTGAGTCATACTCTTGCCTCAATTCCAAGAATCGTTTTTCCATCCTAAGTCGAACAGCCTTAGGAAAATACTTCTCAAAAAACATACCTTTGAATTCATCCCAGTCGAGAGCATCAAACTCATCAGCGTCCCTTATATTTTTAACCATTGACCACCACAGATCTGCTTCACCCTCCAAACGGTAAATAGCAAGACTAACCTTTTGATTGTCTGAACACCCCATGACATAGAAAATATTCTCCCAGTGCTTTAATCCACCTTTCAGCGGGCACAAGTTCAGATGATTCTCTAAATGATGGGGGATGTTGCCTCATGAAATGTTCCACCACTGACATGTTCCTCTGCGGTTGATCTGGCCGATCTCGTTCATGGATACCACCACCATTTATCGCTTGAGTCAACTACGCGATCACTGCAACAAACTATTCAGTTCCAATTCTGACCATCTCGGGATGCTGATTCGGAAGGTCATTTCCTTCTGTATGACTTCCTAGCACTGCTTCCCTGTTTACTCTGTGGAAAACCATTCTGAACAAACATGTCTTAGATGAAGCAACATGGTAATCTTCAAATGCTATGTCATTTCAATTTGACCATAAAAAAATATTTTTGGATAATCATTTAATAGAATTCTAACTCCTAAAGTTATCAAAACCAACCTCTGATACCATCTATATGGACCCAACCATTAACATTTCTTAATCTTGAGTTATTTAAAAAGTACACGTTAAGGATCATTTCAGGTTTAGAGTTTTAGAGAATTAGATCATAACTCATGCATTACACTCCACATATAAACAAAGTGTTTACATAAAAGATAATACTCATTTTTCCCCATCATCAGAAACATATTTAAAATAAAACATAGATTCTTTCTTGACACTTCCTTGACACTATCATTATATCATGTACCTCCCCCTTGACATCTGAAAAACATTTCAAAAACATGGGATGAGCATAAAAAGCTTAGCAAGGGATATAAAAGTGCGAAATGAAAACATTAGTCCATGTATGGAATCATACTTTACTTGTAAAACATAAGCATTTTAACATACCTCATCAAATCATGAATAAATCAAAGAAATCATAAGACATAAAGGTAACTTGAGGCATTCATAAAATTCTTACGTAGGGAGTAAGCATCATGGTTACGTTTGTAATACCCATCACAGTATATTCCCTAAATCTCTTCGGAGAAACCTTAATGTTTAACCCCTTCGCGTTACCCAATGCATTGGAGAGCTATATCGGGCTCACCCACCCTTAGTTTATCACGGAACCACCCATCTTCGTAATAATTTCCAAGAACGAAAACATAATTCTATCACATAAAACATGCAAAAAGGAAACATAACATTTCCACATTTCAATCACAAGATATCAATAACACATCGATATAATAAAAACATTATCAAAACCATTTTCAATACCAAAATAAATGAAAAGTAAAACATGGTATTTATTTTTCATTTAAAAAAAGTTATGGCTTGTAGAGGAAGTCGAAGCTCAAATAATGGTCACGACGGCGGATAAGTCGTTGTCGCCGCATACGTACGACAAAAAAAACATTCCCTTTTGTCATTTAGCAAATGATTCATATAAAAATGATTTATTTTGAATAAACATAAAAGTCAAATGGGATTATACACCATTTAAAATAAAGTTGTGTAAAAAACAAAATATGCCTCAATGAAAAGAGATTGAGAGAAAGTCACATACCTTGTATCCTACTTGACTCGATCGTTCTTTAATCTCCTGAATAATAAACTTGAGTTAATTTATACATTATTAGGAATATTTTTCAAGTTCATTATTACTTTTATATCACTTATTACCATGTTATGAAGACTATTTAATTATTTATTTTAATAATGGTCGTTTTGTCGATCATTGGTACTTGAGTCAAAAATAAAATCATTATAATTACAATTTTTTCATGTATCCATTATATCCAGAGTTATATTCATGATGTAGATATCATATATATCATATATATCAATTATATACATTCATTTATAATATTAAATTACATTTAGAGGTAAGAAATGAAATGTACCCTTCATGGAGATGTTAAGTCGTACGTACGCATGAGCGCTACTTTCATTTCTATTTCGTATTTTATGGAATGGAATCATAATGATATAAAGGTATATTATAATTCCAGTATAATATCAAATATAATATCATTAACTCTATCCTTTATACATCCCACATATGGCATTAATGAATCAAATCACTTTGAGGGGGCGGTAGTCCGCACTTCCTAAAATAATGATATCGCGTTTACCCTTAATGGAAACCATAAAGGTATAACAAAAATAAAAAATACATATGATTATGGAAAACATAAACATATTATATATCATATATAAATATATTGTCACTTTAATGGCCACCTTTTAAGGTGTTAGAAAAATATTGAACAATCATCGTTTTGTGAGGCAGAAATTCACCATCCATGGAAACAGTATGCTATTTAACCATTAGATGAAGGTGTGTGTAAGTGTAGCTAGAATCCTTCTCATAAAAACATCCTAGTATATTAAAGATACTTGTTTTGTTACAAAATAAATGAATAAAAAGAGTTTAGTGGGTTGGATAAGCAAAATAAAACAAAAGAACATTAGAGAAGACTTTACCTTTAAATTGGATAACTCTTCTTGGTCTGAACCAATATGGTTTCCTGAAGTGCTTTATGCCTAAGGTAAGGCTCTATAATGAAGAGAGGGATGTGGAGAGATAAAATGAGTAGGTCTTGGTCGATCCAAAGGCTTGAAGAGTGAGGGTAAGAAGTTAGAGGTGGAGGCCTTTTATAAGAGGAGAGGGGCACTCTGGGAAAGTTAAGAAATGTTACATTATTTTAAAAAGAGTTTCAAATTTAAAAGGTCCAACATTGATATATTTCTTGGAAAAGGTGAAAATGGTTCGAAATATACTCATACAATAGGCCTTTTACATTTGTAAGGCTTAGATTTTACATTATCATTTCATTTTATTTAAATTGTTAATTAATGAGGTAATCGTTGCATCATCATGATGTCATAAATAATTTATTTTATTTAATTTTTAAAAATTATTAAAAAAATACTATGATGTAGGAAATTATTTTATCTTTCCAATAACTATTTATATTCCAAGAGTTCATCTATTTAGACAAAATTAAAAATCTTTTACTTAGGTGATACATTCTTTAGTGATATTCTCCTTTCTTTAAAAAATAAATAGAAAAAGTGTCACATTCACCCAACATTCATTCCATGGGGTCACTAAGTTTGGCACATGGCATCCCATGGTCTTCCATGACACAAAAAGTAGCATTAGGACACATGTTGGGGTCATTTTGTTTTATTATGATATTATTTTATTATCCTTGACTACCAGATTACTAATTAATCATGATAATTAATGATAATTACCATCGTTACTATTCATAATGTCAAATAATAAGAGTCTTAATTAAATAAATTTTACCTTATGATTCCAAATATAGAACCCATTTTACCAAATTACAAACACAAAAATTGCAATTATTATTTTAAAAATAATTCCCGTTGTCAAAACAAATAGCGGCTTTTTTGGAAACAATTTCTATCAAAAGTTTGACAATTGTTTATGTCTAATATCAATGTGAAATTAATCCCAATGACCACCATTGTATTAAATAGTAAAAATATATTCTATTTACACTTTAAAACCAATTAAAAAGATAATCCATCCATATAATTAAATTAGATGAATAAGCAGTTTTGAAGTAAAATGCAGTTTTTTTCACTATTCATTAAAAAATGAACATTGTCAGAAAAATACCAAAAATTTACCCAAGGTAAATTTCAATATCCCAGTCATAAATAATAAGTTTATTTTGACAAATATATCTTATAAAATTGTCAAAATATATATTTAAAAATGGTTCACCATCAAAAGGCAGTAAAACAATCTTTTAATAATATTAGTGTATTCCATGCTTAAGATTGGTTTTATTCACATTTTAAGCCTCTAAAACACTATCTAATTAATAAAAAACATAGATAAGAATTTCTTATTATTCATTACTTAATTGGGATTTTACATCAATGATCATTCCAACATTTTTGGTATCATGAGAATAATGAATTCCAATTGACTGTTCATCATTATACCATATGATGTGATACCTGAGTAGGGATGGAAGGAAAATAATGTTGAGCCCCGTTTGGATAGGACAGTCAGAAACTATTTGAGATTTTCAATCATACTCAATTTCATTTTCTTAAATTTTCAAAAAAATGGTTTATTTTGAATGGAATATTCAACCACCAAATTGGAAAAATTAGTTTCAGTAATAGGAATGGACTTGATGTTCATTATTTATCCCAATGGTGAATTGATTTTTTGTTCAGAAAAATCATTAATAGATTAATATTTAGGACACTCAATCAATGATGTCAAATTTACCTCTTGTGAATAAAAATTATACCTTCATCTAAATTTAAACACCCATCAACTATTACATCATGTTCTTCAGGTATCCTAGGTTGAATGGAAATTTAGTTATTATTTTCATGAGATGTTTGTGTATAACAATATTCTTCTATAAATGATGAGGAATGGACAACCTGACTGGGAATGGTTCCAAAACTGTTGTAATTATTTGTAGTTCTACTATCAAGGATAAAACATCATCTGTTATTCTATCCAATTGATGAAACAATTTTTCAACTAATGTACGTGGAACAATATGGGCAATGGGTTGAGACAGATGGTCTATTCCAAGAAAATAATGAAGATGTTGGAATTCCATAGGAGGATGTTCTGATTGGATTTGCTGGGATTGGAACTCAAAATAGGTAGTAATATTTTGTGGTGAATAGGAGTTAAATTTTTTTGGCCCAATATTTTGTTGATTATCAATATAGTAGAAACTGGGATGTTCATTGTACATCACACTTTGTGTGGAGTGATCAAAGTAAGGAGAGGTTCATCGTGATTGGATTTGTTCAAAAGGGTTTTCCATAGGAATGAAATTTTGGATGAGATTAGAGTCGCGGAGTGATAAACTGAAGAGAGTGTCTAAGATAACATATATAGGTCCCCGAGAACAACACCAAAATTTCATTCATGATCAAATTTACCCAGGATTTTTCGTTTAAGCGGTCGCTTGAAGAGTAGATTGGGATGTCGATTCCTCATAGCCCTAAGAAGAAACCTATAGAAACACACATTATATGGACTGATTTTGTCTATTAAGTGGAACTCTTTGGATTTGTTTTAGTTAATTATAAGAAAACACTATGTGACTTAAGTGAATTCAAATTATGAGAAGGATTGATCCTTGGTTATTACAAGAGGTGGATTGGATGAAATTCCTCTTTACTGATTTCAATTTCATATATTAGTGATGAGTTTATTCCATAAGATAAAAAACATAATAACGTACATGTTTAATTTCAAAAAACCAAAATAATAATCACATATACACTTGTAGGATCAAATTTAGGATCAATCCAAGGTAAAGGTTTTGTATTAGCACTAAAAGTATGTGGCTTTAAAATTCAACAACGATGAAGAAGTTTCAAAATCACCAAATAAAAATCTCAATTAAAAGAGGTGATAAGAAATTAATGGGGTGATAAATAACATCCAATAGACCCCATTCCTACTCCCTTGGTTAAACCTATATTTTGTTTACCCCTCTATTGATTCAATGGTTTCAATGGAAGAAGAAAGTAGACTCATGAGGGAGGAAATGGAGAAGTAGAAAACAATGAAATAACTATCACGCCACCATTGTGTGATAATTTCACAATGTTTGTTTTGAATTAATTCCTCCTTTATCCAAAAGTGTCAAATTGATATGAATAAAAATAGAATAATTGGATAAGAAGAACTCTTATTAAGAACTACGGTTAATTGAACAACTAACATGTGAAAGACAAACTTGAGACAACAAAATCAATGCTCAACATTACAATGAAAGAAAGCTCAAAATATTATTAAATAATCCAAAAATACTACCTTAAATACGCATATTGGGAGCCTTGGGTCGATCCTCAAAAAGTGAAAGTCATCCCACATGATTATGGTAGTCTTTGGGTGTTGGTATGCATGTGTTACTTGTACTTTTCCACTTTTGATTGAGGTGGCAGCCATTTGCATCCACCAAAAAGAGTGAAAAAATGAGCTTCTAGATGGAAGAATTATAGTATGACATAGAAGAAAAAAATGTATCTCAAGATTCCCTACAACAGTCTGTAATGTTTTGGCTCAAAATAATATATTATTTAGGAGAAATGTGTAAATTGGTGGGCTATTTTACTGGGCCTTAGAATCTTGGCCAAAATTTTATCTCCAACATGGGCCACCTGGAACTCTATTCAAACATCAGAAATAGTTTTGGCCACTATTTAGTGAAATTTTACCCATAATTTCCTATATCTTTATATCAATTTTAGGGATTATTTGGCTCGGATATTGGCCGATACAGTAGTTTTATTGGGCTTCTTCCCAGTTTACTTCACCCAAGTTGTTGTTTGTTCAAGGATAAATTTGGGGGTCTTCAAATATGAATCTTCAAATAAAAAAATGTATGAATTGTTACCAATGTAATGAGAAACTTGAAAATTAAATATGAAACTAAAATCAAGATCATTTGGTACATTAATTGATTTCAAAAATGTACCATGTAATACTGTATTTTAAGATGAAATAACAATTATAATATGAAATAATGTTCAAAGTGTAAAATGCACAAAAGTGGTGTTTATTAATAATGAAGCACATGAATATTATATATATAAACAATTAACATTATCCTCATTTAGAATATAATCATATATCTAAGGTGTTCATGATGGGATTCCAATGAATTTCTAGAACACATGATACCTTATACTTATCATAGACTTACACACTAAGTCTGACCACTTCTTATATATCTGAGAGAAGAGTTTAGTTGGGGGAATGAGATACCATTACATACATGAGATAGTTCATCATACAAGAGTTACATCAATAATCATTTCAAATGATGCACATTTCCTCATAGAACAGTTATAGAGATGATCACAAGAGGAATTTATGACTTAGTTGTGTTTGTGAATGGTGTTTCACATCCAGACTGAAATCTAGACTATGTGGACAATTCATGTTTTGTAGAACATTCTAAAGGAAATAATTTTGATCTTTAGATATATATTGTAGGATCACCTACACATTTGGATTTTTAATAAAAAAAGATCTACTATTCCACCATCATTATGGATGCATCAGGGCCTTTTATGGGAGACCTTGTAAGTCACCACTATTTTACACTAATTTAGTGAGTCAGAAATGTGGGGCCTAGAGATGGTCTGAAAAATGAAAGTGAAATTTTATATTATCTAGGAGTGTATGAGGACTAAAAATAGTTGTTAGATGTCTTATTTTGGCCGATGATAGAGATCATTGGAGTTCAAAGAGGTAAGCCATGTGTTTCTATAAGCCTCAACACGATGTGGATTATAGAGTTTGGAATGGTTTTAAATTTATCATTGAGATTCATCAGAACATTATTGATTATATTTATGGTTAGTGATGTGTGATACTTCTTATCCCAACCACCGTAGGTATACTGGGTACACGACGTCTTTTACATGTCACATTTTTGGAGGTTAGTGAACAACCCATCAAATGGTATCAACTGGAGTGAGATGGACATCAAGGATGGATCTAAAATTGAAAAGTCACTAGTATAGATTGATGATATAAATGAGAAGATCCTTTGTGGGAAAGTTCTTCCATTGTTTCATTTCTATTTCAATTAATTGAATCCTTAAGATAGCACCTATGAGTGGGAGACATCGATATGATCCTGTTACCCTCATCATTTTGAGTAAGATTTTTCCCTTTTTGGATGAAAATCCCAAACGTGGGTAGAAATTAAAAACTCTTTTTTTTAAATTTAAAACATTAATATATTATAAGGATTGTTTTTAGAACTATGAACTGGGTCAGTGTGGGTTTCTGAGGCTTGGGGAGTCTCTGTGTTGATATAAAAAAATTTATATATATTACATCTTGTGAGATTAGTTTTCTATAAAATATGAAATGAATCTAAAATAGAGTGTTAGATGGGAAATTTGAGACGACCATTAAATATAGAGTGTGGGGTTTATCCTAGGATAAAATATCCTTAGAATGAATTGGATTCTTGGGTGGAGCGCGAACATAGGAGGAATACTAAAAATGAAATTGATATATTGACTTATTCTTTATTAATTCAACAATACCTAATATCTTGTATTAAATTTTTTTCCAGAACAATTTTTTAGAAACATACCCAATTAATTGTAGAGGATAAGGTGAAGGTGGTTTTTCAATCACCAGGATCATGGATCAGTATTAATATTACCACTTGGATCACCAATGTATACAGAGTTCTTTTGTCCAACCGATAATGATAATGAATATTTGTTCTTCATCAATGATCAATCCAAAGAAGAGGTAGGGAATCAATTTCCATTGGATTATTTTCTATTTCATTTTCCTATGAAGAGATAGAATCAAATCCACCAACAAATTAATCCATGTGAGTTTCAAGCTTGAGGTATTGGGTTTATCTTTTTGAGGGTTTGGGAACTAATATTATTTTATTTTAGTTCTTAATTTTCACCATAAAAATAATGAATCGATGTTATCCCACACACATGAGACTCATCCTAGATGGTGAGAACTTGACAAATGAATCAAGGAGACCTGGGATCAAATTTGGATGGGGAAATATTTCTGAGTTACTATTGTAGTACTATAGCAGTATTGTAGTAGGCACTGTGGAATGTAATTATTGGTACTATAGCAGTTGTAACTATTCATCCATCTAGGAATTTGGGAAACCAGTTTGGTCCTCATGTCCTGCAAGGCTTCTAGGCCACCCATTTCCTATGATCCAATTGTCTCTCGAGGCAATCGGGCCACCTCAAGGCCTTCATGACACACCGAGGTCTTCAGGCCACATGAAATATGAATATTTACCAGTATGATTATGAGGAACAAGACTCTCGATGAGGATTCAATAGAGTGTATTCACCAGAATAGAGAAAATCAAAATTGGATGAATGAAAGGGTATCACATTTCCTTCGGCACCGGGCATGTGCAGCTCTACACAAGACAACTAGCTGACATGCCATGTGTAGGTGGAGTGCTAATAGCATGACCATTGATGGGGAGGAGGAGTTCATAGTTGTCTAGTCTAGGTAATTCTCTTAAGACCTATGGGTTTTTTATTTTTCTCTTAAGCCGTTTGACCTTGTAAGGGTTTCACCTCACACCTTGAAAGGTGGATTTTAACAAATAATAAGAAAATAAAGGACTTCTATCCATTCAGACATGTTAACCCACGAAATGTCCATGGTTATTCCTATTGTTTTGTTTTCCAATATTCACACCCATTCATCACTCAATCATCCCTAGTATTCCCTTGGCCAACAGTTCACCCAATACCGAGTTATCATTTTCTTTGTGACCATTATTCAACACAATAGATTGATAAATTGGGATTGGATTTGTGACCACTGGAGTGATCAAGGATTAATAATGATGGTGAATTATTAGATTGGGATTGTGGTATTTTTTATCCTTGTTTATGGTTTCACATATGGTGTGTGACATAGTTCGATGGGAGAAAATTCATGAGTGGTGGATGTTTCCTGAATTCTTCCACGTATAATGACAAGCTCGGTCAACCTAGTTCCTGATTTTTGGGGTGTGATTGGTGGCTGAATATAAGTAGAGATGATTTTAGTAGAATATATATGAGCGTTCTGGAATTTTAGAAAAATAGTGTTTACAGTGTGTGTACATAAGAATAACATATGCAATATTTTTACTCATTAGTTGTGATTTTTTTTCAAAAATGAGGAAAAATATCACACTCTATCTGACCTAGTATTGGAATATCCACATATACCCTAGTGTTACATATTAGTGGACAAAACTATTACCACATGACAGATGGAGTACATAGACATGACTCGGTACTCAAACATGGTAAGGTACATGTACATGACCTTAGTACTCGAGCCTGAACAGAAGTATACAGTCATTTCTGTTTTCATTATAAGTGTTGGAAAAATACTATACATTATGTATCCCAAGAGAAAACTTGATGTATTTGGGGAGCATCAGGCCATGCGATACATTGAGCCATGGGTAGTCCTGAGGTAGTAAATATACGTCGTGTACCACCATTACAAATCGTGCACATTATCCATGGAAATCTAAGGGCCTCTAAGTATTTAGTATTGAATAGTATAAGTTGTCTGACTTCCCCTAGTCCATTACTATGAGGGTATATACTAGGATAACATATTGTGCATAGGATTACAACCCTCTCTATGAGTGTAATATTTGTTTGAGTTTCACAAACTCCACTACATGATTGGGTGGGATCCAATAACATTTCATCACCTTTTTAGCAGTGGGGGATATGGAATCATTGAGACCAACTTACATGGGAATACAAGCCACTACATAGTGGGTTTTTAAAAATTTTATTGGTAGTGTCCCCTATTGGCCTTAGTTGTGATCCCATATTTCGTATCATGATCTTTACAGATCCCATAAATGTATATTAGGTAATATCCAGAAGTTAGACCCCTATGATGATCCCCATAAGTGATGTCATGGTTCACGGAGAGTACTCCTCAGGACACGTATTACCAATAATAATTAAGTAAAATTGTATTTTTGGAATTATTTTGAGACATATTTGAGACTTCGAACCAGTTATGAGTATAAATGGTTTTTTTCTTATTGTTTTGTCACATATTCTAATTGATATTCATTAAGATGATGATCTTAATACTCTCCAGATGCTATATTTTTTATGATTTATGGTTGTCTTACTTTGTAATGTTATACATATCCATATAAGTCATTTTCATAAACATGTAACTTTTATATAGACAATATGATATTTGATGGATTTATATGAGGAAGATGTGTGGGTAGGGCACTGTGAGAAAGACTACTCATAGTTAGACAAAGTGTGTCATTTTAAAGAAGTCCCCTCTTTCTAAGGAGGATGGATAATTTTAACAGTTTTGGAGGACTTTTTTTAATTCTATTATGAATTTATGTACTTTTTACTCTATTTTTTATAGATTTAATGAATGGAGTATTGTATCAGTTGAGTTTACATTACAAAATTGTATTCTTATTGGGGGATGTGTTTGTGTGTTTACCTTATGCATAGAACTCCAATTTATAATATATAGATACTCAGCATTGGCCTCCAGCCCCTAGCTTATTGAAAGAATACATTGGATGTCACACTCATCTTACCTTTATCCAGGATGGGTGTGATTAATTGTTTCATGAAAATGAGGAGGCATTATATTGAAATTTTAAAGGGTATTAACATTTCTGTAAGGAATCCATAGAGGCTGTTAGGGTTTCCTTAATATGAATATATATTTATGTTGATGATGATTATGAAACCCTGTAGCTCCACCATCCCATATTAGAGGTGATTTTTAGACCCAATGTGGTTCAGTTAGTCATCATTGTGTGTATAAAGGCCATAATAGGTATACCACAAAAAAGGAATATGGATGTGTGGTTTATTTTACCAAGATACTTATATAATAGATAACCTATTTCATTTCACTATGTTCCATCCACAATTAGATTTTGAAGTGAATATCACATAGATCTATCCATGATCACGTCTCATAGTCCGTTTATCTAATTCTTATATTTCATTATATTTCAAAGGGAATTTTTCCAAGTAACATTATTGTAGTTCACTCGTGGGAGTAACTTTTCATCATAAATATTAGTGAACTAGATCCTCTATGATAAAAGAGTGGTTATAGTGGTGAACATGATATGATTTTTCTTCATGTTGAAGGATTATTTGTGAGTTTGGTGTACAATATTTTTAATAAAAGTCACCACATAGTTTATTTTTTATAAACATGATCGGGTATATATATTAAATATTAATACCTTTAATGGTCTCAAACAAACTATTTTGTACCATTTTTTAGAATAATTTCTCCCCTTACACTACGTGTTCTCCCAACATAGTAATATGAGTAATCAATAACCTAATATAGGTGGAGACAATAATTATAAAATAGAATATCTATTGGCCAATGTCACAACATCTATTTAGAGGAATCTAATGTAGATACAATGTAAATTATATAGGTGTCACCCAAGAAGTATTAATCGATCATATACATAGATGATAATATAGAGGTACGATGTATTTTATAAAAATATTATGAGAACATTACTGCATCTTTCATGGAGGTAATTAGTGTTAAAAAATAAAATTGTATTTTAAATCAAGAAAGTGGGAGTATATGGGTGGACAAAAGAGGTGAAATTGGCATGAATTGTGTATGTGATCACATAGTTCACTTGTAGTCTCTGGTTTAGTTGGAAATCATAAATTATCCTATGGTTATCTAATGGGATGAATTACAATTCTTCCCCCATGGCGTTTTAGAGGGTGGGACTCTATTTCTCTCTTATTTTGGTGATGTGTAAAAAATAGGATCCCTCACTCTCTTCCTTACTTATAATTTACATTTAGAAAATTTTGGACCTAAATTCTAGTGACTCATTGTATGCTTATCCTTTTGGGGATCCCCTATCTCGTGCTTCTTTCATCTTATTAACATTTAGTTCTCCTAATTAATTATTTAAGAGATGAATAGAATAGAGTACAATGGAATCATTACAATATGATGGGTCTTATATGTTTCTTATTGGAATGGTATTCAAATAAAATATATGCACTTTCCTCTAATCATTTCATTGGATGTTCATCACCATGTGATTTTTTCAATGGTTTTTAGGCTAAATAAATTATTTTCACCAATGATTTTTCTTTTTGTTCATATTTTTTGTATATTAGATGTGTTCCCAAATCATGGAAAAACAATTATAGGAATGTTGGTATCAATTTAGGTGATCTAGGAGTACCCAGTGTGTGATTGGTGATTTACACCTATGTTTTTAAACATTATAAACTAATTACATTGGAAATTATTTATAATTAAATTATAACTAATTAATTATGATTTTATGGATGTGAGGGAGGATTCCATGTGTTTAAAAATAAAATGTTGGTCATTGATGAGATCATGAATTAGATTTTTGTGGTAATATTTAAATAGAAAATCCTTGAACAACGGTAGGCATTACCTCTAATTAACCCATAATAATATCATTTATTTTATATGTGGCAACGTATGTGGTAATGTTGTAATTGTCATGCACTGAACTTGATGGAATTTATTGGTTTATAATTAGTTTTATCATATATAATGTTTCATTTTATAAAACCATTCCCAAATTAAAGGAAACTGCATGCGAGGAACCTAGTCAACTAATATAACATGGTTTTTCAATTGCTAATTGTTAAGTGATACGTGTTTTGGTTTGTGAAAATTGAAAATGGAATGGTGTTTTAGAAATAGAATCTGTAAACAGGTTTTGATATGGTTAATCTGGTGGTATTTTAAAATGGAAATGTGTATCGGGTTTATCAATATGAAAGAGGTTTTTTGATAATTTGTTTTTGATTGAAAAGCTCAATTTTTTTTCTTCTCAATATGGAATTATTTGTAATGAAATTATCAATAGGAGATAGAAAAATTATTGTTATGATGCATTTGTTTCAAATAGAATTAGAAGGTTTAATTGGAATTTGATTGATAAACTATGGTAACACCACACTTAAGGGATGCTAGTATTGATTGCAAAAACCAGGGTGAACACGTCACCCGTGTGGACCCCTGTTATTGATAGAAAAACAAGGGGTGAATTAGTCACCCATATTGAAATCATGTATTTTTAATAAAATCAAGGTGAACATGTACTCCAAGTGGAATGTTGGGAAATAAGGGTGGTTATATGTCCCTATGATGATTGTTAAGTCTAGGGATGGGTATATTTCCCATTTGTTGTTTGATGGGTCTGTGTGGTCATCATGACTTGATACACACTAACACTGAATGATGTTGGATCATACCATTCCTAGGGTGAATCCATCCCCTAAGATTATCATTTGTTCGTTCTTTTAGATTTAATACATAAAATTAATATATATAAATTTTATTATCCTGAGAGAATTTTAGTGCATTTATGTGCACTAGTAATTTTAGGGGTGACATTAGTGGTGGACTATTGATTTTTAATCTCACCCAACAAATTCTATCATGGAAATTGGGTACCCAAGAAAAAGGTACTTGTTTTAGGTATAGATTTGGGGAATAGTTGCAATGATTATTATTAGTTGGGATACTATAATAGATCATGATGTGTTGTGATCTGGAAACCCCTCTTAACGATGTTCATGTTTTTAATAATTTCGATATTATGGGATATTATTTTATGATTTTACAATATATAATTTACAAATTTATCAATTAAGTAATGTTTTAATTTAGAATATTGATGTTATATTCCTTTATACCATTTTAATGTTTACTTATTCGGTTGGAGTACATATTCCCCATTATTTCCATTGTAGTATACACTGATATATGGGTATATTCTCCAATCAATAACTCCTTAGACATGAGCTTGTATAAGGTATCCTTTGTCAGGTAGGGAGGTGTGCCTAAGGTATTCCAGAGTTCCTTCATTCAGAAAACTCTCAATGGTCATGGTAAGCACCATGATAAATAATTTATTATCCAATGTCTTAGACTCTTCCTATCATCTACTCCTTGTTTTCAAATAGGTTTATAATAACAAACATTTTCAATATATATTTTGAACTCAGAAAAATTTTAATGAATGAAAAAAAACTAAAAAGAATGACTATTTAAATAATTTACTAATCATTTCTTCTTAATAGTCACAAATTTGTTCAACAACTTTTCACAATCAAACATGGTCTAAAATTGAGTTAAACCTGGCCACACATTATTCTTAAATTTCATATATTCAATAAAACCACAACTTGTTATATTATGTACAATTCATCAAGGTATTCTCTTGGTATTGTATATATTAATTTTTATTATCACAATAGCCTTCGACTATCTAATAAGATAAAAATTCAAATTCAAATTCGTATAAAAATATCAAAATCCCATATCATTCAATTCCTAAAAAATAATCAATTTTTGGAATTTTACTAGGTGAATACCCCTCATTGATCAACATTTTTATATCTTTAAGTAACAATAAAATCAACCAATTCATATTTAAACAAAAAAATTATCAATTCTATTTGGAACCTATAGTTTTTAATAATCCTGATGTTGTGTCCACCATTCCAGAAAAAACAGTGGTTTTCTCCGTCATTGTAGTCAAACATATAGTTGAATTTTGGTGGGACTAAATATTTCATAGATGAATATTTATTTATTATTTAAAAGGTACCAGATCTTAACATTCACTTATTTATACATTTTCTTCATAGTCTAGACATTACAAATTTTTTTATTTAATCATGGAATAATCAATTTATAACAAATTTATATAACTATTGTTTAAACATTTTTTATGGGATTAAATGTTACTTTCTAATTGAGTCTTCCAAACCTATTTTTGATTAATCTCGTATAGGTCAATAAGTTTAAACTCATGCAAGTATGTCACAATGTGAATAATTAATTGAGGTATTAATAAAATTTTTGATGCCTAAATAATTCATATATTAATCTAACATATCTACTTTTTTATCTGAAGTGATTATATTACTACTTGAGAAACACAGTTTAGTTCTACTATATGTAAAAAGTATTTGATAAAAAAATTATATTAATTTGATGTAGCTACATAAATACCCACTTATTCTTATCAAACCATTCATTCATGGGGTGATTTTTAGGTTTTCACTGTGATTTTTATTTTACAACTAATAAAATATTTAATTAATCACATTTCTTATCTAGTAAACCACATATTTTAATAACCATAAAAAACTACAAATTCCACCAATTGAAAAAATTTCCTTCATTACATCGTTTTTCTACAATAGTGGTGCAAAGAATTATCTGTTTTTTTTATCCGAATGAGTTATATAATTTTTCTAATAATATATGTTCTATTTTGATTTTTATCATCATATCATGAATTATTTTCCTTTTATGTAACTAGTATAATATTCTTAGAAAGAGAATCCCACTAAAGCATTTGTGATTAGCATAACTTGTGAATGACCAAGGTGGATTATATTTAAAAATATGAGCTTCACCGTAATATCACAATACATTTAATAATGATTCTATAAAAATATTATTTTGTTATTATATTATTAATTTATTCATTGTGATCTTTGTTTTGTTATTTTATTATTCCTATTTATTTATGAATACCTATATATTTACAAAAACCTTATAATTTTGTAGGATGCAACAATTGGATTTTTTGTGTTATTAGTTAAATTTTTTTAGTATCCCTGATATGTATTATCGAGATCATTCAAATACTTCAAAATAATAAGTGGAATAAAACTATTTTTGTTTATTTTAAGTTCTATGGGTGGAAAATTTACTTTCTATCCCTAAAAAAGTAGGCTTCTTGGTATTTATTTGAATTCCAAATACTTGTGTAAATTTTAATATAGATCATTTATTCTCATTTCTATTCATGTTTTAAAATGTGGAAATGTTTTTTTCTTTTATATATTAAAACATGGATATTTAATTGTTCTTTAATATAAGGTTAAATTAGTTTTTTAAGCATCGATAAATTACCTTCATTTTCAAATGTAGCAAAAATATATTTATATACTAATATTTCTTTATTAATATGAATATATAAACATAATAATATATAAATTTATATTTCAGTGTGTATTAATTTATAGTAATATATATATATATATATATTTAATTATATCTAAATTAATCTTTATATATCTGTGTGTGTGTGTGTAAATTAATAAATTAATATATATATATATATATATAATCTTATAAGTATTTATAAAAACACATATATATTAACTTTTAATATATAAATATATATTTGTATTAATTTATAAATATATTCATTTTTATTTATAAATATGTATATATATCAAAACAAGCGGGGGTTCAAGACACTTTTATTATGTAGTGAATCATATATTTATAGGATGGGGGGATCTTTATAGGACCTGTAGACTCAAATGACATACAAATTGATGGCTCAAATGCCCAGTGTATTGAAACCAATTTCTGGGGCCAGATGCCCATTTTTTAGTACGAAGAACCTTTTTTTCAAAGGACCTTTTTATAAATAATTCTACTTCAAAATATATAACTACTATAATGTCGACCATCTCGGTAGTGTTCTTACCACTCTTTTACAATGCCTAATGAAAATCCACCAAACTTGGGGATATCAGTACTTGAACCTATGAGCTACAGGATGATAAGGAGTTTTATCAATCATGAACCACCTCATTGGGAATATGTATAAATACAATAATATATATATATACAATATATATTAATATATTTATATGTCTCTTTTAATTAATATTTAAATATATAGATAAATATATATATTCGTAAAAACAGCAATATGTGAGAGGTAACATGAGGCTGATGTGAGGTGAGTGTTGCAAGATGGGTATAGGGATGTTGATGCAAGAATAGAGGAGGTAGGGTAGCTACATTCAAACATATGATGGGTGATAAAAAGAACAAACATTTGGAGATGTTTTAAAAAATATCAATTTTTGTAAACATTCAAAAAATATATGATAATTTGGAAAAAAAATAGAAAAATAATAATTAACCATGTTTATGAAAAAAAAAATTTAATATGAACTCTTAAAAAATAAATTTAAATAAAACATTGGTAATAATTTTTTGATTAAATTAACCGAATTTATAAACACAACTAATTTTTTACATTTGTCGGGGGTGGGTGGAAAACACTAAAAATTTACCCACTCTCAATTTACAAAAAATGCAAGAAAACAAATTACCAATGCTTTTGAAAAATGTTAGTAATTTAAAATCATATACCTATATTTATATAAAACATGGGTAAACGTTTTGCAACTAAATTAGCTGTATTAATAAACACCACTAATATAGCCTCTCATCATTTAGCCATCATTTTAAGAAACATGTGTAAAGTAGTTATCCAGGATTACAATCATGGATAATTGTATAACCAAAATATGGATTATCTTAATTTCATCACTAATGTATTCTCTTGGGATTGAATCTTCATGATCTGAATGTACCTTTATATTTTTGTACTAATTGTTCACCAATTTTTTCTATGAGGGATAATAGATATTATATTATGACATTTATATTAGAGGATTCATGTAAGGTTCATGTGTTATTGGTTTATTAGATTATCATTATTGGAATGAAAGTTTATTCTTATCATTATAATAATAATGAATTAATCATCTATCAATATATGGGAATATAACTTATCTTTTAATGTGTTATGTAAATTATTATATTTTGGATGAAGCGGTGGTAACAAATCATTATCAATATTGTCTTATTAACTGAGAGAAAATATTAAATTATATAATATATGTATTGGGGTGAAAATTGTATTTTCATGGAATAATGAATCAGTAGAGTAAAGGTAATAGTTGTGATTAGTGTGTCAGATTATCTTAAACTGATGTTATATATATGGAAAGCTAATGGGGATAATAATAATCTAAATTAATGAAAATTTTCGTTGATATGGTAACCATAGGTAATAATATATAGTTTTTTATTGTTTTATTATTGATGTGTTATATAAGAAATGTTTTTTATGAGATAGATTAAGAGAAAAGAGGGGTTTATTATAGAGATGATATAATAATAAAATTTTTAGCTTGTGTAGTTTGATAGAGTTTTATTGAGGTGATTATCTCTAGAAAATGATGATGTATTTATCAATTTTGTGTGGTGTAAGTTTTCATGAGATTAGAAGAGGTGGGTGGTGATATGAGAATATGATGTCGCTCATTAAAATTCATTTAAATGAAAAAAATAACATGTTTTCAATGTTTTAAAAAATATTTAAAAAACATAAAAAAACAAAAAAAATCATGAAAACTAATAACCCTTGTTTATAAAAAATATAATTATTTAAAACTCATATTCCAACATTTATATAAAATGTTGGTAAATGTTGCGTGTATAAAATTAGCTGCATTTCTAAACGCAGTTAAATTCCCAGTCATGGTTTACCCATGTTTCTATAAATTATGAGTAAATATATTAGATGAGAATATAAATGTAGATCATCGTAAAACAAAAATTTGGATAATTACACTTTTTTCAATAGTGTATTATCCAGACATTGAATCCTCATGATATAATAGTACATTTCTATTTCATTACTCATTTTTTACCTATTTTTTGACAAATAGTATATATATATTAGTTTAAGATATGAATGTTAGAGAATTATTGTATGGTTCTCGGGTTATAGGTTTATTGGATTATCATTATTAGAAAGGGATTTTATCCTTACAATTAGAGACACAATGATTGAATTATTGATTGATGAAGGGGAATCTGAGTTATGATTTGTATGTTTTACAAGAAATATCATTGTTTCGATTATGAGGTGGTAATTAATATAAGCACCCATCCTTAAACAATACATAACATAGGAACTTTTACCGGTCATGGTTTGGAAGAATTAGATACAACCTTTAAAATTATCAAAGTTTCAAAAAAATAAAAAAATGAAGAAAAAATGGTGCATTCTATCTTTGTAAGCGAAGCGAATACTTTCAATAATTCTTTTGGTCTAGTAAAAATCATTGAAAACAAAGGGGTGCGCATTAAATATTCTAAGTAAAAGGTTTCAAAACCTTCGATAAATATTTTTTGAAATATAATTTTTAATATTCTATCAAGAATATACAGTTTGATATATATATATATATATCCTTTAGAAACATCATTTTGAATTTATTACGCCATAAAAATAATAAGGAAAACCTTGGAAAATTAATTACACTCAAAACTATGTTAAACATAATCCTGTGATTTTATGAACCTATACGAAAGATTCTGAAAATGAAACAATATTCTGAAGTCACTTGATTCGTTGAAGGCTCTGTGCCTACCTACTTAGCAAAGGATGAGTTCAGTCCCCATTAAACTTCCATATTTACAACTATCAAGCATCTGGTTTTCTGAAAAAACTTTTTATGCTTTCATTAACTGTATATATATTAACTGGGGTTTTCTATTTTGATAGAGCACATCACTGCATTAAAATACACGTCCCCTCTAATGTTTATATATGTACAGATATATATATATATATATATATATATATATATATCTGTGTGTGTGTGTCAGCTTAAATTTTGAAACACTTGTGGGTTTGGTTACAACCAAAACCCTTTTAATAAATTGTTCATGTATTCATCACACTTCTCATTCTTATAAATAATTGATCTTATTAAAATAATCATAATAATTAATTATATAACAGACATAAAATTTGAAGTAAATTATTTAAAAAAAATCACTTCAAATTAAATACATGTACTTATAAAATTGGGAGTTTAAACCTCAGAATTTCAATTGGAACAATGATGTTATTAAGGATTCAATGGATTTTGATATAAATTCATAAATTCATGGCCATGTATATATGCAAACATGATGCCCAAAATTTCAATAAAATGTGATGATATATTTTGCACTCTTTTTTAGGAACATTATGATAAATTGGGAATAAAATTAAATACATGATAATATCCATTTCATCCATATATACAACTATATAAAACACTCATTTGAACATGGAAGTAAAAAACAAATCTCTTCTACATACTTAAATTAAACTTGAATAGATAAATATGAATAATTATTTAAAATCAATTCTCAAAACTAACAAATAGTATCCCTTATAGAAGAATAAAATCATGTATGGTTTTAATAAATTCAAATAAATATATCTTCTTATAAATTCATAACACCCACACATAAAATAGTTTATTCTTCAATGAAAACGAAATTAGAAAATTAAAAAAAGCTGGAACTGGAATTAACATAAATACACCCATTAAAAATATAATTGAGAATAATAATAATTCCCACAAAAAATATAGTTCATAATAAATCCCTTACACGACACAGGAAAACCAAATAGGGAAGAAAACATCTTCCTTGAATAACTTGAACAAAAAGATTTGTTTTTCTTGGGTCTTCCCATCACGAGGGAAGGGTTCTCTCATAAATTTATAAAATATAGTGGTAAGCTTCTCAATGAATCTGAGTTATTATTATTATATTTTTTAAATAAAAACTAAATAACAAAACTCAATCAGAGGTCAAAATATTTTTATATCTATCAAATAATTTCAATCATAATATATATTATTTAACTTTTATTATTTAACTTATCTATGGGTCATCATTGATGTTTTTTTTCTAAATCATAGATCAGCCCTTTTTCTACAATTCATTCATCATATTAAATATTATTATAAATTTTTTGTATTATTTTATCAATTATTATTATTATTATTATTATTTTAAAACCATGAACATTTCTTTCAGATAAAATAAGGTGGCATTATTGTTTGAACATATTAAAAAATGTAATGTTTTTCTTTTTTAATAAAAATGATAATGGAATTCAATTTTATTATCTTTTTCGATATTCACCTTTTTTACTCTTTTGACTTTATTGAATTACTTTTCCCTTTTTCCATTTTCATTTTCTTTTACACATATTTTACTCTATTATAATAGTTTATTATATTATAATTGTTTTTCAAGTTATCATAATATATTATTATATAATTATTTTATTTAACCAAAACATTAAAAATTATATCTTTTTAAACCATTAGGGTTTTACATTTTTTTAACATTTTAAAATCACCATTTTTAATCCAATCATTTATCTTTTAATATATTTATATATATATATATATTCGTTATTATTATTATTTATAAATATATATATAAATCAAAACTTGTAAGTTTTATATATATACATATATAAATTCATTTTTAAACACAAATATAAAAGTGTGTTTTTGGTATTAAAATTATTATATATATTTATAATTTTTCATTTTATATAATGAAAAAAAGATAATTTCATATATTTGTAAAATATATTATCTTAAAAATACTAATAATAGTTTTCATAGAAAAGGCTTTCCCTTAATTATAATTATTATCATTTGTAATATTATCATTACCATTAAAATATTAATATATATTATATTTATCAGATTATATTTTTGACAAAATATGGGTAAATATAGTATAATAAATATTTATAATTTAGTATATACGTGTAAAATATAATCATTTGAGATTTTAATACGATTTTGTTATTTATAATTTATATTAAAAAATCAAATTATGTAAATATATTTATATTGAAAATAATTTTTTAAAAAACAATTTATTAAAGTAATGAATTAAATAAAAATTCATCAAAATAAATATTTAATTAACATAAATTTACTATTTTACATTCTTGGGGTGTTACATTATCCCCCCTTAAAATAATTGTGCCCTCTAAATTCCTTTGAATACATAGGAAAAATAATTTTACATAGAAGATGTATTTTAAATTATTAATCTCATTCGAGTATTCCAAAAATATCTTGAATGTTCCTCTCACATGAATTATAAGGACCCCTTCTTAAACCATAAATAACAGAGGAACTTTTACTGGTCTAGTTTCTAGATAACTAGATACAACCTTACAAATTATCATCTGTTAAAAAAAATAAAAATATGAACAAAAACATGTTTCACGCTAACTCTGTAAGTGCAGCGAATTCCTTTAGAAATTCTATAGGTCTTGTGAAAAATAAATTACAAAAAAGGGGTGAGGATTAAATATGCTCGGTAAGTGGTTTTAAAACCTTAGATAAATCCTTTTTGAAATTTAATTTTGAATATTCTATATAGAAAATACAGTTGGATATATATATATATATATATTTGTGTGTGTGTATATATATCCTTTGGAAACATCATTTGGAATTTATTACACCTTAAAAATAATGAGGAAAAGCTTCGAAAATTAATTATTCTAAAAAATACATTAAACATAATCCAGTATTTTTATGAAACGATACACATGTTTCAAAAAACAAAACATTATTCTAAAGTCACTTGATTCATTTAATGTTGATTGGGCCTACCCACTTAGTGAAGGATGGGTTCACTCCCCGATGACCATCCGTATTTACAATGATCAAGCGATGGGTTTTCTGAAAATACATTTTAAACATGGTTTATCTATATATATATATATATTGACTGGGGATTCAATTTTGATAAAACACATCAATGCATTAAAATACTAGTCCCCACTCATGTTTATATATATATATATATATATATTCTTTAATTTCGAATAACATGTGGGTTTGGTTACAACCAAAACCCCTATCATAAATAGTCAATGTATTCATCCCACATACAATTCTTATAAATTATTGATCTTATTAAAAAAATCATAATAATTAATTATGTAAAAGACATAAAACTTGAATTGAATTATTTTAAACATAAAACATCAAATGAAATACAAGTACTTATAAAATTTGGAGTTTAAACCTCATAATTTGAATTGAACAGATTATTTTATTAAATATGTAATGGATTTTGATATAAATACATAAATTCATGGCCTTTTATATATGAAAACATGATGCTCAAAATGTCAATAAAATGTTATGACATATTTTGCACTCTTTTTTTTAAAACATGATGATAAATTAGGAATAAAATTAAATAAATGATAATAACCACATCATTCATATATACATCTATATAAAACACACATTTGAACATGGAAGTAAATAATAAATCTCTTCCACATAATTAAATTAATCTTAAATGGATAAATATGAATAATTATTTAAAATAAACTCTCAAAACTAAAGAATAGTATATCTTATGGAAGAACAAATTCAAGTGTGGTATTGATAAAATCAAATAAATATATCATCTTATAAATCAAAATACCCAGACATCAAATAGTTGATTCGTCAATCATAAGGTAATTAGAAAATTTTAAAAAACAAGAACTGCAATTATCATAAATAAACCAATACAAAATATAATTGAAAATAATAATAGTTCTCTCACCAAATATAGTTCATAATAAATCCCTTATATGGAACTAGAAAACCGAAGAGGTAAGAACACTTCTTCCATAAAGAACATAAACCAAAAGAGTCATTTCGCTCAGGTCTTCCCTTCATGAGGGAGGGGTTCTCTCATAAATTAATAAAAAAATAGTGGTAAGGTTATCAGTGAAGCTGATTTATTATTATTATATTTTTTTAAAATCAAAACTAAATAACAAAACTCAATCACGGGTCAAACTATTCATATGTCTATCAAAACATTGCAATCATAATTTATTTTATTTATCTTGTATTATTTAACATATCTATGGGTCATCATTGATGATTTTATTCTAAATCACGGATGACCCCTTTTTCCATGATTCATTCATCATATTAAATATTATTATTATTTAATATTATTTTATCAATTTTTTTTATAAATATTTTTTAATGTCTTGTGCATTTCTTTCTTAAAAATTGAACTGGGGTTTTTGTTTGAACATATTAAAAAAAGTCACGTTTTTCATTTTTAATAAAAATGATAATGGAATTCATTTTTTATCTCTTTCTATATTCTCCATTTTTCTTTTTTTATGTTCTTGAGTTACTTTTCCCTTTTTTCATTTTGCCTTTTATTTTACACTTTTTCTACACTATTTTAATAAGGTAGTATATTATAATTTTTTCAAGTTATCAGAATATGTTATTATTTTATTATTTTATTTAACCAAAACATTAAACATTATATCCTTTTAAACCATTAAGGATTTACATTTTTTTAACATTTTCAAATCATTATTTTAAAACAATCATTTATGTTATATATATATAGATATATTCATTTTTATTATATATATATATATATATTTAAATTTGTTATATATACATATATAAAATCTTTTTTTAAACAAAAATACAAAAGTCTGTTTTTTGTATTTAAAGAATTATATATATTTATAATTTTTCATTTTATTAAATGAAAATATAAGATATTTTCACATATTTGTAAAATATATTATCTTAAAAATACTAAAAATAGTTTTCATAAAAATTTCTTAACCTTAATAATAACTATTATCATTAGTATTATTATCATTACAAATAAAATATTAATATAGATTATATTTATCAGATAATATTTTTGACAAAATAAGGGTAAAATTAGTATCATAAATATTTATATCTCAGTATATACATGTAAAATATAATCATTTTATATTTTAATAAAATTTTATTTTTAATAATTAATATTAAAAAATAAAATCAAGTAAATATATTTATAACAAAAATAATTTCTTACAAAATAATTTATTTACGTAAATGTATAAATTAAAAATACTTAAAAATAAATATTTATTCATTATAATTGTACTATTTGACATTAATAGGTTGATACATTATCCCCCCTTAAAATAATTTTGTCCTTGCAATTCAATTGTATACATAGGAAAAATAATTTTACACAGAATACATAATTAAAATTATTAATATCGTTCTAATTTTCCTAATGTATCTTGACAGTTCCTCTAATAAGAATTATAAGGACCCATCCTTAAAAAAATCCTAACAAAGGACCTTTCACCAGTCTAGGTTCTGTAGAATTAGATACAACATTTCAAATTATCATAGTTTCAACAAAATAAAAGAAATTAACAAAAACATGGTGCGCGCTATCTCTATAAGTGATGCAAATGCCTTCAAGAATTTTGTAGGTCCTGTGAAAAATCATTTAAAACAAAGGGGTGAAGATTAAATATTCTCAATAATAGATTTTAAAACCTTCGATAAATCATTTTTGAAATGTTTTTTTTGATTATATATATAACATATAGTTGGATATATATATATATTTTCTTTGGAAAAATCATTTTGGAATTTTCTACACCTAAAAAAATGAGGCAATGATTTGAAAATTAATTCCACTCAAAAGTGAATAAAACATAATCTATTGTTTTTTTGAAAAAATACACAAGATTCTGAAATAAAAACATTACTATAAAGACACTTGATTCGTTGATGGCTATCTGGGCCTACCCACGTAGTGAAGGATGAGTTTACTCCCCGATGACCTTCCATATTTAACATGATCAAGCGATGAGTTTTCTGAAAAAAAAACATTTTAAGCTTGCTTTAACTAAATATATATTCACTGGGGTTTTCAATTTTCATACAACACGTCACTGCATTTAAATACCTGTTCCCACTAATTTTTATATATGTATATATATATGTATATGTATATTAGCTTTAATTTCGAAGCACTTGTAAGTTTGGTTACAAAAAACCCATATTATAAACTCCCCATGTATTCATCACACTTTATATTCTTATAAATAATTGATCTTATTAAAATAATTATAATAACTATTTACTTAAGACACATAAAATTTGAAGTGAATTATTTAAAACATAATCTTTCTAATGCAATACATGTACTTATTAAATTCGTATTATAAACAATAGAATTTGAATTGGATCCATGATTATATTAAGGATTAAATGGATATTGATATAAATTCATAAATGAATGGCCATGCATATATACAAAAATGATGCCCAAAATGTCAATAAAAAGTGATGACATATTTTCACTCTTTTTTAATAACATGATGATAATAGGGAATAAAATTAAAAACATGATAATAACCAATTCATCCATATATATATCTATATAAAACACACATTTGAAGATGAAAGTAACTAATAAATATTTTACACATATTTAAATTAAAATTGAATGGTTAAATATGAATAATTTTTTAAAATCAATGCTCAAAACTAAGGAATATTTTCCCTTATGAAAGAAAAAAAATTCAAGTATGGTTTTGCTGAAATCAAATATATATATATTATTATAAATTCATAACACTCATACTTCAAATAGATGTTCCTTAAACCATAAGTTAATTAGAAAATTTAAAATATAATCAAGAACTAAAATTTATACAAATACACCCTTACAAAATATAATTGAAAATAATAATAATGCCCTCATAAAATATAGTTCATAATAAATCTCTTACATGGCCCTCGAAAACATTAGGTGGAAGATAACTTCTCCCTTAATGAACTTGAACCAAACGAGTCATTTGGCTCAAGTATTCCCTTCATGTCGGAGGGGTTCTCTCATACATTTATAAAAAATAGTGGTAAGCTTCTCAATGAAGTTGAGTTATTATTATAATATTTTTTCAAATAAAAAATAAACAAGAAAACTCAATCACGATTCAAACTGTTCAAATATATATCAAAACATTGGAATCATAATATCATTTATTTAACATTTTATTTAACATTTCTATAGGTCAACATTGATGTTTTTTTCTAAATCACGGATCACCCCCTTTGCCACAATTATTTCATCATATTAAATATTATTATAATTTTTTAATATTATTTTATCATTATATTTTATCATTATTATTCGTTTAATGTCATGGTAATTTCATTTATAAAAATTGAAGTGGATTTTTTTTAACATTGAAAAAAAGTCACCATTTTCTATTTTTATAAAAATGATAATAGAATTCATTTTCTTACTCTTTCTCTATTCATGATTATTCAATTTTGAATTTGTTGAGTTAATTTTACCCTTTTCCTGTTGTCTTTACTTTTACATGTTTTATTCTATGTTATAATAGGGTAGTATATTATAAATTTTTTTTCAAGTAATATTAAAAAATTATTTTATAGTTCTTTTATTTAACGAAAAAAATAAAAATAATCTATTTTTAAAACAATTAGGGTTTTACATTTCTTTTTACATTTTCAAATCACCATACATTAAACAAATTGCTTAACTTATATATATATATATATATTCAATTTTGTTATATATACATAAATCAAAAATTTTAAATTATATATATATAAATATATATATTATTTTTTTATTAAACACATATAAAAAAGTGTGGGTTGTTATTATAATAATCATATATATTTATAATTTTTCATTTTGTTAAATTAAAACATAAGATATTTTTATATATTTTTAAAATATACTATCATAAAAATACTAATAATGGTTTTCATAAAAAATGTATGACCATTAGTTATATATATTATAAATATTATTATTACCATTACCGTTAAAATATTTATATAGATTATATTTATAAAATTATATTTTTGTTAAAATAAGGGTAAAATTAGTATCATAAATATGCATATTTCATTATATACATGTAAAATGTAATCATTTTATGTTTTAATAAAATAAAAATTTTCATAATTTATAATAAAAAAATCAAATCATGTAAATATATTTATATTAAAAATACATTTTAAAAAATAATTTAGTTACGTAATTGTCTTAATTAAAAATACATAAAAATAAATATTTAACTAATATAAAAATACTATTTGAAATTCTGGGGTTTTTATAATTAATCGTTATGATTAATTTAAAATTAAATGACATATAATGTAAAATAATTAAATACATTCATTGGTGTTAGAACTGAATTGTCATATAATACTGAAAATATATAACGATAGTAATTATGGAAATAAGAGTGTGGGATTGTCTTAAATAAATATTATGAACATGGAAACACAATGGGGCTAATAATAGTTGTAATTAATGAAATTTTTTGTTGATATGTTAACCTTTGACACAACTATAGAGTTTTTTATTTCTATTTTTTGATTGATAGGTTATTTATAAAATTTTTTATGTGTGCTAGATTAAGAAGAAATAAGCTTATATTATAAACTTATATAATAAAAAATTGGGTAATGTAGTTCGATAGATATTTATTGAGATGATTAGCTCTAGGACATGTGGATATATGTATAATGTTTGGGTGGTCTATGTTGAGGATGAAAGAGTTTATTATGGATTATTTAATATGACTATTGTTTCTATGTTATATGACATTAATGTTCTGATTAGGAAATATGTTATTATTTACTGATATGTTTATGGTGAGGCTAGAAATGATAAATACTTCTAAAGGATAGTTATCTGAATAATGTGATGGAAGAAGTATATTAGAAGAAACATAAGTTGTTATTTCATTATTTGACTATGTTTAAATGATTAATGTATATATATTTCATTAACTTCAGCTATACTATGTGATTTCACTTGACACTTGAGTGGTTAGAAGTGAAACTAATTGAGTATACTTGAATTCTTACACAATTATTCTATGTTTTTTTCTACATATAGTATTTTTTCAATTATATAAATAAGAGACCTTATTTTATTAATAATTTAATAAAGACGTGGGTATGAATAATAATAGGTTACAATATTTCCATTCTCGTCAATTTACCTTGTTTTGGGATTGTATATTTATTGGAATAATCATATACGTGTATACATATTTATCTAGGAGTTAATTTTTATACATCCTGTAGTGGATAACATTTTTAATATTAATTTATATTCAAAAAATAAAAATCCCTTATATAATATGTGTTTTAAACCTCTATTGATATTAAACACTCTTTGGTCTATTGCATATAGAATTTGATGTTCACTTTAAATCTCATTGCCACATCAAGTGGATTCCTCATTTGGATAGTTCATTATAGAATGGAATCATAGAAAATATCTTTGGATGGAGTTCCAGGTATAAATTATTGAGGTTTTCACTATCCAAAAAGGATAAAATGGACACTAATAATATTTTATAAAATAAACTATGTAAATGAATAGTTTCAAAAACCGGATTGAGTCATCCATCCTTCAGAGTCCAAAGTTTTCTCGTAATAGGATTTAATGAATAAAATGAAACACATCAGGAATGATATTTCCAAAATGAAATAATAATTATCAAGTGGTGGTAGAACTATCAAAATATTGGAATAATGAATTCATACAATTAAATACCATACCAAACAAGATAAGAAAAAATAATAAAATAGTGCAATTTTAAAAGAAATATAAATACCCTCATACCGTTTATAACACCATCCATAAAAATATCCAATGATAGCTATTCTATAGTCTACATTTATATTGTGATCCTACCATTAAATAAAAATTAAATTAGAGGTGTGAGATTTAACTGAACTAATAAATCATTAAAAATGAACACTAACATACTAAATATGTTATCCCTTGTGAACTATGGTCACTATCCATCCAACAAAAAAGATATCATACTCCACGAATAATCTTTATAAAGAGACTGAGAGGAGGAAATTTTCTTAAACAAAACCTAAACCAGAAACATCCACTCGATCAATAGAAATAGATATTTCTAAAAATAGTGTGAGACTAAACTACAAACAATGTTTTACCAATGTTTATATACATTCAATTATAAATAATTTCAAAAATACCAGTAACAAATACATTAATTCAGACGTTTGTTATTCTTTTGTCTATGATAACATGTCTTTTGGTTTTCTTTTAAAAATATTTATTTTATTAAACAAATAGTTCAGAAAAATATTATTGAAAATATTTTTCCAAAACATTACTTCATTTTCTATTGAGTATATTATTTTAGAAACAAAAAACACCAAAATGAATCAACAATTTCAAAAATATCACTAATAGGAAAAAGAATAAAATATTCGTTAAAAAGTATAACCCAAAAAGGTATATGTCTTATTTAATAAGTTAAAAAAATTTCATATGGATAATGGATATATAATCTTTGTAATATAATATAAAACAAAAAAAGAGAAACACCATACATTTTTTGACAAAAATTAGACTTCTAGGGAGAAATATACAGTGGACATTAAGGATAAGGGAACATATAAATATGTCACTTACTAGGGTAGCCACCTTAGATAGAGGAATGAGTTACAAGTAACTAGCCATTGCAGAAATTGTATTGTCTTAATTTTTATATATGTTTTATAGGGAACACACCCACATCAGTATTTTCCTACTGAAGTACCTGATATATCCATGAGTTTTGAAATCATTAGAATAACCATTAATTTATGTAGTTTCACTATAAAATTGATAAATGTTTTTCATTCACAAATCTTACTTAATCCCACTTATATGCTAAATCACTATGGCCTCCACAATGGGAGTGAAACACTTTTAAAATAAAACAATTTGAATAATTCCACCTTGGTCTTTAAATTAAATTTATACACCAATGTTATAAACTCCCCATTCAAAACATGTTTTTAAAACTAAATTCAAATATTTTAAATTAAATTCGATAGGTTCCATATATTATTATAAATATATAGAATTCTATATATATATATATATATATATATTAATAGGTTAAAATACTATCTTGAATTCTTATTCACATATACCTATATATACCAATGAATATGTGTATAAACACCAAACATAACATGAGACATTGGAATAAAAAATACAATTTATTACCCTATTGTAACCAAGTAGAAACATACCTTTAAATAACATGGAAATAAATAAAAAATTAAAGAACATGTTATAATTCACTAAAAATTATATTAACTAATTAAAAAAATAAAAAATAAAATAAAAATGAAATACTAAACACACATAAAACATCATTAAAAATGAAATGTTTGAAACACCAATTTTAAATACAAGTTCAACGAAAAAACTAGAAAACCATAAAAAAATAATAGAATAATTAATTTCTATGAATGAGGAATATAAAAAGACTAAAAAATATAGAATAGTATGAAAATATTAAAAATTCTATGTACATCCCAAGGAAAGTAAAGATGATGTTGAATCACAATGAATAGTGAGGGAAAGGCCTAATGTACTCCTTGAAGATAATAAATACTAGGGTCAGAATTATTTAAAATCGAAATCACTTCCAATGGTTCTATATGGTTTCATATAGTATGTTGGATGAGAAAAAATAATGAATTTATAAAAAAAATCTGATGAGTGAGGGGATGTGCAGTTACATAGATGAAGACCCAGTTGAAATTATAAATGAATGCTCATATAATCGGTGAGGTGTAAAGTGGGTGGTGTCTAGAGGAGATTCCACACATCAGCTCAAGAAAAATAGGTGGAAGGATAAATTATAGTAAAACTATTATGAAGAAGAAATTATAAGTGACAATATTTTTGATAATCTAGATACATCACACGGTTATCGAATGGGTTTTACAAAACCATGTGCCAACTAGGCATCAATTATTTGTTTTAATAGTGAACTCACATGATTTTATCCCATGGGTAGGAAAAAAATACATTGATTATGAAAAAATGATCAATTAAAATTTATAACCTCACCTTCAAAACTATTACATGATTTTTCCAACCTTGCAAAAAACCATGAGAATGGCTAAAACACATAGTAAATTTTGGTTTTTTCCAAAACACTCGATATGACTCCACATGATTTAAGTCTTCCACTGTTAATTTTCATCGAAACCACATCTACTCCACAATAGATCACCTAACCTCTCAACATACAAAACCCATCACTAAACCCAATAACATTACATCTTATATATAATTCCATCCAAACATAATAATTCTCCCAAATATGAAATAATGGGTAAATGTTCTAAATAATAAATCCACATAAAAATGTAGAAATATCAAAGGGATTTAAAGATGTAGAAGTAAAACCTTCTTCTATGAGTATTCATCATCATACAGTAATTAATGAACTAATGAGAAAAATAATTTAACCACTTAGAATTCCACAATACAAAAAACAATCTACAATAAAAAAATCTGTGTTTGAGTAATAGATCTATGGGGGTAAAATTAGAAATTCTCTTGGAATACTCACTCTCGAGGAAACCATAAGATCAGAAGACAAAGAACGCATCCCAGTCACCCTAATATATTCATTAAATGACTCATACAAAAACCAAAATACATAATAGGAACCAAGGGATTTATATCACATGATGAATGATCACTAAGAGAAAAGGCCATACCCCAAGGAATAATTTATAGGAAAACAAAAAAATATTAATTCATAATTCACCCCAAAAACTTCAACATAGAAAACTTGACACATAACAACGTCAATGATAAATCACCATCAACACTTTCCAATTTCATAGAAATCATAGAAAATGAATCTGAAATTCTAAAAAATGATCAGCCCACCATTCCTTGAGTGTTTTTTGGGTAATCATAAAAATAACATGATATATAAAATCATCCATTAATATTTCCCTGATTTCAATGACATTATTCCAACAAAAATCCTAAGTTAAATCCAAAAAAAAATAATCACCAATAAGATATATGTTATCAAAAACATCTCTTATCACATTTAAACACTCCGAATATAAATTGGAAGGACTAAACAAAATTTTCAAAAAATGAACATTCCTTGAAAACATTTATCCCCCTTAGAATACAAAAACAAATAAATTTCAAAATGTGTCCCAAAATGCAATTAAATTGCTCACGTAAAGAAATTACTATCATTACTAGGGAAAACATGAAAAAAATTATATTTAAAAATTCTTCATTAATAAATTTTCCAAACCATGTAATTTATTTTTAGAATATTTTATAGTTAACCATTTCATTGGTAAATTATTTATTTAAATTTATATATCCAAATTTTTTTGACTGGTTTTAGAGATATCATTTTGAAATATATAAAAGAGTTTTCATTCCTTTAATAAAATATTTCCAGTATAATTTTTAATGAATAAATAAAAACATGAAATAACACAACCAACATTATATCCAATCAATATAACATAAAAAATATAAATCATATAAAAACATATTAGGAGAACTTAGTACTTATAAAATTAATTTAAAGGGTTTTTATTGGTTGTTTTGGATTGGGTCAAATGTCCTGGTGGACCCTACATCAATAGTGAAATATCATATGGAATACTCATAATACCTTTTACAAGGGCTTCAAATGGTTTACCAGATATATTGATCTAACAATGAGAATCATTTTTGAATCCCAGTTTTTACCCTAAATCATTAAAAATATCAAAAAAACATATAAAAAACTAATAAAATAAAAAGTTCAATCTATTCAAATATCATAAAATTCTAATTCAAATTCTGAAATCCAATGCTGACTCTTGTTTTTTCTTAAGTAGTGGGGATCATAAACCCAACTATGACCTACCTTAAAATCTGTATGAATCATATCTCCATATACTGTATGTATAAAAATAAAAAGGGATAAAATAATAACATTTTCCCTATTACGAACATAGGTGATGATACCATTTAGTCATAATCTAACCAGAGTTTTTCATATATCAGACACTAAGTCTGACCCATGATAATTCCCAAAAGTAATTCATGATCCCAAGGGAATTTCATAAATTTATAGCTATCTAGGAAACACTACTTTTTAATGATTTTATAAGGGTAAAATAATATTTAATAGGTGTTCAAAAATACTATTTTTTATTATATTGTTTCCATACATTAATTTCCCATGCTAAATCAGATAAGTAGAAAATAGTAAAACAAAAAAAATAACAAATCAAAAAAAAAATCCCTAAGCTCACCTCAAACTTTTACTATAGAAATATATATATTCCTCAGCCTGTAAAATAAAAAGAAAAATAAGGATGATAGATTTGGTTAAAATATTAAGGGATAAAAAATAAATATTAACATACCATATCATGTTATCCTAGGAGACCCAAGGTTACCCTTTAACGAGTAACATAAAAACATACTCTAGGATCGGTTATTATAAATAGAGGTAGAGGTGGAAATTTTAAAAACAGATCTTAAACTATTAATCAAACATATAAACCAAAACAGAACCACACACACACACACACAAATGTATCATTTCACATATTCACAAATTATCTTGTGAATGTGTGAAAACACTTATAGATATATATATATATATATGTGTGTGTGTGTGTATACATATATATATGAATAAAATTTAAAATGAAAATATAACGAATTATATGTTTTCAATGAAGGAATATACCACCAATTTAACCACTTAATGTCATACACTAAAACATATAACCCCATAAAAAATCTCAAAATTTTAAAAACACTAAAATTTTATATATTAATTATCATAATTATTTTTTTAACATAAAAATATAAATACCCTTTTGTTGAAGAAACTGAAAAGATGATAATATATTAGAAGGGAATTAATATTCAATTATAATATTCTTTAAAACATTAATAAATAAATGTTATAAAATGTATAGGCATAAATATCAATAAAAATATGATTACAAAAAAGATTACTACCCCAAAACATAGAATAAATTTCAAGAATAAGTTAAAGGATTGTATCAACTACTATTAATAGATGAAGAATAATAAAAACCAACTCCAATATAGAGTATGAGGACCTAGAAAGAATTTTAAAACCATAAATACAATGATATTTAAAAAAAATTATTTAAAAACCCTAGGTTTTAGACTACAGTTCTCCCATAATAGGAGGGGGATAAAATAAAATAAATAATGAATGTAAAGAGGATAAAGAGGAGGAGTAATTGTTACATGGATGAATCTGACTTGTAAATGGAATAACATTTGGATGAATGGAGATGGGGTCTTACATTTTTGGAATCATGGTCAATATGGGTACGGTGGAGGTGTTTATTTTTGAATTATAATTTACAAGGGGTTAATTTTTTAATTTAATTTATTAAAACATTAGTTAATCAAATATCTATATTAGGGATAAGCCAATCCCTAGACTAACAATACATCCTTCACTAGGCACACCAAATCACCCACATAGGGTAGATGCAAGGTTTGGAATACCATTTTCTAACCATATAAAATGACTGGTATGTTTTCAAACTCCCCAATATTTTTTCTACATGGTTTTTTGAATAATGTTGTCAAAACACATCACATGAAGACACAAATAAATTTTTCAATAATTTATTAAATAAGAATACCTAATCACATGAAACACAAATATAATCAAGTAATTAATAAATTATTAGATTAATTAAGGATATAAGGGTTGGAATGTGATAATTAACCCCAAAAAGACCCTACATTCCCCCCAAAATTCACCGAATACAAGAACGAAAACAAATGGAGGGAACATAAATTGGAATTGGAATCAATCCGAGAAACCATTTCAAAACCTTGCCATATTTAAATCATACATAAAAATATAAAAATGCCTTAAAATTTTACAACTCTAACTAGAACTTATTCAATAAGTACCACTCAACTAAGATCATGATATATTCCACCAGAATATATGATTTTCTCTAACATGAAGAGACAAAATATGAAAGAACTGCCAGAAATCAAGAGGGTTCTGAACTAGCCCGAGGTAGCCTGTGAAAAGGTTGTTCAAGAATCCTTTATCGACCTAAGATCGGGAATATCACAATGGTATCATATTAAAAATAGTTGTAATTATTTCTCCAAAATAAAATTTCATTTATCAAGCGATAGTAAAAATAATGATATTTTAGCAGGATGTGACCCATACATTGGAGACCAATGCCCAATAAGAAAAAAACCAATAAAATAAAAACAAATAAAAGAAAAATAAATTCCACAAACTCAAATTTAAATCAAACTATAGATAAAAACCCATGATCCATTCCCCCGTATCCACATATGTAGTTTTCTGTAGATTAATGATAAATGAAATCAGGGGTGGATGATTTGGATAAACATCTAAATATCAAAAAATATAAATTGATAAACTAGATCCAGTAATCCATTTGATCCAAGGCCATTCTCCCTAAAAAATCCCAAATATATGGGAGGTATAGATAATATCACTAAGTGTAAATGGATGTAAAAAAATTTAACAAAAAGAATCCAATGATGATACAAGTAAATTTATATAGGTACTAAAAAGGATTAAGAAAGATATGATAAATAATAATGAAAGTATAAATATAAATAAGATATGGTTGAAGAGGATAAAATTGGAAATATTAAACTTCCAACAGGTGTGTGTCACCCTATGTTTAGTAAAGAAAGGGGAACGTAGAAATATATCACTATTTTGGGTGATGAAATCAAATAATTGAAATAGTAACACAACTAAGGCTAGTGGAGACATTGAATTTACTTCACAACCATATCTAGGGGAATGATAAACCCATCCTCTATATGATCTTTGACCCAATATATTGGGCTTTTTATGAGATTTTAGAATTATAAAATTATTGTTACCAAATGTCATTTCAAAATGAAAGGGATAAAATGTTCTACTTGTGTATATACATGATGATCACATATAAAAAAACTATAACACTACTTTGGGAGTAGCATGGGTTTAGAATAAAATATTTCATATATTCAAGTTGGGAATTTAATATAATATTTTGAAACAAATTTTATAAACCTCTATTTGTGAAAATAATTTTGTAAAAAAAATTAAAAAATTATAAATAAATGTTAAATCATCATTCTATTTTTATATGAATATACATATATATATATATATACATATCTATATGTTCAAAATCATATATTATCATGTTAATACGAAATCATATACATTCATGTAAATATATATTTATATATATATATATACACCCATGATAATGTTTGTAAATCCCAAGCCCAATAATATATGTTTTAAAATCCAACCCTCTTAAATCCATGAAAAATGTTAATTTTATAAATCATTTCACTAAATAAACTATAAAACAAAAGTGCATGGTACCCATAACTTATTATTCTATTTGTATAAACATAAAAGTAAATTATTTATCATAAATAAATAAAATACACTGATAAAATATAATGAAAACAATCATTTATGGAAAAAACAATTTAAATACTCAATACCTATAGAAATAATGAGAAATAATTAAATAAATTTCTATCATACATAATTTCTTGGAAAATGAAATTTATAAATACAATGAACCATGATGGTTTTTTGGGAAAATAAGAAAACATAGAATAACATACATGGATTAAGATGAAAATGAAGATAGATTAATATGAATTGTGTTAGAAAGGCCTAAAACCCAATCACAGACTAGAAATAGCATCCACAATGATTTATAACATGAAACCCCTCCTATTGATTATCTATGGAACACATAAAAAGAGGGAGAATAAAAAAAATTAATAAAGGGGATGATAAAAGAAAAATTGGATAAAAAAAACCTTATCTAGATGAATATCCACTTGAAATCACCATTGAATGTTCATAGTAATTGAGGAGGTATAAATGAAAATACACAAGTGTAATCCAGAAATTAACTCAAGAAAAATTGGTAGAATGATTAGTATTCGAAAAATAATATGGTGGGAAATTTTTTAATTTTATATATTTTAAGAATCTGGTTACATCAATTTATTGTCAAATGGTTTACCAAAACCATGCATCAATTAAGCATCCTTACCTAGGTGCAGCGGGTAACTCACATGATTTTATTTTAAGCTTGATAAAACTATTCACCAATCATTCCTTATGGATCTTTTAAAATCTATAAATTAGTAGTATATTTATGATAAGGTTTTTCCAACCATGTTACCAAATGGTGTGACCTGGTAAAAGTCATAATAAATTAATTTTTTTAAAAATAAAATTCAAAAATCTAATGAGTAAAGAAAATAATAAAAATTTAAGATAAATAAATTTAATAATTTTGATCATGAGGGTTTGGGTGGGAAAATAGGGTTTTAGATAGATTTTATGAATTGAAGTATGAATTCTAATTGATTAAAAATTGTTACTGGGGGAATAATTTATTATTTGGAGGGACGTTTATTGGTCGATGTTCATATATCTTATAGAACCAATCCATTTAAAATAAATTTGTTCTGTATCCAATTTTTTCATATAATTAATTTTTTTATAAATATCAAAATTTTCCATTAGATGGATTTATTATTTTCATTTAGTTATATAACTTTTAATAAAAAAATTATTCATTGAGATATATAGGGGTGTCTAAGGCACCCATGGATAGACATTAGAGATTTTAAATAATAAAATATTTATGAAGTGTTACTCTATATGAGTTTTAGTGATACTAATGATTAAAGTAAAAGGCATCAATTTTAGAAAAGTAGTCATATTCATCCGTAATGAAAGTGGGGATTGATTTTCATCCCATTTAGGATGTGGATGAGTATTAGATTACATTATTAGTGAGTTTATTATAGAAATAATTATGGTAATAGTATTCATTCTACAATGGTTGTCATGAAATACAAAAAGTAATGTGTAATAAATTATGATATTAGTTCGAGAAGGACATCCTGAATGAAAATCATTTATCAGAGTGGAAAAAGAAGTTATTTAATATCTGGTAAGGGATATTTGTTTCTATGTTAATGGAGTAAAATTTCAGATATTTTTTGGATTTATTTTATAAAAATGATGCGAGAGATCTCCTTTTTGAGAGAGAACTAATTATTGATATTTTATATTAGGTTAGTTTATCTACATTATAAACATATTATATGTTGTTGAAAAATTTAGTGGTTATAAGGTAGGAATTATTATGGTATTGTATAGATTTTAATATTTTTTGGATAGATGATTTTTATGCTTTGTAATGTAGGATTAAGAGGCCGATAAACCCTATTGAAGGTGAGTAATTACCATAGGACCGATTAATCCTGACTCAAAGGAGGTAGTGGTTTAAATACATATGGACTATATTTATTAATCATATATGTGTATATAAAATTTTATAGTTCACCTTTCCCTCATATATAAGAGATATGTTTGGGATAGATCATATTATGATATTGGATGGGTCACCCATGAACTTTATTATCTGCCTCAACAGTTTGAGAAACATTTACACCATTGAATAGATAGACCTCTAATGTCTTGTTTCTTATAGATTTCATCATATGAATATCCAAAATTCTTTATAGTAGTTGATTGGTCAATGGTGAGGAGGAGGTTGGAAAGTAGGATAGGTAGATGGATGATAATTCATGATTTACTTTAATTAGTAAAGGATGAGATGTCTGGAGTAATTGAGATCACTCAAGTTACTATCTATTTAAGTTTTTTATGTTTTAAGAAATATTTCTTCTCTATACTCTTTCATTACACCTACTTCTGATAAGGTTTTGGTTATTATGAATGACATACATCCCAGAAACATGGCATTATCTACCCCTGTTAATGTCCCATCAATATTAAAAATGGAATATCTTAGATGTTAGCTAATTATTGATTCATTGGATGTGAACATAAATAAGGTATTTCATATATTATGATACTTAGAGATCATATGATACTATATATGTGAGATGGTTTTCAAAAACTACAATATTCTTGAATTGTATACGTGACATGGGATGCCTAAACCCCCCATATAATATTGTAAAACATTCCATATGAATCATTTTAAAGCGATTTATACATTTTCCATGTCCCTATAATATAGTTTTTACATCATCTTTAATCCATGGGAAGGATCATTCATCAAATATGAAATTCATTTAACAAGTTCAATGAATGAAAAATAAAAGAAAATAATTAGTTCTATGACCATCATGTCTTTATAAAGAGATAAGATCCCTCATATCAAATATTATAACTACATGGGAAGGCTTCTGAAGCTCTCTATTCACCCATGATCACTTTAATTCTATTATGAGAAGGTAGGAACACTCATTTTGTGATTAATGGTCATCAATATTTATTATGTGGTCCTTTTTCTAGGAAATCCCAAATAAAATGGAATCATTTTTTACATCTACTATGATCATCATCAAGAATACTAAAATGTGTAAATGATAGATTACTCGATTATGAAAGAACTATGTTGTTCTATATAAATCCTATCATGACATATCTTTGAATATTGATCATGAATTATTTAGGCTTGTTTCCACATCCACTATTAATTATATGATCAACTAAAACTCATCAGTGGTGTCAAATATTTTTTATTCATGAATTAACAAGGTAAATTAACTATTTTTTCAATAAAGTTTGTATCATAAGGAACCTAAAATCATATTGATAATTATTTAAGGTTGAATTATTCTCTTATGATCTGCTTTAGTGCAACCCAGATATATATCATAAAGTACAATATAAAATAAACCCTGAGTTTTCTTCCACAACATATCTTATGATATGGGATATTGTAATATGATATATTATTGTAGATTTCAAGAAAATGATGTTTCATATAACAAATATGTCATCCACTATATCATAAAATATGATCAGTGTTATACAGTATTTCTAGTAATTAAATAATGATATGTTTCATAGTCGATGTTATGATTTTGTATTATAAAATATAATTTACATATGGAAACTTCTTCTATCCTATATAAGTTCTCAAATATGACCGCCATAAACAAAATACAATTTGTTTATAATTTTTTAATATTTCATATATTGTTTATATTATTTATAAATTATAGGTATTATGCATTAAAAAATAAGATATATTCTGCCTAAATAATATGTCAACTATGTATTCATTTCTGATGTTTTGAAAAATAAATAATTCAAGTAATATAATTTTACTCCATAGTGTCATTTATTTTTAAATTTATTTATTGAATCTGTATAATGTATATTATTATATTTAAATGCTAAATTACTTCTTGAATATAGATCCTTATATAAAATTCAATGAGTAATTTCATAAGATTAGTTTTTTTCTACCTTATACTTTTCTCAATTTTGGAGTTTTGATCTTTAGAACTATTATTTAATATTGTTTAAGTATATTTAGAATTAGATAGATCATGAATTTAATTCTTACATTATTAACATCTCCTTAAGGAGAGGGACTTGGGGTTGAACTACCCACCAGCCTAGATGTTTATACCACATTCTAAAATGGTCAGGGTCTAGCTATTTTTCACTCCATAAATAGTCAAATATATATTTTAAATATTATATAAAATTATGAATTTAAATTAATGATTCATATAATTTATTCATTATATCCATTGGAATATGGATTAAAATGTTTGACTTATTATTTTTGGTAAGTAACAATAATGTTTTCGGTGTATAAGGATTTAATCATTAATATAACATGAAAAAAATATTTTCTTCCATGGAGTATGATTCAAAAAATAAATTATTAGAGACAAGAATGCACAAAGGATAAAATTTAGGAAAGTAAAAAAATTATTGTGAGGATGCGGGATTAATATAAATGAGAGGAATATTAAACTGGGTATATTTTTAAAGTAAAACCATTAAATACCATGTGTGAGATTCTTTCAATAGAAAAACAATTTAAGGCCCCATTCACTCAAATAATTAAAATATTCCATGTTTGGGTTCCCATGAATATCTTATGAAAGGAACAACGTAAATGGATAACATGAAAATGATAGGTAATAAATTACACAATGACATTAGGGTCACACAATTTTGTGAAACCCTAATAATTTTTATATAAGAGTTATATAGTAAGCATTGTCGAAATGGTCTTGGAAAATATTTTTCTACTCAACTACACAAGAATCATAATTTTTATATTTGGTATTTATCCTAACATAAATAACAATGTTGTGAGAGGACCTTTATATTATGGTCATTTCCCCCTAAAATATGGGCCTTATAAAATTAAATATAATTAATCTAACTGTTCATTATTTTCAATTGGAGTGATTTTGATAAAATTAAATTAAAAAAAATACATAAGAGGTGAAACTCACCCATAGATATGTTTTTTTGAATATTATGGAACATCTATTAATAATAATATTGATATTTCACTCAAGTATTACCCATAAAATAGTTACTAATACAAAACCTCATTTAACTGCGCTTGTATTTATCAGCCTTAAAAAAAGCAGATAAATTGAATATTAATTAGTGAAAAAGAAAGTGCTGAAAAATTTAACCTTTTATCCACCCATTTTGGCACTAATAAAGGGAACATTTAATAGTGTATTTTTTTTAAAACTAATAAAGGGTATCCTTTATCAGTAACCTGTTTTTAGCACTTACAAATAGTACCCTTTATGAGTGATTTATTTTTAGCACTGATGAGTATTTATTTCATCATGGCTTTTTAGCACTGATAATAGTTTGGATAAATACAATGAAATAATTATAAAAAATTTATAAACTTAGTTTATTAAAGAAAATATTGATAATTTTTCTAGTTAAACAAATTTTAATAAAAATGTTCGAATTGATTATACAGTTTTATATATTAAACATTTTATTAATTAGTTAATTATGATAATTAATGTTATTAAATTTTATATATTAAATATATATATATATAAAATAATTTATATAAAAATGAATTATATATTACAAAATATTTTTGTTCTTTACATTAAATAGTTATATATAAATTAAATAACAGTTTATAATTGAAAATTAATATGAATCAAAAAATTGACTAATTTCATAGTACTCGACATACAATTGAAGGTCGTTTGATTTTTCAATTTTACATAGAGAAAATACGTGTTATATTGATTTCACATATACTTAATTAATGCATTTTTATATAAAATTCAAACACATAGAACTTATCAATTTTTTCAATACTGTAAAAGTGTACTTATTGTAAATTTATTCAATTTCTCTCTTTTTTTACATATATACATGCACATAAAATTATATATTAATCAATAATGTTAAAAATATATTTGTAAAAAGTATTTATAAATTAATAGATTTATAATAGTATATTTACTATATTTATAAAATTATATATTTATAATTTTGAATAAATAAATATTTTTTAAAAGTATTTGTATAATTATAAATAACTAAAAATAAATAATTTAATAAATATTAAATTTATAATATTTTTACATAAATAATCAATATATTCACTACATTTATATATATTTATTATATCTATATATGTATAATTATATAAAAATATATAATGATATAATTATTTTTTATAAAATATTTAAATGATTATAAATAAATAATTATATAGTTATAAAATATATTTTTAAAATGAATATATTTACTATATTTATATTTAAATATATCTATTATTTATATAAAAATATTTATAATTTTTTATTTATAATAATAATTATAAATTCATTATCAACACTTAAATAATAATCCAAGATAAAAGCATAATTATATGCACTTAAAATAGCACTGATAAAATTAACAATTATCATTGATATAATTTAATCACTGATAACGTTTGAATTTTTTTAGTTTCTTTTCTACACTGATAATATCATATCATTATCACTACTTATTTGTAAGCACTGATAAAACCACACTGGTCTAATTAATACCCCCAATCCATTTGTGAAGCGGTCGTTATATCAAAAGCATTCCGCGGAAGCCACCCACTATCAGGGCTCCTCCTATGTGAATTGAACATCAAATTACTGCACTTGAATGCCTCTCAAACATATCATCTGACACCCTATGTTAAGCTGAAGGTAGGGTTTACAAAGAGGGTTTCATATTTTCAACAACCTAGAGAGGTAGGCCTTCCAATTTTATTTTCTTATTTTTTGTTTTTTTAACTTATTCTATTATTATGTCATTATTTGGGGTACGGTGATTGTACACTAGTGTGGTCAGCCTTCTAATATTCTTAGTGTCCAATTTTGATTCAACTCTTGATCGATCATAGAAATTTTATTTTTTCAAGACTCGATTGTGATACATGGGAGAACAAAGAGTTTAGTTAGTTGTTCTATTTTATTTACATTTCCCAAATTGATTGCCCAAAGCAATTGTTTATATTATTCATTCATTATTTTATCAATGGTATTCCAGATATGTGATGTTTTTTGAAATTTAAACTAGGGATTTTGTATGTGATGGAGTTAGAGGTACATTGATGGATTTCAATTATATTATATTGATTCATATCTTCTTTTTTCTACATATCCGGGTTGGTTTAGGAATTGAATGTATAGATGCATCATGGATGTTTTTATTTAATGTTTTTTTCTACTAGTTTTATTTATTTTTGGGGGAAAATCCCAATATGTTGTTTTTCATGACCTAGCGGTTGTTTCCAGCCTGATGGGGATTGAGAATATCTCTTTCACACTATCATGGTCCATCTCGGGCATTCCATATATTGTTTTCCAGGGTTTATTTTGAAAGATATATCTATAGTTAAATGTGTTGTACCTTTTTTCAATAATCTAGCATCCTACATCTCTACACTTTCTAAAAAATATATTTTTTTTGTCTCCCTCTTTAGATTAATCCAACATTATTTAAAAATACATTTAATAATAATATAAGAAATATTATTTATTTATGATATGTACTATATTATAATTAAATTATAATTTTTCATCATCACCATACTCCCCCTCTCTTAATAATTTTCCAAAAAATATCCTTTTGATATTACCACTTTCTATTTATTCCACTTTTTTTAGACTAATATACCACAATAAGATATTATAATTTCATAAATATAAATGTATATTTTTAGGAATCTCACCCCCCCCTTTTAATATTTATTTAACTAATTACTAGTGGATATCCATGGAATAACATTTATACCAAGCTATATAAAATTTAGGAAAAAACTATGTCAAACTATTTTACTAAAAAAATTCTTCGATATAATGAATCTCCCACACTCCATGATATATATTGATATTTGATCCACAACATTTGATTTTTTTTAATTTTCAATTAGTTTCAATATGGATTTTAAATATTCTTGTTGAAATCAACAAAACACTTCCCTCGCATACATGGATTGGGAAATAAATATCCCATGAAATCCATTAGTAGCTTATAAACAAAGGAAAATGTCAACTCACAAATAACAAACATTTAATCATTTTTTATTGTTAATGTATAAAATTATTATCATCATTCATATATTGGACCACTAAATATTATGTCATCCACATTGACAAACACTTTCAATCGGTCCATAAATTTATTTTTATGTATTGAATAATATCAGTTCCTCTTATTTTAAAATTAATGTTTCATTAATAATCCATGTAACATTCAATACCATGCTCTCTGTTCTTTTTTCAATTCACACATCACCTTTTTCAATTTACAAACATTATTATCAAATTAATTAATGGGAAAACAATCGATTTGTTTGATGTAACCTTTATATTGGTGTAATACATTAGTAAATGATAATTTTACATCCATTTGAACAACCATGAATTTCCTTGGGATGGGTCAGTGTGGTAATATGACATAAAAAAGTCGTAATGTGTCATAAAATATTGATATACCATTAATTTTAACTGAAATATTTCCTTAGGTTTCATCATTACGTGATCCAATATATTTTTATATATTCTAGTTTACCTAAAGATAGTTTATTATTATAGTTTATTGTATTCATGTTTCTCGTTACTCCTTAGTTTCTTATATAATATTATCCTTTTTTAATTGGACTTAAAAAATATTTGTGTGGAGTAATTAATTTATCAAATTCGGTTACCCATCTTCTTTAACATAGTATAGTTCTTTCTAACAACAAAATGTTGAGTTTCCCTTATTATGATTATCTATGACTGACTGAAAATTGATTTTTTCCCAAACACTTTTAGGAAAAGTGATAAACAAAGGTCCCCAACTGTAGAAGATTTCCACCCACACAATCCAACAGTAAAGAGCACAATGACAAACAACAAGAACATACCAGCACACCAACTAATAATAAATATAACCATACTCGTCACCATACTCGACACATGAGTCCTCCTCTGTAGTGGCTGATTCCGACTCAGAAGCTGGCTTATACTGCCTCCAGAGATTATCGCATTGGTTCCGGCTCCACATTTGATCTAGAGAATGCTGCCCCGGGCATGATTGCATGGAAATGTTGTCTTTTTTGAAAGCAAGGATCACCCAGCAATCTCGCATAGATGAAGCTCCAGTATTCACCAGACATAGTAGATAAGAATAATCCTTCCTTGTTTTCCTTCTTGGTATAGTTGACAAGGCTCCAACATCCTCATTCATTCTCTTTTCCCCACCATGGACAATATCACTAATGTACTAGGAACTCAAGCCTCTCATCTTTTCTTTATCACCACTGAAAATATACCCCCTATTGTCAAAAGGAATATCCAAAATAGGTTCCTTGAACCCCTTTTCCATGACCCTCCTCAGGTCAGGCGTGTTGCATTCGATCACTAAAAGGCACCTCACCGTAGCTCCAATGTCATTAGGCGTTTCCATTCCCTCACCCTCTGCCATTATCCTAAGCTCCTCTTCTTTGTCCTAAAAATTTCCAAATTCCCAGTTAGGGAGATCATCCACCATCATAGAGAACCCCTCACAACCCTGTTTCTCCTGGTAGCCCTCATCCACACCACCGGAAGCCACATGATCAGTGACCAAGCCAACTTCAGAGAGGCCATCGGACCTGTTTCTCCGTTGGAGTAAAGGCCTCACCGGTAGAGAAGGACCTCCATCATCCCAGTTCCTTCTTGAGCAAGCCACCTCCATGGAAGGCACAACCCCTTATCCATCAGCATGTTGAATTCTCTCCTTCACATCACCATTACTTTGAATCTCTACATGAATCTCCTCACGATTAGAATCGGCCTCCTTCTATTAACACTACCTGGAAGGCCCCTCCAAGTCCTGCCTTAGCCTTCTAAAAACATTGAACACCATTGGGTTGTGAACAATTTTTTTATCGCAATAGGACCAAGATCATTAACATTAGACACCTTGTGGTCACCCTCCATGACATCCTACTCCAACAGAGGCGGTAGCTGAACCCCGCCGCAACCTTCTGAACCATGTGCCCACTGTTCTGGGCTAGCTCCTCCGACAACCGTAGGTGATTTACCTTTTGACCTTTCCTCCCTTCTTGATGGGTCCTGAGGGAACCCACAATGAGTCTCCCCTTGAGTTGCAGTTCTTCTTTGGCAAACCTCCAGCGAGTGACCCAGGCGGTTGCAGGACGAACATAATTCAGTCCAATTTTCATAAATAACCCTTTTTGGCATCTATACTCCTCTCCAATGGTGATCTAATCAATTTCAAAAGGAAACAGGGATGCATCAACTTCGACACAAACACGAGGATTAACCGGATGACATACTGCCGCAGTTCGGCTATCCGCGCATAAGAACCTCCCGACGAGGTTACCAAACATTTTGATAATCAATGGATTTTGGAAAGGTAATTCAAGGTTAGGGAAACTTACCCAAACCTCCATAGAGGGAGAATCATGGTCCATATGAAAATCTTATGACCAGTGTAGTAGGGAAAAATGAATCCCGTTGCAGATATGTGGGTCCTTCGACTAGGATTTGATAAGATCCTCTTCTGATTCAAACAAAATCATGATGTGGTGGCTATCCAGTAAACCAACAATCTCCCTTTCTTGGAATTCCCATGAGGAGAACACGAACCTGTCAAAGTCATCAATTGAGGGTCTCCTCTACTTGAATCGAGAAATCGGGGTGAGGATTAGAAGCGCCGAGGACTCTGTGAACTCAGAAGTCAAAATCTAGAGGTCGGGGATTCCATCATGAAGGGCCAGAACTTTGGGACTAACAGACACTTTTGGAAATAATGGAAGAAATTTATGGTTGGAGAAGGGCTGGAAAGGCAACCCTACTCTCCCAAGGGAAGATGATGCCCCCACCCCTGCTATGAGGGGATGAGATGAAGCTTTGGCCGTCGTCATCACCTATAGGGGGAAATCATCTCTAGGGTTTCGCTCGAGCTGCCCCACCATAGGATTCATATCATTTCAGACTATATCCATCAATATATTATATGTAATTATTTATATATTTTATAAAATTAATCAGTTACGGAAAAATCGGATTGATATGAATAGAAATGGACTTATTCAAATTGTTTTCCAAATGAATAGGAATATTGAGTTAAATAGTTAATCAAGTTTGTAAGAGGGCATGAAGACAACCCTTCTAAAATCCTCTTCTATATTTACATTATTTTTATTCAATACATATTAGTCCTCAAGAGTTGGAATAAAATTTTATTTGTGATGAAATTTCTAAAAGGTGTAAATGTTTGACTAAAACTTCGAGAAACTGATTTGGGACATCAATTGTGATGATACTATGGTTTATGAATCATTTGATATGAATACGTTTAAAAAAATTGATAGAGACCATGTCTAAGAAATGAAAATAGAAATTGATGATGACTGACGAATATTGTTTGATGAGTTAAATAATTATTTCAAGAAACCATTTTATACTAGTTGTACAAGATACACGACATTTTCAATTGAATTTAGGTTATATAATTTGAATGCTGATAGCGGGTGGAGTGACAACAGGTATACAAAACAACTTGCTATTTTGAATGATTTTCTACGATAAGAAAATGAACTACCATGCCAAACATATGATGCTATATTAATGTTACGTTCAATGGGAATGGTCCTTAAAAAATAAATTCTTTTCCAAATTAGTGAATACTGTTTCTCAAAGACCTTTAATCTCTCCTAAAATTCCCAAAGAGTGGCATAGAGCGATACAAGAAAAATGAATCATGTCCTTCGAAATATCCATGGAAATTTAAAATCATTCCATAATTTAAAAGAAATTATGGAAGTCAGGAAACCTTGAAAAAATAAAATGGAATGCAGATAAAATAATTAAAAATGGTAACCTATGTCAACCAGCATATTAACCTCAATGGAAGAATTTTGATTATGAGTTTCTTGATTTTGGATATGAGCTGAGAAACATTCATCATGCATTATCTATGTACATAAAGAATACATTTGGTGAACATCATAGTACTAAATGTACATTTCAAATCATGTTGGTGAATTATATCTTTATACAATGGTTATGAATGAAGTGAAAATACATCATATTGTCTTTATTTATATTCATACTAAAGAAACGAGGTATTGATATGGATGTCAATTTGGATCCATTAACCAAATATCTTAAATTGATGTGTGAAACATGTATTACCATGTATTAGGCTCGTAGAAGTTAGCAAATTCACATTGAGGTAAATGTTTTACAGAATGATAAATGACATCCCCTGTTCTGGAAACTTAACAGGCTATAGCAATAAATGAATATTGGGGTTTCCTGTTTGTGAAAAATGAACCTACTTATTTTTGTTCAAAAAACCCCAGTGACTGTGTTTTTAAGAAATAATAAATGTTATAATTGATGAAATAAATTCCACTCATGGAAGAAAACATTCAATTGGAATACCAAATAGTGTACAACAATGTCTCTAGAAACTGGTGATCTTCTATGAACAATAAGTAAAAAAAAATTAACACTATTTACGATACACTATTTTCTAACTGGAATAAAAATCATGTTTGAAGAAGAGATTGATTTTCTTTGAATTACCATATTAGGATTGTTTATATGTCAGAAATTATCATGATGACATGTATATTGAAAAAATATACTTGATTTTTTTATTGGTTCATTACTAATTGTTCTTAGAAGAATGAATGATGTCATCATGGATAGGATGGACATGATTAAAATGGGTATAAGGGAAGATTTGGCATCGATGAAGGGTAAAATGATAAATTTTCTTTTTCCAGTATCTTACACTCTATCCAGGAAGGAATAATTTCAATTTTTCATTTTCTTTAAAAGTGTTAATGCTTTATAGGGGTATTTACCAATGAGCACGAATTTCATGGAACTGACCAATTTAAAGTTATGAGGATTAATTAACATGAATTTCATTTTTGTATGTATGATTTAGTGCTTGCTTCATTCCATTGCATTCACCCTCAAAATTTACAAAAAACATTAACCAGACTCTAATTCATTGTCAAAGCCTTATGCAGTAATATTGTTGACACATTGATGATTACCATCATTAATAAGAATGTTAAATTCATATAATGTATATTAGATATGTTATTTCCACTATCATTATTTAATATAATGTTCCACATGATGGTTCACTTGGTTATAGAGGTTCAACTACATGGTCATGTCCATTGCAGATGGATGTACCTCGATGAATGGAATATGATGATTTTTGAAAGGGTATTTCAGGAATAAATGCTGGATTAAATGGTTTTATTGCATAAAAAATATATATTATTTAAGAAGATAATGATTTTTTATGAATTACCTATCAGATGTTGAAAGCAACAGTCTCCCAATGTCTCGTAACAGGGAATTCCCTATGGGAGAATGCATTTCCAGAAGAGTTGCTGTAACAATTTCATTGATAGAGTGGGAGCAAGAAGATCATTACATATTACATAATATTGAATATGTTGATCCATACATTGGAGACCATAATGAAATTACTAAAGATTTGAATCCATAAAGGGATGAAGGATGGATATCAAATACACAGAATCAATAGTTCATAGGTTGGTTCAATGATCAAATTTATATGAAATTATATGAAAATATGAATTCAATTTTCAAAAAACCTAAATGGTTTGCCAGAGGAATGAATACAAATGTTATAACCTAAACTAGTATTATAATCATTGGTTATACATTTTATAAAAAAGGATATGATGACTTTAGTATAATGAAAAATAGTGGTATTGCACCAGTGGCCAAAGCAGTGCACATATCTGGTCCCAAATATATATCTCCAATTTATGAAAATATTCCATATTTTTTCATTATAAAATAGATATAAATGTTTTATTATACATAATTTCACATTCCTTTTTTCTAATGCAAATGGGTTGATAATATAAATGGTTTGAATGTTGATAAAATCGGATTTGGGAAGGTGAATTTTTTAAGGAAGGGGAAAAAACGAGTCGTTAATAATGGAATCACAATTAGAACATGTAGTTTATGTATTCACAATAATAAACAAGAATTTATCGATAGTCCTTCTAGGTATAATACAAAATCTTGTGTCACACAATAATTCAATCGAGGATGAATCTTTTATTGGGGACATCACAGTTAGTTTATGTCAGTCTTAATGTAGAAAATTTCATATATGTTATATGGGATGACAAAGAGGGTATATAGATTATCGATAGAAGAACCAGGTCCTCGAAAGCTTTAAAAATAATGAGGGTCCAATGAGAAGGTAAAAGTGTTTTTTTGTATATTAATTTTTTCCCTAAAAATATTATATGTTCTCTACTATATATACATTATCTAAATTTATTTATTGACTAAAAATATAGACATTTCCTTCGGTGCATCATGGAAGAAAAGACTCTATCAATGGAAACACATTGCACTGATATAAAGTTAATGTTACAATATACTTTATTTGATTCACCAAAAAATTATATAATGAAACATTGATTTATTTTAAATTATTCTCTGCAGATTTATTTTATTTTGGAAGATTTCTATCCATGTGTCAAGCATTTGTAAGAATTGTAAAGACACTATCTATAATCAATCACAAAGGTAATATTGATTTTTTCATAGTAAAATTATTTTCTATTGAATTAGTGAAAAATTTCTTATTTTTGATTAATTTATTTATTTTTAATATCACTAACAAATGTTTTTTCTCTCATTCAAGTGGACTTATTTTTTCGATTTGGTGTTCTCTATCCCACTTTCATGCTTCTCCTCTGTTAAAAACCTTTTCACCGGTATAGTTGTGCATTTATCAACTTCTTTCATGTTACCTTCACTACCATGTGGGAAGAGAAATGATGTTGCATCGGATCAATTAAAAAGGTAATTTTTTTGTTTTATTAAAAAAATAATTTTCCATATAATTAATTTATTATTTTATATCTATGTTTAATTAATTTCTTTTCTTTATTACTCACAGAAAAATTGTTTTATTAAATAGGGGGATTCATTTGTTCAAGTTGGGGTGCTCAATAAAACTCTTATATTTCTTCTCCCTTAAAACCTTTTGACCTCTATAGTGGTGAGTTTATCACTCTCTTTCAGGTTACCTCCACTAACTTTTTAGAAAGAGAAACAATGATTCCTATTCTCAGTTACAGAGGTAATATTGTCTTTTCCATAGTAAAATCATTTTACATACAATACATGCATTTTTTCATATGTATGTTCAATTTTATTAACATTACACATGTAATACTTTTTTTCTTATACATGTTTGTTCGAGTTGGTGTTCTGTTTCAAACATTCATGCTTCTTCTCCTTAAAAATCTTTTCACCCCTATAGTATTGTGTTTATCACTTTTATTCATGTTCTATACACTTCCTTGTATGAAGTGTAATGATGCCACCACTTCTCAATTACAGAGGAAATATTGATTTTTTCACATTTAAATCAATGTCCATAGAATTAAATTATACTTTTTTATATATTTTTAATTTATTTTTTTCTTATTACTCATATAATAATTTTGTTCTAGTATAGGTGGATTCTTTTATTTGGGTCGGGGTGATCTTTCAAAATTTTATTCTATTCTACACCGAACCTTCCATAAAAGTTTTCTCCACTAAACCCATTCAACCAAATACTATTTTAATTTATCACATTCCCTCATGTTACCTCCATTACTCAATCATAGAGGTAATTTTTATATTTTCACAGTAAAATAATATTCCATTGAATTAATATGTCATCTCATATTTCTGTTTAATTTATATCTTTTTATTATTACTCAAAATAATAGTTCTCTTGTACACATGGATTCATTTTTCTAGTTGATGTGATTTGTTCGAAGGTACTAATGCAGTATTGGTGGTTCAATAAAAAATGTAAATGGAAATCGTGGTAACATTGATAATTAGGACTGTTTTGACACATTGGGATGTCTAAGGAACATCCACTCATTAATCTGACACGTGGTGTTACTAGTATGACTATAATTACCTCTTTCTATTTTAAATTGGCATCAATGTTAGTAAATAATAAATCTAAATCAATGTGTTCGTTATGAGTTTAAAATCAACATTTAAATTTATAATGTTTCACTCACTGAAAAAAAGGGGACATGCATTCAGATATTTTTGATAATTTAGGGCATTGATTCATAAATCATTTGTGATGCATAGGAATTATAATCACATAAAACCAAAAAATGATGTGATTTTTATGAGTTATAGTGTGTGCTTCACATTTAAAATGAAATTTTAGTTAAAAATGAAAAGTAATGTACTCAAAACCTAGAAAACATATTCATATTTTTTTATACTATTGGGAAACAATAAATAAGTTAATTTTAACGGGTTGGAACCAGCCACACCACAATATGATGCACGATATGACCGGTATGATAATAAGTGCATCTTTATTTAAAATCAAAATCAATTATAGGAAAAAATCTAATGAACTCACAACTAAAAATACACATTCATATTGTTTTGATAATTTTGGAAATAGTATATTAGTTATTTGATACATATTGAATTGTTTTCACCTCAATCTGACACACGATGTGAGTGATATGACTCCAAGTGCATTTATTTAAGGATGATGTCAATTTTAGCAAAAAGGCCAACTGACCAACTCAAAACCAAGAAAACACATTCAAATTGTTTAATACTGTAGAAAAATGATCCGTAAGTCATTTTTAATATATAGGAATCATAAGAAAATCAATTCGAGGGACGATGTGACTGGAATGACTCAATGTACCTCTTTTCAATTAGAAATGACTTCAAATTTATTAAAATTTACACTATATTTAAATTTAATTCCTTATACTGTTACTAAATTAAAAATTATTTTCATATACTAGTGCATTGTTTTTCTCAAGTAGAGGAGGTTCGTTAGGAAATAACATGAGTCTTGGCAGGATTAAAAGATTAAGAAACTTTGATGTTTTTGAATGTTGGTAATACATTGTATTTATGTAATTATGTGAACCAGTGTTTTAAATGTTGCTAATGTAGTGCTTTTTGTTTTGTTTGTGTTTAAAATTTCATTTCATCTAAATCCTGTATTGGACTTGTTTTGGTTGATATATAGTGTGTTTATGGTTTTAAAGAGTGCTATTATCAAACATTGTAGTGTGACCCATTATATGTGTTTTTAAAAGAACTAATAAAGGATAAATTTATCAATACTTTTAAAAACAGTGATATATGTGTACATTATCATTTCTTATAGAAGATAAAATTAGGGACTATTTTATTAGCTCTCAAAAAAGTGCGGATAAACTTTTCTTTATCAGTGCTTATATAAGCACTTATAAATTACCCATTATCAGCGCTTTTGATATTTTTGATAAATGGTTCTTTTAGTGGAGATAAATTAATATACTGATAAATAGTTCAATTATTAGTGATCTTAAAAGCACTGTTAAATGTCCCGTTTATCAGAAATTTTTTAGAACCAATAAAGGATCCCTTTATCAGACCTTTTTAGCATAGATAAAAGACCATGGATTTTAACCTTTCCCATGTAGTTAATGCTTTTCTTGCACTGTTAAAGGCCATTTTTAGTGCTCTTAAAAGAAAATTTTTGTTGTATTGAGTGATATATTGGTATCAATTTTGGTAAAGTGTATATCAATGTGAATCATTATGCTCACATGAATCTAAATTTTATAGAGGTCAATTTCACTAACATTGAAACATATGTATTGGATACCAGGTGTTCATAAAACAATTGTGTTGACAAACATATACTCATATATAGGATGGAATAAAAAACGGATAAGGTGGATCTAAATTACATTGATGAATGAAGAGTTTGCACATTTTAATTTAGTACTTATTATTTTATTTTTCTAATACTATTAATTATTGAGATGGAAAACAATTCTTATTTTAACCAAAATAATAAATTTTATTTCTATATGTTATTTTCAAAGGAAAGGATTTTTCCTTCGAAATTAGGATAAAAATTAAATATATATATATATATATGAATGGGATGTTTTATGTAATTAGGCACATGATAAATGGTTTATTTTTTCAATTTAAAGGTAATTATTTTAAATAAAATTTGGATAAAAATATTAGTGTCAATTCTAAACCCACCAAGCATTAGCATTGCTGAATAGAGAATATAAATTATAAACACCTTGAATAAATATATTGATAATGGTTATTGGAACCATTTAATTAATAATAATTTAATAATCATCACTGTAGTGAATGCTTGAGCAATGATTTATTTGATCATATATTAAAATTTTTAATTATTTCAGAATCGAAACCTGTTGAATCATCATAGTGGAGTAGTGTATCCGGGAATGGGAATCTTTCATTTTTTGACATCATTCAATCGTTGAAGAGACAATGTCCCCATCCTTTTTCATTACGGGGTTATTCTCTTGAAACTAATGTACTTATACTAAAATATGTTCAATATAACATAGTTAAAATTATACCGTATGATAATGGAATATAAAATATTTTAGTTTCAATTATATCATCATTGTTTATGTGATGCATTTTCATGACAATGGAATTTTGATAATATTAACTATAAATTTTAAATGTGATTATTTAATGGGTTTCTAATGAAAAATAAGGTATATTATTTCTGTTATCCCACTAACCAAAAATTATTTGTGGAAAATTTATTTATTAAAATATGAATTAATCATGTTTTTAGTGATTGGGCAGAAATTTCAACTTGAGTAAGTATAAAACCATAAAACAAGAAGTATTTAGGAGATGAAGGTAGATCCCATTCCATGAATAGTTGTGGAAGGAGAAACAACTCATGTTACAAAAGAACCTCAAAGTTCTAGTTGGAATCATCGGGATCATGAGATATAGATTTCACATAACTAATTATGATGAGGTAATGTTGATAGATGATGAAAAAACCACCTACCAAGAATCCATCACGAGTTATTATTTTTAGAAAATGTAAAAAATAGATTCTTAAATAGACTCCTAATATAATTAACAAGTTTTGATCGATCGATGAAATTAAAGGGGTGATTCCCATATGGTTAATGTAATTTTTTTGAATGAAACCTAGTAATATGAAAGACTACCTACATATATATAATTCCTTGTTAAATAAGCTTATATGAAAATTAATTTCATTGAATATGAGGAAAGAATTCACCTATATCAAGGATAAAGTACATTTGGCTTTTTATAGATGTAATTGCTTATTTTGATGTATAGGTATATCAGTTGGATATAAAAACATCATTGAATCATATGAATTTAGTCAACATTGTAAATATGATATAGCCTGAATGTTTTGAATATAGAAATTAAACTTCTACGGTATTCATGTTACAATGGTCTATTTATGGAGTAAAATACAAATCTCATAGTTAGAATAATAATTTTGATAATGTGGTCAAATAGTTCGGTTCCATTAAAATATTAATTATTCTTTTCTATATAAGATTATTGTTTGATGTGTAGTAATTTTTATGACATTGTGTGTGGATGACATACATCTTTTCATAAATTTTACTCAGTCTCTTCACTCTATAGATAATTATTTGCGTAAAATTATCCCGATGGAAGAGATGGGTGAAATAGGATACATAATACGTATACAGATATATATAGATATGTCTATGAGGTTTATTGGACTCATCCATGACACTATCATTGCTATAATTTTAAATAAGATCATTATGGATTACATTAAAAGGGATACATTAATAGTTTTTCATGGGAACAATATTATTATGATTTAGGATCTTTCTAATGATATATAAAGGATGTATAGAATAACATATGATTCCCCCATAAGTTATATCATTTATAACATATTGTGACCGTGGAATGATGATGTGTATTATCAATTAATAAATTTTTAATATGTATCCAATCCTAGGGAGAGTAACTAAATTATTGTGAATAAAAAAATAAAGTACCTAATATAAACAGAGGATATGTTTCTTATCATTGGAGGATATGACGTGATATGTATAAAAGGTTACATAGATTTGTTTATCCAATCGATGATTGATGATTTGAAACTAATTATGGATTTATGTTTTTCCATAATAGAGAATATATATGTTATAAGTTTTATAATTAAGATTTTGTGGAGCAATTAATAATAGAGTTGTATTAAATTTTTATATCAGATACTTGGAATGAATCTGTTTGGAAAAAGAAGTTCATCTATGAACTAGAAGTGGAACATGATATTGAGGGAGAAATCATGATTCACAATGAAAACAATAGAAATTCCTCTAAGAAATATGAATCATAGTGTCCCCAAAAGACTAAATACATACTTTTAAAATCCCATCTTTTTTATTAGATATTGGTGAGGAGTGATGTTAGGATCTATTGGGTTGAAACCAATAGTAATATAATGGATCAAATTTCGGTATTATCATCACATTTGAGGAATGAATTTGAATTAATGTACATGGGTACACAATACATATTAGATAGATATAATGGTTTAATAATGTGTTATTTTTTATGATAAAGGGAATATTTAATATTTTAAATCATGTGTGCTAAAATTTACATTACATGAATGGTGGAATAATATCACCCCCTTGAATTATTAAATTGAGTCGTCCCAAATATATGATCATCAATGTTTAATTTATGTTGTAATGACATGTTTATATTATAATTATTAGTGGACTCATTAGATAAAAAATTAATAATTATTATTTGGGAAGAAAATCTATTTATATCTCAAGGATTTTTGTATAGTTATTGACTAAACTATTGTTGTATACTTATTATCAATCCCTCTTACCTAAGGTTAGTGAGATAAGTATAATGGTAAACATCATACTTTGATTACTTTATAATGGAACTCATTATGATTTAGCTAATCAGGGGATGGATGGATATATTTCTGATCATTTCATCAGTTGATGAATGGAATTGATGTGACTTTCCACTCATACAATGAAAAACCACACATTATCCATTATTTAATTTGACAAATCAAGTGTATATAAATTCATATAAGAGTAACATGATCTTTTTTTTCTCTAATTAATTGAAGAGAATGTGATATTAAATATATCTAGATTAATTAAATGTCCTGTATTGTATCATAATATCTATATTTTTTGATAATTTATAAAAAATTATATGGCTGATAAAAATTGACATTTCCAAATATTTAGTAAAATATAGACAAAATAGGATATAGATGTTATTCGTGTATATGGATTTCACCTCCATTAACATTGTTATATCCTATAGAAATAGTAATAACAACCGTGGATATGAAATCCATGGCTATAAAATCTTGGATATATCCATGGGTAATGGATATGGCTATATCATATGGAGACAACATATACATATATCCAATATTATTCAGAACATGGTCTATAAATGACTAATATGTATGATCGCCATGGCCAAGACTATAGTGTCCATCTGATGATCTATTTTCATGACCAACTGTACATTTCTATTACATATTTTCAAAATAAAATGTGTTTTTATGTTTCAAACATATGGCACTTTATGATAGTAAAAACCTGATTCCACTATTTTTAAAGCCATTTTGATGATATTTAAATACAAATCCAATTACAAAAAAATGTGCGATTAAATGTAAAATAATGTGTTATAAGGGTGTTAAATATGAGACTCACGATGTATTGCAGACACCCTATCAAACTATGTTACGAACTGTATTTTATATTTATAAATATCAAATATATATATATATATAAAATGAGGTAAAAATTTGAGTTATGATCATAATTTGAAGAAAGACTTATATGTATTTTTGAATAGAATATTCCAATACAATACCACACTCATATGGTCCTTGGGTGTATATATATATATATAATTAAATATTAGTTATAATTCTACATCCATAAGATGATATGTATATGTCTTTAAGAGATTTAGAAGGGCCTATATCTATGGGTGACAGTACCCATGGCTAAAATGGATCTGGTGGGGCCTATAGTAATGAGCCATAATTCCATTAGCATCAGAGGATCATGATAGGGACTATATAGAAAAAGAAATTATTCTAGTGGATATGTGGGTTTTTGTTGAGGCTTAAAGCCAAATATCCCAATGCCCATGGAAGATATAATAGATTTTGGCAGGGTCCTATAACCATTGGATCCTTTAATTATGGTTATGGGACCTTTCATGTTCCCTTTCTTGAAGGTAAAGAATTCTAATTGGGTTGGTGCAAAAAACATGACATTTATTCATTAAAATATGCACCCATGGATGTTCCATGACCTTTTAGATCATGGAACTCATCCCAATGGTTAGATGTTTTTTATGATCATGATCATCCTTCACCATAGCTATATTCTTGTCGGTATATCCATGTCCTATAGTTGTGAGTGGTCCCTAGATTTCAGGGGAAAATGAATATATCGGTAAACATATAATATATCTAATACCTCTCAGTGTGGAAACATTCATATGATATATGAGTATATTTGATGGAGATCGCACTAGAACCCTTGGTAGTTTGAGTACCACATATTCATTACTAGATGCCTCTCTTTTGTTACATCTATTAAATACAAATGTCATATTTTTTGTTAATGCTACTAATGATTAAAGGGTCACGCAGTGAGTCATTTGGATATGAATTAAGTATTGGAAAACTACCTTGTTCGAAAATGAATAGTGATTGATAAAACCATATATAATTTATCTTTGGAAGGATTTATACTGAATTGTGATATTTTTCAAAATGTATATTGTGGATTTAAGTGAAAGTGGTAGATTGGTGCATGTAAATTTTAATATGTTGGATTATATATTACGATACACATAGATTATAATCTATGATGCCCATTAGATATAAATATTTTTATATAGTATACATAAATAAAATTTGTGTTATAGATTCATTTGATACAAATATTATATTTTATGATATGAATTATGATTCATTTACATGGGGAAAAAAAATTTTATCCACCCCCATAACTATCCATCACAGTTAGATTAGAGATATCACTCAAACAAAACCCCAACATAGGTTAAAAGGTACTTCCAATCCATATATGATGTGAATTAGTACCTGGGAGTCAATGCATACATTCCTAGGAAAATTTTTACACTCAAATCAGATTAAATAGGGAGAAAATCAGTTATCAAAAATTCTACACGAGGAATACAAATGTTGGTTCCCCTTGTAAACAATTTAAAAATGGTTAAATAAATACTGGAACCAAATGATTCAAAAAAAATCCTTTAAAAAATAAAATCATAAAAAAATAAAAAAACATTATCCAATAATGGAAGATAAATATAATGAAGAAGATTTCATCTTTTCAAACACCTCAACATAAGAAAATAAAACAAACCCCAAACCAAAATAAAATATTACATCCCTATGACCCAAGGTTTTGCATAATATCTTACCACACCTATCACTAGATAATATAAATGATAAATATAAAAAAATTAACTTGATACCTATACAAAATAATAATGTTTTCACACCCACAGAAGACTGCATATACAAGTTGTGATAATGTAGGCATAGCATAATCTAACCATGGAGTTTATGATAAATTAACCATAAATTCTCATTTGAAATTTTTATGAAAATAAGTTCTCCAATTTTAACATATAATATATGAAACCAATCACCTACACCAATTATAGATAATAAAAAATATATTTTTTATATAGATCGATTTAATATTTCACTTAGAAGAAAAATAAGACAAGAACATGAAATAATAGACATTAATTTAAAATAAAAAAAATGAATTCATTATCCACCATTTCAAACATTTCATAAATATCCTTCCTTAAATGGACAACTTCTCATTATTTTAATGAAACCTATGTAAAACTATCATTAAAATCCACTTTGATAACTGTCCCCAATTATAGTTGAATTGAAGCACAACACAATAAACAAACCTATATTCGTGGAATATTAGAAACGAAATCAATGTAACCAGTATGGTTCAAAAAAACTAATGTATAAGGGGATAAAATTTTCTGTGAAGTATTAATACCTTATAGTAAATCATCTACAATGGAACAAGTGTAATTCGCTACACATTATGTACTAATGTGTGAAAATCCCTAACTGGAGAATACATACCATGTTCAAAACTAAAGGATGTATCTATGTCCTAGTAATCAAACAAAACAATAAGGGATATATAGTCTATCTTTGGAGAACTCAAGATACAATGGGATTTAAAATATATCCTTTGTGTGATCAGATTCTATGTACAATGAGTCCATACCCATAGAAAATTATGAACTAGGAAGTTTAACAAATCCAAGTTCGCTAATAATATTCTATGATCTAAATGAAAAATCTAAACTGAAGTTGAGAAAAAAATCATGTAATGATAATCCTATGCATCAATAAAACATACGTAGTAAATCTCGCTCACCTCCAACAACCTTTCATGAAATAACCAATTATAATAATTGTTCATCACATGAATGAATTTTCTATAAATGTAATTAATCTATCTAAAGAAAACACAAGGGGTAATAATTTGGATATCATGATTATTGAGTCGTTGGATTTACAAAGATCAAATTGGGCCTTTACAAAATTCTAACATGTAACACCATGTGATATTTCATAACGTTGAATCTCTTATCCTATAAAATCTTTTTAGAAATCACATCTAATGAATTACTTACCTTTACTAAAATAAACCCTTGAAAATTTATTTCATAAAAATGGTTCCCTTTATTTAAAATCTTAAAAAGGGAATAATATCTAAATTTATCATAAAAAACATATAAATGTGACTCATAGAAATTTAAACCAACACATGGATTTCATAAATATAAAACCTAAAAAAGCCAAAAAAAATCATAACAAATTTTTTTATCATATGATTTATTTTCGAGGAAACAATTATCTTTCCATTTTGGATATCTTATCTACAAATACCTTAATAAAAACGTACATATAACCCAAGAGTCCTATTAAATGACACATAAAGTGACTGTATAAAAAACCAAACTGTAAATGACTAGTAAACAAGGTAAAAGTTGATGCCATCAACGATGAATAATTAACCAATGAATAACAACCTAACTTGAAAAAATACCTCCATTGTCAGCTAAAATGAACATTGTTTTTGGACCATGATGTCGTCGAGTTCAATTTGATCCCTAGGTCCAAAAGCACCCAATACAACAGCCTTTAGTTTTTTGAGCTTGTTTTATCCCTTCATGAAATGACCAGACTTAAACTCCCAATAAAATTCCCATTTTTGATGTGCTATGGATATTTTTCTATCCAAAGACCTCACCACAATGGTTTCGGACTATTATAATGTAGTGGTGGGGTTATGCACCTTAAAAACTAATTTATTGAAACAAAATACATTGGTAAACAACAAAAACTCTAAAAGAAATCTAAATTCATCAAAATAAATTAATATATGATAAGATAATGACATGGGGGTGTTATACTTGTACCAATAATGAAACTTTTTTAGCCCTAAAATATCCTAAATAAAAAATAAAATTTGAGAAAACGTTAAAACCTATGAACCTAAATACATGAGGGGTGGGTCTGTGAAATACCATGTTGGGTATTATTAAAGGAAATAAATCCTTATAAACCACCACTAAAACCATCCATCATAAACACCCAAAAGAACAAATCCTTTCAACCTATCCAAAAAACCACAAACTACAACCACTTAACCTGAAGACCTGAGAGAATGGATACTTGTCATGCTCTCCACTCCATTTAAAATTCATCTAAATTAGTGAGATGAATAGGTAATTCAATTAAGATAAAATCCCAATCGCCCTGAAAAATCATCAACATATACATATTGAGAAACAAAATATTCAACCAAATATAATTATTCACCGAAAAAACAAATTTAAAAAATAAATAAGTGGATACACAACACAGAGGAAAATCATGTATCCAAAAAAATTAAACCCATCGAAGCCATCAATAAAATCACCAAAAAATTAAAACCAAAATTGGTATGGTTGAAAAAAACCATTTCAGAATAAAAAATAACACATTTTCCCACCTTAGGTCATTACTCCAAAAGGGTAAAAATAGTCCTTAACCATATAACATTTTCTCCTGTAAAAAAAATTAAGATTAGTACACACATGTGAACAATTGTATATTTAATCACTCATCCTATTTACCCAATCACAGACCCAAGGGTATCCCTTCTTCAAACAAACAAAAGGACAACATAAATCACAAGAATCTATATTTTTCAACCATTCGTGATAATATCCGCAAATAAATAATCCAAATCAAAATTAAACATGAGACTTCTTTGAAAAAATGATCTCACAAAATCGCAAAAGATGATAAAAACCCCACACATAATGATAAAAAATAATATATTCCCATTTAAAATAATGATACAAATTAATGAGAGACTCCAAATGAAAAATTAATTTAAAAATAGGGCCTTATGCTATTAAATAAGATTTAAATGAATCATTGGTAACTTTCCCAGAATCGAAGGACATTGGATCTAGAAAACGATCAACCAAATCCTTCACCATTTTCTCTCCATGGTGAAGGACCTTACACTTTAGATATTAGTCCACACATTTGTCTTCCATTTAGAAAAACTAAATGAACGCCTCCTTAACGAACAATAATGTTAGTGTCCAAAATAACTTATGGTTCTAATTTTTTCACTATATTCATTATATTTGTTTATTAGAGAACTAAAAATTTATTCCACAAGAGATGAGAGTATTCACTCTTTGTATCATTATAAAATAATGTACTATATTCCTTCTCAACCATTTTGGGAAGAGTTATGTAATTTATACACTACATTAACACAATTAATTTGTTCCCCCAAATTTAAATCCAACGGTTCAATTTCATGAAATGTACCACATCACAAAATTAGAACTCACTAAATTAAAACACATCATTATCTTATAAAAAACATTCATTTAACTACAATCAATATCATTAGTTAAAAATTTGGAAAAAAAGTTCACTAAGGAGCATGATAAAAATAAATCTACTCTTCCTTCTTTAAAACTAATTATCCCCCTTAAGAATCACTATTCTAGTTTTTTAAACAATACTAATTTATTACAATTAAAAATTATTCAAAAAATAATTGGGATTCCATTAAAAACAATTTACTCAAAATCTCACTTGACATTAAAAAATTTTCCCCAACACAATAATGAAATCAACCCCTTGATATAATCTAATATAATAAATAATAAATTTAGTTTTCAAATGGTAGCGACCCAAAGCATGATGTACATGGACATTAAATTAATTTTGTGGAATACTTAATACATAAAAAAAACTCCTAATGACCATATTAGTTTTGTGTCTTTGGAAACTCAGAACATAATCTTCTAATCATGGTGAAAGATCATCAACATCTCCCATAAAAATATTCACCTTTTTCATACCTAAAACCTTTCTTTATATCCTGTGGAAAAGAAAAAATATAAAGGGTGAGCTCAAATTCTTAGTAAGGGTAATAATGGAGAAAATAAAACAAACCATATACATTTGAATTTAAAAACATGAACAAAATGTTTTAACATCAAATTCTTCAGTGGTGAAATAAATCTTGGTAGTATGTAAGGAATATATAATAAAGGAACATTAATCATGATAAAATAGAATGGGAATAAAACATGTAATAGTTTAATCCATTATTAACATGATATGTTTTCTAAAGTAGATGAGGCATTGCTTCCAAGACCATCATAGTGGACATGGTCCATTACAGAACTGGGTTTACTTGCCGTTTCAGCCCAGTATTACTAAACCAGATTCACTTTCCATTCCATCCATGTCTATCTCATGAGATATAAATCATTATCCAATGCATTTGAGGGAGATATAGGTCTCACCCATCTCATATTGAAATCATTCTTATGTGTTCCAAAAAACAATAATAAATCATTCATTGTAACCAAAAGAATAAAATGGGTTTCCTAAACAACATCCCTTCATTAAAATAATCTATATAAAACAAATAGATATCATTTCATGATAAGAAAAATCAAACCATGTAAATAATTGAGACATTATAATTGATAAAGAAAAATACTAAATAATTTTATCTTAGATGGAAAATAGTTCTGATAAAACACATGAAATGAATTCTTGATGAAAATATCCTTTCTTCTTCAAAATCATTTTCTTTTCTCAAAATGACAAAAAATTTTAAATGTGATGAATTTTAGTTGAAAATAATCATGAAATCGTGTATATGATGATTCATGGAAATAAGGCATTATGAAACCATAAAAAATCTGTTCATGTCGTATAAGTTAAAAAAAACTCTTCTCGTACTTTTACTGGAAAAGAGAAAAAAGTTCCTTGTATGGTAAACAAAGGAAAGATTCCTTCCATAACACAATATAAAAGACAAAGAGGGGTAAACATGAATTTGAAAATAAATGGAATAATACTATACACTTTATGAAAAACATTTTTATGGAAATGGATGAAAAATATAACCCTAGTAAATACTAACTTATAAGCAATCTCAGATTAAATTGAGATTTGAAAAATATTCCCTTACCTTAGGTTAAATTTCTTCTGTACATGTCTAAAGATCCTGTATAGTGGGTTTAAACATATTATTAACATGTAAAAGAACCATAATAATATTTATGATATCATATTTTATTAACTTATTACTTTATATTACCCATTCTTTTGTCAATTCCATGTTAAAGCAGTATTTTGGGTAAAATCGTTACATTTATCGTACGTGTTTGGACTTATTGTTCTTGATATTATTATTACTTATATCATTCTTTTATTACTTCAGAATGTAATAAATTATCTATATATCATATATATTCTGTATATATATATATTATAGATAGATAAATGAAATGAAACACACCGTTCCTGGAGACAGTAGGTCATACGTACGCATGAATGACGTTTTCCTTTTCTGATTGACTTGAATGGAAGTAGATGACATATATATATGTTGAAATAAATCCAATAGCATTATTATACCATATATATCTTTATTATTCATTATATATACTTTATAATCGTTTTTGAATGGTTAACATGAAGAATGAATCTCATCGCGTCGTGGAGACGGTAATCCGTATGTACGCACGAGTGATGATATCGTTCACATAATTATTGAATGGAATTGGAGTGGATGATATAATATATCAGAATCAGTATTATGTTATAAAAAACCATATATAGTTATTATTTACACCATTATACCCATCCAAGTAATGTGGTGGTTGAAAAACATATTACACCACGGCGTGGAGATGGTATTCCGTACGTACGCACGCACGGTGACTTTGTTTTCCGTATGATGGATAAAAGGAGAAATGGGGTTGTTTAATATTTATAATAACATATCATTATATTATTTATAGTGATTTTATTACTTTATAATTAAAAAACTAATGAATATGAAGTATAAGAATAACGAAAATTGAATGAATCAGTAGAAGAGATTACCTCTTCTTCGACACGCCTCCTCTTAACCTCCACTTAGGGAACTAAAGCTAGTATTTGAATAAGACCAGTACCTCTAGTAGGTTTCTATTGATGTGGATATGTGTGATATTAAGGGGTTGGCCAAGCTTGAAGACTCAAATTTGTGTGATGAGGAGTGGGAGGAGGTTCCCTTTTATACGGGAGGAGAGGGGTACTTTTGGAAATCTCTAAAATATTAATTTATAATAAACTCAAAACCCACATAAAAACCTCTAAAAATGACTCAAATCCGAATATTATATGAGAAAGGGTTGTAATAACATCAAAAAATAATATTTAGACATGTTGGTAATTTATTTTAAAACGTATCAATTTGATTTATCCTTATTTAACCTATTTAATTTTATTTTTGGTAATAATATTCTAAATATTAAATTGTTATAAATAATTACTTATATGTGGTTCAGTATCCTTAATTGGGTACCATATGACATTTTAGACCATATAAGTTTTAATTTATAATTTTTAAATACATTTGTGATTTTTGACCAATTTAATAATATTTTTTTTTATAAAATAAAATAGTGTTAATTTTGAAACAATTCATTTATTTTAATTTAAATATAATCCAAAGAGAGGATATATTCGAACCAAAATGTTTAATAGATTACTAACTTTTCATATTAATCTAGAAACTTTGTGGATAACATTAATTAGTTCATATAATATTTATTTTAATATTTATAAAATCATTTATTTGAAATTTCTCTTAATAAAACAATTACTACATCATTTTTTTATAATCATTTATTATTACTATTAGTCGCATAAAAATTACAAATAAATTCTATAATTATGATAAATCTAATATCTTTCAAAATAATACTTTTAATAGAATTTATCATCTTAAAATCAAGACATTTAAATTGATATATTTGTGAAATCATGAAGGTGACAACTTTGACATCATTTGAAATAAAATAATATAAGTGTCATAATCACTTTTATAAAGATCCAAATGGTCACAAATTAGACAATTGGATTTTTATGGTTTATCTATATACGATCAATATTTTTTGGTCATGTCTTTGGGCCTTTAATGGGTATTATTATTTTAATAAAAACTATATGACTGATTTTTCACTAAATAAATAATTTCTACATCATTAATGTATAGGCTATTAAGGTAACTAAATATCTCTTAATAATTGAAAATAAATTACCATAACAAAGGAAAACATTTTATCTTTCAAATGAGTATTTATAATGGAATTTATATTCTGTATATTCTTATATTAAAAATACTTTAATTATTAAACTTTGAGTGAGACATATTTCACTTTCGTTAAAATAAAATAAATCATTGGTCTTAATCACATCCAAGTGGGTTCTAATGGATTCCATTTGACCCAAATATGCTTTATGACGAAATATAATCATCAAATTATATTCAGACAAGTTTTCGGGTAATTTTATATTATTTTATTTACATTTAATTACCTGATTAACATTTAACTATGGTAAATAAAATTTACTGTAGTTACTATTCATAGTGCCCAAAAATAAAAAGTATCCTATTAAAATAATTGGACCTAATGATTCCAAATATGTAATCCATTTTTGAAAATTAAAATAATAGAAGTTGCATAAATTTATTTAAAATTAATCTCGCTGTTAAGGAAACGAGTTCTAAAAATTAAAACATTTGAAAAAACTGAAATGATTTTACCAATAAATTCAATATAAAATCAATTATAATGAAATAAATTATATTAAATTGTATAAATATATTATATGTAAACTTATATAACATTAAATATTGTAATTTTACCATATAAATTTTTATAATGAAAAAATTGATTTTTAATTAAAATATAACATGTTTTTAGTATTCATTAAAATATGAATGTTATCAGAATAATATGAAAATTTTGTCCAAAGTAAATTTATATATCCTGATTCCAAAGAAGAATTTTATTTTTTTTCAAATTGAACTTATAAACATGTCAAAAACTAGATTTGAATTGGGTGTGCCATCAAAAGGTGGCAAAACTGCATTTTTTGAAAAATACATATTTTACGAGAATAATTTATTTTGTTCTCATACCATGTTCTAGAAAATGTGTAAGATGAATAATAATGTTATTAAATTAAAACTTTAGTTAATACTGTTTATAGAGGATAGTTCATAATAATATTATAACAATATACCGTTGTTTAGTGAAACTCAGTATTACGTACAACACACACTATCGAGGAAGGTTGCTCTTACGTGCAACACAAGCCAAGAATAGTGTTTGCGAATAATACAAGCTAAAACGATTTTACTTATAGCACATGGTAATTTTGGTGCAGTGTTAAACACAAGACATCAATGAAATTAAAAGAATATTTTTCATAAAATCTCAGGGTGTTACATTCTACCCCCCTTAAAATGAAATTCTTCCTCAAAATTTGTCGGGGCTATAAATGGTTTACTACATGAAAGTTTCTTTAACATAAACCCACATTGTAAATGGGAATAACAAAACATGACTTTAAAAACTAAAGTATGAAACATAATGGTTACCCAAATTAACAAATCATTGGGTTTCCACATAGGAGAAAGTAGGTGAAAATATGGATATGGAAGAGAAATCTAACCATTAAGTTCTAATGGAGCTTGGTAGAGAACATGGCTATGAAAAATCCAACTATCACAAATCCATAAATTTGTGATGATCTAAGGTACCATCACATTCATCAGATATGAGGGCAACATGACAACATAATTTGTTTTCAAGATCATTTACCTAACGTTGATGAGTTTTTACATAAGGATAAATACTTACTTGATTTCAGGGTAATATAATCATTGGTAATTCAATGAAAAATATTCAATTCATCCCTTATTTAATTAAATGAAGTTGAATTTTTCATTCTTGAAGTATTAGCAGATCATGCGATAGAATGATAGGTCATTCCATCAGTCTCAAACTTAAGGTTAGCAGAATTAATTAAATATACATAAGTGCATCTATGGTGAGATTAATCGTATATGGTTCTAAAAATGGACATATACATCATCTATAATACCACATAACAAAATAAAACTTACTTCTACTAACCTGGGACATCTAGTAGGACAGTTGTAGCTGATAAAGGCATGCCGCACTTCAGTTGTGGGCTCAATTCCTGCAACCTTGTCCGATGTGGTGAGTTGTCGCCCATCCTGCATGTTTTACTTTATCTAAAACTATATTATTATAACATTACATAAATAATATCAAAAAAAGGTTCTAGCCTTGAACAACATTTTCTTTTGTCCAACTTAATCCATTTAAGTCTTCAGGATTATCCAAAATACTTCGGTCTAATCTCATAGTATAATGAAAAAGATTACTAGAGAGGTTATCTACCGAGCATGTAAATTCCATCTTTTATCCCCTATATATCATAAAATATATCTCGTTGGTCACATTCAATACATGTTAATACATTAATTTTGTATTCTTTGGAAAAATTAATTACCATATAACCTTAGTGAAAACATGAATGTTGTCAAATGTTTACTCTTTCCACAAACCAAAATCCCAAAATTTCTATATTCTCAATCCATGATATCACATTATCCATAAAATAGTCATGAGCACCTTAATACTATCAAACATCTCATTATCTCATTTTCCCTTCATTATGAACATATCATATACTTTCAAAAAATATATGAATAACCATTAATGGTTATAGGTACTATTCAACATATACATTCAAATACTTTAGGGGAAAAAAATGTAACAATCCTTAGATGTTTATTTATTCCATAGTACCTTTTAATTTCCTAGACAATATAACTATTGATAAACATACAGTAATTCCACTACCTTGTTAAACCATTGACCGAGCTTAATCATTTTATTCCTCAACACTTCTTTCATCTCATATATCATTTGTAGTCTCCTCATCATCATCAACATAAATACTACTCATATGACCATGCTGATTCTCATCATGAGATTTTCCATTCGGGCATTGGATTGCATAATGCCAATACATTCCACATTTAAAAAATTTAACCATTGTTGTTGTCGTAGAAATACCATTATCCTAGTCCATAGTGTTAATAGAACCTTTTCCTTTACAATTACTAGCTTTGTGTCCTTATTTTCCACACCCAAATCATCATACAGTTCCTTTAAAACATTCTCTCTAATTATTTTTACCAAAAGATTTACATGATTGAAATTGAACTTTCTTTCCTCTATGATCATCATGAAACTCCATCTTTCTCTTATTAGCTAAGTCAAGAAACTTACCAAAGATGATATTATTGATCATATTATGAAATTTATGATTAGACATAATAATGATTTTAGGACATCCAAGTCCAGTTTCTTTTGGATTCTCATGAAGAATTTCATTCCATTGTCCTTCATATCCTCCATTATCATGAATCTTCATGTTTAGATCCATTTTCTAAAACCCAAAAAGAATAGTGTGAGTGGAAAAATCATACTAGGAAAACAACATAATAAAGGGGGAGTACCTTCAATATCTAACAACTTACATTTAATTATAATATCGTTACTATAATTCTAGGACTATAACCTATACATATAATTAACAGTAGGGACATCCCTAGACGTACCATAGAAATATCTCTAGGGATATCACTAAAGATTTCACATCATAGTTTCGAAAGGTTAACTAAAAATGTCCTCTGATACCAACTGTAGAGACCCAAATCTTGATGTACGTGGACATTACATTACTTTTTTATAATACTTAATACATAACAAAATAATGCCCAAGAACCGTATTAGTTTAGGGTCTTTGGAAACACGGAACATCATCTTCTAATCATGGGGAAAGATCATCAACATCTCCCATAAAGATCTTCCCTTTTGGTTTTCTTACCTATAACTTTCTTTATATCCTGGGAAAAAGAAAGCATATAAAGTGTGAGCTCAAATGCTGAGTAAGGGTTAACATGGATAAAATAAAACAAAACATATACATTTGAACTTAAAGACATGAACATAATGTTTAAACATAAAAATCTTGAGTGGTGAAATAAATCTTGTAAGTACGTAAGGCATAGATCATAAATGAACATTAATCATGATAAAATATCATGTAAGAAAACATGTAATAGTTCCATCCATTAAGCACATGATATGATTTATAGAGTAGCCAAGGCATTGCTTCCAAGACCATCATGGTGGTCAAAGTCCATTACGGAACCAGGTTTACTTGTCGTTCCAGCCATGTATATCTCATGAGATATGAATCTCTACCCAATTCATTAGATGGAGATATAGTTCTCACCCATCTCATATTGAAATCATTTATATGTGTTCCACAAAACAATCATAAATCATTCATCATAACCCAATGAATAAAATGGGTTCTATAAACATCATCCCTTCATAACATTATCCATATAAAATAAATGGATATCATTTCATCATAAGAAAAATAAAACCATGTAAATAATAGAGACATTGTACTTGAAACATAAAAATACTAAATAATTTCATCTTAGATGGAAAATATTTTTGATAAAACACTAGAAATTAATTCTTGTGGAAAATATCCTTGCTTCTTCAAAATCATTTTCTTTTCCCAAAATAACATACAATTTTAAAAGAGATGATATTTTGTTGAAAATAATCATGAAATATTTCATAGCAAGCTTCATGAAAATAAGGCATTATAAAACCTTAAAAAATCCATTCATGCCGTATAAGATAAAAAAACATTCTTCTCATACTTTTGTCGGAAAATTCAAAAAGATCCTCGTATGGTAATAAAAAAAAATATTCCTTACATATCACATTGTAAAAGTCAAATAGCGGTAAACATGACATTAAACATACATGCAATAATATTAAACACTTTATGAAAAACAATTTATGGACATGGATGAAAAATATAACCCCAGTAAATACTTACGTATAATCAATCTCAGATAAAAATGAGATTTTCAATATTATCCCATACCTTAGGTCTAATTTCTTCTATACCTGTCTGAAACTTCTCTATAGTGGGTTTAAAAATATTATTAACATGTAATAGAACCAAAATAATATTTATGGTATCATTTATGATTAACTTATGACTTTATATTACCCTTTCCTTTGTCAATTCCATGTTAAAGCAGCATTTTGGGTTAAATCATTTCTTTTATCGTACGTGTTTGGACTTTTGTTCTTAATATTATTATTAATTATATCATGATTTACATAAATATAGAACTTAAGAAATGATTTATATATAATTTATATATTCAATATATATATTAATATATATATATATATAATAGATACATAAATGAAATGGAACACACCGTTCATGGAGACGGTAGGCCGTATGTACGCATGAACGTTGTTTTCCTTTCCTTATTTAATTGAATGGAAGTAAGTAGATGAAATATATTTATAGATATAAATCCATTAGAATTATTGTGTCATATATATCATTATTAATCATTATATATACTTTATAATCATTCTTTAATGGTTAACATGGATAATGAATCTCATCGCGTCGTGGAGACGGTAATCCGTACATATGCACGATCGATGATATCATTCCCATAATTATTGAATGGAATTGGAGTGGATGATATAATATCTCAGAAATAGTATTATGTTATTATAAAAATATATAGTTATTATTTACACCATTTTACCCATCCAAGTAAGGTGGTGGTGGAAAAACATATTACACCACAACGTGAAGACGGTATTCCGTATGTACTCACGCGCGGTGATTTCGTTTTCCGTTGGATGGATAGAAGGTGAAATGTGGTTGTTTCATATTTATAAAAACATATCTGTATATTATTTATACAAATGTAATTACTTTACAATGAAACAACTAAAGAATAGGGAGAATAAGAATAAAGAAACATGAATGAATTGGTAGAAGAGATTACCTCTTCTTCGACGCGCCTCCTCTTTACCTCCACTTAGGGCACCAAAGTTGGTCTTTAAAGAATACCAAGACCTCTATTAGGTTTCTATGTAAGTGGAGAAGTGTAATGGGTAGAGTTTGGATGGGCTTGAATGCCCAAATTTTTGTGAAGAGTAGAGGGAGAAGGTGCCCTTTTATATTGGAGGAGAGGGTCACTTTTAGAAACCTCTAAAATATTAATTTATAATAAACTCAAACCCCACTTAAAAACCTCAAAAAATGACTGAAATAAAAATTTTAGATGAGATATTGTTTTAATATCTTCAACCAATAATATTTAGATATGTTGGTAATTTATTTTAAACCTTATCAACTTGATTTATCCTTATTTAATCTATTTAATTTTATTTGTGGTGATAATATTCAAAATCTTAAATTGTTATAAATAATTACTTATGTGTTGTTAATTATCCATAATTGTGTACTTAATGAAATTTTAGACCATATAAATTTCAATTTATAATTTTTAAATATTTTTGTGATTTTTAAACAATTTATTAATATGTTATTTTTATAAAATAACAATAGTGTTAATTTTGAAACTATTTATTCATTTGAATTTAAATAAAAAAAACACAGAGGATATATTAGAACCAAAATCTTTAATAGATTCATAAAATGACATATTAATCTAGAAAATTTTTAGAGAACATTAATTAGTTTATATAGTAATTATTTTAATATTTTTAAAATCATTTATTTGATATTTTTCTTAATAAAACAATTACTACAACATTTTTGTATAATCATTTAATATAAATAATATTTCATTTAAAATTAAGAATAAAAAACTATGATTATGATAAATCTAATATCTTTAAAAATAATACTTTAACTTGATTTTATAATATTAAAATCACATCATTTAAATTGTTATATTTATTAGATTATGAAGGTGACAACTTTGACATCATTTAAAATAAAATAAAATAAGTGTCATGATCGCTTTTATAAAGATCCAAATGGTCAAAAATTTGACCATTGGATGGTTATGGTATAGATATATACAACCAATAAGTTTTTCTCAGGTATTGGAGCCTTTTAGTGGGTATTATTATTTTAATAATAACTATATTACTGATTTTTCACTAAATAAATAATTTTTTGCATCATTAGTGTATAAGGTATTAAGGTAATTAAATATCTCTTAAAAATTACAAGTAAATTACCATAATAAAGAAAACTAATTTAGATATAAATTGACTATTTATAATCAAATTTATATTTGGTATAACCTTATATTAAAAATACTTTAATTATTAAAGTTTGTGTGAGACATATTTCACTTTTTTTACAATAAAATTAATCAATGGTATCAATCACATCCAAGTGGGTTCCAATGGATTCAATTTCAACCCAAATATAACTTTGGACTAAATATAATCATCCAATTATATTAATACAAGTGTTAGTGTAATTTTATAATACTATATTTACCCTAAATTAAACAATTTACCTTTAACTATGGTAAATAAAATTTACCGTAGTTACTATTCATAGTGCCCAAAAATAATAAGTAGACTATTAACATAATATGGACCTATGGATTCCAAATATGGGATCCATTTTTACAAATTCAAATCACAGAAGTTGCTTAAATTTAATTTAATATTAATCCTAGTGTTCAGAAAACGAGTTTTAAAAGTTAAAACATTGCAAAAGATTTAAATGATTTTACCTATGAATTCAATGTAAAATCAATGATAATGAAATACATTATATTAAATGGTTAAAATATATTATATTTATACTTTAAATCCATTAAATATTATAATCTGCCCATATAAATTATTACGATGATAAAAGTTGTTTTTAATTAAAATATAACATGTTTTTACTATTCATTAAAATATGAAAGTTATCAGAATAATATGAAAAATTTATCCAAAGTAAATTTTTATGTCTTTATTCCAAAGAAGAATTTTATTTTGTAAAATTGATATTATAAACATGCCAAAAACTAGATTTAATGTGGATGCACCATCAAAAGGTGGCGAAATAGCATTTTTTTAAAAATACTTATTTTACTCGAAAACTTTATTTTGTTCTCACATCATGTTCTAGAAAATTTGTAAGATGAATAATAATGTTATAAAATTAAAAATGTAGTTAATACAATTTATAACGGCTAGTTCATAATAATATTATAACAATATCATTGTTTAGTGAAACTCAGTATTGCGTACAAAACACGCTATTGAGGAAGGTTGCTCTTGCGTGCAACACAAGCCAAGAATAGTGTTTGTGTATAATACAAGCTAATGCGATGTTTCATATAGAAAAAGATAATTTTGGTGTAGAGTAAAACAAAATTCATCAATGAAATTAAAAGAATATTATCCATAAAATATTGGGGTGTCACACATTTAATCCACCCACATACATTTTAAAATATGAAATTTCCTGAAATTTTCTATTCAATTTAAAAAAATATGTCACATGAATTATAATATTATATAACCACACATCAAAAAAATACATTCAAACATTACAGAAGAAAAAAAATCATATTTTTATTCCCCTCCAACAATTGGGCAACCACATTTTTAGAAATATATAACAATAGGAGGATAAAAAATAAAACCAAGGAAGAATATAGAGCTATGCACAGTTTGGAAACATGATTTTGTGGACCACTTCCCAAATGTGTGGTATTCTTAGATAATTCCTCAAAACCATATGCTTGAGGATTAAATGATTTACCAAACCATGTGAGATAACCTTGTATCGTAAGTTGTTTATCTATTCTCACCCCAATGTTCAAGATAAAACCCAAAATTTCGTACAAAAATCAAAGGGTCATCAAAACCCATCATTCTATATCAAAATGCATTATAAAGATGCACAAATAATCTCACAGTTATGATTGAAGAACAAATTATCCCTGAAAACATGAGGTTTATAATTGAAAACAACATACTAAACTATTCCCACATCCACCGATCGAGTTCAAAAATACCTATACACACACTGATGTTACACAAATCAAAAAATTAGGAAACTCCATGAACCAATACCTTCCAAAATATATGTCCCGGATTCCATTTTAATTGATCAATCTAAGGCTAACCTGATACGTCTCTCCACCTATCACAACACTTGGGTTGAATGGTGTTCTCAATCCCAATGGTTTTGTAGCTAGTGAATAGGGATCAATTGAAATAATTTTTGCAATGGTTTTACACTAAAATAAAGGTAAATATATAGTAGATCATTTATCGAAAATTGAGCATAGAGAATCTGTATATCAAAGACCCATGAAAAAATGGTATACAAGAACTAAAAAATCAATTATCCAAATGAGTCATAAAAATGACTAAAATCATTCATTCCAACATATAACGATATGAAAAATAATAAAAAGATATCATTCCATAATGAAAGATAAATACATATAATAACAGGAAATCTTGGAAGAAACATCATATTTTTGAATTAAAAAAATATTAACTATACCACAATTACAACTCTATGAAATCTATGGTTGTTCACCACATCCTATTTAACCCATCGTGGGCCACGAGAAAAAGAAGCAATATAAAATATAACATGTAATATATAGAAAAATTTAAATGTTCAATACTTTTAAAAATTAATGTTTATGGATGGTATGGGAAAAATAGGACTAGTACGATTTCAACACATAGTCTACCAAATTCCTTAAAAAAACTTTTACTTGTAGTTTGAAAAAAATAGAAGATATATTTTTTAATTTTTTAAGGAAAATGTGAAAATAAAAACAAACTCCAAATATAAAAATTAATCCATTAATTTCTAAACCCAATCAAGTGAAAACTCAACTTATTAGATGAAAAATATAAAAAATCAAAAAATTTGGGTCTTTAATTTAATCTTATTGAAATGAATCCATTTTAAAAATTCCAAACCATTCATAAATTCATGTCTAGAATATGAACATTTCACATCTATTAGAAATAATATTTATGATATTATATTCGAAATACATAGAGGAATCCAACCCCAACCATAATGGAATAAAAAAATACATCTATCAACACTATATCAAGGGAATATAACCAGAATAAACAAGAAATGTGAATTTTACCTCACAATAAACAATCATGAGGGGATAAAGAATCTAATAATTGGGAATCATATATATCAAATCAACAATATGAAAATAGTTGTCTTGGGATAGCCCCTAAATACTAATTATATACAGACATATACTGGTGATCTAAATCCTTGGTTGACACTATTGATTATATCTATGTCTTGAAAGATATGTATGATTAGTTAGTATTTATAGTGCATATCCACGCACTCAAGCTAATATGGAGCACATAATCCATCCATAAATCACTTAACTTCCATGGGAAATGACTCCCTAGCCAGAGCAAGATCTAAAAAATATGGTGAACTAATCAAATCGATATAATAACTCCCTTGTATCCCCATGGTCATTCTAATATAGATATGAGAAATTAATTATGAAATTATCAACTTGAACTATTTTTAATCATATATAGTAAATCATACACACCTCCAAAACTATAAAAAAACTTCACATTAAATCATCTTATGAATCAATATATCATAAAGGAAACAATTATATCAAATACATATAAGAGAGATAATAGCAAGGGTATCATATAAATTGAAGCCACTCAATTTAGAATGGTCACACTAACCCTTTTAAAAATTCCACCTCTAAAAACCGTGTCTATCTTCAAAACATTGATAATATTATCCTAAAATGTTCTTTTTAAATCAATTTGATGCTATCAAACACATTTAAAATAATAATAGCTCATAAAATTTTATTTAAAATTATTTCCCCTTTATGTAAAACTAAAAAAGTCCCAATATATATATTCATCATCAAAACAATTTAGAAGTTCTTAAGAGGAATTTCCACACACAATTAACTTTCATAAATATATAATTTCAATGTAAGTATTGAAATCCATGTTAAACCCATGTATTGAAAGTTTAAATTTCAAGGAATAAATTATAATCCATTTTGAATATAAATATATATATGTGTGTGTGTGTGTGTGTGTGGGAAGATATTAATTTTTAAAAATGTAAACCCAATTATATCCAGAATATAAATATAAATATATTGTATAGAAATATTTACCTCAAATAGAAGGGGAATAATACTGCTTTGCATCAATATCCATGGTGAACACCAAAAAATGTAACCACCATCTATACTACCAAAATAATTAAAACCCTATGTTGGATCCAAATAAAACCCAACATTCTCCTTTTATAGTAGGATTCAGGGATTAACATAAAACCTTGGATAAAAGGAATAGATAAGAAATGAGAGAAGATGAAAGAGAAATGGGAGGGATTTACCCTTTAACCCACTTGAGATCTAGAGGAATGAATCTGATAATGATGGGGTTAAATAATAGAGCCAACCCTAGGGGCCCAAGGATGGGTTTCCATGCGAAATATGAGGGGTGAAGGGGATAAAAACATAAATACCTTGATTGTAAGGAAAATAATTTCAAAACATTAAAAATATAACTAAGAAGACACACTCTATGGTGCAGTATCCAAGCACCACACCGCATTACACAACCTAAAATTATCTTAGAGGCCCCAACAAACACATTTTAATGATGAGAACTTACTATTTTAACTGTTCATTAAAATGAATCCCCCATACAACACAAGAATCTCCAATGTCTAGAGCTCCCCATGGTCATCCAAAATAGCCACTATTTTTGGTCCATGACATAGTAGAGGTCATTTCAATCCCTAATTCCACATACCTATAAAATGAATAACCTTGGTATTTTATGATTTCTATTTCCCATATATAAATTAATATACCAAAATTGTCAATAAAATGGATTTTATAGATGATCTTTATCATTTATAGTGGATAAAAACCTCACCATTCTCATTTTGTAAAAGAACCGTGAATTTTTTCGGTTATGTGTCAAAATAAATTCTCTAAAATTCGGAAAAAACCCCAATATAATAGAGTCTTTTGAACACATTTAAATATCGCAATTAATTAATATATTATAAAATAGTAACATGGGATTGTCATAATTCTCAGAACAATAACACTTTTCTAAAAAAATGACTTATTATAAAATAGAAGGATTCATAAATTTAAAACCCCGACACCTATATAAATTCTTAAGTAGATCTAATAAAGGCTCTACAGGAACCCACTGAAGGAAACATCTTTTAACCACCCATTACCAAAAATTATACATATGAAACACTCGAAGTAATAAAAACCCACTTAAAAAAACCTCAATGAATAATGAAATTAGAACCAACTAACCAAGAGCTGTAAGATAATACAGACCTATCATAGTTCTCCCCTACTATTATAATTCATTTAAAATAGTGAGACAAAGGTGGAATTCTCTTATGAGGGAACCAATAACACAATTATTGTAAGGACCCATCCTTATAAATTTCATAATATAGTTTACCTAAACTATATTACATATTGTAAACTTCTACTTAATTAAATTTTATTTATAATATAAAAATGTTAATGTAAAACATGATTTCTATTTATTTAAAATCATCATGAATTTAATGAAAACTTATTAAATTATCATACACACCATTAATCGATATGAATGTCATTTTAAATCATGGAATGTGCTCAAAATCCATATTCATGGACATAAAAATAAAGAACGAAATATTTATTCAATGATTACATATAAAATATTTTATTTATCAAAATAAACCTTTGGCTCAAAATAAAAAATTTATGACCTAAAAATCACCATCTTTGGGTAAATTTTGGAATATAAAATTTCATAATAAATGTTTAAAGACAAATAAAAAACCTATATTTTATTTAAAAAACATGGAAAATTAATAATTTTTTTCAACAAAGTTATACTTTTCATTCATTCAGAGTGGCATATACATTAATTTACCTTCAAAAGTCATATGATTTACATTATAAACCATTAAAATCATAGGTAAATAAGTTATGTAACTTCATCCATCATTTTTATATCATTCTTACATACACATGGAGGGTCCATCATGGTTATTCTCGGATTAACCATCATAGTTAAAGATGAAATAACTATCAATGATATAGATGGAATAATCATCATTGTATATTCCTCTAATATCTTAAGAGAAAACTAATCGGTTGACTCTATCCCATTAACTAATGTAGTGAAAAGGTAGAACAAGATCACCTGAAGTTTGGGTTTTATGGAACTAATAGTTCAGATAAATAATTCCCAAGAATAATAAAATAAACATAATCCAGAATATATTTCATCATAAAATTATTCATTACATCTACAAAAAATAATTTTCAAATAATTATATATCCTTTTAATTTAACACAAAATTTTAAAAAACAATTTGCTTATAATAAAAGGTAAATATAGTCCTTCATTGAATAAAACATGGAAAATTATAATCAAATCCGAATCGAAAATAAAAAATATTGTGGTGGTAAATGTCATCATCAAAGTATATTTTAAAATATATCATTTGTTTTTATATTTTTTAAATGAAAGCCAAAACATTCCATAAAAAGATTCATTTTGAAAACCATTCATTGAAATTAACAAAAATTGGTAAAATGAAATTTATAATTAACTTATGTTAATATAAATATATACATAAATAATATTAAAAATAGGCATATGTAATAAAATATATTTTTGAGGGAAACATTAAATGGGGGTTTTTAATATAAGGGCCCTTAGATTGAGTTACATTGATCATGTATGTTATTTATCATACTAAATAATAAAAATTAGTTAATTAAATAATTTTTTATGCACCATTTTCCTTTTTATTATTCAGGTCATAAAATGATATATTTAATTATAAAATTAGTTTTATTCTTATTATATGTTTTGTTTAAATTCCTTTCATATGAATAAAATTGATTTGGTAAAACAAAAATGGTCAAATTGGTTATTTATATGCCACCTCTAGAATAATAATAATGATATAATTTTAAGTTTTATAAATCAATTATAATTTAAAAACAAATCACTATATATGGTTTTGGACTGTGAATAATGTTACAATCATGGAGATGTTATTCCATATATACGCAAGAGTAACAGTTCCATTTTTCAACTATCATTATAGAATGAAGGTAAAAACTATTAAAATTACAAAAATTACCATAATATCAACAAAAACCTATTACTTAATTAAATATACTTATTTATATAATAAATGTGATGTCGTAATGAAAAATGAATAATATCACTTCATGGAAGTGGTAGTCCATCGATACGCATGAATGACATCATCATTTTTTAGTAAATAGTAAGGTGCGAATATAAATGATATATTACCTTTTAAAAACACTAAATATTTCATTATTATCATATAAAACATTAAATCAATAATTGTAACTAGTATTGAGAAATGGTGATGGAAAATAATTGCATCGGTTCATGAGGCGGTAACCCCCCTAACTGACAAACTGTGAATTTAACTCCCATTGGATGGATAAGGGAGATAGATATTGGTTATTTAATTTATAAAATAAAATATTTTTATTTTTAGGACACATTTTCAATATTTTTTCATGGTTTAAGTAGATTTTATGGATGTTGAGGAAGAAATAATAATAAAATATGTAGTTAAAACTAAACATATGCTTTGGAATGTCTCATCTGATTAACACCGTAAGTCTTATAAGGTTGGTATTATACATAAAATGAACTCTAGAATGATGGGATTTTTTATAAAAAGGAATTTGTATATGGTTTGGATGAAACTTATGATTTTTATGTTCGAATGAATGATAAAATAGTGGTTCTCTTTTATTCGAGAGATTAGGGGTGCTTTTTGAATTATAAAAATAATAATTTTATATAAACAATTTTGTAACTCGAAATAGATAAAAACTTATTTTATAATAATATATAATTATGATGGATTTGAAATAAATAATTGTTAAAAATTAGACTTATTTTTTCTATGTTTGTACACGTATCTATTAGTTTTAAAACATTGCTAATCCCTTTGACAATTACCACTAAATTAAAATTTTCTACACTTAAGGGTTAATAATGTTACTAAAATTTAAAAATAACACGTAAATTGAATATTATTAATTTAATTATCCATTTTCAATTATGTCTTCCAAATATTACAATTTTTTTCATTAAATAAAATTGTAGTTTCACAAAATATCAATAAATTAAAATTTTAAAACTAGTTATTATATTGACATTAATAAGATAAAAAAGTAAAATTATAACAAAATTATATTTTAATGAATCCATAACATTTCATGATCATATATAAATTTTTTTACCAAAATAATTAACTAAAATTATAATACATTTAATATTTTTAGTATAATTTGTTTGATTTTTTCATAAATTGAGTAAATAATGTGTAAGTGTTGTGTAAGAATTTAATATAATAATTTCGTCAATAAAATTTAAATATAATTTAACATAGTGAATATATATCATTTTTATTTCATATGAATATTTATAACTTCACAGATCCTATGTTTATCCCCATGTTAAGAATATTATATTTATTAAAAATAAGAGTGTGTAATTTTTATATTTTATTTATGTAAAATATCATAAGGTTCATACCCATCCCAAAATTAAAAAAAAATCATATAAAAAATATGGGATGGTTATCGAAAATGTTTAATAACCCAACAAATTTTTTTTCGATCTATTTTGCAGTGTATTATTTTTTTTAACCCTTAATTACCCTATTTATCCTTAACCAACATAACAGAAATTAATAATATTATTATTCGTTTTGAATGAATATAAAAATGTCCCCTTTAAAAAAATTTACATTATAATTATAAATATAGAATCAAGTTATCTAAATTTATGTTATATACGTTTAAAATTTTATATTAAATCAAATTTGAAAAAAATGATGTAAACGGATTTTTAAAAAAATGAACATTTACAATATAAAATGTTTTTATACTGATTTAAATTTAAAAATAAAATTACTAAACCATTAGTGGATTATTTTAATTAAAATTTTACTTATTACATTTTAAAAAAATTCAAAATTAAATTTCACTTTTTATATAATAAAAAGAAAATACTATTTTTAATAAAAAATAGAACTTATCACTCTTCATTGTAAAATAATAACTTTTACGAAATTCACAAAACATCATCATAAGATAATTTTTAACAGATTAGTTCAAAAATTAAATTCTTTTTTCATATATGATTTATAAATAAATAAATTTAATATTATATTCAATCAAAAAAACTAGAAAATCCATATTAATGAAAATGTATTTTGGATAATAAAATGAGTTTCATAAAAATTGTATGTATATTTAAGGAGAACTAATTAATAAATTATAATTGATTATGAAAATTAAATATTTCATTATACTATTCATTTCAACATATTTAATGGTATTTTAAAAAATGGTAACTTTTAAATAATAATAATTCATTTTTTGTTTAGACTTGGTTTTATGAATCTTATACTATATCAAAAAAAGAAATTTTGAATAAAACATAGTATATTAAATTCTACACCACTTAATAAATTTCCTCATCCATATTTAAAATTGGTTTCTATAACTATGGTTTTAATTTTCAAGATATCATTGTTTAAATAAGTAGTATTAAAACTGAATAACATATTTTAATCAATTTCTACCATAAAATCATATTTTTTCCACCAAACTATGACTATTAAATATGAAATTTTCATCCATTACGTAAAATAATAAACATATAATGTATTATATATTCCAAAAAATTCATAGTAGGATATTTCTCCTGACATTTGTGATTAATAAAAAGCAATTTCTAGGAAGAGATACGATAATTTCTAGAATGAATGATCTATTATATGAAGATAATCTACATTAATTTCCAAAAAATAATAATACCCAAGGTTCAAAATTTACCATTTAATAAATAACCATCCTTAGAATTTCCTCAAAATAATCCATCTTAAGATTAATACCCAAACAATCTTATGGATTTGATCACATAGACTTCGACGATGAATTTAAAACATACAAATAAATAACATCAACCACCCCTACTGTCTCATTCCAAAACGTATATTTACTCATCTTATAATCACTATGATATGATAATTATCACCATAAATAATCTAATTCACCCTTGAGACACATTTAAATTATTTATTCTTCAAAAATATAATTTGACCTTTTTTCCTAAAAAAAATCTTATGATATTCTATTTATAATAATCATATAGGGTTCTAAAAATAGTGAAATTTTTCTTATATAACATTTATCACATAACACACAAATTAGTTTAAATATCATGTTTATCTATACAATGAAACATATGATCCCATAATGAAAATAAATTTTTTCTATCATATAAGTCAATTAAAAAATGTTATAATAATTTGGAAATTACTTATAACTATTCTAGGAAATGTACCCTTTTCACCCATTGGTTAGGGATTCAAGCCTCATGAAACTTTCGAATATGATATGTTTTCACCTGAACTATCTGTAGTTATTTATCAAAAACTATATTAATTTAATCCCTATAATAATCCTATTAATGTGATAAAAATACTTAAAAAACCATAATATATTCAAAATTAACGAAATTTTTTAACATTCATGTTTTCTCACACCTATAATTTTACATCCCCAAAATTGTAATAAATACTAATTATCTCAAAAGAAAATTTCATATAAACCCTCAAAGTTAACCATAATATCAAAATTATTTTTAAAAAGTGAAAAGAGAATTATTCCTACAATAATTTTTTCACCTGAGAAACATAATTATCTAATATACCTCAAAAATATAGAATAAATCTATAAATGTATTCGAATATACTACCATCAACAGAAGAGTATTAATTATTTTAGATTTATTATTATCTTTTCATATACCATGATTGTTGAATTATTTATTTATAGAGATTATAATCATTATTTTTTATTAATAATGTATTAACCATGATTGTCAATCTTATTCTTTAATAGTTATTTTCTAGAAATAATAATATGAATCATGTGCTAAGGTTCAGTAATGTGAAAACATAATCCAAGAAATAATCTATACCATTCATATTCCATTTTCATTTTTCTCATTTTTAATTTTAATATAATGAGGAATTTATAAATACATATCTATATGGATTTTATATCCAATTCATTATCCTTAATCTTAGGATATATATTTTAATATTGAAAATTCATTGTATATTTAAACATTCAATTGTTACCCTGGGAAGTATGTATTTCTGCATGGTGGAGTTAAATGAATGGTTCTATTTCATAAGTATATTATATGTTTTAGACCTTTTTTACCAGATATAAAATATCTTTCAATTCTTATAATACATCTTCTATGGTGAATCATACCACATTATTTATGCATACATCATTGATTATTTTACCCTTATTTTCATTATCTCTCGAACATCCCCTAGGCTTTGTTTTACATGTATTTTATTCCTTAAAAAACTCAAAAATGATCAATTTATTAATAATTAATTATGATATGATGTTAAGAATTATGAAAACATTTCTCATTATAGTGGCCATTCGATTCAGATTCACATTCAGACAACCAACAAATTTTCCCTCAGAACCATTTTTATTTTATGATCTGTTGGATCCATCCATTAACTTATATCAAAAAGGTTAGAGTAATCATATCAATAAAATCATCATATAATATCTTATGAAGAAGGTATCAGTTAATATATTCGTATTAATTTTATCTCAAACTCTATCTATATATCCAAATTAATTGTGATTCTCTCTAAAATAATAACAATATTGGTTATAAAGGATTGGAAACATTTTTCACAGTAATATAATATTATCTAAATTTATCTAAACCCTACTCTAATACCATCCACAATTAATTGTCCTTGTACATTTAATAATATATTTTCATTTAAATATATTTTAGGTTTATAGTTTTATAGAGTTAGGTCATAACTCTATAATAAGAATGTAATTTTTTTATAAAAGTAAATATCTTCTTACTATCCATTTTTTCATAATATAAAACATTTAATTTTAGCCATGTTATTTTCATCCAGAACATTCCACACATTCAACCTCACCACTTCCTTCCAATGAATCTTCCTTAAGACTTCTAAAAAATTAATAAAGTACGGGTTAAGAAAAAAAAAATTTAGAAAGTTCTATAAAAATAAATATATATTTTTTTCCATGAATATTATAAAATAAATTCGTTTTTAAAATTAATATTTGGGCTCTAAATAATCATTTCCTTACTAATAAATCGCCTTATTTGTTCATATATTTTCCAAAAACATTTCAAATGAAATATACCAAAATAATAACATTAATAACATTTCATTGAAATGATGGAAATATCATAGTAATTTTTTTATAAAAATTATACTTCTTATAATTATGAGGTAGAATATATTTTCCTTTATCTTGTGAAATAATAAAAATTTAAAAAACCCCATAGAAATCATAGATAAATCATGATCGAATGATGAAGAATAATTTTTGTATAATTATTAATTACACATGGAATAATCATCATTGTAATTTTATGATTAACAATTACAGATACACTTGAGATATAAATAATTGATATACATGTAGTTATTATAATAATATATTCTTATATTCTTTTATGAGAATCTTATTCTGTTGTCTTTGGCTCTTTACCCAATTTATTAGATCTAAATATTTCCCACACTGAATCATGCATTTTAACGAAACCAATCATCCTGAAAAACAATTCCAAATAACCATAAGATAATTATAAAATATAAATACTTTATTCTTAAAATATTTCATTTTACCCACAAAAATGATTTTCAGAAATGGATATATACGTTTTCTTTAAAAAAAATTACCCAAAATAAATGGGATATTACTGTTTTTATTTGTTGATAAAAATGATTATTATAATGGAATACAAACTTAAAAAACCCCTTATAGTTGAAATAAAAAACATTATCACTTAATACCTTAATATAGATCATTCCTTTTGGTTTATTTTAGATTAATGAAAAAACATTATATAAAAATATTCCTTTCAAAATCCATTGAATGAATGTTAAAATAGAATAAATGACCTTTATTGTTCACATATGTCCATATACATATATATATATATATATATTAATTTTAAATGTTTCTATATGGATGAAAAGATAGTCATAAGGGAAACACTAGATGTTGGTTTTAAAAAAATGTCCCTTACCATGACTCTAAATTATCATATATGTAATTTATTTTCATGAATGATAAATATAGGTCAATTATTTAAATATTAAATACCCTTTTAATTTTTTTACTTTTATTTTATCTCTTATCATGATACATTTATTTATTAAATAATATAAATTAACATTCAATGTTTTGATAGTTTTCATTTGACATGTCCTAAATGGTTTCATAAAGATTAATATCGTCAAAGATGTGATTATTCCATCATATAAAGAAAAATAAACTACAAATAATTATCATATTATACATAAATTATAATTTAAAAAATTCATGAAATTGGTTATGAAAAATGAACTATGTTATATGGAGGAGTAATAGTTCCATATTTTAGTGATCATTATAGAAATATGGTATGTATTATTTTTGTAACGACGTTATTTTTTATTGAACATTTTTAATAAATTAGTTTTCCTTTATGTATTTTAATTCACAAATATAAAAATTCCTTTTACAATATGTGAACTCATCATACAATACATGGAGCATCGACATGTCACACATTACATGCAACACTGACCTGTCATACATTAAATGCACCATTGAGATTCTTTGAAACATCATTTTATTTTTATATATATCTAAATGAGATAATTATAACCTTGATGATAAATTTTGAAATATGAATAGTAAATAATAATTTTCAATTATTAATTAAAATTTTTTAGTATTAATAGAAAAATTAATAATGAATGATATAATTTTCTTAATCCATTATATGTTTAAAATTACATTTAATTTCAAATTATCTACTTTTAATGTTCTTTTGTGAAAAATAATAAAATAATTAGACATATTTAGAAATTTAATTTGAAAAATTAATCATAGTTTTTAATTTATAATGTTATAATTAGATAAGGGTGAATTTATGGTATTTTTCTGAGAGACATCATTTTTGATGAATTGTGAAAAATACTGAATTTCATCTCAAATCATCTTTCTTATCTAAAATATTTATAATAATAAATTATATTTTAATTTAGTTTAAAATCATAATTAGATTATATTTTTATCAATTTATCCAATTTAGGTAATTGGAACCAATTTCACATTGAAATTGAAAAAAATATATCCAATATTTTGATCGTTTATTACATAAAAACTATCATTGTCGGCCCAACTACATGATTAAATTTAAATTAGTTTCTGTCAATTATGTGAAAATAATTATAAAATAAATTGATTCCATATTTTTAATCTGAGTACTTTATAATTTTTATTAATATCGACGTAGTTTTGTATCAACATTAATAGTGAATGTAATTAAAATCAATAACAATGATTAAGTTAAAAATGAGGTCAACAAGGAAATAAAACATAAACTTAAGGGACAAAATGTCCTAGAAACGTTTTCAACACCAATTTTATGGAAATTATTGGACCATAAACCTAACATTATTTAGTTTTATAGGTTTTGGATGGCTTTTGTTATGTAAAAAATTGGGTACACTTAAGTTGTTTTGAAAAATACTGAGTCGTTTCCCTTTTATATAAAAGGACATCATGTCTCCCCCTTCCTGACACCTCTTTAAAAAAAATTGGATAACGAAATCTCTATGGAATATACATACCAATATCCCTTCCTTCTTTTTGGAACCTACTTTTTGAGAATAATGTAATCTAAGGAACCCTTTCCACACAAACGAAATGAAGTCACCCGATTAAGATGTATTGTTTTCTCTCAAGATCATTTTTTTATTTTCTTTCTCCAACCACTCAAAATCTATATTCCATTATTATAAAATAAAATCAGAATCATCAATATACTGAGATTTTTTTAAGATAAGGGCTTGGCCTAAAATTCCACACACCACTATATATTTGGTAACAAACATATAGTTTATGTGTAAGGGGAACAACTACCTCACAAAACTATGATTGTTTGTTCTGCCTTTACTACCTCTCATGTTGGACATTATAATTGAAACAATATTTATATATGATATATTTTTTTATTATTAGTTCTTTGATATTCTGTAGAACTTTTACAAGACAAAACAATATACTATCCAATCAGTGTAAAATCGTTAATTTCTCATGAGGAAGTGTGGACTACTACCTCTCAATGTAACATAATCCATTCACACACTACATGTAATTTATTATAGATTTTTATTTCAAGATTATATGTTATATATGATATAATATTAATTTCTAAATAAATATATATATTTATATATATTCCATTTAGTCACTTTCTTTCAATACAACAATAAAATGGGAACAACATTCAAGCGTATGTACGACCTACCCTCTCAATGAACAGTGTATTTCAATTAATTCATTAATATCTTATTGATTAATATAATACACATATAATAAATATTATTTAAATTTATATCATGAATTCCATTTTTTAAAACATGATTTATGTATATTGACCAAACATATAAAAAATTAAGGCACATGCGAATAACAAAGAGTATATTAACCAAATTGAACGCTTTAAAACTATTATTAACAAGTGGTTAATATTAAGTAATTGTAAAAACATGTAAGGTATTAGATATAACAAGATAATTCAGTAAAATATGTATAAAAATGTATGTTTATTATACCAGAATCTTGTATGAGTACAAACAGAGTCAAGACACAAGGTAAAGGGATTTCATCTCACTTTTTATGTATGTGAGATACATTCATTACTTACCACCATTTGCTTTTGTGTGGCTTTTATATTTCACATGGATTTATTAAAATATATTTATAATTAAATATATAGTTAATTACATATATGTTCGATGATATCTACTCCATGTGGTTAATGTTTCAAAGCTACCAAATTGGTAAAACAGTATTATCTCAATTTTATTTCATTGGGAAACATGTTTTGTTATACACTGACATTCATTTTATAGGTGTATATACTTCAATTTTTAATGTTAGATCTTGAATACTATTCCTCTTATGATATTTTAATTTTCATATATCATCCACTTAATATATGGAGAGTATGATATGACGTTACCAAATGCTAAGAGTTTATTGAAACAATCTCTTCGCATCTCAAGATTTTTATGTTTATGATTCCTTAGAGGAAATATTATGATCCATATCTCATGTAAACTAATGAGTTTACATATCCTTAAATTATTCAATATATATCGATGTATTGGTACCATTTACCCTATCTTTGGTAAGTTGGTTATGTTAGGGCCAATAGGGGACTATATACCCTGAGAGGGGGGAGAGTGAATCAGGGTATGGATATTCTTTTTCAAAGATCTTCCTGCCCCACTGGATCTTGACCAATTTATTACAATTGTCTCTTTGTTTTCTCTTGTGCGATTATTATTATTAGTTCTTTTCTGGTTTGTCTGATGATGACTCTTTGAATGCAATGCAGGGAAGCGACTAGGCAGACACAGAGATTTTTACTTGGTTCACCCGCACTGGGCTACGTCCAAGGAGCATACAATGAAGATGTGACATTGTACCAAATCCACAAAGGCTCACTACCAATAATGTTCACAAGGTTCGGGTTAGATCACTTCTATGCCCAAGCTCACTTCCTTAACAAGGTTTATGGTCAGCTCACTGCATTCCCAAGGGTCACTCCATGTTTCTCTCTCTTTGGCTCACTGCCGGTGGAGTAGATCACATTCTTCCTCTTCCTAATCTCACTGCTCTGTGAAGGGATTCACTCACAGTTTATAGACCTATAGGTCTCTTCATTTGCATGAAATAATGCATCTTTAACTTTTGATAGATGCTCTGTTGAAGTTCAACTTTCATCCACTGATAAATACCACTTTTCTGCTGACCACTGGGAAACTGCCTTTGAAAAGTACCTTCACAAAGCACCCTACTTCGCGAGGCTTCCAATTTCGTGAAGCTCAAACAAGCCTTCACGAAGCTCCTTCCTTTTCACGAATCTCTCTCGCGAAGCACTCTCGCAAAGCTCAAGCCATTGTAGAGAAACTTCCCTCACGAATCTCATTGAGCCAACGCGGATCTCACAACTTTCGCGGAGCTAAAATAGCCACCTCGAAGCTCCTCTTTCGCGAAGCACACTGGCTCCGCGAACCACCTTCGCAATACGAGAGCAAAATATTTTCTCTGAAAATTCACTCTACTTCTCTTGAGGAGGTCAGCCTCTATTTATAGGTGATTCCGCCGACCGTCGAACTTTCCACGTGAAGTCAACGCCACGTCATCTCAAATCACGAAGCTCCGAAGTTTCCGCCGGAATTCTATCCAAATCACGAAGCACCGCGGAAATTTTCCATTCGCGGAGCTCATCGTAATCGTGGAGCATTACCGTCAACATTCCTTCGTGCCTTTGCCGCGAAGCTCCCTCACAATTCCCTTCATCACCACGAATCTCCCTTGCAAATCCCTTCACCGCCGCGATGCGGTTTAGCCTATGTCGTTCGCGAAGCATGTCGTAATCGCGAAGACTCACCGCCTCCATTCTTCTGGTATTCGCGATTTCTAAACCATGCATCCTATCTTCGCGAAATTCATGCCTTTTCCGTATTAAATTATGATCTTCATGGAAATCATAATTTCGCGATACTCACCAAACTTCAAATTTTGGACCCCAAAAATTTGGCAAACACTGGGAAACGGCGCCACCTTGTACTGCTCTTTTGTACCGCCTCCAGATCATCCATTCCTTTTTCATCGTTCTTTGTTAACAAGGATTGTCAACAAATTCTCATGAACTCGACAATTCTCAATGGAAACCTGCTTTGTCAACAAACACAATCAACCCAAAAAAATACTGCAATGTTACCTTGAGGGATTTTTTCCCAACAGGTTAAATAATAATTTGTTAAGAAAAAATATCACCGCCTTTCTATATTCAGTTGAAAATATATTTTATTTCAAAAACCATGTTTTCAAAAATGTTATGAAAAATGTTTTCAAATTTTATTTGAAGTAAATTTTCAAGGAAAAAGTATTTTATTTTTTTTGGGTTTTCAATGTTTCCTATATATGTATTCAATTTTATTTTAAAATAAAATGGTATTGAAAAGGTTTTATGTTTTAAAAATCATTTTCTGAAGAAGAAAGGATAATTTCCAAGAGAAATGTTTTTAAATTAACTTTTGAAATTGTTTCCCAAATATGTTAACATCTGTTGGTGTTACACATGCTTTTATAGGAAAATTATTCAATGATTCCATTAATATTCCTTCTCTGGATGGATTATGTTTTAATTGTATGTTGTTTATGAATATCTTTTATCTTTCATGAGTTATATGATTTTGAAACAAAATTTTTTATGAGTAATGTTTATGATGAAATTATTAGAACCCCTATATTTTATAAATAGTTTATCATATTATTAAAAAATTATAATACCCATTTCATTTCATTTATTATGATATGGTCATTTATGAATTTGTGTCACATTAATGTATGATTTAATTATGGGAAGGGTGGGACCCATATCAATATCCAACGCATTTGGTAATGATTTATATATCATGATATAGATAAGGATATAATGAGGAGTGTACTTAGTTCAGTAGTATAGGGCTGGAAGGAGGAGTGTACATGGTTAAGTAATGCACGAATGGTATATTGGGTGAACTCGGTTATTTATATGGATTTTCCTAGTAAGATGGACTTGGAAGCGGTGCCTTCACAACTACGGAAATAATATTATTGGATTTTGTACTTGACATAATTCCATGTTTCATTACCATATTATAAAATCGTGGATTATGTTCTATATTTCCTTATGATTTAGGTCTTATGAACTACCAGTATTTATTACATGAATCATGTTTATGATATTTGATATATAGGGTATGGTATTATATTTTCATGATCATGCTCTCATACCATTATTATCATGATTATTCTTACAGACCTCCCTTTTTTACCCTTACATGGAATATAAACACAACCCATTTTATGTTTTTATCCCTGTATATAAAGATATGTTTTATGTTTTATGTTTCTAATTAGTGTTGTAGTTAAGAAGAACATTGTGGGAACATTATATCTCACTTATTTACTACTCTTTAAGTTTCTGTGATTTTAAAGTCACTAAACCGGTCTGGTCTTTGGGCATCTATTTGTATAAATTTTTAAGTATTTCACAAATGATATGTAATGTTAATGTATAAAAAGACATAGTTTCTAAATTAGATATCACAGAAATGTTTTAGTTAAACTTTGGAGTCTATGGGGATAACAACATTGTGGTAACCCTAATGACATGTCTAAGGATAATGAAAAGTATCAAAAAATGTTATTGAATTTTATTAAAGGACAGATTGAGGTTTCTACCAGAAAATAAATCCATGTCCAGGCACTATATGTGGATTTTTCTCTTCCATACATTTAAATAGGTGTAAAAAATACTTCAAGATATTCTGGGCCTAACTCGGGGTAATCTGGTACATGGAAATGGACCTTACTGAACACCTATTTTGACACTTTCTATGGGTATGATTTGAGAATTCAAAAACTGTTCATGAGACATCATGAAGTATTTAAATAGAAGAAAGATATAGATACCCAAGGATAATCCTAAGGTGTCATTTATTAAGGACGGAATCATAATTTAGACATCATATAGATGAGTTTTTAAGATTATCTCGTTCCTAAATATGATAACAATTTCATTCTATTTTCTTTTGTTTAGTAAATTATTGGAACTGGAAGGAACTATGTTGAAAAAGATATTAATAGACACTAAAAATCTTATCCACCAGATAAACCAAATGATAAGGGATTAGGAATGAAAAATATTGTTTCTATTCTCACCAAAAATTTTCAAGATATGAATCACGGTGTTCTTCCTAATGATAAATGGAGGGGACAACATTCTATTGAGTATTTTATAATGAAACCTATAGATTATTCCATTACGTCTTCTGATATAATTGTTTTTGAATAATGTATTGGTACTAATGAAAATATATTCTCTATTATCCATTGTTTAGTGAATTATAATGTAGTTATAGCTATTTATCAGTTAGAAAGAGCAGAAAACAGTTAGAGGAATCTAATCAAGAATACAAGGAAAAATCATGGGATTGAATCCATGGATTTGGATGATAGAACAAGTTAATTTGGTTGAAGAAAAGTTATGATAAATCTTTTGGTACCTATGAGGATAATTTCATGAGACATGGGATGTACGATTTAGGAATCATCATTCAACCAGAATGTAATGTTGATAGGTTATTCAGTAGATTATATCAATGTCTCATAAGGGAACTATCTAGAAGATAATGTAGTAGCTATGAAGATATTGTGTGTTGTGTAATCAAGGTTGAAATAGAGGATGGAGTCACATATCAAAATTATTGTTTTAATAATAAAATGATGATGTTGTTTAAAGAAAACACAATAAACTATATAGTAAAGAATAAGTTTTTTTGTTTATGCTCTAAATGTGGGATTAATGATAAAGGAATTTATGTTAAGGGATCTGGAAAACGTTTTATTTGTGGAAATGAAGTTCACCAGGCAATTCATTACCCCAATGATGGGAAGAAGTCATCTAAAAATTCTAATGGAGTGTAATATGTAAAGAGTGAACCTCCCTTAATTTCATTCTACAGGTGGTAGGGGAATGGGAATAATGCTAACTAGTTCTAGAAACTAAGGAATGGTGATAATGATCAACATCAAAAACCTCCTGAGCTGAAGGAAAAGAGTTTATATCTTTCAATAGGTATTTCTAGCGAGGGGAATGATAAAACCATTTGCAAATTTTCCCATAACATCCACTCTAGAACTATTAATCTCATATTTGATTCTAGATCTACCCACTCATTCATATATATAATTTTTTGAAGGCTATTAAGATTCCCCCAAGACAATTATATTTGGACATAGTAGTGAAACTCCCTAGTGCTATAATTATTTCATCGTAAGTCTATTATTCCTCATCATTTGATGATTATGGGAATTTGATTACTTTAAATCTTTTCAATTGTCATTAGGTTTAATTTTTTTCTTCTTAGGCATGGATTATATTTATCTACATAAATCCCACATGAATTGTTGAGGAGGTTATTTTATGTTTAATATTATAAACCCTCCTATGATCATTCTTCAATGTGATAATAATCATGATATTCCTATGGAGATTTAAACTAGTGAATTGGTCTTAATTCCCATTCAAAATGGTTTTTTATCAAAAACGGTTAGGGAGAAAATTGACATTGATGATATGAATATTTTTTACAGTTTTTGGATGTCATTTGGATAGAGTTTCCTAGAATTCCACCAAAATGTGAATTTATGTTCTCAATAGAACATATTCTTATTGTTAAAATAATTTTAAATAATCCATATACAATGGCCCCAATTGAGTTGCAGGATTCAAAGAAGAAACTCCATGGAATCCTTAATAAGGGATTATTTGTACCAAGTGTGTCACCTTTGGATGCACTGAATCTTTTTTAAAAAAAAATAATGATTGATGAATGAAAATTTATATTGCTTATAGGGAGTTGAAAAAGATCACAATCAATAACAAGTATCTTATTCCATTTATAGATAACATGTTTGATCTATTGCATAGAGCTCAATACATTTTGAATGTTGACATATATTCAGCATATCAACAATTGTTGGTTAAGAAGGATGATATATACCTAATACGACATTTCGTGAAAAGAATGGACACTAAGAGTATGTATTTATTCCTTCTAGTCATTATAATTCCCTTATTATCATCATGAATTAAAAGAATAAAGTCTTTAGGGGTTTCCTAGATCAATTTAAGGTAGTCTTTATAGATGATATTCTTATTTATTCAAAGGTAAAATAAGTGAATGAATATCACTTGAGAATTTTACTAAAACCTGAAGGAAGAAGAAATTATATGAAAAAATTATAAATGGGAAATTTTGGATACACCAAAAATCATTTTTGGGTCAAATATTCTCAGTAGATTGTATAGATGTAGATCCATCAACGAAGGATGCTATTGAGTGATGGGATAGACCAACAATGATGAATTAGAGTCTTTACATTCTTGGTTTACATAGATATTATAAATAGTTTATATAGATTTCTTCATGACTGTGTAATCCTTTGACAATGATAACTCCGAAGATTTTTATGTTCCTGTAGTAGTGAATGGTATTTAATATATATTAATACATCAATGAAGGGATTGGGATGTGTTCATATGTAGAATAACATGGTTATCACTTATGAATCACAGAAGATAGAGGTTCAATAAAAAGAAATACTCGACTAATGATTTGGAGTTAGTAGTGGTAATTTTGGAATTAAATACATACATGCATTACATTTTATGGGAATAATGTGATATATATACCGTTCATTAAAGTCTGAAATATAAATTCACCCAGAAGGAGTAAAAGATGTTCCAAGGAAGATGGTTAGTGCTGATAAAGGATTATGACCAATCTGTACATGACAACCATAGGAAATAAAAAAATTTAACCTTTTCATTGATATGGAAGGATCATGATACATTATCAATGAAGAGGATCAAAAAATCTCATATATTTCATGATTTTCAATGGTTGGATCAAGAAATCCTGATGGAAGCATAAAATCACATCGTTCATAAATAAACATTCGACCCTTTATCCATGTAAGGATTACGGAGGCTCGTAAGGAATACTTTAAGATGAAAAATAAAGTTATAAATTTTCATGTTTCTAACCATGATCCTGATGAAATGATATGGTTTAGAAACACTGTAAGTGATTATTCCATACAATATTAAATGATGAAATAGTTAGATTGAGCTCATATTTCATCATTCACATTTCATCCTATAAGTAATAAGATTTATAGAAACATGATAGAATACATTTGGTGGGATTTAATGAAGAGAGTTATCAAAGCATTTGTATCTCAGTTCTTGGTATTCCAATATGTTAAGAATAAAAACCAATCAAAAAGGGGATGTTTCATCCATTACACATACTAGAATAAAAATGGGAGAACATCACTTTAGATTTTTTCATTGCGCTAACCAAAACATCAAAAGGGTTTACTGATATTTGGGTGGAATTCGATCGCCTTACTAAGTAATCACACTTTATCACTATCAGAGAATAATTTTTTTGGATCATATTCCAAGTATATATATTAAAGAAGTAGTATGGTTTCATGGAGTACCACATTATATTATATCAGGACAGGATATGAGTTCTACCTAAATGCTATCAAAATGTCTTCAGTAAACACATGATACAGAATTGAGTTTCATCAGTGCTAATCATCTTTAGTTGGATGGTCACTTTGAAAGAAAAAATTAAACCATAGTGGAAATGTTGACATCTTGTTCTTTGGATTTTAATGGTTGTTGGGATCCACACCTTAAACTAATTGAGTTTCTATAAAACAATAGCATTCACAAAATAATTTAGATGGTAGGTTATGAATCCATCTAAAGGAAGAAATTAAGACCACCAATGTGATGGGATGATTTTGGAGATAGAATTATATTTGGACCCTAAGTTAATAATAAATGGCTGAGAATGTTAAAACCATTCAGTATCTTATCAAGGTAGATCAATGTAAGTTGAAAATTTATGCTTAAAACAGACAAAAAGATGAGGAATTTGACATAGGTGATTTTTTTTCTTCAAATCACACATTGGATGAAAGTTATGAGATCCTAGAAGAAATGAATTCTAAGACCAAGGATTATTTTCCTAAATAAAATTCCTGATCATATAAGGATTGTAGCTTATTACATGGAGGATCCTCCAAATAAATCTCAATCCCATGATGTCTTCCAGGTTTCTCTCTTTGGGAAGTACATACCATGACCTTTACTTGTATTGAACTAAGATGTCATATATATTTGAGCATAATTTTACTTACAAGGAATAACCAGTTGAAATTTTGGATAATAGAGGGAATGCTATACAAAACTGGACCAGTCACCAAGTCATTTTTTTCGGAGAAATCACTATTTTGGGTAACCTACATGGGAATTTTATAATATGATGAATCACATGTATCCTAATTTTTTTACCTAAATGGTTAATTTTCATGAAGAATTCATTTTAAGGGGTAGAATGCAATACCCACTACCACAAAACTGGGCAAGGCCTGGGCCCCCCTTTATCAGCGCTAACGGTTTAGCTCTGATAAAGGGTCGGGCCTTTATCAGGGCTAAAAAAAGCACTGATAAAGGACACCTTTATCAGCGCTTTTTTAGCGCTGATAAAGGACCACCCCTTTATCAGCGCGTTTTTAGCACTGATAAAGGGATTATTTATCAGTGCTAACAAAGCGCTGATAAAGGTTGTATTTATCAACGCTTTTCATTTTAGCGCTGATAAATACACCCTTTATCAGCACTTTTTACTAGCGCTAATAAAGGGTCCCGCGGATTTGTTAAAAACCTGCGGGTCCTCTTCCTCCTCCCCGCACACAATCAAGCTCTCACGGAAGCCCTCGTCTGCGCCGCTACCGCCGCCTCCTCCTCCACCGCCGAGGCCGCCGCCTCCTCCTCTGCTTCTGCTCCTCCTCCTCATCCACTGGCCTCATCCTCCTCCTCCTCCGGTGCCTCTAGTGCCTCCGCCCTGCCTCAGCCCTGTCTCCACGCCCCTGCCGCCGGTGCCTCCTCCTCCACCGCGGCCTCCTCCTCCTCCGTCGGTGCCTCCTCCTCCTCTGCCGGTGCCTCCTCCTCCACCGCGGCCTCCTCCTCCACCGCGGCCTCCACCTCCTACGCCGGTGCCTCCGCGGCCTCCTCCTCCTCCGCAGCCTCCTCCTCCTCCATTGTGCGTTATGCTATGCCCAATAATTGTAATTTTCTTTGTTTTTTGTTTTTGTTCTATATTTCAACTATCATGATTTGTGTGAATCAATTTTATTTGAAGTGGGGGGTGCAGGTGTTGCGGGGGTGTAGTGGGTGGGGGGGTGTGCAGGTGGGGGTGTTGAGGTGGGGGAGATGTGCAGTGGGTGAACATGTGTTGGTGGGGAATATAATGGGGGGTCTATTGGGTGTGAGGTGGGGGTGTACAGGTTGGGGGTGGGGGTGGGGGTGGGTTGTGCAGGTGGGGGTGGGTGGGATATGCAAGTGGGAGGGGGGGTGTTGAAGTGGGTGGTGGGGAAGAGAGTGTTCTAGTTGGGGGGGTCTAGGTAGGTGGGAGTCTATTGGTGGGTGAGGTTGGGGGTGTACAAGTGGGGGGGGGGGGTGAAGGTGGGGGTGGGGGAGGGGGGTTGTGCAAGTGGGGGGGTATAGTGGGTGGATGGGAGGGGGGATGTGCAGGAGTCTGCTGGGGGAGATATGGGGAGGGGGGATGTGCATGTGGGAAGTCGACACTTCCATAGTTTTCCAATAAGCACTGGGAAGTCATCACTTCTAGAGATTTGGATAGGCCTGAGGCCTCTTAGGTTTTGGTTCTTGTCTATTTATCTTGATGAGTAAGGAATCATATGATCTAAAAGTGACATCAACTATATATGATTAATTCATTCTCCCACAAAACAATTTTCTAGAAATAATATATCTTTATAAGGTGAGGGAGCCTTTTAGAATTCTTTCATATAGAGACCAGTCAAGGAAAGTATGCATATATATCCACCTAGAGTAGGGACCTCTGCGGCCGCCGCCTCCTCCTCCTTTGTCGCGGCCGCCTCCTCCTACTCTGCTCCTGCTCCTCCTCCTCCTCCTCCACCGGCCTCATCCTCCTCCTCCTATACTGCCTCCGCCGATGCCTCCTCCTCCTCCACCGGTGCCTCCGGTGCCTCCGCGGCCTCCTCCTCCTCCGTCGGTGCCTCCGCGGCCTCCTCCTCCTCCGCCGTCACACCGCGGTCAAGCCGTGGTCATGCCGCAGTCATGCCGCGGTCACGCCGCGGTCCCGCCGCGGTCACGCCGGTGCCTCCGCGGCCGCCGCCTCCTCCTCCTCCGCCGCGGCCGCCTCCTCCTCCTCTGCTCCTCCTCCTCCTCCTCCACCGGCCTCATCCTCCTCCTCCTCTGCTACCTCCGCTGCCTCTGCCCTGCCTCCGCCCTGCCTCTGCGCTGCCGCCGGTGCCTCCTCCTCCACCGTGGCCTCCCCCTCCTCCACCGCGGCCTCCTCCTCCTCCTCAGCTGCCTCTGCTGCCTCCTCCTCCGCCGCCGCAGCTGTCGCCTCCTCCTCTGCTCCTTCTCCTCCTCCCCTCCACCGGCCTCATCCTCCTCCTCCTCCGCTGCCTTCGCTGCCTCCGCCCTGCCTCTGCCCTGCCTCCGCGCTGCCGCCGGTGCCTTCGGTGCCTCCTCCTCCACGGCGGCCTCCTCCTCCTCCGCTGATGCCTCCTCCTCCTCCACCAGTGCCGCCGGTGCCTCCATGTCTCCTCGTCCTCCGTGGTCACGCCGCGGTCATGCAGCGGTCATGCCGCGGTCACGCCGCGGTCACACCGCGGTCACGCCGCGGTCACGCCGGTGCCTCTGCGGCCGTCGCCTCCTCCTGCTCCACTACGGCCGCCGCCTCCTCCTCTGCTCCTGCTCCTCCTCCTCCTCCTCCACCGGCCTCATCCTCCTCCTCCTCCGCTACCTCCGCTACCTCCACTGCCTCTGCCCTGCCTCTGCGCTGCCACCGGTGCCTCCTCCTCCACCGCGGCCTCCTCCTCCTCCGCCGATGCCTACTCCTCCTCTTCCGGTGCCGCCGGTGCCTCCGCGGCCGCCTCCTCCTCCGCGGTCATGCCGTAGTCACGCCGATGCCTCTGCGGCCGCCTCCTCCTCCTCCACTACCGCGGCCACCGCCTTCTCCTCTGCTCCTACTCCTCCTCCTCCTCCTCCTCCACCGGCCTCATCATCCTCCTCCTCCGCTGCCTCTGCCGATGCCTCCTCCTCCTCCGCCGGTGCCTCCGCGGCCTCCTCCTCCTCCGCTGGTGCCTCTGCGGCCTCCTCCTCCTCCGCCTTCATGCCGCGGTCACGCCGCGGTCCTGCCGCGGTAACTCCGCGGTCACGCCGGTGCCTCTGCGGCCGCCGCCTCCTCGTCTGCCGCCGCGGTCGCCGCCTCATCCTCTGCTCCTGCACCACCTCCTCCTCCTCCTCCACGGCCGCCGCCTCCTCCTCTGCTCCTACTCCTCCTCCTCCTCCTCCACCGGCCTTATCCTCCTCCTCCTCTACTGCCTCTGCCTCCTCCTCCTCCTCCTTCGTCGGTGCCGCCAGTGCCTCCGCGGCCTGCCCCTCCTCCGTCGGTGCCTCCGCGGCCTCCTCCTCCTCCGCCGTCACGCCATGGTCCAGCCGCGGTCACGCCGCGGTCACGCCGCGGTCACGCCGCGGTCACGCCGCGGTCACGCCGGTGCCTCTGCGGCCGCCGCCTCCTCCTCCTCTGCAGCCGCCGCCTCCTCCTCCTCCAAATCAGTCAAAGAATGTATTCAAGATCCACAACATTCTAGACTTAGTCATTTCATGGTCACATTATTTCCTTGAAGTATCTTGTTTAATATCTAAATTATACTCATATTTCTTCTTCTCTAACCTATATACTCATCCTATGGATTTCAAATAGGATGAATATAAATAAAGAATGGATGAATGGAAATCGGTTGACAAAACAGTATGAAGAAGGCATGAAAGAGTTTATCAAGTTTGCAAAAGATCATGCATGTGACTCTTCTCAAATCCTTTGTCCGTGTTTATGATGTTGTTATTCAAAACAAATTAGTCCAGATGAGTTGGGAGAACACTTGATCTGTCACGGAATAGATCAAAGTTATACATGTTGGAATAAACACAGGGAAACAACGAATGTAGGTAGTGACTGGGGTGACACTACGTTTTATGGATCATCTGATATGATTACAAACATGAACAATGAAGATGACCGTATGGAGGATGTGATTACAGATGTGAATGATGATGAAGATCGCATTGAGGAAATGACAAGGACCTTCAAAGATGAACTTCGTGATTGCCCAAAATTGTTTCAGAAGTTAAATAGTTGTGCAAAGACGCCATTGTATGCTGGTTGCACTAAATATACAGCATTGTCAGCCGTACTGAAGCTGTATAATTTGAAAGCAGATAACGGGTGGAGTGATGACAGTTTTACGAATCTAATTGCCCTCTTGAATGACATGCTCCCAGAAGACAATGAGCTCCCGAGCCAAACATACGATGCCAAACGAATGCTACGCTCTATGGGTATGATCTCTGAAAGAATACACGCCTGCCCGAATGACTGTATACTATTTCGCAAGGACCAAAAATCACTTAAATAATGCCCAAAGTGTGGTGCTTCTCGATACAAGAATGATGAATCCAGCCCTAATAAAGTTGTATGGTACTTTCCAATAATTCCAAGGTTTAGACGCCTACATGGAAGTGAGGAGACTGTAGAACAATTAACATGGCATGCAGATACAAGAATTAAAGATGGGATACTACGTCACCCGGCAGACTCTCCTCAGTGGAAGATAATCGATCACGAGTATCCTGCATTTAGAAACGAGTCGAGAAACCTTCGTCTTGCGTTATCTACAGATAGAGTGAATCCTTTTGGTTATCAAAGTAACAGTCACAGTACATGGCCAGTTATGTTGATAAATTATAACTTACCATCGTGGTTATGCATGAAACAAAAATAAATCATGTTATCTCTGCTTATATCAGGACCAAAACAACCGGGTATTGATATTGATGTTTATTTAGCTCCATTGATCGAAGATTTGAAATTATTTTGGGATTCAGGTGTTACATTGTATGATGCTTACAGAAAGGAAGATTTCACTTTGAGAGTCATGTTGTACGGGACGATAAATGACTTCCCTGTTTATGGAAATTTGTCAGGATAGAGCATTAAAGGAACTGAAGGCTGTACCATTTGCGAAGAAGGTACACAATCAATTAGATTGAAACATTCATCGAAAACCGTGTTTCTAGGACATCACAGATTTCTACTGCAACAACATTGGTACAGTTCTTGGAAGACATCATTCGATGGAAGTTCAGAAGAACGTACAACACCGTCTCCACTAACAGGAGATCAATTGTTTAAGAAAGTTAAAAATGTGGACACTACTTTTGGTAAACCGGCTTCGAAAAACCTTACCAAAATCAGTTGTAAAAAGAGATAAGTTTTTTTTTTGAATTACAATACGGGAATTTTCTGTATGTAAGACATTTTATTGATGTTATTCATGTAGAAAAAAATGTATTTGATAGTGTTATCGGCACATTGCTAAATACACCTGGTAAAACAAAAGATGTAATTAAGGCTAGGTTGAACATGGTTGAGATGGGAATATGAGAAGAGTTGGCACCAGTGGAGGGTGAAAAACGAACATTTCTTCCTCCTGCTACTTACACTCTTTCCAGGCCGGAGAGATATCAGTTTTGCAACTTCTTGAATGATGTAAAGGTTCCAAAGGGGTATTCGTCAAATATCAGTAACCTTGTGTCAATGAGCTACTTGAAGTTAAAAGGTCTGAAATCACATTACTGTCATGTTTTGATGAAAAATCTCATTCCAATTGCTTTACGTTGCATTTTTTCCAAGAATGTCTGCCATACATTAACGAAACTGTGTTTCTTCTCCAAAGCTATATGTAGCAATGTTATAGACCCGGAGAAATTTCCAGCTATGGAAAAAGAAATTTCCGTCATATTATGTGAATTAGAAATGTTCTTCCCGCCTTCATTTTTTGATATGATGGTTCATTTGATGGTCCACTTGGTGAGAGAGATTCGACTATGTGGTCCTGTACATTACAGATGGATGTACCCCACTGAACGGTATATGAATATTTTGAAATGGAATGTCAAAAATCGAAGTCGGCCAGAGGGTTGTATTGTAGAGCGATATATTGTTGAGGAAGCTGTTCAATTCTTGTACCGAATACTTGTTTGGTGTGGAAAGCATTGGAATACTGAAATCTTGTCACACTGGGTGGCTTGAGGGTGAAGGAATTTCTGGAAGAAAGGTTGTCACAATCAATATTACAGATCGGGAGTAGGCCCACCTTTATGTTTTGCATAACAGTTTCGACGTTGACCCATATGTTGAAATCCACAAACAAATTCTTGGGCATTTGAATCCATCAAGAGATGAAAAATGGATATCAAATACACATAATCGGCAGTTTATAGGATGGTTTCGAGATCATATTTTTAAGAAGTCAGATGGAAATCTAGAGTCAATTTTTGAACGACTTCGATGGCTAGCCGGAGGACCATGTGTGTATGCATTGTCTTACAATGCTTATGTAGTTAATGGTTATACATTTTATACTAATGAACATGATGAAGAGAGTACCATGCAGAATAGTGGGGTTACACTTGTGGCTAAAGCGATGCATGTTTCCGGTGCTAAGGACAGAAATCCAATTTATGTGAATATGTCATACTTTGGCAACATCAAACAAATATGGGAGTTGGATTATACGAAAGTTCATGTTCGGATATTTCAATGCAAGTGGGTTGATAACAGGAGTGATGTTAAAATAGATGATTTGGGATTCGTGAAAGTTGATTTCAGTAAGGAAGGGGAGAAAGACGAACCATTTATAATGGCATCACAGGCAGTGAAAGTATTTTATGTTCTAGATCCAGCAAACCGAAACTGGTCAATTGTTCTGTTATTGACCAAAACCATTGAAGGGTCAGATGAAAATTCAATGGAAGATGACCCTTTCATTGGGACTTCGCAATCATTTAACAGTGGTCCCAATGTAGACGATGTTTTGTATGTAAGAGGAGACCACAATGAAGGGATATGGATATTTTATAGAGGGGTCAAATCTCTTCAGCCTTTTAAAAAAAGGGAGTTCAATAATAACATTATTGATTTTTATTGTAATATATATTGTGTTACATTATGTTATTATCTGTTCCCTACAGCTTTTATGTGATCTAAATTAAATTTTAAACCAGTTCTACAGATAATGACTTCTTCACCTGCTGATGCACCTAATGAAAGACAATAGGTCTCTCAACCTATTGCAGCTGGTCCCACTGCTGACGTACAACAGGTCTCTCAACCTGTTGCAGCTGGTGTCAGTGCCGATGCTAGCACTTCGTAGATACATAATGATGATGCAGAAACAGAGGAAATGGTAGGCGATGAAACCCCAGAGACACAAAAAAAAACAGGTGCGCCGTAGTTTGACAGTTTTAGCAAAAATCCTCAAAGCAAAAGCAAAAGGCATCAAATATGAGGTGGGATGGAATAAACGAGGCCAACATGTAAATCCCAACAAAGCCATGTTTAATAACTACGTTGGAATCGTCACTCGACAACGCGTGCCGATTGACTTAGAGTCGTGGCACCATGTTGTCATCGGGATGAAAACATTAAAGTGGGACGAGATTACGGTAACATTACGTTATCATCTATTTAATTTATTAAATTAAAATAAAATATTGAAATATTGACTAACCCTTCATCATCTTTTGCAGAGTGCATTTATAGTAGATGTTTCGCACAAAGAATATGTTTTAAGACTGGAAGGAAGGATTCATAGAGGATTTCGCACCATTTTAAAGAAACATCATCTGAAAGATGCCGAAGGGAAAATCAAGCTGCACCCTCCTCCTCTTTATTCACACTTGATATCCCAAGGAATGTGGGATGCGTTTTGCAACCGTCGTGCAGAACAGAATTTTCAGGTACATTGTGTTTGGTTACACATTGTGTAACGTTGCTTGTATTCATCACGTTGATTGATAGGTTTTTATTTATGAAAGAGCAACTGAGTGCTGAAAATAAGGAATGGGCAGCAAAACCAGCGTACCCCTACCGTAAAGCAATTTTGGGGTACGCTTCAATTGAAAAACAATTGGTATGTATTTTAAAAGTACTGTAATAATTTTATGTGACATAAAACAACACTGTAACCATGTTTCTCTGTTTATATGCAGATTGAGGGAGCAAAATCTCAAGTCACTTTCATTCCACGCCATGTTCTATGGAAGGAGGCTCGTGTTAATAAAGAGGGGAAACTGATAGATGAAAACACACAGAAAGTGTGGGAAACATGTGTATGTATGACATAATATAAACTTTTTATGCTTTAAATCACTATTACATAACAATGCTTACTTATTTGTTCATATTTTCTATTTGACATAGTCACAGGAATCAACAAAACCCGCACCGGATGCAGACATACTTTCAACAGCCTTGAAACAGGCAGAACAGTATGGCCGCGTCAGAGGTGTGGGTTTTGGGGTGTCACCCCGGGCATATTTTAAGAAAAAAAAAGAATAGGATGAACAAAATATAGAATTGTATGTAATGAGAGATAATGTATCTACCCTTGAAGAACTAATCCAAACTCAGGGAGAGATGCTAAAGAGTTTGATGGAGGATAGGTGAAGAAAAAAAACAACTCAGGAACAACCCCCGCGAAAAGATCCACCCCTCACCAGCTTTGAGGCGAGCCATTCTCCTCAAAGACCTGACTTAACCGAGGTAATCAATGTTATAATATTCGCTTATGTGAGATGTGAATCACATAGACACTGATACCTTTCATGTAATGATATTCTGCAGGGTGAAAATGACTGTGATTTATATCTGTGAACTCCCACCCATCGCCTTGTAGCAAGGGCTACGGTGTTCAAGATGTAGAATGACACACTACACTCCAGACCACTTCCAAGCGGTCATGTCAAAGTGTCGATTAACGTAGCTCATGAGCCGAGCACCGAGCTACCCGTGCCAAATGACGATGACGACATTCATACAGTGGAAAAAGCTATCATAACATTCGTCGCATGGCCGTCGAATCTTGTAAAAAAACATGTCGAACAGGAGGTATTCATTTTCAGTTCATTTTTCAAGAAGAACCTTTAACATTAAATTAGAAAATCGCTGAACCAATGAATTTTTTTTACATAAGGATAAAATGGAGAAGCTAAAACGAAAGAGCGGCTCCAACATTGGATCAACCAACCGATCAAAACGATCTACTGAGAGCACGTTCACCCCGCCCGTTCTATATCCACATTTAATAGCATTGCAAGCTCATGTGGATACGAAAATTAAAGACGGCAAGAGTCATACAATTGTTTGTGAAAAAGATATGTACGGAGTGGAAACATTAGATTTCATTAGTGCAGACACTGTTTCTGAGATCATCACATACGACTGGCTAGGCGCCTCAGTTATAAATGTATACATGAGGTCTGTTTTCATGATTTGATTTTACAGAAGCTGATATACTTTGATAATTACGGATAAATACATCTCATATTTTTCACAGGCGTATATATGAAAAAAATTTAAGGGATTTGCCCATGAATACAAATTTGGACTCGTTAGTCCTCACACCATTTCTACACAACGAAGAGAAGTAGATTCTAATGTTCAGGCTGAATTGATGTCAAATCTGCTCAGAACGTTACAAAGAAGAATTACGACTGACAGGGTCTTTTTAATACCAACGATGCAAGGGTAAAACTCTACATTTTAATCATATCAATTATATTTTCATTTCTATCAGTACTTATTTCTTTTTGTGTTTTTAGGGAACATTGGATGCTCATTACAGTCAATTTGGATACTCCAAAGATTTATTTTCTGGATTCACTTCATGGATATCCAACTAACCGACCACACATAATGGAGATTTTCAATTTGTAATACACTAGATCCAACATTTTAGAACTAAATATCTAGTTATATAATTTATATTATCTTTTAATTAGGATTTTGTTATGATAGGGCGGTGTATGAATATCGTCTAAAGGCAGGAATGAATCCAGGGCATAAGGACGACAATGCCCACAAGATCTAAAAATGGAGAAGTATTTGTGTATATATAATTATATTTCACTATCCAAATACATATCAAAACAGATTACTTATTTTTCTCGATGTTTATGTAGTGTCCGAAACAAACAAAGGACAAGGACTACAGTTATTATGTTTGTAAATTTATGAAAGAGATCATATTTCATGAACAAACTAGCATCCCAGAAGAAGTATTTTTGAAAATAATTACTAATTTTTTTAAAATAATTATTAATCCTTTATGTATTTATATTTTTTTAGTACTACTATGACTGTTGCAAAAACTCCTATTTAGAAGATGATATAAATGTCTTTAGAAACGAATGGGCAGCGTACCTGATGGAAGAATGTAAACAAATAGGACAATGAAGGTGAATTCCTAAAACTAATTTTATCTTTATATGGTCATTGATATCTCTATTTACACTTATTGAGCATCTATGACGTGTACGAATCGACCGCACCTCAATCCGACGCACGGTGTGACCGGTATGGCTAAAAGTGTCTGTTATCAGTTGGAAAATGACATAAACTTTAAAAAACAACACCAATGACATACGTAATACCGAGCAAACGCGTTCGGATTGTTTTGATATTTTAGGAGAACGATACACGAGTCATTTTTGATGTGTACGAATCGACCGCACCTCAATCCGACACACGATGTGACCGGTATGGCTAAAAGTGTCTGTTATCAGTTTCAAATTGAGATAAACTTTGGAAAACAACACCAATGACATACGGCAAACCGAGCAAACGCATTCAGATTGTTTTTAAACTTTAGGAAAATGATCCACGAGTCATTTGTGACGTGTATGAATTGACCGCACCTCAATCTGACACACGGTGTTATCGGTATGGCTAAAAGTTTCTGTTATCAGTTGGAAAATGACATAAACTTTAGAAAACAACACCAATGACATACGGAATACCGAGCAAACGCGATCAGATTGTTTTGATATTTTAGGACAACGATCCACGAGTCATTTGTGACGTTTACGAATCGACCGCACCTCAATCCGACGCACGGTGTGACCGGTATGGCTAAAAGTGTATGATATCAGTTTCAAATTGAGATAAACTTTGGAAAAAAACAGCAATGACATATGGAAAACTAAGCAAACGCGTTCGGATTGTTTTAATACTTCATGAAAACGATCCACGAGTCATTTGTGACGTGTACAAATCCACCGCACCTCAATCCGATGCACGGTGTGATCGGTATGGCTCAAAGTGTCTGATATCAGTTTTAAAATGACATAAACATTAGAAAACAACAACAATGACATGTGGAATACCGAGAAAACGTGTTCAGATTGTTTTGAAACTTTAGGAAAATGATCCACGAGTCATTTGTGATGTGTACAAATCGACCGCACCTCCATCTGATGCACGTTGTGACAGGTATGGCTAAAAGTGTCTGTTATCAGTTGGAAAATGACATAAACTTTAGAAAACAACACCAATGACATACGGAATACCAAGAAAACGCGTTCGGATTATTTTGATATTTTAGGAAAACAAGCCACGAGTCATTTGTGACGTGTACGAATCGACCGCACCTCAATCCGACGCACGGTGTGACCAGTATGGCTAAAAGTGTATGATATCAGTTTCAAATTGAGATAAACTTTGGAAAACAACACCAATGACATACGGCAAACCAAGCAAACGCGTTCGGATTGTTTTTATACATTAAAACAACGATCCACGAGTCATTTTTGATGTGTATGAATAGACCGCACCTCAATCCGATGCACGGTGTGACCGGTATGGCCCAAAGTGTCTGATATCAGTTTTAAAATGACATAAACTTTAGAAAACAACACTACTGACACACGGAATACCGAGAAAACACATTTGGATTGTTTTGAAACTTTAGAACAACGATCCACGAGTCAATTGTAACATGTACGAATCAACCGAACCTCAATCCGACGCACGGTGTGACCCGTATGGCTCATAGTGTTTTATATCAGTTTCAAAATTACATAAACTTTGGAAAACAACACTACTGACGTACGGAATACCGAGCAAACACGTTTGGATTGTTTTAAAAATTTAGGACAATGATCCACGAGTCATTTGTGACATGTACGAATTGACCACACCTCAATCCGATGCACGGTATGACCGGTATGGCTAAAACTGTCTGTTATCAGTTGGAAAATGACATAAACATTAGAAAACAACACCATTGACATACGGAATACCGAGCAAATGCGTTCGGATTGTTTTGAAACTTTAGGACAATGATCCATGAGTCATTTGTGACGTGTAAGAATTGACCGCACCTCAATCTGATACACAGTGTGACCGGTATGGCTAAAAGTGTCTGATATCAGTTTCAAATTGAGATAAACTTTGGAAAAAAAAACCAATGACATACGGCAAACCGAGCAAACGCGTTTGGATTGTTTTTATATTTAGGAAAATGATCCACGAGTCATTTTTGATGTGTATGAATCGACTGCACCTCAATCCGACGCACGGTGTGACCCGTATGGCTCAAAGTGTTTGATATCAGTTTCAAAATGACATAATCTTTAGAAAACAACAATACTGACATACGGAATACCGAGAAAACACCTTCGGATTGTTTTTAAACATTAGGACAACGATCCACGAGTCAATTGTGACGTGTACGAATTGACTGCACCTCAATCCGACGCACGGTGTGACCCATATGGATCAATGTGTTTTATATCATTTTCAAAATGACATAATCTTTGGAAAACAACACTACTGACATACGGAATACCGAGCAAACGCATTCGGATTGTTTTTAAACTTTATTACAATGATCCACGATTCATTTTTGATGTGTACGAATCGACCGCACCTCAATCCGATGAACAGTGAGACCGGTATGGCTAAAATTGTCTAATATCAGTTTCAAATTGAGATAAACTTTGGAAAACAACACCAATGACATACGGAAAACCGAGAAAATGCGTTCGGATTGTTTTTATACTTTTGGACAACGATCCACGAGTCATTTGTAACGTGTAAGAATTGACCGCACCTCAATCCAATGCACAGTGTGACCCGTAGGGCTCAAAGTGTTTGATATCAGTTTCAAAATGACATAAACTATAGACAACAACACTAATGACATACGGAATACTGAGCAAACACGTTCAAATTGTTTTGAAACTTTAGGACAATGATCCACGAGTCATTTGTGACGTGTACGAATCGACCACACCTCAATCCGACACACGGTGTGACCGATATGGCTAAAAGTGTCTGTTATCAGTTGGAAAATGACATAAACATTAGAAAACAACACCAATGACATACAGAATACCGAGAAAACGCGTTCGGATTGTTTTGATATTTTAGGAAAACGATCCACAAGTCATTTGTGACGTGTACGAATCGACCGCACTTCAATCTGACGCACGGTGTAACCGGTATGGATAAAAGTGTCTGATATTAGTTTCAAATTGAGATACACTTTGCAAAACAACACCAATGACATACGGAAAACCGAGAAAACGCATTCGGATTGTTTTGATACTTTAGGACAATGATCCACGAGTCATTTGTGACGTGTACGAATCGACCGCACCTCAATCCGACCGATGCACGGTGTGACCGGTAAGTCTTTTTATTAGATAAAGAATCAGTATATATTAAATGAGATAAATCAATCAAAAACATATTGATTTTACATTATTCCCTTTCATTGTTTTGAAAATGAAAACATTTGAGTTTAAAATTTAATATTTTAGTTTCACATTTCCATATTAATGTATTCTTTCATATTACTATTTTAATTTCTTTCATTATTGCCTTACTAACATAATATTAGTTTTCTTATATAGGTGAATTTTTTTCTTTGAGTTCGGATGCTTTTTTCGGCAACAAATACCATCGAGAGAGGATCACATATATCAAAGGATGAAACATGAATGTTTATAACTGTTGTTGAATAATTGTAATTGTAACCATGTAAAACAATGTTTGAAATGTATATAGCAATGCGTTTTTTTGTATTCATGATGTTAAGTAAATATATATACCGTTGTCGGTCAAAATATTGTGTGCGGTTGCTAGGGTGTGCAGGTGTGCATGTGCTACTTTGTGCAGGTATTCTGGGGGTATAGGTGTGCAGGTCCTGTTTTGTAGGTGCAGGCATTGGGGCCTTTATCAGCGCTTTTTTAGCGCTGATAAAGGACACCTTTAACAGTGCTAGAGGAACGCTGATAAAGGAAGACTTTATCAGCACTCCGTTATGTGCCGATAGAGGAGACCTTTATCAGCGCTAAAAGAAGCGCTAATAAAGGGTTCCTTTATCAGCGCTCCGAGAAGCGCTGATATAGGAGACCTATATCAGCGCTAAAAAAAAGCTTTGATAAAGGAGGTACTTTATCAGCGATTTTTTAGCACTGATAAAGGGGACCCCCTATATCTATGCCGACATTGACAGCGCTTTTCTAGCGTTGTTAATGTTGGTTTTTAGTGCTCATAAAGGTGCAGTTTGTATTAGTGACCCCAGGTTTTTGTTAACCTTTTTTTTTTGAATAAATTAATTTTCAGTTATGTCTTTTATTTCCCTTAGTCAGAAATTATTTTCACATGACACAGACTCAACATAAATTACCTGGAACATCATCTTAGTGTATACTACACACAACACTGACTTGGCGCACGCCACATGAAACGCTTAGTTTCTATAAAACATCACTAAATTATTATAATTATTTAAATGAGATATCTATAACCTAAATATTACACACGGTAATATGAATAATAATAAACAATTTTAAAATATTGTTTATAAATGTTTTATATAAATAAAACATATTAATAACAAACAATATAATTTTTGGCAAAAACAAAATATTTATAGAAATATTATTTTCTCAAATGAATCGATTTAAATATTCTTCTATGAAAAATAATATTAATAATTTTATTCGAATTTAAAATTGAATTATAACGAAAATCCTTTTTTATATTACATTTTATAAAATAGATTATGGTGAATTTATGAGATTTTTCGATGAAACATCATTTATTGGTTAATAGTGATAAATAATGAATTTTAATTCAAAAATACTTTTCATATACATTATATATAAAATTAATTTATATTTTAATATGTATTAAAATTTTAATTATATTTTATTTTTATTAACTAATCCAATTTAGATCATTAAAACAAATTTTAAGTTGAAAATATATATAAATTCGTTGCAAACATTTGATAATTTCTATTTTAAAAAACTGCATTGTTAATCCAATAGTGTGATTAAATTTAAATTAATTTCTTCCATGAATGTGATTAGAATATTTAAAAATGGATTAATTTTTTAAATTATAATAATTTATAATGTATAATAATGTGAACTTATTTTCAAAATAATATTCATTAAATTTATTAAATTTTATTACAAAGATTAATGTCAAATTATGCTTAAATACTGGAATAATCCACAATAATAAGGGAATAAGTGACCTAAATAATAATAAAACACAAATTTTGTGGTCATTATTTGTCCATTCATTTTCCATTATTGAGGTAAAGTTTTTTGTTATCACATTGTTAGGTTAAGACATTGGTACACCTAACTTGTTTTCAAAAATACCAAGTGAGTCCTTTCTCTTCCCTATAAAAGGCCCCCACCAATCCACTATCCTTAAACCACTAAAACCACTTAGTATATGAAAATATCTTCTCAATACACATTACGGCATCCTTTAATTCCTCCATAAATTCTCCCTTTTAGAGGAAATCAATCCTAGAAATCAATTTGCCACAAAACAAAAGGGGTTACCCAATTAAGAGGTAACGTCTTCTCTCAAGTTCATTTTTTTATTTTCTTCCCCACCCATAATATCTCTTAATTTTATATACATAAAAAAACAACAGTATTTTAAAGATACTGAGATTTTGTTTTCATAATGTTTTTATTCAAACTTACACACACCTCCACTTAATAAGTATTAGAAATACTGTTTAGGTATATGACGAACTACCGCCTCACAGAAAAATGATTGTTTGTTCTTCATTTAACACCTCTCACTGTGGAAATTAGGATGAAAACATTTTTTATATATGATTTATATTATAATTATTATGTATTTAATATTAATTAATCATTTTAAAACACATATCATTATTCATTCCATTTGGTGTAAATATGATAATTTCTCTTGGGGATGTGTGAACTATCATCCCACAAAGCAATGTGATTCATTCGCACACTACATGGAATGTATTCAAGATTTTTTTAGTGAATTAATATGTTATGTCTGACATATTAATAACAATTTAATAATTATTTATATAAATATATATTCCATTTAATCTCTTTCATTCATTACGACAATAAAATGGAAACAACATTTATGCGTAAGTTGGTCTTATCCTCTCCAACAACGGTGTATTCCATTTCATACACCTATATAAAATAGATAACAATAAGACTTATATAATGAATATAAATGTTATTTATATCATTTTTTACATTATGTTAATCATGAAATATGCATAACGAACAACAATTTTATAAATTAGGACACATGTGAAGAACAAAGCAGATATTACCTAATGTGAAACCATAACATAATATTATTAAAAAGCATGTAATATATTGTCATAATAAATCTATGTATGGTATTAGATATAATGATATCATAAATTTAAATATATATATTAATATTACATATCTTATATTGGATTCTTGTACGAGTATAAAGAGAGTCAAGACACAATGTAAGAGGATATCATCTCCTTTTTTATTTCCATGAGATATATGCCTTATTCACCACCTATTCCATTTATGTGGAATTTATATTGGTCATGGATATATTAAGAAAATTATAATTAAATATATTTGTATTTACATGTCCATTATATGATATTTACTTCATGATGTTAATGTTTCAATATCAACAAAATCAGTAAGACGGTTTTGTCACAATCTGCCTTCTTTGAGATACATGTTTGGTTATAAACCTACATTCTATTTCGAGGTGTATATATTACCATTTGACATGTTTTAACATGAATTTAATTATATTAATGATATTTTATGATTCATGTAACTTTAATTTCTTACATGGAGACTATTATCCCGTGTTACCTAGTGATAATATTTTATTGAAATAATCTCATCTCTTATCGAGATTGTTTATGTTTATGCTACATTGGATGAAGTCTTTAGATCACTGTTTCAATAAAACTAATGAGTTTACTTATAATATATTAATTCATTATATATCTATGTATTGATACCATTTTTACCCTCTTCTTTACTTAGGTTAATGGATAAATTGTTTTTAATAAAAATATAACCATATTTCTCTCTTCAGTCAGAAATTGATTTTATATCAAAAACCTTGTTTTCAAACTTGTTTCAAAAAATTTGTTAAATGATCATTGAAGAAAATTTTCATGGAAAAATTATTTTAAAAACATTTAATGTTGTTAAAAGCTTTTTTTGAAACTTTTCACGTTTATTTTAAAATAAAATGCTATCTCGAAGGTTTTCGGTTTTAAAAATAAATATTCAAAGAAGAAATTATATTTTCTTCGGGAAATGTTTTTAAAATATATTTCAAAATTATTTACCATGTAATATAACAACTTTTAGTGTCACTTATTCCATTCTGGGAAAATTAGTCAAATTTTTCATCCATTTTATTTCTCAAAAAGGATTATGTTTTGATGGAAAGATGTTTATGAAACAATTTTCTCTTTCATGGGTTATATGATTTTGAAACCTCCTTCTTTTCATGGGTTATGGTTATGATTAAATCATTATTAAATTTTTTTCCATATATTATTATACAATTACATATTATAATACCCATTTTTTTAGTGGGTTATGATATGATTATTTATGAATTTGGGGCCCACCTATGTATGATTTTATTATGAGATGTGTGAGACCATTATCTACCTTAGATGCATTTGGTAATGATTAATTACTCATTATATATATATGGATGGAATGAGAGTGATCGTAGTTTAGTAATACAAGGTCAGAATATGGACTAAACCTAGTATAATAATGGGATTTTTACTCTATGATGTCATTGGGAGAGATTCTGTTACTACTATGGAAATTATATTATATGGCTATGTGCTTGACAAAATTCTATGTTTTGTTTCTATGTTATTCTTTAATGGATTATCTTCTTTATTTCTTTATGATACATATATTTTGGAATGGAAAAATTTATTCCATTATTCATGTTTTTGATCTTTGATATGAATGGTATGATCTTCTATTTTCCTGATCATGTTCTCAAATCCTTATGATCATGATTATGCTTCCATTTCTCCAAATTCTACACTTACATTGAAATATGAACTCCCCCTTTTTATGTTTCTTTTCCCATATTTTCATGATTGGCTGTATATTGGATGTGTCTAAGAGGGGTGATAGTAATGATTTACCTAATGGGAGATAATGTTGCTCATTCCTTTACTAGTTTTTATATTTCCATGTTTCCAAAGGAACTAGACTAGTACAGACTTTGGGTATCAATTTTTATAATGTTTTAATTATTCCACAAAACATGTGTAATGTTAATGTATGAAAAGAGAGGGTCACTAAAATTTTATGTTTCTATAATGGAAATAATTTTATAAATTCCCAGTAATTATTTAAATATATTTATATATATATCATCCATGTGATACAGTGAAGAAAAATAAATCACATCAGTTCATGACATTTATAACCCACATGTTTTATGCAAATGACCTTAACATTTTTTTAGTGAATGAAAATGACAAAATTAAATGATATATTAATTTTTTTAATAATAAATATTTCATTAATATAATAACTAAACATTACTTCCATCACTATAACATGTCTTGAGTAATGATGTTGGAAGAATGAATTACCTTGGTTCTTGAGGTGGTAGTCAGGTGTACATTCGAACGAAGAATTATAATCCCATTGGATTGAGGTTAGATATGGATATTTATTGTTCAATTAGTATAATAAAATCTGGTTAAATGGACAATAGTGGTTTTATTATTTTATAACCATTTAATAAAATTTTATTGTTGTACAAGAATAATAAAACTAAAATATGAGTTTAAATTCATATCTCTTCTTTTGAACTTTTTTTATAAAAAAAATAATCCCTCTAAGGTTGTTATTCTTTCCAACCTATGAACTATAGAATGATTTAAGGAATTTTTATACAGAATTTGGGTTGTTATTGGTATAACTGAATGGTTTATGATGTGTCAAGAAATGAGAAGAAGTTGTTCCCATTTATAAAAGAAGGGTCGAGATCTTAATAATTTTTAAGATATTAAACTTAGAAAATTTAATTTTTAAATTCTAAAATGGGTCAAACTAATTTATTTATATTAAAATATGAGTATGGATAAATAAAATAAAATAAAATAAATATTATATAGGTTTTTACTTTTTTTACCACTATCATTTGGTTTTAACCATTTCTTAATACTTTTGGAAATTACTACAATATTAAAAGTTTCTTCATTTAGATGATTCCTAATATTTCCATAAACTAATGAATGAACCATAAATGTAATCCATATAATTTCATTAACAATATCTCATTAATTTGGACGAATTTAATGTTTTCTAATTTTATATCATTTAATAAAATATTATTTTCCAAAAATATCAATAGTGTAAATTTGTAAAAAAAAATGTATGTGTCATTATATCAAGAAAACATTTAAAATTCAAATACAATATTTTAATATATACACAACATGTAATTTTCATCTATAAAATTATAGGACTACATTACGTATCTAAAATTATAATCCTTTTATTTTTTTAATATCATATCATTTTTTTCATTAATATAATAATTATTGTTTCAACGTTGAATATTCATTTAATGAAATCCTTTCATCACTGGAAAAAAATCAATAATTAGTATAATTATTTTATATTTCAAAGTTATATTTCTTATTTTAATATTTTTTTATCCCCATTTATAAAATAATATATTTATTAAAGAAAGGGAGATACATTTAGAACATTTCTAAAAATAAAATATTACATGGGTCATAATAATATACAAATAGAAATAATGGTAATATAAATAAATAATTGATTATTATGTAAGAAATATACTTATTCAAAAAAACATCAATCACTTTTCTATGTCATTTTATTTTCATTATCATTTTTAACTAATAATTTCCAAATTTACCCTTAACTATGGTAATAAAAATTAAAAAGATTACTATTCAATTTGACTAAAAATAAAGTAGTCATAATTACCATATTTTGAACATATGATTCTAAATATGGAATACATTTCTCAAATTAAAAAACATATATTCTTCACAATTTGATTTAATAACAATCTAGAAAAACATGATGAAAAAATAATATTTTTAAAAATATGACCTTTTAGAATATAAAATGGTTCTACATGAAATTGAAGTAGAAAATCCACTTTAGAAATAGAAATGGTATACATTTTAAAAAAAGGAACTAATTAAATTTTAAAACTAATCTAATAGTTAGTTTTAATATGTAAATATGTTGAATGAAAATACATTTTTTTATAAAAAGAATTATTTTTTTACCATTCATTGTATAATAAATCTTTTGAGAATATTCTCTAAAAAATAATCCTACGTTAATTTTGACACGACGCATTAAAAACTGAAATTATCTCTCTCAAATAAATTTTCTAATTATTCCAAAATTTAATTATAATAATAACTCAATAATTCATGAAAACAAGGTTTTTAAGAATACATATCTTTTTATGAATATAAGTAAATTAACAAATATACCCTGATTATTTAAAAAAATTATTTAGAAAAAATTATTGAGTATGACCATTATATATTCCCAAATAATATTCATTCCACCCAATTTAATTTCTATATTATAATGTTCACATTTAAATAAAAATATTACATAGTTAGTTTAAGCTCAACGATTCTTAACTTGTGTGTTATCGAACATAACATTTATTTTAAAAAAAATTAAACAGTACAATTAATAATAATTTAAAAAATAAAAAAATTAACCACAACATCCATAAACCATAACTAATCACCTAGAAAACAAATTTATAAAAGTATAATATATAATGAAACCCAAATGATAATCTAATATATATAAAATAAAATCCATCAAAACAAAGATTATATCCAACAAACCCTTCCTACTAAAATATGTAATGAAAAAATCACTACCCATCATAATAATATATAGTACGGGATCCCATATCAATACATCACTATAAAATATAAAGCATGAACCTTATACACAAAAAACCATCTCACGGTGAACCCATAAAATAAAACCACCATGCACATGTGCTCAATCGCCCAGAGAATCACTCGTCCCAGTTACTTGAGAAAAAAAACATCATTATACCTTGTTCAACACAATAATAAATTTGTATGAAACTATTTAAATTAAATTCATTAATGAATAATGATCATAGCCTTAACATATAAAGAAATTCCAAGCCAAATTACACAGGAGACTTATTTTGACAACTAGGCACAAGAAACCCCAAATATGATAAAACAATTGAGAACCAATCCTACACGGGGTTATATAATTCTATTATAAACCAATATAATCCATAAATAACGTTCCCTAGTAAGAATTTTAGGTTTTAACAAAGATATCTCTCTTTGAAATGTTCTTTTAGAGATTCATCGATAGATCTATTTGAACAAAAGGTCACTAACTCTATGAAATGATCAAAAATCCTTCATCATTCATTCAATTTTTAGAAGGCTTATGAAAATGAAGAAATTATGTAACTTCACATCCTCATGTCACAACCCCTAATTGAATTTAACCTTAAGGAACTACAAATACATGGTCCATAAGTAGATAAGAATATGACTCTACCAAACTGTTTGATGTCTATGTATTAAAAAGAGGGTAAATCATATTCCGCAATAGATTAGAGGACTCATCGTATAGATCATACTCAATAACCATCATTTTAAAAAATTTCTCAAAATTTCTGATATTGTTTCTCTTATTAACATAGGGAACAAACATAGTCAATTAATTTCCCACAATTTAAATCAATCATTCCAATTTCTAATTGACGAACACATCACAAATTATGAACCCTCCATATGATAACAAAAAAATCACACATAATAAAAAAATTCTTTATTAATTTCACCAATTTTAAAAAAATAAAATATTTTTACAAAAGAATAATCTTAAAGAAAAACTGGCCAAAATTTTTTAGAACCAATCATGCTTTTTTATATCATCTATTCAAATTTTAGAAAGTCATTTTTAAACATGGATATAGTTTAATTAAATTACAAAAATAAATAGGATCTACTCATAAAGCATTAAAAAAATAGACAATAAATATGAAAATATATTAATAAATAGTATACTGGAACCATCTTCTTGATAAAAAAAATTATGAGAATTAGTTAATTTCCTTTTTAAAATACTCTACAAAAATAATTTTTAAGTAATATTTTCCTTAAATTTATATTTTAATAGAAACTACAAAACATAATGAATATCCAAATACAATGCCACACATCAAAGAAAAATCTACCACTACAACACAAAAATACCTACTATACTAGATTTTAGTTCATCTCCAATATGTTTGGAACAACATGTGGAGAAATAAAAAACAAATTGTGGAAAGAATCAAGAAAATATTGGAGGGTTTTACAGATGTGAATGGTATATACACATGTTTTTGTAGGATATATATAATAATTAGATAATCTTATAGATATCTTTAAAACCATCTTCAATAGCACCACAAAATTTATTAGAATATGAGAGCCGACTAAGAAGCACTAAATCTTCTTCCATTATCTACCAAAAATATATGTGAACACCTAAATTCACATACATAACTCATATGTAACTAAAATTTCTTCTCCAGATATCAATTTTTATAAATAATATACATGAATAATCTTGAATTCAAGATTCAAAGCCTAACTACCCCTTGAAACATATGTTTTTTATTGTGAATGGGATATCTGTACTCTCTATGAACCTACTTATTGTGTTATGATGTCCTTATCTCTATACTTATATGAGGTCCCTCAAATAAAAAGAGGGATCTACAAAAATGTTATTCTTCCAAAAACCTTGGCTCTGCTACCATTTATTACGATATACAATGTGTTTTCCTAGTAAACCACCCAATATATCCCACCATTAGGTTCAATGGGAATTCCCAATCCCCATGTGGAAAACGACTAATTTTTTTGGAATAAAGGGATATATTTTTTGAAATTATTTTATTCGAAATTTAGAGTAAATTGAAAGTTAATCAATTATCATAAATTCATCATATATAATATATATATTTGAATTCCTTGGAAACAATTTAAAAATATCTAAAAATATAAAGGTTCAAAAAAATCATAACAAATAAATAATCATGTCTTTTTTATGAACTAAAAAAAGCATAAAAATAAACAAATATAAAATAATCCAAAATATGAATCTAATGAAAATGAATATTATTTCTTATTAGATGAAGTATAAAAATTCCAAAATAAAAAAACATAAACCATACAATAAGATCACATCCACACAGCACATTGTATCAATCCATATCCAAACTCTCTAAAAATTTCCCATAATCAATTATAATAATACAAAATTTAAATCAAGGCCTTTTGAAATTATTGATTGTAGAATATATATATATATATATATATACACACACACACACACACTCAGAAGTGTGAATGTAGTGTGTGAGAAAACAACATTACTAAGATATCACCATATAACATTTTTTCAATAAATTTCGTTCATATATTAGATTTTTAAATGTAATATAAAATATTGTTTTCCATTTTAAATAAGAAAATATGAAATAGAAAATATACTACCAATATAGAGATTAAAAAATTACTTTTTTATAATCGAAGTGGTGAAAAATCCACTAATGATATAATCACTTTAAAAACCATAAATAGGGGCCTTCAATTTCAAATAATATGACGTCATCTATTTTAGGAATTTCAACCCAGTCATAAAATACCATTAATATCAAAATTCACTTAAATTTAATATTAAATCTACTAATTGAAACTATTAATGAATGCATTTTGGAAATCCAACACCAACTAGTACTGTATAAAATCAGAAGACAACTGAAACCACTATAATAATGCAATATGTAAAATGTGAATAATCCACTATGGATGGTTCCAAAAAAATATCATGAGGATAATAAAATAACAAATATGTGGGATTCCCCTATATTGAATCATCAAAAAAGGGGAAGGTTTCATGTGATGGACCCAAGTTTGTAATATAAGACATACATGATTCGTTGACTGGAACATTATTCAAAAACTAATGAACATGGATACGCCTTAGTAGTCCTACAAAACTATCTAGATTATAGAGTATATCCTTGGAGTAATAATGTTACCATAGCCCATATAACGCATAAATCTAAAATCTCACTCACCTCTAACACCCTTATATGAAACAAACACTTTTCAAATTCAATCATCATGTTATTGAATGTATCATAAATGGAATAAGTCTATTAATTAAATATATAAGGGTGGTTTTGATAATAATAATGACACGTCTTTATAATGTTCCAAACTATCCTTCTTAAAATTCCTAATCAAAATTCCATGTCACTTTTCAAGACTTCAAAACCCTTCCCCTTAAATGTCTTTTAGAAATAACATTGATGAAATCACAACCATTAACCAAAATAACCACATAAAATATGTAATTTTAGAATATGTATTTTAGTATTTAGTATTAAATAAATTTTATAAAACACAAATTTATCACCAAATTAATTTTATAGTTCCACGTAGAGATTCTCAAACAAACATGGAATATATAAAATCGAATTTCTAAGAAATTATTGAAAAATATAAAAAACATTTTATAAAAATGTTAATTTTAAATGTTCAAAATCAACATTCGATATCATATATTTGAATAAAATTATAATAAAAAGATAATTAATTTAATGATCTCATGGATTTTAAAATAAAGTTATTATAAAGAAACAAATACCTCAAACAGATTGAAAAATATATGATATATGTTGTTTTTGATGGAGAACACTCAGAAAATGATGAAATGAAAAATATGATCCATAAAAAACATAAAAAATATTATAACTGACAAGATCCTCTTTTATCCATTGAAGACTAAATCAGGGCTCATGGATTAAGAATAATCCTATATGAAATGGAAGAAGGATGGTAGGTGGGAAGAATAAAGATAAAGATGTTTTATTTATATTACAAACCACTTTAAATATAGAATAATGAATCCAAAACGAAAATAATTGAATTTATAACATCATATTTGGAAATAAAAAGAGGTAAGACATGATGAAAAGGAGTAGTAATGGGGAGAAAAAAATAATAAATGATAGGGTAATGGATCTAATTTCAATTCTATTAAAATAAAAAATTTAATAAACCCTCCACAACATGATACACTAGTACCACACTATAGGGATCCTCACATAAGAATACCAAAGGCCTAAAAATTACTAGATCCATGGTTATCACATCAGAACACTCACTATTTATATAAAGGGACTCATCCCATACACATTTCGAATCTTCTTGGTGTGAATCTCCCCATGGTTAGCCAAAATTTCCACTCATTGGGTCCATGACATGGGGGATTTTATTGAGACCCGTAATGATTTTAAAACCCAACATCTGAATTTCATGATCTATATTTTCCATAGGGTAATAATCATACAATAACATCTTCTAATCCCTCTATTTCCGATGTGATTTTCACGATCTGACCCAATTGGTATCTAGTCTCAACTACTCCAAGAATGCATCTATATGCTAGGGTCTAGCGACAATCACCAAAATAAATAACTAATATGGGTGGATTTTATCTAACTACCTATATGAACACATAAATCTACCTCAATGTATAAGTTCAACAGAAAAAAAAATACAATAACATCTGAATTAACAACCATTCATGTAGCAGCATATAGAGAATGCAAGAGTAAGACTATGTAATATGAAATGTAAAAATGGTAAAAATACATTTCCAACCATAACAATTCCCAAAAAAGATTAATTGGTATGGTAAATGATGATATGGTGTATCCGTGGATCTCCAAGACCTGACAAATCCATGTTCAAATGCACCTGGTATGCCTATGGTCCACTGTAATCAATACTGAACTATTCGTTATCTATTTAATACATGGAACATGTGGGATAATCCCATGAAATAGTGAGTATATATATACCTAGTAGGATGCCCATAAAATCGGTTGTAAACCTATAAGAGACATGATAGAAAATAATAGTTCAACCCATAGTATGAAATGAAATCAACCAAAGAAAATACATATAAATTCTCATAAAATAAGCCAAGATGAGAGGGAAATGGGGTATCCCTGACACATGATATATCAGCAATAGAGTCTTCCATCAGTTCTATCAGTTTAATCAATGATGTCCAGCGTTATCCACATTTTTTCAAAAGAAACATCCATGTTGAGCTACACCTCACCACTATATTTAATAGTAGATGGGATATAATCTATAGGTATATTAACCATGTCCTTATTTAATATAAGGGTTCTGCCCAATAGATAAACATATGACCAATTCCCTGTCCTAGTGAGAGGTTTACTCTTTTAGGGTATATTGAGGACACAAGCCCAAGTCCATTAGGGGTTCCACTCTATATATAGAAGACTCTTTCTCTATCCCTATAGGTGGGTTCCACTTTGAAGAAAATTCATAGAGGACCCATTCCCAAGACTCTCAGGGGGATTCTACTCAATAGGTAGAGGAACCATACCATGTCTCAGTATGAGGGTTCCAGTCCAAATAAGGATTGATAGAGGATCTATACCCTATACCAATATCATGGTTCCTCTCTGAAGGGATGGATATATATAGGACACATTACCTATCTGAACTACAGGGTTACACTATGTGCGTGGATAGAGGAACCATGTTGGGTCACAGTTAGAGGCTTCCCCTCAAAAAATCTCTTCTCATCTCTGTTTTCATCAATTTCTTCCTTAATAAGAATCTAATTAATAACGTCCATAATTATATCACAAGATCCATTATGAAGTCCAGTATGGTAATCCATGTAAAAAAACTTTACATAGGATAATTGCATGAAAAAATCTAATTCAAAAATAATGATATGTGACAATTAGAATACTTCCCAAATTCATGCTACAATGTATGTATGGGGTCAACATAGAATGTGGTCCTTCTCCATTTCCTATCCATTTTCCTTGCAAATAAAATGACCCCAAGACATGCATCTGTACACAACATGTAATTGGTCTACACAGTGCATCATGTCCACCTATGGTAGAGCCGTGTTCTCCTCTCCATAACAATGGAGAAGGGATGTTTTCATGTAATGTGGTTGTGTTCCAAATAGTGTCGATGTCCGTGTACATCCAGAGTATTCATAGGGTTTCCAAAACTTGTCAGATTTCATGTGGGGATCCCACAAGGTGACTGATATTTGAATCACTCAGAACACTAACCATTGTATCTAAGAGAATATAGGTTGTGTGTTCTTCAGAATATACATCATTTAATTAGGTTTTCAATGAAACATAAGATCATCTCCATGAATTGTATATCTAGTACCTCTTCATTGAATCCCACCATTTTCCACAAAAAATAATTATGGAAACCTCCTTAGTCTATAGATTTCATCCCTCTCTTAGATGAAAATCAAAATCTGATCTATCACACGAAGCTTGTATGAACCTCCGACTATCAGGAAACATCCCACTACCTCATTTGATCTCCAAATCCAAGGTGTAATCACATAAATTCCTAAACCTAACCTGATCCATCTTTTAATTTATGATCCATTCATTTCTCAAGATCCTTTCGTGAATCCGATGGTATGATCATACGGATCCCCCTCAATAATGTCGAACTATTTTCCCCCTAGAAAAATGATAAAGAATATAAAGAAAAGTTGAGGAAATTTATAATAAAAATTTTGAAACAATTATTTTCAAAGAGTTATTTTCCAATGAAAAAAATAGAGGATATTTAAGCTGAACCCCCTAGCAAGACATATGTAATCGAATAAATAATTAAATAAGATACGTGGGTGCATGAAAATTCTCAATACAGACTTAGGTCAAAGAAATAGTTTTAAATCTAATAAATATTTTAATTATAATTATAGAAATAAACATAGGTGGGTCCCACCATGATAATGGATCATTTGAGAACAAATCACATAGCCACCAATGTATGAGGATGATCTGTTGACTTTATTAAGAATTGATTTTTCTAGATCCAGTTGTTTATCGTCACCCGATATATATCCTCTGATGAAGAATGGTGGGTTCTTCTATCAATTTTCCTAGGGCAATGAGAATAAACCTATTTATTCTCAAAAAAGATTTATTTATAGATGAAATTTTGATTAAATTAATTAATTAAAATAATTTATATATTTATTTAATTTACCCACCAAAGGTAGCCTTATACTAACGTCCCATGTTAACCAACATTAGATCATAGAAAGGGTAATCCTCGGGTACTGGATTCAACAGAGACCACATATTTCTTTTTAGAGAGTCCATTTAAGTGATATTTTATTTATTTTTAAAAGCCATGTGAGTGTGAGGTAAAATATACCTAATAATTTTATAGAATTAATTACAAACACACCAAGCCTTGGAAAGGCTCTCTATCTCAATGTCAAGATCTGCAAAAAAATCCTTGAATTACTTAAAAGTATGAAATAGAAAAAATGGTCTCCATGACATTACCTTTGTAAATATTATAATCAATAAAAAGAAAAAAATTCTATGGTTATAGAGTCTGCATCTGGCACTCCCCCTCATAGGTTCTCTAGTTCATGCTCCCATGTATTCATAACACACGAATTAATGGTCTTGTCCATACATGTAGTATCATCGCATATATATCATAAAACACCATCAGGTGATCTTTAAAAGAGTCTTTATCCTTGATGTACATATATCCCAAGTCAATAATGATGGTGAATCAGGCATGTATCTACACATCTATGCCACATGGATGATTTCATGCACTAACTCCAACTATGTGGCTAAAGTGAGGAAGTAGGCATCATCACCAACCCCTTGTATGATCATAAATGGAATGATAATCCTTGAGGATATCTTTCAACTCAGACAGAACCATTGGAATACTAGTCATGGTGAGACTCTAAAAAACTTGGTCTCCCTCCCCGAAAATCAAGGGCCTACGATGTTAGACTTCATAATATTTATACTTACAGGGATCTGTCCTCATTTTAACATAGATTTCTTAGACCTTCAATGTTTTCGCATGCACCATCTATGGCCCATCAAGTGATCCCTTTCCAAACGCAGTCCATCATAATGGTGACATGTATGGTCTATTGTATAATAACTCCAATTTTATCTTACTGATAGTTGAGTGGTCGATATTTTTATAAGAAAAAAATCAAAAATGATAAGTGATCCATCAAGATTTAGCCAACCTCTAACACACATACCCCAAATATATCCACCAGTACCAAGATTGTGAGCTGGGTCTTCCCATCTGTTTTGGTGTGAAAGTTTTTACTCATTCACATCTGGGTCCTAAATGACTCTTACATGCCTCTTCATAACGAAGATATAAACTACACATCATGTATGGAGAAAACCTTAATGGGAACCCCATAAAGGTGGATGATATCCTTCATATACATCTTTCCCCAAACTATACACTAAATAATTCTCCCTAGTATAAAGAATGTGTGATGACTTCATAAGTTAGCCAACAATAACAAATATGGCATCATAGTCTCTCACTGTTCAGGAATCCTTATAATATGTAAATAGATATTCCATTCCATTTCCACAATAGGATCTCAAGTGGCAACCACAAACCTTCTAGAACCTTGTGCTTAGCCTTTACCTACTAATTGGTCAGGGACCGTTAGACAAACTTAGCCACGATCTACCTCATGATCTTCCACTGAAACTTCCATAAAAGGTCTTTATATATCTTTACTACAATTTTATATATGGAAAACAATTATGTGTAAAAATACTTTTCCACCTCCTCCTGCATCAAGTCTGGGACCATTGTCCGTACTGATAAATGGATGAAATGACTCCCTCCAAAAAATCAATCTGGTGGTTATTGTAAGATTTCGCGGTCATATATGTCCTCATAGAGGATTTCTCCCATCTAGGATTATCTCACTCACAAAAAAGAGTAGATTATTCAAAACCATCAACTAAAAAAGTATAACCGTCCTCTTCAACTAGGGTCATCATTAAGAAATCTAACTTTTTAGAAACCTCCACCACCAAGCGACCATGGGACTTCATACTAGGGGAATTTCCCCCCAAATTTTCCTTCATAAGACAATAAAATATCTCAATGTTATAGATCTGTAGGATCTCCAACCAATTCCATTGTCTTAGTTTCAAGTCTCTATGTGTGAGAAAATAACTAATAATTTTATGATATGAGTAAACAAAACAGTACTCACCCAGAAGATAGTGCCCCCATATCTTCATAAAGAATATGACCACTGCATACTCTAGGTCCAAAGTCATGTTGTTTTTCTTATGGGGTCTTAATATCCTCAACCCATATGAAATAAATGGTTGCCTCTACAATGATATTCCATTAAAACAACTTCATTTCTCATTACTTTTTATTAATTTTTTTAGGTTTTAATTAATTAAATATGCCCCTTTTTAATTAATTTCAATTTAATAAATTTATATTTTAATTTAGTAATTACTTATTTTGTATAATTAATTCTGTATTCTAATATATTACAATTATTTATTTTCACATAATTATTTTTCATAATTTCAATTAACAAATTTCATTTTATGTTTTTCATCTTCTTATAATTTAAATAATAATTTCATGATTGTTTCATTATAATTATTAATAAGCTCATCATTATTTATTCACTTAATAAATGGGTATTTAATTTAAATTTCATTCAATTTTTTATTCATATTAAAATATTTACTTTTAAATTTATTAACTAATTTTTTTCTATTTTAATTTTAAACATTGTGAAATTGAATTTATTATTTCAAATTTAATTACATTATCAAATAAATTGACTCCATAAAATTTTAATTATATTATTTTAATTTAAGGATTAGTTTTAAAATAATTATAATTAGTTTTTCATTTAATTAATTTTGGAATTGTTTTAGATTTTTATTAATTAATTTTATTTTTGTATTTTTAATTTCACTTAAATGATTAATTAAAATAGTGTAAATTTTTTAATTTACTAAATATACTAATGTTTTAATTTTTAATCAAAATTTATTTTCCCTTTACTTTTTCTCAAAAGGAATGCTCAGACACTGAAAGATACAACCACTATTAATAAGAAAATATTGACTCCTCGTCCATTCATGATACCTTCCAATTATTTTAAAACTTTTCTATTTATCCACAGTTTCATTCAACTAAAATAATATTTACCCATTATCAAAACATAAAACATCCACCATCTTTAACTGATATACTATTAGTCTTCTTCTTTGGAAAACTCTTCTATTGACCCATGGTTATGGTGAGCCACTGATAGATACTACCTTCCACCACTCTTCAAATCCCCCACCATTAAAAATCATTCTAATAGTGACCCATGACATTCATTTTATAGAAATCACATACACCATTGAGATAATACTCTGGTGGCCCTCTCCTTCCACCACTTTTAACTCATCGTTCCCCCATGAGCCACCATTTCTCCTCCACCAATCATAGCCACTCACTATATCAAATTGAATTGCTGCTCTGCTTGACCCACATACCACTGACCAAATTAATGGAGAAACCAAATCCAAAAATTTAATCACACAAAATATTACAATTTTTATAGATCTTGAAATTGAAACCCATGAAATTGATCCATACACCATATGAAACAAAACCCACATGTATCCACTCCTCTATACATACTGAGGACGTTAGATCATGATCGAGGTAATGACCTACACCACTTCTTTGTTAAAGGCTATAGGTGGTGTTTTTGAAAAAATTAATAAAAGATACTACAATATCTTAACTATAGAAGACCTAAAGATGGCACCACTAGATAATAAAATATGTGATTTTATTTTTAGATAAGAAATTGGTCATTTCCATGGAAGAGCCACAAATTTGAGGAGGTCTCTCCACCTCTGTCACCACCATGAAGAAGAACCTTCTAGTGGAAGAAAGTCATGCATCCAGAGTTAGATATAAAACAATAATAATATGATCTATAAATATATATATATATACATAATAAAAGAATTAAAATAGAAATAATTGATTAATTAAACTAATAAAAATGAAATAATAAAAATATAAAAAAATAGTTAAAATTAAATGTTTATAAATATAAATAATTAATTAAAAATAATTATCTAATATTTGAATCTAATAATAATCAAATTTAATTTTATAATACGTATGTTTATATATATATATATATACATATATTAATAATTATAAAATAATATATTTATTTTTAGTTTTATGTTAATTTTAAATATTGATTAATAATATAAATTTATTTATAATTTAAATAAATTATTATTATTATTATTATTATTTTATATATATTTGAATTTTACTTAATTAGTTTAAATTTTCTTAAACTTATTTGTTTTTTTATATTAATATTAAAAACATTTTAATTATTCTATGTTATTTTTATACTAAAGTAGAACCAAGATGAAACTGTACAAAGTATCTATACAAATTAATTTTTTGAGCACTAATGAATTATTTTTAGACATATTTTTCTATTATGATAAGGAATGAAGATGATGATACCACATGTACACAAACATAGGGAAGTCCAGACTAGGTTTGAAAAAAATGTCAGAGTCGTCTGTGTCAATGATAGAGGTTAAATTCAAAAAAAAATCCAAGAATTTACCAAGGGGATGAATCTCATTGTAAATTATTAATTCTATAGATTGAAAAAAGTAGTTAACGTAGGAAGAACAATAGATAAAAATATCTAGGAGACACTTAGAGGAGGAAAACATCACTAGAACAATCAATGGAGAGCTATTCTTCATTATTTTTTTCCTTTCAATTTTATGAAATTTAATTGTTAAAATTATTTATTTTTAATGAATATTTGGTTTTTATACTCATTTGTTTTATTTGTACTGGGATATATTTTTATTTCTCCCAAAAATTTCATCTTTAAAATATGGAATTGATCACCAAGCTCACTTCCTGATATAAAAATTATAATTGTTTTTAACTTATTTTTCCTGACATTAAAACTCCATGATCATTTGGTGAGAATGGAAATGGATGAATTTCATTGATCAATTATTCAAAAATCATTGGAATACAACAGCTAGATTTATTCCAGTGATTTTTTTTCTAACTATTTTATAAGATTGTGTTTCTAGTTGTGGAAAACTTCTAGGATAAATTATCTTCTTGATTAATATCATGGAGAGTGAGTTTAATCTTATTATTTTTTAAGGATTCAAATTCAAATTCAATTATATTATGACGATATGTTTCCAAAAAATTATTGTTATTATTATTGGAGATTTTTCCTATAATGGTATTCATGGATCTATTTTATCACCACTTTTTCATCATTTATCCATTATCATGTAGTTCTATTAAATAAATCATGGTCACATTATTTTATTACAATTTTAAAAGAAAAATAACAAGATAATTAATTCTATTTTTTAAAGTAGACATTTTTTGAAAACTTGTTACACACCTTCCCTATTGTCTGACACTGTATAAACAACTTTACTATAGTTCTAATAGAATATATAAATAATTATACTTTGGATCATATCCATAAAATTTGTGTCATTTTTTTGAAAATGAAATTATTAATAATATATGGGAAATCAAAACCTTTAAACTCCACATCAAATTACCACATAAATAATAATTCATTGTCCCTAATAAATTAAATTTTTTAAAATTTTGGAAACATAAAAATGTTTCATTACAATAAACTAAAAATTTATCAGGTCAATATAATTAAAAATAGAGGGAAAAACATTGAGAAAGTATTTTTAAAATACATTTTCAAAATAGAACCTAACTAAATTAAAATACCTACAAGGAGATAAATGGTTTAAAGACTCATTCCATGGTGAATATGTTATTCCATAAAAGGGAAGCATTCATTCAATTCACATTATGGAATATAGGGAGTATGATAAAGAACTGGTGGAGGGAGATCATGGAAGGCCAGTAGTGAAGAGCATTATTCATTGAAGGAAACTATTCTAAATAAACAAAAATGATCATGTGATTCCTTCCTTCATCTATACTATAATTTATTAGTTTTAACTTATTTTTAAACAATTCTTATACAAAATATTTCTTAGGTGTATAAGAAAATTAGCTTTACTCTTAATAAAATTTTCCTATAATTTTTATAATGAATCAAAATTGACTGGTGATATTAATACTTATTTCATTTAAAAAAATCTCCAATTTTGATTGATTTAAAAATTCCGTGATCATTTCGAGAGATTGATCATGTATGAATTTCATCGAACTGAAAATTCTAATGACTGAATGTTTCTACATGATTTATTCCAACATTATTTCATCATATTTATTCACTTCTTTTTTCTTACTGAAGTATCAAAAATTGATAATCCTAAAATTAAGGGTTTAATATTAGGTAATGTGAGACTAAACCAACCATTTCTCAAGGATGTGGAATAGATTAACATTTTTGTTCAATGTACGTAATTATAACCCATTTAGGGTTAATATTCACCAGTCGTTCGTATTGTTTATTTTTTCACACTCTCTATCTTCATTTATTGAATTCCAATTTGGAAAATTTTAAAATATAAATATCTCAATCTCATTTTTCATCTATTATAAAATATATAAAAATACTCCACCCACTATTTATAACAGGGTTATTTTTCAAAATTTCCTCTCCAACCATCTCCCCAGTTTGACACCCTAATAGATTTTATACAATACATATTAGGGTTTATAGATAATTAATCATTGAGTCGTATCAATTAAAAACTTGAACCACACATATTTGATACATACAATTGATTAATTATTTTTAAACATAATTTAAACTATCGTAAAGCGGTTTGTAGGTTGTAGAACCATAGGGATGGTGTGTACCAATATTTCAAAATATGTCCACTATAAACCATTGGATTAATTTTAATATTATAGTATATTTTTTCTTTTTGGAATTTATAAAAATGATAAAACAGTAATTTTTTAATAGAATATGATTATAACGGAGAAATGATAAAACAATAACGATGGAAGAGGTCAAGTAATAAAATTCTAGACAAAATCTCAGGGGATTGATAAACTAATTGTTTTAAAATATATCATCATGACAAAATTAAATATGATTTTGATTCCTAGAATAATGATCAAATTAAACACCCTCATAAAGAGATTAATCAAGTATATTAGGGTCTTAGTATTTCAACACAACAAAAAACAATACACTTCAATATTGTTTGATGAATATTCCCAAGAATAAATCTCATTGAATCATTCTAATGATTTTGGAATTACGGTTTGAAGAAATATATCCATGACTATTCCCACAGAATAAATCTTTGGTAGTTGTTCCTATAATTGTGTTTTATTTATAATGATATGTATTTATATACATCTTCATAGAATTTCATGTATTTGATTGGGAATTTAATGGAGTGATTAGTTCTGAATATAAATAAAGTTGTTATTAATGTTTTGTTTTTTATTTCAAAATTCCAGAATCATTCTGGAAGAATGTTCTTGAATGTATTTCATTGATCCTTAATTTCAAAATTGTAGGAATACATCAGTGAGATTTATTCATGTGTTATTTCTTCAAACTCCCTTTTAGATTGGTGTTTCTAGATGTGTTGAACTTCTTGGACCACTAATATGCTTAGTTAATCACGTGGAAAGGGAGTTTAATCTAATCAATTTTCATGTCTGTAAATTCAATTAAAATTCTAAGATAGAGGTATTATTTCAATATAGTAGTGTAAATATTATTTTATATTTTTTCTAGAATCATCTAACTCAATCTATGTATTCACTGGTTGTTCATCATTTCACTATTATCATCAGGTTATATTAAAAAATCATTATCTAATCATTTTCTTCCATTATTAAAATTTAATAAAATATAAAAAGTAAATTATTTATATAGTTTATAGTGGATCATTTTGGAACCATTATACACACCATCTATTTAGGTCGACACCCTATAAACAAAATTATTTTACTTATAATAGAGTTTATAAATGCTTGAACTTTAGCACCTATCACCAAAGTGCATGTCACGTTTCTAGTGCCACTTCATAAGAAGGCTTCATGAGATCAGTTTTTTAAAACATAAAAATTATTATTTTTAAAACTAATTTCATTTAAAAATAATAAAACTATAATATTGAAAAAAAATTATTCAAATAATCTGATAATTTTGTTGAATTTCAAAATATTGATTTTTTCCAAATGTGTTTGTTTAATCAGGTTCACTAAAAAATATAAGAACATGAAGAAAAGTACATTACATTTGAACATTACTATGTGTTTTTTTGTTATAAGGGATAAACCGCATGGATGGGTGAGAATAATCAACCACTGTATATTGATTACATTGATGAAAATGAAAATCACTTTTAGTCTAAACACATTTTCTTAAAAAACTAATCAATTTTTAACCAAATTAGATCATAGACTTGACCCAATTTTGGAATGTAGGTTTAAAAAATTATAGAAAGAAAACCAAAAACATAAAAGGACAGAGATCATGATCATGGAGTTTCAAACAAATTAATATGACAAAAATAATAAAAAAAAGTGATGAAGGCAATGATTTTATAAATTTTGATAAAAATTGTAAAATGGATTTGGAGGTTGAACGTTTATAATATTATCGCATCAATTAGAAGAATCCAATTTTGAAAAAGATAAAATTGTTGAAATAATCAACCCTATGAATGGATGATACAAAACTAATTTTTTTAATATGAAATTTAACGGTGTTGATTTTGAAAATTTTGAGAAATAACTAAAACATATTGATGTATAATGTCTTATATTGTTCAAGGTTCCAACCTTTGCAAAAGTTGAATATTTTAATTTTATTGAAAAATTTATTCCTCTAGTTGGGAATAAATTAGAAAATAAAAATATGAATACTAAACATTATAGATCAAATATTACGGAATTTTTTATTAATTAACATGAAATTAAAATTGGGTATATATTGGTAGAGAATAAAAAAACAGAAATAAGTAACTAGGATAATTTTTAAACTACTATTAAATGTTATCTGCCAACTTTTGAAAGTTTAAATCTAAGAATCTTTGAAATAAATTCTGAAGAAGGGGATTGTGGAATATGATTTTAATAAAGGTTAACTCATGAGATTTCACATCCATGTTCTATAATTAATTATAATTATGAAACATTATCTAAAAATAGAAAATAGTGTTGTCCAACCATGGGAAAATTTCATAAATTTTAAAAATAAGTAATATGAATTTAAAAATTAAAAACTAAAAAATTTCCATAGAAAAAAAATAGAAACACTCAAAAAAATATTATTTATAAATATGAAACTTCTTAATGTGGGTCTGAGTGAGAGTTTTAATACACTTGTGATATTTTAAGTAGATTTTATTTCTCAGAAGTAGTTGATGATAATGTTTTATTTTATAAATATGAAATTTTGGAAGATATTTATAATCTTGTCATACCTAAATATCTGAATAGTAAAATAAATTTTGTTCCATTTTTTTCACACCCCTTCTTTAACCAATTCAAGAGTGGAATTAAATCATGATTCATTGAGTAGTTTAGAAAGTGATTTTCACATGAATTATAATGATTCTAAATCTATTCAGAATATTATTGTTATCCTTCTTAAACATGTTAGTCAGAGAACGGATATAAGAACCCCCGAATTTGGATTTTTGTTTGGTGAATTTTAGGTTCATAACTATGTGGATAAATACACACCATTAGAGTCATCTAGTTCACTATTATCTAATAAAAATGTATAACATATTGGAAAACTTTTTTATTTTAGAAGTTGGATACACACATTCCAAGAGTGGTACTTATGAATCGTTTTATATTTTAGAGCTTAATATATACATGGAAGAGCATGAGGGAGTTCTATTTTTTCACCTAAGTGTGAGGGTTATGTATCCATTAAGAATGGGATATTAGGGAATGGGTTTACTACTCCACATTGAGGATCCTTTTTAAAGTTCCTTAATGATAAAGTTTATTTTCTAGGAAATAATTCAATTGACATGAGAGTGGAGATTAATGTAAGAAATCTATCTGCTCATCAAAATTTTAATTAAAAATAAATATAAAAAATAGTATTTGTTGGTTTCAAATATGTAACTAAACCCACCTATTGAACATGGAATTATTTATATGAGTTTCTGTATGGGCACATAAAATCAAAATATTCATGGGAGGAAACCCACAATTTTATTGGTTGTCATAAAATAAAATTTCTTATTTTATATAAAAAATATCATTGTTTGATATTTAAAATATGAAAAAGAGTAACAGATGGACTAAAATTCAATTCCTCATGGGATTGAAACCATGGTCATTCTTTATTTTTATTTATTTTTATTTTGTTTCTGAGAATAAATTAATGATTTTCTTCTTTCCTTTGGCCCCTTTTTCTAATATATTTAGTTCATATCCTTCTATGTCATCATTTTTTAAATAATTGTTTATATAAGGTATTAAGAGGGTAAAATTTCCCATTATTTCTTAATACTCTATAATATTCTTACTGGAGATTCACTAGATAACTTTCCCTCTACTGAAACCATTGGTTTTCATTACAATTGAGTTTCATATGTTGATATCAGATTCTCATATCTTTTATTTTATGGAAACTAAAGCCTAATAAACAAGTGGATTTCTATGATATATAATGGGAAAGATAAATTTTTGGATTAAATAAATAATAATGTTCATTTAACCGATAAATTAAAAAAAATTTATTTTCATTTTCTCTTTGGTAATCTTCTTATATTTTCGACTTTACATCAGGTGATATGTTTTGTGAGAGGGTGTTATAAAATGGTTTTAAATTTATTCAATGTGTGCGATTTAGTGTGGGGGGGGGGGGTTGAAACCCATTTGTCGTCTTCCTTTAAATGTAAGTGAATGAATATTTAGGTTGTTTATCTTTTAATTTCTCTATTCTGTTGAAAATACACTCAAAAACTATTTTGAGACTCCGGGCATTAGGTGTGTGTGTGTGTGTGTGTCGTCTATACATTTCATATTATGGCATCTGATTACTGATTTTCACATGTTAAATGGTTGGGTAAAATAAAAAAATCAAAAATAATTAATGTGAATGGTTGTCAAAAAATGAGTTCATTTAAGTGATTGGAATTTTTATATTAGATGGAAAATAGAAAAATTGATTTGTATACAATTTATTTATGTTTTATCAATAATGTGATTTTAAAAAATTTAGTTAAACCTATTTTTTTTTAATCTAGAAGAATGTGAATGTTTAAGTTGTTAGTTTTTATGATTTTATTTCGATGTATATGTAGCATGTTATCAAATTTATAATTAAAACATGGAATTGAATTGAATTAATTCAATAGATGTCTTCATATAATTTTCATGAAAGCTTCAGTAGTGAATGATTTTTTTATTACTTTGATCTACTATAGGTAATTGATTTTTTTCACAACCACTTATGAACATTACATTTAAAATGCCTAACACACCATTTTTTCCACAGAGTTTAAATTTCATTTCATATTAATTTTTGAGCCATCTAATAAAAAACGTGTTTCTATTAAAAAAGACTAAAAATTCTTGGAAATTATTTTTTAAAAGAATCACCAAGGTGTGGGAGTATTTTATGAGGCATTAAAATCAATTGATTTAGCACATAATTTTATTATGTTTTGATGTTTTCATTAATTAATTACAAATTTTTTATATATATTTTATATTTTAATTTTTTTTGTTTAATTTTTCAAATAATAGTTTTTTAAAAATTAGTTGATTATTATTATCTTTTAAAATTATTTATTTTTTTAAATTATTATTCATTATTTAAATTATCTAATTTATTATTAGGTTTTTATTCTACTTGACATTGAAATATTTATTTCATGATTGTTTCTTTTTATTACTAAATAAATTATTCATTATTCCTTTAGCTAATTAATGGATGCCTAATTATAATTTCATTAAATTATTATTTTTTAAAATATTAAATTCCCTAATTTTTCAATTAATTAAATAATTGGGATTCAATTTTAATTTTTACCATTATGAATTATAATTAATTATTTCAACATTTATTAGTTTATCAAATAAATTAATTGAATTTATTTCTAATTACAGTTTTTTATTTTTATGTTATGTTTTTTAATTCTTCTAATATTAATTGAATTTAATAAACTATTCAATTATTTTAATGTATTTCTAATTAATTTTATTTTTTTATTTTCTACTTTCATAAAAATGATATATAACATTACTATTAATTTTTTAATTTTATTAATATATTAACGTTTTAATTTCATTCATCATTTATATTGAATTTACTTTATTGTAGAAGGCCTCATTATCCATATACAGATACACCCATTATTGAAAATCCCATGGTCACTCCTCCATTCACATTACCTTCCAACGGTAGGAAAAATCCTCTGTTTAAACACCATCAAATTCCACCTATTTCACATTTACCCACATTCATAACACATAATTCACAATCATTCACCAAACTACCTTTTTTCCTCCTCCTTTGGAAAACTTTTGTATTTACCCTCCATTGATGTTAACCACTGCTAGACACTAGATTTCATCACTTCTCAAATAACCAATCATTCATGATCTTTCCAATAGTTACTAAAAACATTCATTTTCTAAAAATACAAACCATTGATGAGGAAACTCACCTGGGACCCTCTTCCACCACTACTATTTACTCACCATTCCACCATTAATCCACCACCACTCATCCAACTTCTGTTTCCACTCAGTATTTCCAACGAAATTGATGCTCTACTCGAGCAACACATCACTAACCAGATCCACAGTAGAACCAAATCAAAAAAAATTAGAACAAAAATATACCCATTTTTTACAAATCTAGAAATAGAAAGCATAAAAATATCAAAATACCAGATCCAATGAAACCAAAATTTAGTCTCTTTAATATACATACCGAGGATGTTAGATATTGACTAAGGAAACGGACTCCATCATTTATCTATTTTTTCCACAAAAAATGTTGTAGAATTGAAAAACTGAAGCCGTTACACTGCATAACATGTAGAATATCCAAAGACCATAAAGTCTGGTAGAGATGAAAGCATTGCCACTTTTGAACAAGACACCAGCCACCCTAATTGATGTGTCGTAGATGTGAGGCAGAGACCTCCTCTCTACCGCTATAATGAATAAGACCCAACTAGAGGGAGAAATACCTATGGTAATAATAAGAAATAAATCAAAACAAAATAAATACATTATCATAATAAATTAATATATAATATAATATAATTAAAATAATATTATTAATTAATTAATATAATAAAATATTAATTAATAAATATTATAATTACCAATAAATAAATGTTAATAAAAAATATAAAAAAATAATTAGGTAAAAATAATTTACAAATTTTTTAATCTAATAATAATAAATAATAAATTTATAATATATATAATTATAAAATATTAATGATAAGTGAATATATTTAATATCAATTGATATAAATAATAAATAATTATATTTAATTTTGATTTTTATTATAATTTTATAATCGTATAATAATTATTATTTTATATACTAACATTACAATTAATTAATTTATAGTTTATTAAAGATATTTTTCTATTACATTAATATTAAAAAACAATTTAATTATTCATTGCTCATTTTATACAGAATAAGAACCCAACTAGAACTTAGAAAAAGATTCCATCTATATTTCTATTCTAATAGCTGATTAATTTTATTTAGAGTAGTTTTTTTTCTATTTTAACGATAAAAGAAGAATTCGATGCCTTGTGTACACATACTAGGTAAAACCAGACTATGTCAGTGAAAAATGATGGTGATGTGCAAGTCAATGAAAAAAGTTAACTTCCTTAGACACTAGGGACTTTATAGTGGGGAGGAATATCATGACACATTCTTTTTTCCAATGATTGATAAAAGAAGGAGATGAAGGCAACCCAAGAGAGTAGAACATCATTGAGATCCCAAGAGGAGAAAAGCCCCTACGAACTGGTCAATGAATAAATCTTCTCCCTTTTTTCAATTTTTTTATTTTGAATTGTTATATATTTAATTTGAGATGAATCATGTTTATTTTTTCATGGTCTTGGGTTTTATTTCTACTATTCTATATTTCTCTACTTCTTCATTGAATTTCATCATCAGTATTTGGAATCGACCAGTTTTGTCATTTTTTTATCTAGAAATAATAAATATTTTATCTTTATTTTCATAATTTTAAAAATCCTTAATTGTTCTGTGAGAATGTTCATTGATGAATTTATTCAAACCTTAATTTAAAAATCAATTTAATATATTGGAGATATTTATTCTACTGAATATTATACAAAATCTCTTACAGTTTCGTGTTTTTATTTTTTCAAAACTTCAAGGATCACGTTTCAACATGTTTAATATCATATAGTGGGAGTTTAATCTATTCAATTTTTATATTGAAAATTCTATTAAAATTATATGTTAAATGTGACTTTTCGTAACCGTAGTGTAACAATTACATATGCATTTTCTAGAATTGTATTCTTTGATCATTGTCTTCATGGATTGTTCATTATTTCTCCATTATCATCTAGTTCTACTAAAAAAATAAATTTCACATCATTTTCTTCCATTTTTAAATGATAAAATTAAAAAATAATAAAATAAATTTATGTCCACTATTTACGATGAACCTATTTTGATAACATGGTATGAACCTTCATTTTTGTTCAACACCCTATAAACCAAATTATTATATTTATAATAGGGATTGTAAATAATTAATATTTGTAATATAGTAATGATGTGTGTCTCATACATAAACACATAACCCATCCCGGTTCTATAGGCAACATAGTATAATATATTCTACCTAACCACCTATGGTAGTCTCAAAACTGGATCATATGTTAGCCACAACCCAACTCCCCAAATTCTATGTATAACTATAATGTCTAAATAAATGGATTCCCTAAATGCATTAGGGTGGTCAACGGGTATTCAATACTTGGTAATTTTGTCATATACCATGAATATTACCCTACTAAGACATGAAAACATTGAACAACTATCATGTTACTAGGTGGCTACCAAGAAAGCATTGCATCAATTCTTTTTGTCCAAATCTAATACAAGATCTAAAATGAAAATACCCAAACAATAAAACTCATTAATCCATCACTATTACTTTGAGATATTATAAAAACACGGTGATCTCAAAGTATGACTAGGAGAATCCAAATGTTTTATTCATATATCTTCTCTTTGGAGAGTATATGAGTATTTCATCAATGAGGAAAACAAAAAATCCGTCCATGTGCTGCTGGATGTTTTGGTTCATCAAATCCATAAATCGAGTATTGAAAATTTCAACATAAAATGTAATTGCATGAAACTCATAGTGTTCATAAAACATTGGAATTCCAGATTTAGTCTATCAACCATGTGACCACTCAACTGGTGATATCCATACCGGAGATAAATCATAAATATCAATCTTTCCCCTCACAAATGATTAATGAGTTCATTAATCCTTTGAATGGGTTATATGATACTTCTTGTTTCTAGTTTCATTCAATAACTATATACAAAAATTCAGAAGACGTTATCTATATTTCTCACTAAAAACACAAGATCTACCCAAGGGCACATTGGTTCTGATAAAACCCTTCTCTTGAAGGTCCTATTACTACAACTATATCTCCCAACACTCAGTAGGGCTGATCTGATGTACTAAAAAATATATCATAGTGATATTGGGGTAAAATTAAATTAAAAATTCCATCTTTCAACTCAAAATGTATTCACATAAAATAATTATGAATGGTTTCCATACTATCCTAAATTTCCAAAGGGTTTCAGATGCCTAATGAGACTCCAAACGCTATAATATATGACAAATGGGTGATAAGTTTCAGTTTCCAACATTCAAACCCCACCCTCTCTACCATGTGATATATCTCACCAAAAAAAGAGAATAGAAAACCAAATACTGTAGCCATATTAATTGTCTTTGAGGATATTAAATCTAGGATCTAACAATGTAAAAATATTTTATAATAAATATGACTTCATATATTCTCGTAATGTTGAATAAGTAGTGTTATGAAAATCTATTTCCACCGTGAGATATGATACACTACATTCAGATAAATGATATTGAAGAATTGATCCCAGTTAGAACCTCCTTGAAAATTTACTAAGTTAAAGCCTTAACTGGTAACTCTCAATCTCTCACTAGAAGAAAATATAGAAATGAATGACTCAAACCAGTGTCTACTAGTACCAAATCAAGTCAAGAATAAACTCATATTATACCTCTAACCATCTCATGATACACTGGGACATACACCTAGATACCATATATCTGCCAATAACCCTGACATCCAGCTTCTCTAAGAATATTGTGTGATTCTTAGTGGTGGTGTTGAAGGAGCTCATATTGTCATACACCACCCATATGTCCTCTTCCAATTACCCAATTGGGACCTTTGCTATCTCTAACTCCCTCAATTCACCCTTCACTCTGCTTGAAGATCCTTTATCAAGGCTCTGTCTCTACCATGGTTGTCCATCCTCTATCTTCCTACCTTACTCTATATGTGAGGTAGGTAAGTAATTTTCAATGTGACCTCTCCAATCACATGAAAAAAAATCCACTCTCTTAGATACACTAGTCTTCTATGATGTCATTATGACACCTAACCACATGTCCGAGTCTATTCATGGTACAATCACCTGTGTCGAAATCATACTAATTTGAACCAGCTTTCTATTTCAGATGTCTCATAAACATTATCCCCACTTCTAGATTTCACTATATAGTTTCCAATTGATAAGAACATCTTTATCACCAATAGCCTCTCCAACATAACATTATATGTTGGAATGGATAGGGTTACCACACTTTCACATACCTATCTATGTAGATATTAATAAAACATATATGTACAGAAGTGTCCATCCCGAATCCTTCTATGGGAGTGTTTTGTAAGGTCATTGAACAACATGAAATATTGAAAAAAAATCATCCCTTTCTACTGATTATCTAGAAGGACCTTAATATAAACAGACCACAAGCATGATGAGTAGCACTCCTCATGAAATAACTACTGGAATTTGGTCAACGAGATTGTCAACTCATTATTAATATGGGTCATTACACTGTAGTAGTATTCAATTTTTTCATGGAAGATAATGGTTTCCAAAAAATACCTGATCTACAAATGCTCAGTTGACTCTAAAAATTATGAACACCAACATTAGAAAACCCTCTATCAAAGGAGGATTTAAATCACCATGGAATCTCCACGACCTCATTCATTGGAACTAAAAAATTTAACTAAGATCATATGTTTCCTCATCCTATACAACTAGTCCTATATACTGCTCAAAAGTTGGGGTGATACAAACTATCAACGAAGAACTAGGATCTAATTTGATAAACCCTGAATTTAGCTCTAATCACTCGTCAAGTTAAAATCACATTCTAGAACTTGTAACTAGGATGACTGTATTTGTAGATCCATCCTAAAAGTTATTCAAGGAGATCCAAATTCATATGATCATATATATATATATACATATATATATATACATATATATATATAGGGATATGAAAAAATAAGTATAGTTATCAAAATCAAACGTATATGATTCAAGTACCATTTATAAATAAAACTAATGTATCAATATCATGAGTCGAAAATCATGTAGTATGAGCCCTATAGAATGGACACATAAACTATTGAATGAACATTTTAGTTATCAAGCATAAAATCCACACTCAAGTTACTTCAAAATGGTTTCCCTAAATCCCATCCAAATCATCATATGGTGCAAAATCCAAACAACATCCAATGGAATTTACTTCCTTTATAACAATCATTCATGACCTGACTAAACGGGGCTTGAGCTACAACTACACTAATACAGCCTCTATAGTCTATGGGCTAGAGACATGTTCCAAAAAGAATAACTAATATGGGAGGTATTTTTCTATGTATCTCTACACACACACAAACATATCCCTAATGTGTTATGTATGAATAAATGAAAATACAATTACATATAGATTAGAAATCATGCATTTAACAACCTCAAGTTAATAAAAGAGTAAAACAATTTAATATGATAAGTAAAGGGGGGGGGGGTAAAATTAGATGTTTAAGAATGATGATTTCCTAACATTAAAATCAAATTGATAATAAGTACCGTGAGAAACCAACTCTATATCACCAATCCATGACCAACATACATGGGAATATTTACCTGGTATACCTATAAACTCAATAATAACCAATTACTTGTCTATCACCTACATAAGACATGACACATTTTGGAAAATACTATTCAATGGTGAGTATATACACACGCATTAGGATTCCTAGAAATCTATTATGGAAACAAATGGGTTAAATTGTTGAATTTAATAGCTCAAACCATAAAAAATGAATGAAATTGGACAAAGAAAATACATTTATATTATTATAAAAGAAACGTAGATGAGATGGAAATGAGAGGTATATCTCATAACACATCCTAAGAAAGTTTAATTAATCTGTTCCAAGAGATGCATAAATGATCCCAAACATCAAATTTTTCTTTTCAATGAAACATTGATGTCAATACAAACCTCACCAAAATGAACCATATTTGAGGGGAAATAATCTATAGGTAGTGGACCCAATCCCTAATATGATAAGAGGATTTCAATTATAAGATAGATAGAGGATTAAGGCATGTCAGAATAAGAGGGTTCCACTCAAACGGTAGACAAAGGACCCACTCCCTAATCCATTAGGTGGTTCCACGCTATGAATAGATGACCTATTCCCAATCCTCATTGTAGGTTTCCACACCATGACTCATTACCTAGTCCATCACAGTGGGAGAACTCTATATGTGGAGGACCCCTTTCATGTCCCAAAAATTGGGTTCCACTCTGAATATGGATAGATAAAGGAACTATTACCTATCCATATAAGAGCGTTCCACTATGGATGGAAAGATAAGTAGATGAATCATTCCCTATATTATAAATTGGGTTCCTCTCTATGATTGGATAGATGTCCCAATCCCTATCCCAGAATGAGGGTTCCTCTCTAACGGCCTTGTTCGGTCACTGTTGTTGTTAAGAGCCACATTAAGAATCATCACACATATAAAATCTCTTTTCATAAATCCAAATCCATTATAATGTCCATATTCATGTTGTATGTGGAAGAATACTCGGGATAGGCTACTCATTGGTGAAAATATGATTTCATAAGAAAAAGATAGGATAGTTATATGATCTCCCAAAAGGAAGGTACAAGATGAGTATGGGACCCATATGGCATTTGGTAATATACTGTTGCCTATCCATATCCTTCATCACTAACTATATTCATAACCATGTAGCCTTAAATGGTGTGTATGTATACTAAAAAATATGTCCCATCCACCTAGGGTTGAGACGTGTTCTCTAGGTTTTTCACATATACCATGGTCTTGTATTTTACGATGGATATGTTATTAGATTGGCCTATTCCCTAACACTCACAAATTTTATCCCAAGTCACCTAAAATAATTCATATTCCATGGGGGTGTCCTAAATGGAATTTTATATGTAAATCACACAAAAACCCTTGTTGTTGCAGCAAAGGGAATGTGTGTCAAGTGTTCTTCAGACTACATAGTGTGCAGTCTTTTTTAAAAAATAAACATCAAATCTACCTAGTGAGTTCTAGATCCAATTCATCATTGATAACGACCATATTTTTACCACAAAATATGGTGGAAAAATAATTATTTCATTGATTTCAACAATTTAGGGGATATAAATTAAATTCTGATCTGATGGTCGAAGCATGTATGCACCACCATCGATCGTGGAACCTCCCGCTACATCACTAGATCTCAAATTGTATTTTAGAATCATCTATATATTAGAAATCTAACTTACCCATTCTATTATCATCAATCGATTAGTGATAGGAAAATATTCCTCAACTTTGGGGGCCTTATTGAAGGATCTGGGCGTAGTGGATGTGTGGTTGGGACAACACCCAATGTTGTTTTTTACCATGATCAATGATTATTCCGGGATCAATACAATGATGAAGGCATGTCTCCATGGAATATAATCAAATATTTAGATAATGAAAAAAGAGTCCCCAAACCCTTTAGAGAGGATCTTGCGCATCATGTTCATAATTAATTTAATTTATTTCATAATGAAAAATAATACCTATTCCTTTGGTATTTTTCTTTGTTGATGATATTGATCATCCAGATTGACCCTTCTAGATTATCTCATTATGGTTGTAAGGACCCAAACTAGAATCCCTCGAGTGGTGATCCACATGTGCTCTGATGGCCTCCGATCAATATCGTTCGTTCTCCGGGTGCTTGGGCAGCGATGTGAGTGTCTTGTGTCAGTCGTTCTTGATTGCTTGTTCTTTGGCCTTAGAGAACATCTCTCGTTTTTGAGAGGGGATAGAAGAGGATTCGAGAGAGAAATTGTTTGGATCAACAATTCTCAATTCACTATGTTTGTGGGGTGGTGTATGGAAAAATATGGGTACTTGCCTTTTTATATACATGGAATTTCTGTTACAATATATACTTCCATAGAAACAATTAAATTCATTCATTAACATAGAGAAAACCCATGCATTTTATAATAATTACACTTCATTATTTTTAGTGTGCCAACTTTCACAAAATGGAATTATAAATAAAATTCCATGTCACAAAATAATGGAATAGTTATTTTATCTTCTGTCGACTAGTTAAATAATTATTTATCGTCTTGAAAATATTTATTTTACCACCAGAACAACCTTGGCCTGCTTGAACCCCACTTCCATTTATTGAACCCTCAAATAAAAAATAAAAAAATTATTCTCTTAATCAAATATTTTATTTACAACGAAGTAAATAAATATTTATTAAATGTTAAAAATAATAAATAAATATATTTTATTTAATTTATGTGATCATCTTAACACGAATAAAATTACTCCACGGTCTTGAGAAAAATATTTATTTCATTAATTAAATTTTAATAGAACTTTAGCGAGACCACCAAAAACACATAGTGTGTGACCCTCTAGGATTATTTCTCATTGGCATTAGGCTAGCTTACCTAAAGTCTAAGAGTACTATATAGAAATGGGTCAAGGCACCCAAGAGAATGAACATAATGTCCCAACAATGAAAAACACATATGAACGCTCACTATGTAATAAAATCCTTTCTCGCCATGTCTCATCAAACAAGTTTCATGATTGCGTCATCAAATTTTATGTTTGATAAGTAATTCATTAAATACATGAAATAAAAACATTATTACACCAGGGACATGGAATTTTTCAAGAAGGTTCTATTTCAATAAAAGGGCCAAGATATGAACTTCCATAAAATGTATGGGACCAATCCTTCCTCAACTTATCTTTTAATAAAATGACACTCATGATGCACTCAACATACCCTACATCCTTCCAACTATCTGCATGATGGTTTATGTCAGTAAATCAATGTGTGTAAGTCATAACACATATTAATGATTATCATAATGTCTAAGGATCATTACACAAGCTCGCATATAGAAATATCCGATGACACCAAAATATGGGGAATTCCTACTAATGGGTCTATTATCATAATCTCCTATTATGGAGATTATCGAGTGAGAACTTCATGAGAGGAAGTCTCATCTGCTTATGAGTTGTCACACCTAACAATTTTCATGCTATGTGTCCCATCATTGCATGTAAATCAACTAAAGAACTGTATTTAAGAATATTGTTATATCATTTCATGGGTCACAACATAACAGGGAACTATCATGACCTTATCAATGCAATAAATACTCTAGGACATTATTACATTATAGTCATGAAGAAAAATGAAAAATTTGTAATAATAAATTAAATATCCTTGTAATAAAAGTAAAACCACTTTGTTCTAGGACACCAACACTTACAAACTCCCACATGGACTAAAGAAAACTACCTACGAAATTTAGTCCGCTAAAACTCACATGATGATCATGTTTCTGCAGAGTCAATGATTTTGTCATGGGGTCTACTATGTTGTCTTCCATGAAAATATTGTCCACTGCAACTTCACCTCTCTGAGAGAATTCCATCAAGAGATGATACTTCTGAGGTATGTGCTTCATCCCCTGATGTGACCTTGTCTATTTTGTGAGATCCATTGATGTAGTATTATCACAATACAGTGTGAGGGATTCTTTACTACTAGTTATCACATATAGCTCTTAGATGAAGCCTCACATACAAATTGCTTCTTTAGCTGCCTCAGAAGCTGCGATATACTCAGACTCTAATGTTGAATCTGCGACCACACTCTGCTTTGAGCTCTTCCAGCACACTGCACCTTCATTCAAATTGAAGATGCATCCCATTTGCAACTTCATGTCATCTTGATCAGTTTTGAATCTTGCATGTGCATATCCTCTGATGACTAGTTCCTCATCTCCACTATAAACCAAGAACATATCCTTAGTATGCTTCAGAAACTTTAGGATAGTCTTGACTACCATCTGATGGTGTTCACATGGGTCATCTTGATATCTTCCCATTGCAGTCAATACGTAGGTACCATCCGGCCTAGTACATAGCATGGCATACATGATTGACCCAATCGCTGATATTAAGGAAAGAATGCATGAATTATTTCCCATTGGTAATGTCTGTGCCACTTATTGAATCTAGGTAGGTTAGAGGATCATTATTATCAACTAATAAGGAGTCACTATCCTCGATAACTAGAAAACCGTACCATTTTGGTTCTCTAACATCTTTTGTAATCCTATGTAATACTTCTGTCTCTGGAACATATTATTCTTCCATGGGGAATTGTATAATATATTCCTATCCCAACTCTTGGGCACCTTGAGGCTCGACATCATCGAAGTGTATCTCACTCTCACTATCTCTTTTAATGTTCTTCTCCCTCTCATGGAATATGGCATGTATTTGCACTAGAGAATTTTTGTCTAAGGGGTTGTATAGGTAATATCACATTTTTTGGGGTATCCTATAAATTTACACGTTTTTTCTCCAGTGATAATTTATTACCTGAAAAGGCCTTAAAACATTTTGCAACACCACACATGTAAATTTGATAACATGGATTTTCTTCCAATACATAACTCGTATGGATTTCCATTTATCGATTTAGTTGATACATGGTTTAGTATGTGTGTCGTTGTTTGTAATGCATATCCTCAAAATTATAGTGGATGACTTCGATGACTCATCATCGATTTCACAATATCTAATAAGGTGGGGTTCCTCCATTCACATAAACCATTACATTGATGTGTGTAAAGAAGAGTGATTTGGGACATGATCTCAAACTCTTGTAAGTAATCAATGAAGTCCTGATTATGATATTCGCCACATTAGTCTAAGCAGAGTTTCTTAATATTCTTTCCAAGCTATTTTTCAACATAATTATTGTATTCCGTGAACTTATATAAGGAATATCACTTATAAATCATTAAGTAGATACATCCATATCTACTAAAATCATCAGTAAAAGTTATGAAGTATGAGTACCCACCCCTTGCATCAACTGGAAATGTTCCAAACACATCAGTTTGAACCAATTCAAGAATCTCTTTAGCCCTTTCACCTTTCATGTGAAGTATCTTTGTCATCGATTTCCATTACTTGGCTAGTGTAATTTAACACATAAAGACCGTAGTATAAATGTTCCCTATCAAAAAAAATTCAACCATTATAAATGAAGAACATTCATTTCCAAACATGAAAACAAATCTATATATATCTATTCTAGATACAGAAATTATTTTTTTGGTTACAGAAGGAATATAAAAAAAACCTTTAACACCAAGATAATCCTAGTTGGCAATGTGAGGTGGTATTCCTTGACATCTATAGTAGAAAGTCTAGCACTGTTGGCAGCTTGTCGATCGTCCTCCGCATGATCAATCTCCTGAATATACTTGGTTCCTATATTTGGAAGCATATGTGAGAACCAAGATCTGGATCTAATACCAAATTTTTAGAAATAGATAGATCGCATTTGATAACAAACACACTTGAATATTCCCCTTGATTCTTAGGATGGGTGCATTTATTCTTATAGTGGCCCTTCTTTCCACATGAGAAACAAATAGCCTCATGTTCCCTTTCCTACCCCTTAATCTTCCTTTTCATGCAATGCCCTGAAGAATATTTGGGCTTAAAGCTCTTCGCCTTCCCTTTCCTCTTATTCACCACAAGGAAAAAGGATTTTATCACTTCATATCTTAATCCACATAAAGAATGGGGATAAAAAGATCAGATATATACTTCTCAATGTTTTTCATATTAAAATTGACTACAATGTTAGAGAATCTCTGAGGGAGTGAAGCAAGAATGATATCGGTGCCAAGTTCATCTTGGATTTTAAACCCTAGAACCTCTAGGAACTCAATGTATCCAATAATCTTGAGTTCATGAGGCCCATTGGGGGAACCGTCTCCATGATTACATTGAATGAGTTCCTTAGAGATCTCAAACTCTTCCTGTCTTTCTTTATGCTGGTAAAGACCACATAGGTTCTCGATCGTGCTATAAGAATCCATGTTTTCAATGAGAATTAATGAGCTCACTAGATGTTGATGATAACACCAAGCATTGAACATTGATCGTGTCATTCGTATGTTTCTCATAGACTAGGAAATCCTCATCACTCACCTCCTTGGCCGGCGGATCAGGTAATGACGACACTAGCACGTAAGACTTCCATTCATGGGATAGGATAACCTGAAGGCGTCTAAACAATTCATGGAAGTTACTTCAGGTGAGGTTTTTATCATTATCCAAAATTGATGGTAGGGATAGTGTGGTTGATGAGCTTTTCATTTTTATTCTACAATTAAAAGAGAAGATCAATAGTACTTTCTTGATTACATTTTATGAGAAGTAATAGGTTTGATTAAGTCTCCCACTATTTTACCTAGTCCCAATGGCCCTCACCATTGAACTCGGAATATTCAGTTGCCCTGACATTCTAGTGGAAAGAACCCATAATCCCCTTCATATAACCCAAAAAAGGGTTGTTCAAGCTATTAGAATGTATTTAGGTAGGTAGGTCTTTGCCTACTGTGGGCTTCCGGCTCTTTGATTTGTTAAGTGGACTCCCCAATCCTAAAATCGTAGCTTTAGATTTCCACTACTCTTGCCTCCAATATTACACCAAGTCTACCAGGGGATGCACTTTTTGATGTAATATGGTTAATTCCATCCTAATCCTTTTATATGGTCTTCCTATACAAAAGTAAGTGTCTTAACAATGGTTGGTCGAACATATAGTTTTATTGAGTTTTTCCCTTTAATCAAGTAACTGAAGGCTTATTTTGACATAATATTTTATTTGAGGGATTTTTATCTCTTAGGCGTGAATTGAATATTATCAATATCACATACATGTTAATATTAAGTGGAACATACTTATGTGATTAACCAAGTATTGATAATATTTTTGCTTATGTTTGGTTTATTTTAGTTCCATCTTGCATGCTTGTTTAATTCAATAATTCTGTGATCATGACAACACATCCATAATGACAAACCATGTAGCTGACAGAAATAAAATAAAGTAAATGGAATGATCACATGATTTTATAATGGTTAGTTTATCTGGCGGTTGATAAACTGACCCTGAACTAGGGGAGAAATGACATGAACCTTTTGGGTTCATGTTTCCAGCTTCAACTTATCCACCTCTGTATCTCATGGGAGTGGTTTTGTCTCAGCTCCAGCTTGGATGGCCTCCACTGGCTTGCGAGTTCCATCTATTAAATATTTCCTTTTTGACTCATGTGTAGGTGGGTGTAAAAAGGGATTTTACATAAAATAAACCATGGGCATGCAGGCCCTACATATTAATGAGGAGAAGTCTCCCATGCTAAAAAATTTAATTTAAATAAACAAATTAAACGAAACCACCCCCATACAATGGTCTTAGTCCTATTCATGATCATCCATACATTAAATGATGTTTACACATAAATAAAACTAGAATTAAATTCATTAATCTTTCTCATTTAAGATAACTCACACTCGAATCAATTAATTATCATCTTTAATTAATCAATCCTTTTATCATAAATCCTTTTCTGAATTTCCTTATGATTCTCATACATAATAATTTTAAACTAAAAAATTAATTTAAAATTATCTATGTACATAACATATACCTTGGATTCAACCTATTTAATACTTATTTATAAATACCCAGTAAGTAGAAATGAACATTACACAGATGTTAAATTAAACACATATATATAAAACACCTATCAAATGTTGTGCCTCAGATTTACGCCCACAAGATGGTACACATCTCAAGGGTTTGTATAATTTAATAATAAATTTTATCAAATATGTGTAATTTGGATGAGTACATGACCTGTAGTTCTAACTACATGGTGTGTACTATTTTTCATTGTCTGTCTGAAGTGCATGCCTGGGGAAACGACATGTGAGTGTACTTCCAAAATCCTCGGAGTACACGGCGTGTCCAGTGAGCCACACTCCATTTAGTTCCTCATTACACAGTCTCCGGTGGGGAATCCGTGTATGTGGTACATGGTCTAACCCTATCTTGAAGGGACTACACGTTGTGTCCATTGGGCCACATGGTGTGTAATCTGGAAACCGTGTTCCACATTTTCCTCATCAACACACGAAGTCATTTATACTTAAAAAGACTCCAACACATGACTTGGTTTAGCGGACAGGTTCGATACATTGAATCATGAATACATGGTGTGTACTACTGAATACATGCCATGTGTTCTTGTGTGTTACATCCAAGAAGCTTTGGAACCTCTAGATGATATCCTCTAATTTATTTTAATCAAAATTAAAATAAAATATTGTTTCTGTAAGGTGAATGAGAAATGAAACAGGAGGAATATATATCGAGATTTAGATTTACAGAATGATTAATTTGAATTGAAACAAATAAAATACTAAATGCGTAATTCATCAACGTGATATTTAAATAAGTATAAACTATGATGTTAGCTCGCTTTGATACCACATGAAGGTTACATGCACAGTGGAAGCGTGGTTGGGACGACACCTAGTTTTGATTTTCACCATGATCAATGATTATTCCAGGATCAATACAATGATGAACGCTAGTCTCCACGGAATATAATCAAAGATTTAGATAAATAAAAAAGAGGCCCCAATACATTTAGAGAGGATCCTTCACATCATTTTAATAATTAAATTAATTAATTTAATAAAAAATACCTATGACTTTTCTATTTTTCTTCATTGATGATGTGGTTCATCTGGATTGACCCTTCCAGATTATCCTGTTACGGTTGTAAGGATCCAAATAAAATCCCTCTAACGGTGATCCACACATTCTCTGATCACCTCTGATTGACACCACTCGTTCTCCAAGTGCTAGAACAGAAAAAAAAAGTGTCTTGTGTTGGTCGTTCTTGATCACTTGTTCTTCGGCCTTGAAGAACAGCTCTTGTTATTGAGAGGGGATATAAGAGGATTTGAGAGAGAAATTGTTTGGCAGAATAATTCTCAATTCACTAGGAATGTGGAATCGTGTATGAGATAATAGGGGTACTTGCCTATTTATATACATGGTTTTTCAGTTATAATATTCAATTTCATTGGAAAAATTTAAAAAATTCATGAACATAGAGAAAACCTATGAATTTAATAATAATACTGCATCATTATTTATAGTGTTCCAACTTGTGCAAAACAGAATTATAAATAAAATTCCACATCATAAATTAATTACAGCGTTATTTTTACTTGTCCCAACTAGTTAAATAATTATTTAACATCTTGAAAATAATTATTTTACTAACGGACCGACCTTGGTCCACTCGAACCCCATGTCCATTTATTAAACACCCAAATAAATAAATAAATTATTTATTCTCTTAAATAAATATTTTATTTACAAAGTAGTATATAAATATTTATTAAATTTTCAATAAAATAAATAAATATATTTTATTTAATTAATGTGATTATCATAACATTGAAAAAATTATTCCATGGTCTTGAGAAGAATAGTTTTTCCATTAATTAAATTAATATAGAATTTAAGTGACACCATAAAAAAAACTAACTGGGTGACCCTCTAGGATTCTTTCTCATTGGAATTAGGAGAGCATACCTAAAGTCCAAGAGTAGTATCTAGGAAAAGGTCAAGGCACAAAAGATAATGAATGTAAAGTCGCCCCAATAACAACCACTTACCAACGCTCACTGTGTAATATAATCCCTTGGTCGCAATTTCTCATCAAGCAGGTTTCATGATTGCGTCATCAACATTATTCTTGATACATCGTTCTTTGACTACCTGAAATAAACATGTCTTTACACGATGGACATGGAATTTCATGAGATGGTTATATTCTAAACGATGGGCCAAGAAATCAACATCCATAAATGGAAGGGGCAAATCCTTCCTCGACTTATCCATTAATAAAATGCCACTCATTACACACCAAATGTACCCTACTTCCCGCCAACTTTCTGCATGATGGTTTTTGTCAGTAAATCAAATTGTGTAAGTGGTGACATGTATTAATGATAATCTTAAAGCCTAAGTATAATTATACATGCTCCCAGATAGAAATATCCGATGACACAAAAACATGATGAATTCATACTAGTGGGTCTATTCTCATAATCTCCTATCTTAGAGATTATCAAGTGCGAACTTCATGTGAGTATGTCTCATCTGTTTATGAGTACTCGCACCTAATGGTCTGCCTGCTATGTGTCCCATTATAACATTTCATCCAACTGCAGAACTATATTTATGAATATTGTTATAGCATTTCATGCTTCTCATCATAGCAGGGAACTGCCAAGACATTATCAATGCAACAAATACTCTAGGACATTATAACATTATAGTCATGAAGAAAAATGAACAATATGTAATAATACATTAAATATCCATTTAACCAAAGTAAAATTACTTGGTTCTCTGACATCATATCTTTAACTTATTACACTCGATTATTCTTGGAAATGTCGATGTATGGCCTCTATAAGCCAATAGTGAAGAAAAGAAGAAAGGTCAGGGATAAGAAAAAAATGGTGACAAAAGTATTTTCATAGTATTCTTTTACAATGAATTCAAATGGAATACAATGTGGTGAAAAACATGACACAATATGGATAAATTTAACTGATAATTAAATACGACATCTGGAAACATACAAAATCTCAAAACAAATATAGGTTAAATAATTATGTTTGATTATTATATTTTTTTTATTATAATGATGGAAATATAGGTATGAGGATATCTACCACAATATGAGATCATTTTATGATAAACAATGCTTACACCAATGGAGATAGAATATCTGTTGCATTCATTTTTTATTGATTCTTCGGGATTCAGTTTTTCATCATCGTCCAATTTCAATCTTCTAATGAAGAAAAGTGGATTATCCTCTCAACGATCCTAAGGTTATGCTTATGACATTAGAGATTATCCAGAATAAAATATTTATTTAAGAAATTATGTTTAAATGAATGAATTAAAATAACTAATTAATTCACTTAACATACCATCCAACTGTCACCATATCTTAACGTCCCACACTGAGCCACATTAGGTCAAACTAGGGTATACATAACATTTTATATTCAGTCATGGTATCATATTTTTAATTCTAAAAATATTTAGGAGATATTTAATTATTCTTAAAAATATGTCGAACATGATATGAAAAATAGTATTTTTATAAAATTAATTTTGGGTATATCATGAAACATAATTGTGCACCATCTCTACACAAATATTTAAATATATTCTATGATATATCAAAAAGTATTACTTAGAAGAGTAATATTTATACATGGATCTATCCCTTTTCTAGCCAGAAATAGCACCATGATTCTTTTGGAACCAAATCCATGACATTATGGGTTCATGAATCATTAAAACATCTCCCTAGTACGGAAAGACCCTAAAAATATTGGTGACTCTAGAAAACATATAATAATTTTCACAATTAAATAATATACAATAAATAAGTGACCTTAGGGTGTCATAATAATGTATGGGTTTCCCATCAATTAGGATCCATGTGATATATCATTCATGGGTTGGAACATTAATTTAATGTGTTCAATAAAAGATCACCAAGGATATGTAGCTAAAGATATAAAATAGAATCTAATACATCATATATGGTTGATTTCAATAAATAAATAATGGTCATTGAGATGAGTATATAAATGGATGTGATCAATCACATTTGGTACAACAACTGCATGAAAAGGCTATTGAAACTCTCTATTCATTGATGATTTTTGTGTTTTACTGTGCGAAGTCACTTGAACTCTATTTATCATAGAGGCCCCTCCAGAAGAATTATGTTATCCTATGAAAATTGTAATTTATCTGAGTAATGAATCTTGATCAAAGCTACTATAATCATCAAAAAGCATACTATGGGGAGTAAAAGATATATTTTCTCCATGGTGAAGGTTCATAAATATTATATATAAAACCATGTATGTTATTTCTCTGCTAATAAATAATAAATTTTTTATGTTTATTTACATTTCCATTGATCATTGGATAATACCTTAAATTACATAAAAAGTAGTATCATCTGATTAGTTATTCCTACTTGTTAAATATACATGTATATAATGTCATTTTTTAATGGGATAAATGTAATCTATATTGGCAATAATTGACTATAATCATAGGTGAGTTATTTTATCTAATATATAGTGTGAGTTCATTTTTTTCTTATAATGGAGATCATCATATTAATTATATATTTTTCAATCCAATTACTTCATATCTCTAAGTAATGAGTTTGAGTTTGAAAAAGATATAGCGGGGAGATTCTATGAATCATGTTTGATTTCTTTTATATCTTACCCTAATAAGGATCAGAAACTACCCCCCCCCCAACATTAAATCAAATTCATAATTGATTAAAAGAATTTTGATTCTATTACTTCTATATATCCATATCGAATGTAACCTTTAGTGATAAATGTATTTTAGATTTGGGTTCATGACTTCTTTTAGAGGGGATTATTCTATCCTAGTGTATCTTCTTAACGGGGTCTGTTTCATTTTATGAAAAAGATGTATGATGGTTGAGTACCATCAGTGATATTATATTGTTATAGTTTGTAAGGAAAATTAATAGTTTTACAAATATCTTCATGGATTTTGAAACCCGCATTAAAATATTTAAAAACTGTAAAAGAAAACCCAATCTTCTAACCCATTTAATTATTCCTCTTGAATCCTCCCAGGACCATGACACTCTCACTCCCTACCATGTCATTTCCCCTCAGATCACTATGTACAATTTTTCCATAATATTTTTTCACAATCCAACATCATTCTAGCTATCCCCAATTACATTTATCATGGCTTATCCCATTTAAAATATACCTTACTGACATGAATCATACATTCTCTATTTAATTTTTTATCAAAGGTATACAATTACTTATAAATTTTATTTTTTAATAATTGATTTTGGGTAACATGAATTTTTATCATATTTTGGTCATTTTTATAATTTTTTTAATAGTTTTTAAAATATTATTTCTATCAATGGGAGTTATTTGTAATATTAAATTGGTTTTACATTTGGTTTTGATAATATTATCAATTTCTATTATAAATTTATATATATTTTTCATTATAAATTTATATTCTTTATATGTATACAATTTTTTTTATATCTGTATATAATCCTTTTTATACATAATTGTATATTTATAAATTATATAGTATATCATATTATTCTTATATATTTTATATATACATAATTATTAAAAAAATATAATTTTATTATTTTATTGACATACAAATTTACAAGATTTAATAAATTAAATAATATATCTTAATATACATGTAAAAATTATATACAATCCTTTATTAATTATTTATACATTTATATATTCATTAAAATATAAATTTATAGAACAATATAGTTTCATATTTTTATAAAATTTTATAGGTTTATAAATTCATAAATATTACTTTAATATATTATAAATTTTTAAAACTCTATTAATTTATAAATTATGTATAATATTGTTCGACATATTTACATTTATTCTTTTATAAACTTATATGTGTTGTTAGAAATTCTATATACTTTTATACTCTTATATAAATTTATAATATTTGTAATTTTATAATTAAGAATACACGTGTAATTTATACATTTATACATGCATAATTTTATTACCTTATTAATTGATTTATATTTTTATACTTTCATAAATTATACTTTTATAAGTGAAACATTAAATTTTTTATAAATTTTTAAATTATTTTTCTTATATAAAATTTGTTAATTAAGGGTCATTTTGTTATATGAATTATTATTATTTTGAAATCATAATGGATAAATTTATGATTTATGTTCTAAATTGAGTTTTGAATGAGTTTCCAAATGAAATTGAAATGGTTTTAGATTCCTTATTGAATAATAAATCACATTGGAGGATTATTTGATCCCCATATTATAATTTTATCAATAGAAAATGAATAACTTATGAATAATTATGTTATAAAATCACTAGAGTCGGATTTCAATAAAAAAATTGGTACAATATAATTACAGAGAACCATCTCAATAATAAGAAAAGTTTGACATGCTTGACATGTGTGACATTGATGATTAGATATTCCATTGGTTTCCTTTTCATTCTCAACATGTACAAGATCCCTATATATATATAAGTAATTACTAAAATTAACTTCCATTTCATATCACACTATTCTAGAATAATGAAATTATAAATTTTAAAAAGGTGAAGGAGGATTTTAAGACAATGTGGTATCATAGTCATTTCATAATGAAAATTTTGAATTTCCAATGTGTTTATTTCATGGGTAAATGGTGAATAGATTTAGTAATATTTGTATTGACTACTTACTTATTTTTTTTAATGTAATGACATCCAGATATTAGAAAATACATAAAAAATGATTATGAGGAATATTGAACAACTATGTTATTTTTCTAACTAAATAAATTCATGCTCGAATTATTATGTGATATATTATAATGAAATTTATTCTTTATAAGAATATTTATATTAGTTTATAGTGGTAAAATAAATGTAGAAAATGTTCATTAGTTCCCAAGAAGGATATTCGGAACTTAACATTAACAAAGACTCCACAATGATAGTATATTTTAGAAAAAATAGATAAACATATAAGATGATATGTAAAATGTATTGAAAATAATGATCATTTGGTGAAACCGATAAATATATTGTCATGGAACAAGTTTAATAAATGAAATCATTATCTTATTCTAAGATATATAATTTCATATTTGAGATACTAATTGATTTATTTTATTAAATTTAGATAGGAACAAATAAAACATAACACGTGGATTGTATTATACTATATATATAATCATCATCATTAATTATACACAAAGAATATATATATTTGGGCGTCGATATAGAACACTACGAAAAGTCATCAAGAGAATTATGTATACATTTTTATAAAACCTATGATAGTATATTTGAATCTATTTAATACTTAGGGTGTTCCTTTTAATGGTGTTTCTAGTAAGAAGTAATTTAAAATGCATGATATTCTTAGGTAGACTATAAATCATTTCACAGTACAAGGAATGGTGTTTTTTTGAATCATGAAGGTGGAATTATATTATTTTAATTTTATATATTAAATAAACTATCAATAAGAGAAACTTCCTTCGGGTAAGTCAGTAAGTGAATTCATAGGAGAATTTTAAGGAATCGTTCATAATTTATTAATGGGATTATTCATTTTACAAATAGATATATTATATTGAATTATCAAATGTATATTTTATTAAGAAAATAATAATAATTGAACTAACTTATTAGTACTCATTTTCATGTCATTGATTATAAATGATACACATTGTAAAAGGTATGTGAATTGTTAATTGAATCAATACTAAATTCCATGATTAACTCAAGGATGAATTTACAGAGGGTTTATACACAATGAACTTTGTCATTATAAAACATTATCAAAAAATATTTTGTACAAACTAGTGGTTATCTCCCAATGAATGTCATGTGATAAAAATTATAAATAGAAATCCATTTTTATATGTGCTAGTGACTGTCAACATTTGAAAGGTTACTCAGGTAATATATATAAATAAGTGAATAGTCGAGTGATGAATTTAATATAAATTAAATAACATGAATATCCCCTGATAATACAAGATATTATACTAATAATCATTCATCAGAAGATGATATATAATGAAAGGATCACTATAATTCATTTTTCTAATGTATATAACTAAATATCACTACTGGAAATAGTGGCATTTGTGACGGGGCATTTGCGTCAGGATCCCGTCGCTAATAGGCTTTTGCGATGGGGGCCCATTGCAAATAGCCCGTCGCGGAAAACGGCGTCGCAACAACAATTATTTGTGACGGGCCCATCGCTAAAGGTATTATTTTCGATGGCGATCCTTCCCGTCGTAAATATTAGTCTGTATATTTGTGAAAACTTTTTAAAATCGTATTTGCGACGGGCTCGCCGCAATTAGTATTTTTTAAAAAAAATTAAAAAATATTAATACATTATATTAATGAATATAATAATAATACTATTTGCGACAGGCATAGTATCCCGTCACAAATACTGTAAAAAAATAAAAATAAATAAATTATTAATAAATTATTTTTATTATTATAATAATAATCCAATTATAATTCAAAAATAAAAAAAATATTAATAAATTATTTTAATTAATATAATAATAGAATTATAATTCAAAAATAAAAATAATATAATATAAATAAATTATTTTAATTAATATAATAATAATAGAATTATAATTCAAAAATGAAAAATAATAAAATATTAATAAATGATTTTAATTAATATAATAATAGAATTATAATTCATAAATAAAAATAATAAATTATTAATAAATTATTTTAACTAATATAATAATTATAGAATTATAATTCAAAAATAAAAAATAATAGAATATTAATAAATGATTTTAATTAATATAATAATATTAGAATTATAATTCATAAATAAAAAAATATTAATAAGTTATTTTAATTAATATAAAAATCATAGAATTATTTTACATTCAAATATTAAAATAATTCTAATATTACAAAAACATATAATTAAATTATAATATTATAAAATTTTAATATATATATATAATTTAATTTTATAAAATATATATAATATTATTATTCATATTAATATTGTTATTTCAAAATATAATATTATTAATATTTTATAATGAGACAGAAACTACGAATAGAAAAAAAATCATATTTTGATTTAACAAACTTTATAACATAAAAACAAACTCTAATCTGAAGGAGGGGGAGGGGGATCTGCAGATTCTAGTGGAGGAAACTCCATCCCTAAAGCATGAGTGAGTCGGCGCATGTACTCCATCTGCTCCTGATGCTGCTGCTGCCACCGACTCATCTGCTCCTCGTACAGCTGCTGCTGGCGTCAACGCTCCTCCTCATGCTGCTATAGCTACTGACGTATCTGCTCCTTCTCTTGTCGGAGACTCTCTATCAGTGCAGTCTGAGATCGCAACTGATCCTCATACTGTGTAGCAGAAGAAGATGCATGAGCTCCTCTCGAGCTGGACGCTGACATCGAAGCACTGCCATAATAATCTCCAGGAGTTAGTCGAGAGCTGATACCAACTACCCGGCCCTTCTCGAAGGCATACTGGGTGGCCTGCATCCATGTCGCCTCATCAAACTGACGACCAATTGTCTGATCTAATGACTCGTCCTGACTCTCAGGCCGGGTCTGTGACGCTGCGGCCTCATATGACTCCTGTAGTTTCAATTTAAAATTAAAATTGTGAATATATTATATGTAGTTAATTTTTAAACTTGAAAACAAATAATACTGATTACGATGTGATGCTGACGATCACCTTTGAGCTCCCCAATAGCAGGATCACTATAAATACTCTGATATACGTCGTACTCCATAATATCAGGGTGCTCGACAGCCTATAAGAATAAAAAATAAAGTGTTAATATTTATAGTTATACAAAATATTTATAAATAATGTACGTACCAGATGTTGTCTACGAGTACTGAAAGTACGACTCCCAGCTCAATGAGTCACCTCCTGTCTCCCCCAATTCTGCCTCCCCACTGATGATCTCCTCTGAAAAGCATCACTCAACCAGTGCGCACATAATCCATCCCATACATGGGATGAAATGTACACTGGTCGGTGTGCTCTACATGACTCGTCAAAATCAGGCACTCCTGCTTTCTTCGTGGCAGCTTTTCTTAAATTGTGCAAAAACTGATGAAAGCGATCATGCATGGCCACCTCCCATGCCTCGTGGATGGCGTCATGCATGGTATCCTCGATCGGATACCATAAACCCTACAAATAAATCAACATATCAGGATAGAAATGAAATAATTTTCAAAATAAAAATTAGTTATTTACGTACGTACCAACAATGGCCGAACATGGCCTGCTGCACATCAATGGGAATCTGCTCCCATGTGGTCCAAGGTTGAGGGAAATAGTTGCACAAAATAGCGCTGCCCTGTCCGACTGCTATATGCGGAAAACTGTAAAAATAATAATCATTTATTATGTGAATAGATTAATGAATTCTTTTTCAAATCCACAGGTTATTACATAGGTTATTACACCTCCGTGTGCGTGGATCAAACACAAGATGTGGACGTCGCTCGGGGACGGGGTCATGAATCATCAATCGTGCAAGACCGCGCCCCCTCCGCGTACTCCCTGGAGCGCCTGCAGGCTGAGGGTCATCTTCCAGCAACTCATCCGCATCGAAAGGCAGGTCAGCATTCGCCAACTCACGAAATGTGTCATTGTCCATCTAAAACAGAAAATGTTAATGTTGTTAGAAAATAATTGATAATTACTATTATATATACATATATATTAGTTATGATGGTATATAACTACCATGGAATTCTATCAGTGTTCATCTTCAGCATCATCTTCATATATGTCAATGTCATCTTCATATTCCTCCTCAACATCATCGATATCCATTCGAGTTCGAGTTGCTCCATCTCTTACCATTTCAAATTCATATGTGACATCATTAACATCATCGTCATCACCGACTCTTAAATGTGGGTTGTCGTCATCGATACTCATGTCTCTTTGTAAAAAATATAGATTTTGAGTACTCTCTTGAAAAACCTCAATTCTTAGCACATCAGTGAAAGCACATTCACTTTGACTAAACTGATTGTCTCGAATTTTGATTTTTATTATACTCCACCAATCTGTCAAGTCTCTTGATGTAGCACAGTACTTTTCATATTAAACTTGATGTGCCTGTTGAGCCAATAAAAATGGTTCATTTACTGCGAGAACACTTTTACATTAAATATTTATGATTCCAAGAGTCGGATGAACACGCACGCCTCTCTTTTTATCCAACCACCGACATTTGAACATGGTTATGTAATGTTGTCCAAGATAACAGAGTTCAATGATTTCATCAAGTATTCCATAAAAGTCAACTTCATTTTCTCGATGATGAGATCCCTTAAGCTAACTCCACTGTTCATTGTTTTTTTTGATTCCCCATATGCATGTGTGTGAAATCTAAATCCATTCACCACATATGCATTATAAGTTTTAACAAGTTTGGAAGGTGGGTTACTCAATATACACAGCCGTTTGTCAATTTTATCAACATGTCGAGACACCTGAAAATTTGTGAAATAATTATCAATATAGTATAATATACATTGAATGAGTTGCTAAAAGATAAAGAATTTATGTTACCAGTTTTTTAAACCACTGAGAGAAATTTTTCTGTCGGCGTTCTTCGAGAGCAGCTCCTGTAATTTGTGGAATTTGTTTCTTGATATGATTATCATACAACCTATAAAAAACAAAGTTATTTACTATAACATAAATGATAGAATGAGTGATATAAACACTTACAGTACAACTAATTTCATCTCTTCACAGTTGAGCAGAACATATGTATGAGCTCTGTGATGTTTATCATCCGAAAGCTAGCGGTCATAAACTCCACCAAAACCAAGCTCTGGCTGGTTGAAACAGATAATTGATTTTCAATTTCATCAATATTCCTCTCGTTCCGTCCCATTCGGTTGTGTTTTGAAGGATACTCAGATTCAAAATAATGGGAGCAGAAAAAAGATATTTCCTCTTGCAAATAAGATTCTGCAATATATCCTTCAATAGATGCTTTGTTACGTACTTTTCTTTTAAATTTTTTCATGCATCTTTCAAATGGGTACATCCATCGAAACTGTACTAGACCTCCACATTTGGCTTCATATAGAAAATGTAACATCAAATGTTCCATTGAGTCGAAGAAAGACGGCGGAAATATTTTTTCCAGTTTACATATAATTACAACAACATCATCTTTAGGATTGCATAGAGCATCATAATCTGCTGTAGCCGCACAAATTTCCCGAAAAAAAATAAGACATGTCTGTTATGGAATCCCAAATCACAGAATTCAACAGACCTCTTAATCCAATGGGTTGAAGTCTTTCCATTATAATATGAAAATCATGACTTTTTAATCCAGTAATATGACCATTCTTTACACATCTACCCAAATTGAAAGCACAGCCATCTGGAAGTCTCAAATCTGCAATCCACTGACAAAATAATAAACGGTTTTCTTTAGATAGTGTATAAGCTGCTTTTGGTTTCAGTAACCTTTCTGTTATGACATTCTCAAACAGTTCCAATTCTAGACGCCTGCAAATTTGGGAAAGATCTAAATGTGCATTTACATTGTCTTTGCTCTTTCCTGGCGTATCCAAAACAGTATGAAAAAAATTATCAAAACAGTTCTTCTCAATATGCATGACATCCAACGTGTGACGGACCATCAAATCAGACCATTATGGAAATTATTACTAATTATGGATAATTATTGGTAATTATTACTAATTATTGGTAATTATTGGTAATTATTACTACTTATTGGTAATTGTTACTAATTATTGCTAATTATTGGTAATTATTACTAATTTTTACTAATTATTCCCAATTATTCCTAATTATTACTATTTATTACTAATTATTGGTAATTATTACTAATTATTGGAAATTATTACTATTTATTGGAAATTATTAGTAATTATTGGTAATTATTGGTAATTATTGGTAATCATTACGAATTATTACTAATTATTGGTAATTATTACTAATTATTGGTAATTATTGGTAATTATTTGTAATTATTCCTAATTATTGGTAATTATTCCTAATTATTGGTAATTATTCCTAATTATTGATAATTATTCCTAATTATTTCTAATTATTCCTAATTATTGGTAATTATTCCTAATTATTGGTAATTATTTGTAATTATTGGTAATTATTACTAATTATTGGTAATTATTCGTAATTATTGATAATTATTCTTAATTAATGGTAATTATTCCTAATTATTGGTATTTATTCTTAATTATTGGTAATTATTCTTAATTATTGGTAATTATTTCTAATTATTGGTAATTATTCCTAATTATTGGTAATTATTCTTAATTAGTTGTAATTATTCCTAATTATTGGTAAATATTGACAATTATTTGCAATTATTGGTAAATATTGGTAATTATTGGAAAAAATATTGACAAATATTGGCAATTATTGAATGTTGGGAATTATTATTAATTATTACTAATTATTAGTAATTATTACTAATTATTGGTAATTATTATAAATTATTACTAATTAATGTTAATTATTTCTAATTATTATTAATTAATTCAAATTAATTTTAATTTTTCAAAATTACTGCTAATTAATTGTAATTACAGCTAACTATTTTAAATTAATTAGTGTTCAATTGTCTCTAATTACTATTAATTATTAATATTTATTCATAATTATTTCTAATTTGAAATCAAAAAAAATTCTAAAAATTTAAACTAAATAAATATAATAAATAAAATAAATATTAAATTAAAATTTAGATAAAAAAATTGAACTTGATGTCAATGTCGAGCCGCTGTAATTGTAGAACACCACCAACTGAATCCTCGATGTCAGAAAAAAAAAATTACAACTGAAAGTCGAAAAAGATTCAGAGTGAAAAAATTGGAACGGTTGAGAGTTGAGATTGGGTAAATTATAATGGTTGACAGTATTTATAGGTTGGATTAATTGTGATGAGATTTTTTGCGACGAGATTTCCGTCGCAAAAAATGATATTTGCGATGGGCCTCGTCGCAAATAACCCTAACCGCATTTTATTATTGGCGGCATTAAAACGGTTATTTGCGATGGGCCCCATCGCAAAAAACCCCTGCCGCCAGGGTATTTGCGACGGGCCTGTAGGCCCGTTCCAAATAGTCTTTAACCGCTGCTGGTTATTTGTGACGGGGATAGAACCCCATCGTAAATAACCCTGACCACATTTAATTATGGGCGGTATGAAAACAGTTATTTGTGATGGGTCCCGTCGCAAATAATTCCTGCCGCCTGGGTATTTGAGACGGGGTTCTATCCCCGTCGCAAATAAACTTCGGGCGGTTTGGTGCGCATTTCGCGCCAAACTATTTGCGACGGGTAAAAAAACCCGTCGCAAATAACAAATTATTTGCGACAGAAATAGTTTCTCGTCGCAAATACTCCTTTGCGAAAGGTATTTGCGACGGGAATTATTCCCGTCACAAATACCCCGTCGATATTAACCATTTTTCCCGTAGTGTATATTCTGAATAATTTATCAAAAATGATGTAGTATAAAAATAAAAAAATTAACTAATAAGTCTTTTGATTAAAAAAATTATTTTATTATCATCCTATACATGAATGATGCATATTATTATACACCTTCATATATAATTTATTCTTAGGGGACCTTTTTATTATTGTGAGATGTATCCTACTTCAATATTGAAACATAAAATGAAATTTGATATCATAAATTATAATTATCTTAAATTTTCCATTATTAAATGTTATTTGGACAATGACTGATTTTTTATTATATATATTTAAATAATTTTGATATGATGTATAATTACCTAATTAGAATGTGATTTATCATTTGTGATCTAATTAAAAAAATAACTTATAAAACTAAGGTGGGTTCCATTTTTTGGTACATTTAATTATTTGACCCACGAGGGTATAAAAATGAAACATAATTCTATGTTGATTAATTATAATTACATAAAAGTATACATCAAGTATGATCAATTATTATTTACTTTAAATAAATTTTGGGTTAAATTTTAATTATTAATATTTTATTATAAAATATTATAAAAAGTATAATGATATTATAAAAAAGAAACATAATTTTTACCATTTAAAAAGAGATTAATTATTAATATAAAAAAGTTTATTTCTTTAGTTAAATAACATATCATTCCAGAAATTTATAAAATTATATTTCAATAATGATGTAGGGTTAATTATTTTAATGTAATATTTATATATGGTTGGATAAGAGTCTACTAAATAGTGTGATATCTAATTTCATTAGATAACAATAATTTCATCCAAATATGGTTGTACATGAATGTAAATTAGTTGTGATTAGATTATACAAGTTCATTATTACCAGTCATTCAGTAAAAATGAAAACTAAAAATGATGGTTCCATATTATGTTAAAAGTTAGACTATTATGCTACATTATGTGAAATATAACCACATTCAACAGATGTATCATATTCTTCTATAATAGAGAAAAAATAATATTTGAAAATTACTCATAGGGTTCGTTTGTTAGGTTGAAATATAAGTACTTCAACACATTAACTCGAAAACTAATTAATGTTGAAAAAATTAACGTCTTTGGATATGTGTAATGGATATTATCGTGTATTCCTATAATAGATTAGGGGATAGTGACAGGTGTTGAGGTATCCACAAAATGATGGGTGGGATTAGCTCTAGACAATCATTTTAGATGCAATTATTCTATATAATGAATTGTAAACAAAAAATAATCAACGAATATAATGAGAAACACATTCATATATATATATCATGACTATACTATATAGATAAAATCACCATATTTAAAAATAAATATCAGATAGATGTATGTATAAATATTGGTAACATGAGAGTTCATTTCATAATGAGTTCTCCACTCCACCATATATTCATATCATCTTCCTATATATAGGGTCCATGATCATCCATCTGCAACATCTATTGATCTATGTTGATACATGGTGATAAATGAACAATTTTACTTGTACGGGAGATTAATAATTCTAGGTATAACCATCATAATTAGTGATAAAACCCCATAAAAATCTAGTGCATATGTGAATCAAACATAAATTAAGAGAAAAAATCCAATATCACTTGATGTCATCATCATATATGACAATGTCCCAGATTATCCTGGTCATGAAACCCATAGATCAATTTCGTTATAGTCACATTTTGAAAATGTATATCTTGAAAAAATAAACATAATATCACATTATATTAATATATTTCCCACTTGATAATCCACACTTGAAACAATATTCATGAGATGTGATAAAAAATGATGTTCTCTAACTATTGTTGAAGCACTGGTAGAAATAAGTATTTCCAAACCATGTAGTTGTATATATATTTGGATATGGAAGGATCTACATGGATCAAGTATTATAGATTATTAAAAATGTAATAGAGGAAATATTAATCTTCCATGATGCACATCCAAATCAATTCTCCTCAATCCCTGTGTTTTGTGATGATGAAGCGATAATATTTTGTTAATTTTTATCCCCGTTGATCCTTGAATCTAGGGATACAAATAGTATAGATACTCTTGTAAATTATCATATATGGAATTATCATATATTGTATGCTACAAGGATTAAACATCTCTACCAATCCCAGACCAAAGATTTTTAATATATTACCCATATTCTCTTATATCTTAGACAATATCTGATATTTCACAACCCATATCTCTATGTGGGTAGGAATAATATTTTTTTTAGTCGCCACCATTCTCTACCAAAAGTAGTGTTTTTATGGGTATAGTTAACATCATATCACTCTATCCCAGGTAAGAGGGTTAGTGAAATGGAAATACAAAAAAGTACCCCAACACTGTTGTTATCAATCGATCATAGGGTGTATAATATTTCAAAATGATAATTACCAAAAACAGTCACATATTCCTAAATAGAGGATCATTTTTCCATGAACACAAAAGTCATCAAATATATATCAAGATATGTGACATAATTTTTAATGGATTTTGACATTCCTATATCATATAAAGTTAATGGAAATTCCTTAATAATTAATTTTTTTAATTCAATTACATTTCTACCAAATCATAACTTGGATTATAACCCTCCCCACATTATATGTTATGAATATATTACGACATTTTATCCAAAGTACATTCACTATAATCCCCAGTCAATCCCTAGGGTATCCAAATATTAAATATAAATATTCCACCTCCTAAAATGTTGAATTAAAAGAACACATTTCTTATTATATTTTGAATTAGTAATAAGAATAAATTTGGAACTTCTTATCCCTTCTTGATTGTATTTTATATCTAGTTGATAGAAGCATTTATCAAAAATTAAATTAGTATTTCATTTCAGTCAAGGTGATTAACAATTATTCTTTATTACCATACTTTACCATTAAACTTTTTTCCCATTTTATTTTTTATAATAAATTTCATGTCTTTATATAAATGATAACTTTTATAAAGTCTCATTAAATCCAATGTGTTAATTCTTTAAATTAAATTTTAAGCTTCTATAATTATCCTAAGCATGTTGTTTTCATTTAATTATATATTTTAAATCATTCATTATCTATATATCAATATGATAATCCTACTCATATCCATTAATACACATAATTCATTTTAAATTCAATTAATTTTTTTTAACTTTTTCATTATAATATGATCATCATTTACAATTTAATTAATAGATATGAAACATACAAACTTAATCAATATAGAGATCATTCATTATGAATATTTGTTACAAACTCCAAGTATTTTATTTATCTAACTACAAAATGTAGTCGAATCAAACATCTCTTTTTTAGGTAACTCATCTATGTGATCAATAAATATTCCCATTATTGATTAATAATATTTCAATAAATACTATTATTATTAAATAATAATAATATATTACATAAAAAACTAAATGAAAAAATATAACCCCCCTATTATGTATGTCCTTCTATGTTTTTCTCACTCGTTTGAAGAATACAAGGTGCCTATTAGTGATTATTCATGCAACCACTTACTCTAGAAAATTATTATGTTTTTTATGTTTATAATAATATTTTTCACATTAACAGAAACATAATTAACCTATTTAATAAATTAAAATTCTCCAAAAGACAGAAAAATGGATCAATTTGGTCCATGACATTAAGAGAAACCTAAAAGTATTATCAATATTTTAAAAAATATATACATTCTCTCTTCTTTGTGAAATTTTTTTCGAGATGACCAGTATGCCATTTTTAGTCCATAGGATTTTCCAAACTCATGAACTCATAGTTTCACTTGACAATGTGATATAAAGATTCATTAATACAGTTTTAATAGTGTCAATGTCCAAGTTTCCAATCCAAAAACACTTAAATATTTAGAATCTGACAATAAAATGATAGAGAATCACAAGTTCCATAGATATACTCACTCACATTGAGACTATATAACCATATAGTTACAATTTTGTGTCATTGGTTAATTTTCCCTTGGTAATTAATGTTTCTTGCATCACCTGTGTCAAGTATGACTCACATAGCTCCTATTATACTATCTTATTCACAATTAGAAGGTACACATCATTTTCTCATAACCATGACACTACAGCCAATTCTTCAAATATCCACCACTAAATATTTTTATTTTAATATCATATTTCTTATTTACTGAACATTGAATTTCAATTTTTAGATCTCTACCTCTTGATCCTTGTTCGAACTTCCCCTCATTGTAATTTGAAAAATAAGTGATTCATAATTACGAGATAATGTGCTAATCTCAAAATATTTCTCTATTCTTTCAAATAAAATAAAAGTCCAATTATAGAGATTCAAATGGATTGGGTTTGTAACACCATGTAATTTAAAACTATATATAGCAGGATCATTGATTGATTCACATGATAAATTTATCAATATATCTTTTAAACCACACCTAAAAATTACCAATATTTTTTTTCATATACATGAATCAAATTTAATTGATTTTGAAGGACATTTAATCATTTTATTTTACAAAATAATAATATAAAAGAATTTTTGTATCATCTAAACATCAAATTCCATTAAATCGAATATATATGTTTTAAACCACAAATCATCTCTATAAAATTACGCATAATACATGAATTCTATTTATAGGATTCGTATTTCAAAAAATCCTTCTTGGAAAAAAGAATTGTCCAACTTAATTTTATATCCATGTTTAATGTCTCTTTAAATAATGAATAAGTGATATGTTTTAACTATAAATTAATGTGTTCGAATAAATGAATCATAACATGGCCAATTGACCCATCAATTTCTACACATAATTATCCATTCTAATTTATATCTCTATAATAGAACAATTCATCACAAGACTCGTTCATATTATTATAAAAAATAAAATATGAATTCCTAGGGCATGAGATTGATCTAAAATTATAATGATCATGTTTTATTTGGTTTAAAAAATCTAAAAATATTCTCACCAAATATTGTGTAGTGGTGTAACATCATCTGCAAAATTATATAATTATACTCCTAACATATGATTGTTATTCCAGACTCAATGTTGAATATTTTTTTTCAATTAGATACTCAATCAAGGTGTAATTTAGTATTTCATCCATTTCTAAATAAAAAATTTGTATTTTCCATTCAAAATTGTTTTGGTTATTAATGAGGTCACAAATTCTTATTATTCAAATTTAGAGAATGATAAAAAATATAATGAAATTTAAATGAGAAATGGAATATAAATAAAGAAAAGAAATCCTCATCGAAGGCCTATAATATGAACTCAAACTAACAATTAATATTTTCACCCTAAAAATTTATATAAACCATAGATATCTTGTGCATGAAATTATTTCACCAACATTTCAATCTGAATGAATCACCCCTCCATCTAATAAAAATAAAAAAATTAAAAAATACTTATACTAAGGTAGATAAATATAAATTCTAAAAAACATAACCTAGTCTAACACTAACATATTATTATAGTAGTAATTTTTTATTGTTATATATTACTATTGGTCAACATGTGATTTGGTAATTTTGTGGAATCAAATATATATTTATTTTTATTTTTGTCGGCAATACATTGTTTTAAGTATCTTTGATAAAACCTTGTAGGTGTAAATATTATGGTGTATGTTGAGTTTTTTAAATTCTAAAAAATTGTTTTCCAATCATATAGAGTTTCATTAGATACTGCATAGCTTTGTTTGTTGTATTAGGGTAACCAGCTTGGTTAGCTCATGGATACTGCTCACTATGTGGTTGAAGCATGTGTTGTTACTAGTTATTATTTTGTGTGATATACCTTAATTTCACCTCATTGATTTTCAATATTATAACTCTTATCCTCCTCCCACTCGACTTGACATCCGATATACATTTCTATCTCTTTATCTTATCCTCCTATATCTCATTTTTCATTAATTTCATCCATTTATCTCTATTAATTATGGTATTCCTACAAAACTCTCTTCTCCAACCTTTAATTAATTATTTACAATTAGTATTGATTTATATCATGAACCATAGGATCATTATTAGAAAATTTCAAGTTTAGGGTTTACATAATGTGGTTTATTTTTATTTTTATGGTACATAAACAATATCTTATTCCACTTTTACGTGTTTTCATCAAAGGGTACACGTTTTGAATTACCTAAATCAATTCCACCACATTTAGGTAGGTGTTTATATGTAATTTAATTATTTTGGAATTAAAATTGTGATTATGTTTTATATATTTCTTTTTATTTAATATGTGAATATATATGATTGATGAAGCATTGTCGTGTGCTCTCTTAAAAATATTTACAACTAGGTGTAGCACAAGGGCTGACCTAGGTCGTTCTCTTGAGGATCCTTTTCAGTTATTCACTCACTTAATCTAAATCATCTAAGAAGTAATTATTTTTGTTATTGTAGGTTTTATGAAATAAATAAAATAATTGAAATGAAAAATAATAGGAAACTACCATTCAATTATAAATTACTATGCAATGCTAAACTGAATGGAATTATGGAAGAAAGGAAGTTCTCCCGAGAGAATAATCAGGGATCACCTTCATTGGATAGTTTCAAATATTCTTAGTGTATACACTCTATCTTATGTGTGTACACCTTATTCTTCCCTAGTTATGAATGAAAATTCTATTAAGCGATCGCCAAGAACACCCTCTATCCACATCCTCAATCGAGGGAAAATGGTTGTATATTAAGAAGTTAACCTTTAGACAACCACAGTGAGGATTACAGCCACTATAAATTATCCTTAGAATTAACTCACAGAATATTAAAAATATGGTCTTGGGTACAGGAACCTGATTAATCCATTGGGATATTACTCTTATTAGTTACTCGTGATCATAAGTATTATAGTTCACGATGGTTAGATGAGAGGAAGAAAAGATGGTGAATCGGTGGACACAAAAATAAAAACAATGCATGAATTTATTAGAAATCTAAATTAAAATTGAAAAATAAAAATAAAGAAAAGAAATAAATTAAAAATAAAGGGGGAATATTTGTGGCCATCCTCCTTCGGTGGAGATCTCCTCCTTGGTGCCTTGATGGAATGGATGGAGAATGGGATTCATTGGGAAGGGGGTGAGGCCTCCTTTTATAGGTAGAATTAAACCACCAAATATTTCACATTATAGATCCCATAAATGACCTCTTCACACGTTCCACCCTAAATGAATTTTGTTCATAAATATCTTTTTCATATCTCCTCCAAATTTCAGAAAATATAGAAACCTTATGAAGGAGTTATGAATTTTTAATTCTCGGTTTTTGTTTCTGGATGAATCTTCCAGGATGGTTCCTCTAAAAGTATGTAATTTAATTTCCACCTTAATGACATTGAAACTTCCCTAAATTTTTTTACGGTCATTCCTAGATGTCCTAGTCCCATCGCAGGTAACAAAACCTCATTTGGATGTGTGTAGGCCGCGTTTGGGTTCCGTTACATTGGTGGTGTCCACGCTGTACGCCGGAAAAAATGTCCAAGCTCAATGAATTTTTAGACCCTTTAGATGGCCGAATCATCTCCTGGTCCAAATTACAAAAGTGTAGGAAATATAATAATGATTCTAAAAAAAGTTTTATCATAAAATTTTGAATAATATTTTTCAGGAAATGACCAAAATACCCTTGACGTAAAAATCTATCAAAAATCCAGAATTAGTCATTTTTCACATTTAGGCTCAAAATAACACTAAAACCAAAAAAATGTGACAATTACCAATATAATAACACTATGGTGGGATTATAAAAAATTATTTATAATATAAAAAATATAAAAATATGAGCTTCATCACTCCTCCACAGTTAAACATTGCACTTTTGGGCAATCATCTTACATCGAAATCAAATTCCACACAACAATCAAAAATGAGAAAATATCAATGATCTTATCCAAAATAGAAGTCCATAATGTATAATATGTGAAAACAAACCTCTCTAATTTTCATTTCAATCACAACATACCTCACATTGAATTTCATGTCACTCTTCACTCAAGATAAATTGAATCTAGAGTTATACTCATACTTGAAAATCGCATGTATCACCATAGGTTTGTGAAAATTGTCATTTCTCCACAGCTTGAAGCATGAAAATAAATTTAATCATGAGGGCTTTAATTAAAGTATAAAATGATTATGTGGCTTAGGTTTGGTGGGAAAATGATTGAAATTTTTTATAGGCTAGAAAGAGGAGGTTGGAATTTTAAGTACAATGCATGATTAAATCAACTAAAAACACTAGAAATTACTCACTCAATCCCACATGAAAATGTGAAACACAACACCACACCCCTTTTAATGATATGGGAAATGAGCCAAGAAGTTATTATAATGAATCATATCATCTAATTTCTTTTTTTTCAATGATCCAGAAAGGAAAAACATTATTTTCTTTTTTCTTTTTTCATATAGGATGAGCTGAAAATTGAATACAATGAATGAATGACAATTCAGGCCCTTGATTTTTGGGATGGACATGAGTCATATAAAAATTTACAATGAGGAATTCAAGCTGATCTCCATTTTTTTGAAGGAGAAATGGATGAATCAAATAAATCACAATGAAATGACGACACATGCCCAATTATCTTATTGTCCACTACCCAAAGTATTGACACAGACCTCACATCACCAATAAATGATACACATCCCAACGAATGCCACGAAAGGCCCTTATCCCACACTCAAACATGATATATCCATGAAAAAAATACTAAAAGTTTTGGTAGTTATGGAAAAATTGGCTTGTAATGTGGCTTAAACCTATAATGAAATTCATGTCATCTAAGGGCTTACAAAAGATAAATGTAAAGGTGGGTCTCAAGATAAAATGTGGCTAGCCAAAGATATTCCACTATCATTTCAAATATATTCCATGAAATCCAAAGCTTCAAAAGAGAATTATTCACAAATTATGGTTCTCACACAAAATTCATGATTCCCTCAAGAAAGTGTGGTCATTATGAAGAATATGAAAAGGTGGTTTAGAATACCTCACAGGATTGGAAAAATATTTTGATTCAGTGTTTCATGGTCTTGGATTTCAAAAATTAGTCAAACTCATAAAAATGATTGATAATCCAATTCAAGAAAAATGTTTTCACATCAACAATCATTTAAAATCTATTATTTCCAAAATCATTTCAACTCTTTAAAAATAAATTGATGTGTGAAAATTGATAATAATATTCATTAAATCTCAAAAATCCTAAAAATATAATAAAAATTTTGAAAAGCACACAAGAAGAACTAAGAAGATTGACACTCCCCCACACTTAAATTTTATTACCCCTTATTTCAACTCAAAAAATATAAATATAAAGGTATAAAATCAAAGGGAAGGAAAGATACAACCTGACATTATTTTAGAGGTGGATGCGTTGAGTTAGGCTCCTAGAAGCAGCCACTTTAAAAATACATGAAAGTAATTAAAATACATAAGAAAAATAAATAAAAAGAATTATAAAGGGAAAAGAAAGGAGATAATGCTTGGATTAGACCCCCAAGAGGGTGCTAGGTTTTTACTGCCCCTATTCAGGCAGTTTCGGTAGATTATCCCCAATCATAAGGTGGGTGTGGTTTCATTGAGATGAACCACCACATATGAGTTTTCCCGATATCCATGAGTAAAACCTGAAAGTATAGAACCCAAAATAAGATAATAAAGTTCCCAACCCTTGAGAAACAATAAAGAATAAATTTGAAGTTCGATGTGGGAGTGAATAAAAGATAATTGTGCTCTATGTTATCTTTAGTGATGTCCTCCTCCATATGGTATGTAAATTTTTTTGAGGAGGTAGTAGCACCACCTCCACCTTCTCTAGATCTTCTTCCATGATCACCACTACTTCGGTTCTCTTTTTCATATCATCCACGATATGCTCCATTTGTTCTTTATCGAAAATTTCAGGATAGGAGAAGTCAGAAAACAATTCAGTTTGAATAAGATTAAAACATGATGAATCAATAATGAAATCATCCCTTTCAAGTCAGTCAGCTTGGAAATTTATCTCTTCTTGCATGACCATTGGCAACTCAATCTCAGCATATGCATTTTCTTCCTTATCTTATAAAGCAAGAGAGAGGTAGAAAGTGTCTGAGGTTTCATTATAAATTATGGGAAGATCATGTTTTAAGTTATCTTCAACAAAGTTATTCCAAGATTCTTCCAAAAAATGTTGACCTCCCATCGGTGCATCATTTGGAATGTGTAGTTCTGGGTCCTCCTATAGCAATGGTTGAGTGCAGGATGATGTGATTAGTTCCTCTAGAAGTTCTTTCTCACCTGCCCTAGGTTCTTTAACATAAAAAATTATTGGTGAAATTAATTCTACCACTCGTTTTGGTTCAGGCTCTAGATCAGGTTAATATTTCTTTTGGGATGTGCGTACATATTCAGCAATCCATTCAATTTGGATCTCCAGTTTTCGAACATTATCACTAATCCTATGAAATTGAGCATCAAGTTCTTGAAAATATTTTCTGGCACCAGATATTGTTCATAACTTTAATAAAAATTTGAATTTAAAGACATCATGAACAAATAATATTTTTTTAGTTTTTGAAATTTATTACATTTTGTTGTTTTTTTAATGAAAGAAAAATTGTTTACACAATTTCAATAAAAAAATAGTGAATGAAAACCACTTCGCTCCCCGAAAACGGTGCCAATTTGATGAAGTGTTGTCGTGTCTTCTCTAAAAAATATTTATAACTAAGTGTAGCATAAGGGATGACCTAGGTCGTTCTCTTGAGGATCCTTTTCAGTTATTCACTCTCTTAATCAAATTCACAAAAGATGTAATTATTTTTGTGGTTTTAGGTTTTATTAAATAAATAAAATAATTGAAATGAAAAATAATAGGATACTAACAATCAATTATAAATTACCATGCAATGCTAAACAGAATGGAATTATGCAAGAAAGGAAGTTCTCCCTAGAGAATATTCAGGGAGTACCTTCATTGGCCAGTTTCAAATATTCTTAGTGTACACACTCCATAGTATGTGTGTAAACCTTATTATACCCTAGTTATGAATTAAAACTCTACTAGTAGATCACAAAGAACACCCTCCATCCACCTCCTCAATCGAGGGAAAATGGTTCTAGATTAAGAAGTTAAACTTTAGACAACCACAGTGAGGATTACACCCACTATAAATTATCCTTAGAATTAACTCAAAAAATATTGAAAATATGGTCTTCGGATCAAGAACCTAATTACTCCCTTGGGACATTACTCTTATTAGTTACTCATGATCATGAGTATTATAGTTCACGATGGTAAGATGAGCTGAAGAAAAGATGGTGAATCAGTGGACACAAAAATAAAAAAAAATGCATGAATTTATTAGAAATCTAAATTACAATTGAAAACTAAAAATAAAGAAAATAAATAAATTAAAAAAAATGGGGAAGATTTGCAGCCATCCTCCCTCGGTGGAGATCTCTTCCTTGGTGCCTTAAAGGAATGGATGGAGAATGGGGTGCTTTGGGAAGGAGGTGAGGGCCTCCTTTTATATGATGAATTTGACCCCCGAAAGTGTGCGCATTGTAGACCACATAAATGACCACTTCACGTGTTCCTCCCTTAATTAATGTTGTCCATAAATATCTTGGCCGTATCTCTTCCAAATTTTAGATATTTTGGAAACTGTATTATGGAGTTATGAATGTTTAATATCGGTTTTTGTTTCTGGATGAAGTTTCCAGAATGGTTCCTCCAAGTGTTTGTCATTTAATGGCCACCTTAATAACTTCCAAAATTACCACAATTTCTTTTACAGTCGTTCCTAGATGTCCTCATTCCATAACAGTTGTAAAAACCTCATTTGGATGTCTATAGTCTGCGTTTGGGTTCCGTTACATTGGTAGTGTCCACGATGTCCACTCGGAAAAATGTCCATGTTCAATGAATTTGTAGACCCTTTAGATGGCCGAATAATCACCTGGACCAGAAGAGAAAAGTGTAGGAAATAAAATAATTATTCTCACAAAATTTGAATCAGAAAATTTGGAATAATATTTTTCAGGAAATGACCAAAATACCCTTGAAGTAAAAATCTGTCAAAAATATGAAATTACTCATTTTTCACATTTAGGCTCAAAATAACACTAAAACCTAAAAATGTGACAATTAACCATATAATAAAACTATTGTGGGATTATAAACAATGATTTATAATATAAAATATATGAAAATATGAGCTTCATTAATGATATTTATGTTGTGATTGTAAAAAGTTCACATGCATTTTTTGGATTGGTATATAGGGATTACATTTTATGTTTTGAATGTCCCATTGAAATAAATGTTTAGAAATGAAAATACCCTTATTAAAATTTAATAATGGATATTTAAAGTTATTTTGATGTAAATAAATGTATTGTATCTTTTGTTGGTTTTCAAAGAGGATATTAATGTTTACAAAAGGGGATCTTCAAAATATAAAAGGACTTCATTACACCATAAATACTTATTTGGAACTTTTAAATTAAAAAACATATCTCATGAGGGTTCCTAATTGATTTAACATTATTATTTCACCATGTGATGGGTTGTTTATTAATATATCATTGACATATTTTTTGAAATGGGTTTGTTCTATATGAGGGAGATGAATGTGACAGACAGTTAATATGTGTTCTTTGTTTGCTAATCATTTAGTAAATTTTCACTACCCAACACAATTATTTTTTCTGGGAAATACATTTCTTAATTGGGATAAATATATTTTTTCTACAGAAGTTGTTTCTCATTATACTGGTGTAATATGTAGTGTAAAATAGGGCCAGGAAGGAACTTTTATCTTGATGATAGTTTCCCACACAATTTAGAAGACTTCTGGTGCATGGTCATAAAATATGTCAGTAGTTTTTTTTCATTACATTGGTAATGTTTGGACCATACCACATTATTACCTAAGGTTGAGCCTATAATACATAATTATTGATTTCAAGATTACATAAGTGATAACTATCCTATTCTTGATCCTATTCTTTTTGTTCATATTTTACTCTAGAACCACTTATAAATTTATTTAAAATATTTGTATCTTGAATTTTGGTATTTATTTTTATATCAATATATTGAATTTATGTCATGAATGTTTGATTATGAATTTTTTGATATATGGTTTTGGATTCATTTTGAATTAATATATCTCATTTCATGTTTCCAATGTGATTTCAAAATTAGTGGTTTTGAATAAAAGGGATCACATCATTAAATAATTTCATAGTCGTTGATAGAATTTAATGAGAATAGAAAGGGAAGTATTTAAAAAAATTGGACATCATATTTATTTTTATGTTCTCATGTTTTCAAATCATATTTTATAATTCAATTTTAATATTTCATATTTGAGTTGCTTCATAAAATAAATTATATAGATTTTATGGTGAAATCATTCAACATTGATTATATCAAACCCTTCATACACATTCATGGGTGTGTTTAACACTAAAAAGTTTTATAGGACCTTGGATTTGATATTTCTCATTCTCATATACCACTTGTTTGTTGATGGGGGATTTATATTGTGGTGGGAAATCTCAGGTTTCAAGGAGGATAACTAATGATAATGGTGACATATTTTCTTTTTTTTGGAATGTTGTATCGACAAACTCATAATGGAATATTCATGAATATTATTCCTACATATTTCATTATCATGTTTTATTTGATCATTTTTAATGATTTTTTTCCTTATTGTCATTAGGATTTTTATTTATCTATTTATACTTATTTGATGTTATTTGGAATTTCAAAGTATACACTAGCCATTTCTAGTTATCAGTTATTGATCAACTATCTTTAACATTTATTTTAGGGAAAAACATTAATAAAGGTGGATTCCATGATGTATGGGGACTATTTTTCCTCTCATGGGGACCAGGAATTCCTTTTTGGCCTAATAGAGTGCTTGGTTAGTTAATTTTTATAGTTAATCGAGGCCATTTTGTTACAAAATCTATCATAGAATAGGTAATTGAAAAGGGGGTAGCTTCTTGGATACCCAAATTTTTATTTGGGGATCATTATGGTAGAATTGATATTAGAGTCACAAAGACTTGAGATATAAGGGAAAGTATTTTATTGATGTAAATTTCTCAACTATTACATCAGTTTATCAAGGGTATTCATAATTTGAATTGTAAATTTGAGTTTATTTTTAGTTATTATCAATAGATTTTGATGTGTAATGATTATATTTTGTTCTCCATTCAATAATCCTATGATTTTAGGGGTCTATCACGTATTTAAGAGTAATAATTAGGATACCACAAGCTAAACGGCATTCTCACATGCATAGGAAATTTTGTTGGGAAAGTGTTACATGGTTCTGTCACCTTCATAGAGCCCAATACACATTTGGTTCATCGTTTCCCAACATGTGGGGATAAATAGTTCATTCACCTTTTCTTCACCAATTGTTTATTTTCTACTCCTTTTATTTTAATTTTTTCCCAATGTTATATCCCATTATTTGAGATTTAATAAATGGAGTTTATATTTTTTTGGATTAACTATAGTGGAATTTGTTTGAAAAATAATTTAGTGATTGGGTAATGATTGATTTTTAATGTATTTTTTGGTGAAAAGGAATAAAAATATGAAATGATTAATTTAAAATGTTGTTTTTAATGGATTTTTTATATGAATTTACATTATATTTGATGAAGTTTTTTATAAAGGGGTTATTTCAATTATGGTGTGTGGAAATGTTTTTAAGAGTAATGTGATTTTTTATTTAAACAGTTTTAAATTAATTTAATCAATTTATAAATATTTATAATAATTATAATTGGATTTCAACAAAAAATTCATATAATTTTTAATTGTTGTTACATGAGTTTTACTATGTTTGGATTATTTTCATAGAGGGGACTGAATTGTTTTTAAGTACAATACTTGGGGGACTGTTTTCATAATTTTATTATGGATATTGGTTATTTTAGAAATGGAAAGCTTCATTTCATTGAATTGAATTTTTTTGTTTTAATAATTTACATTTATTGATTTATTTTCTCATTATGATGAGATTTAATTATTTCTATTTTCAGGCATGAGATGATGAATTTATAGTTTTTTTAGTTATAATATAATTCAGAGAATTTTTATACGATGAAATATAAGGTAGTTAATCGGGGACGACCCTCTATGTAAATCACCTCATTTATAGAAATGATATCTTTTACATATGGAATCTATGCAGACTCTGTGTGGAGTGGTGGACTCAGAATAATAAATAAAATAGTGTTTCTAATATTTCTCAATGTTGGTATTATTTTCTATAGAGGTGGTTTTATAAGATCATGTGAAATATCATTTCTTAATGGGTGGTTTCACTTGAATTTTGGTTTAGCTGTGCTTGTGTTAGGCCCACCATCCATTAATGATATCATATAAGAGTCTATTTCGGAGGAAGATAACATGTATAAGAATCAAGTGTTTGCTGATGACTCAGTACCATCATGTGTAAATAAAGGTATCTAATAGGATGTAGGTATGAAATAGGATAAACATGAATTAGAAGTGGAAATTCCTTCTAATGAGACCAATATATCACTAATTTACTTCTTATGTGGGTATTTAAGGAACTCCAAGCCTTTTTTTTAAAGATCCATGGAATGTTATTCTATGTGTCCATTTTTTTCAACTACAGATATCTTGAAAAGTGGGTTATTAAAATATTATTTGGATTTATCTATATTGGTATGATGACTTGTTTGGGATGTTTTTTTAGGATGTAGAATAGGTTAATAATTTTGGTTTTTTTTATTGTGTGTTTGGATATCCAATATAATATTCATCTATGGATGTTTATGAATGAATTTTTCATTATTATGGAATTTTTTTTAAATATATCTTGAGATTTCTATGAATGTGGTGTTTGGTTCTGCTGTTATGTGTGGTTATTTCTTATCGGGCCTAGATTATGTACTTAAGTTTATACATTGTAAAGAAGCTGGGTGTCTCCTCAAATGAGACTATGCATTGCATGGTGTTGTTGTTGAAATTTTATGAATTTTCCATGAAATGGTTTTTCAGTTTGTGACCCTGGGATATACATGTGTGTTGTGGCCAAAGGTTATAACTCATGTTTTTTAAGGTTTTTCATGCAATTTCAGTTATTATCTTCGATTCAAAGGGTTTATGGTTTTAGGTTGACCTTTAATTTTTGATTATTTTGTTTTTTATGGATATGTTTCTTCGTATTTTACTTTATATCCATCATGTTTTTTAATAATGGAATGTAGGGGAATGATATGTATCTTTCTCTCACATTATTCCATGTATGAGTTATTTTTCCGTTTTATATTGAGAAAATACAATTTTTTTAATGACAAATTTGATCCCTTTTAGGATTTTGGTGGAGTTTTTTTAGTTATATATTTTGTTGAGTTATTATTCTTAGTTTTTTCTATTCTAAATCAATCCACATCTTATCCACCTCATTCATATGAGTGTGGTTTCCTTTCATGTTTTATTTCCCCCTATTTTCAACTGAGGACCTTTTAGAGTCAGAAAGTGGCATGGTGGTGAAAATTGTAACATGAACATATTATTCTTGTGGATAATATTTATAGATCTATATTACATTGGGTCACCTATAGTTTAAAAAATTTGGGTGTTAAATTAAGCATTTTTTTGTAAAATTGTTTTCCAAAACCATTAATAATAACCATAAAAAAATATAAATTAGGTAATATCCTAGTAAAAATTAAGTTGTTCAGAGTTTATGAATGTTTTTCCAACTGTACTGATTAGTTTGGGGTTTTATGGTGTCACTTATTACTATTTCAAGCCTACATTAAATCATGCGACCAAACTATGTATGATGCCCAATATTTTTTTTAAATCCGCTAATTTTCCATCCATGACTGTAGAAAATTAAATCAATCTCAACATACCAATAGGCTCAACCTCCCTTACATGTTCCTCAAGATTTATCCTATCATATTCCAATAAATATTTCTTGGATTATATACATGTTTGATCATGATTCTTCAACTTATTGAATTCTATATCTCCCACATACAATTTTTTCTTTTTTTCCACCGGGTTTTGATATTTCCCATTAACCATAGAGGGATTTTTTAGCATATTAGGGGCACAGAGTTATCCTAATGTTGGTGATTTTGGGGAAAAGGGACTATATAACAGATCATATATCATGGATAGGTGTTCATCATTGGAGGATACATCATTTACCTTGATTGGATAGATGTCTACTTCAATAAGGTACTTTTTTCTAGAGGGTTCGTTTATTTTTTAATTCAACATCATCTAATTTTTTTTAATTTTCTTGTTAATGAAATTGTGGATATATGTGTTATCAATGTGTTATTTAAAAATAATGTTTAATTATTTTTTTTCATCATATAAAAAATGTTTTTTTGAATTTCAAGTGACTATTTTAAATAAATTTCTATCCCATTCAACACCTCTATAAAAATATTTAATGTCTCATTAAAGTTATTTTTATTCAAATTTACAATATCTATCCTTTTTTGGTTTCTAAAGAGTAAATAAACATATATAAAAGGGATTTTTTGAAAAAGGAATAGTATGTGTGTCAGTGTGCCCTATTAGGGGACCTTTTGAATCATTTTAATTAAATCATTTATTTTTCAAGGGTTATTCATTGAATTTAGTTTTTTATATAGAATAGTGATTGTAAATTCATTTATATATTTTGGATTTTTGATTTGGTAACAGAGTTGTTTTACGCTAATTTCATAGAGTTGTGGGTGAATTGATATTTTTCTTTCATTTTTAGATATTGGAATTGTTTTTCACATATCTACAGTTTTATTAACAATGGGGTCCTGGGTAAAAAATTGGATGATATATATTTATGATACACTTGTTGGAATGAGAGATAACAATATCCCTTCTAGGGCGAAATGGGGCACCGTAGTGAGTGTTATCTCAATGATTCTAGTGTGGGTTATTTATATGGCTTGTGTTGGGTGGACATAACCTTGGCTGGTACTTATTCCAATTTTTTTGGTATAGTATTCATCATATCACATTAGGACCAAGGGTATAGTCCAGGATGTATACTCTTTGATTGTATGTTTACTGTAACATCTGAAGTAAGTAATTAATAATAGATATTTTTATCTATGTCTATTAATGATTAATATAGTGTTTTAGAGGCTTAAAATGAAATTAAATACAATCTTATGCATGGAATACACTAATTTTATTAAAATATTATTTTACTGCCTTTTGATGGAAAAACCCTTTTAAATATATTTTTTGACAATTTTATAAGCTATTTTATTCAAAATAAACTTATTATTTATGATTGGTACATCAAAATTTACTTTGTGTGAATTTTTGGTATTTTTCTGATAAAGTTCATTTTTTAATAAATAGTGAAAAATGTTGTATTTTAATTCAAAACTTCTTTTTAATCTAATTTATTTATATGATTATATTATCTTTTGAATTGGTTTTGAAGTGAAATTATAATATATTTTTAACATTTTATCCAATGGTGGTCATTGGAATCAATTTCACTTTGAAATTGGACTTAAACTAGTGTCAATCTTTTGATACTTATTGTTTCTTAAAAACACGCTATTTGTCATGACATCGGGAATTAGTTATTAAATTAATTAATGAAACTTACATGTTTTTAATTTTGTGAAATATACATCATTTTTTAATTCAGAATATCAAATATAGCTTAGGGTGATGTTTTGGTATCTTTCTGAAAAACTTCAATTTTTGATGAATAGTGAAACCACTGTGTGGTAGTTAAAGAAACTGATTTTTCGTTTAAATGAAACTTTGCCACTTATGTGATTTTATTTTCAAAAATATGCCATACATGGTTGTCATTAAGTAGTAAAATTTGGTTCAATGAGATTAAAATAATTTTTTGGTGAATAGTAACTTTTAAGTTCTTAATCGCGATTAGTAGTAATTAGTGTAGTTTAAGGTAAAAATAATGTTTTAATAATATGAGATGAGCTTGAAACATGTCCTAACCTCATTTTATGTGTCATGGACGTCCATGAAAATCCATGCGTCAACTTGGGGACCCCATGGAGCCACTTTGGTGGGGAAATGACATAAATAACTTTTTATTAAATGTTAAAGTAAAAATGACACAAACAAGAGATGTTTTACTAAAACACTTTTTACATGGGGTTATACAGGTCATATTTTTTATTATAAATGATCATTGGAAAGCTAAAAAGATTTCCTACATCATAGTATTTTTTTTATAATTTTTAGACTTTAAATAAATTAAATTATTTATGACATCATGATGATGCAGTGATTACCTCATTAATAAAGGATTTAAATAAAATGAAATGATAATGTAAAATCTATGACCTACACATGTCCAAAACCTATTGTATGGGTGGATTTAGAACCCCTATCACCTTTTTATAGAATTATATCAATGTGGGACCTCTTAAATCCGAATACCATTTTAAAATAATGTGACTTTTCTTTACATTCCAAGAGTGCCCCTCCTCTCCTCTTATAAAAGGCCCCCACCTCTACCTCCTTTCCCAAACTCCCAAAGCCTTTGGATCGGCCAAAACATACCCATTTTGTCTCTCCACATCCCTCTCTTACTCTATTAAGCCTCACTTTGGGCAGAAGTCTTCTCAAGGAAGCCTTTGAGCTCAAACCAAAGGGAGTTACCCGATTTTTAGGTAATGTCTTCACTTGAGTCCTTTTGTTTTATTTTGCTTCTCCAACCCCCTAAACTCTTTTTATTCATTTATTTTGTAACAACTACAGTATATTCAATATACTAGTATGTTGTTATAATAATTATTCGAGCTACACTAACACACACCTACATCTAATGGTTAAAGGACATACTGTTTCCGTGGATGGTGTATTTAAGCCTCCCGAAACGATGATTGTTCATCATTATTTTAACACCTTCAAAGGTGACCATTAAGATGTCACTATATTTATATATGATATATAAAATCTTTATGTTTTCCTTAAGCTTATGTATTTTTCATTTTGGGAATACCTTTATGGTTTCCATTATGGGTAAACGCGATATCTTCATTTAAGGAAGTGCGGACTACCACCCCCTCAAAGTGATTTGATTCGTTAAATATCATATGTGGGGCGTATAAAGGATTGAAATATGATATTATATATGATATTATACTGGAATTATAATATAACTTCATATCATTATGATTCCATTCTATAAAATACGAAATAGAAATGAAAGTAGCGTTCATGTGTACGTACGGCTTACCATCTCCATTAACGGTGCATTTCATTTCTTACCTATAAATGATTATGTAATATTATAAATGCATGCATTTACTGGATATATATGACATATATGATATCTACATCATGAATACCATTCTGAATATAATTGATACATGAACAACTTGTAATTATAAAGGGCTTATTTTTTACTCAAGTACCAATGATCGTTAAAACGACCATTATTAACTTAAATAATTACATAGTGTTCATGACATGGAAATAAGTGATATAAAAGGAATAATGAACTTGAAAAAGGTTCTTAAACAAGTAGAAATTAACTCAAGTTTATTATTCAGGAGATTAAAGAACGACCGAGTCAAGTCGGACCCGAGGTATGGGACTTCGTCTCAATCTCCTTTCATTGAGGAATATTTTGTTTTATTCATAACCTTCTTTTATACGGTGTATAAAACCCTTTGAATTTTACGTTTATTCAAAAGGAATCTTTTTTATACGAAGCGTTTACTAAATGACAAAAGGGAATGTTCTTGTTGTATGTATGCGGCAACAACAACTTCTCTGCCACCGTGACCATTATTTGAGTTTCGGCTTCCTCTACAAGGCATACCGTCTTTTTAAAAAGAAAAATAAATACCATGTTTTACTTTTCTTTTATTTTGGTATTGAAAATGGTTTTCAAAATGTTTTTATTATATCAATGTGTTGTATTGATATCTTGTGATTGAATTGTGGAAACGTTATGTTTCCTTTATGCATGTTTTATGTGATACGATTATGTTATGGTTCTTGGGAATTATTATGAAGACGGGTGGTTCTGTGATAAACTAAGGGCGGGTGAGCCCGATATAGCTATCCAATGCATTGGGTAACATGAAGGAGTGAAACATTAAGGTTTCTCCGAAGAGATTTAGGGAATATACTGTGATGGGTATTCCAAATGTAACCAAGAGGGTTACTCCCTACGTAAGAAAGTTATGAATGCCTAAAGTTACCATTATGTCTTATGATTTCTATGATTTATTCATGATTTGATGAGGTATGTTAAAGTGCTTATGTTTTATGGGTAAAGTATGATTTCATTCTTATGTATATATGTACCCATGTTTCCTTTCCATATTTGTATATCCCTTACTGAGCTTTTTATGCTCATCCCATGTTTTTTTTGAAATGTTTTTCACAGGTCAAGGGAAAGGTACATGATATGATGATTGTGTCAAGGAATTGTCAAGAAAGAATCCATGTTTTATTTTAAATATTTTTCCATTGATGGGAAATAAGAATACTATCTTTATGTAACCACTTTGTTTATATGTGGAATGTAATGCAGGTTTTATGATCTAATTCTCTAAAACGCTAAACCCGAAAAGATCCTCAATGTGTAATCTTGTAATAACTCATGATTATGTATGGTTTATGGTTGGGGCCTTATAGTTGGTATCAGAGGTCGGTTTAGATAACTTTAGGAGTTAGAATTATATTAAATGATTATACAAAAATATTTTTTTTTGGGTTAAATTGAAGTGATATAGTATTTGAAGATTACCATGTTGCTTCATCTACGACATGTTTGTTCAGAATGGTTTTCTGCAGAGGAAACAGGGAAGCAGTTCTAGGAAGGCATGCAGAAGGAAATAACCTTCCGAATCATCATCCTGAGATGGTCGGAATTGGAACAGAACAGTTTGTTGCAGTAATGGCGCAGTTGACTCAAGCGATAAATGGTGGTGGTATCCATGCACGAGATCAGCCTAATCAACCGCAGAGGAACATGTCAGTGGTGGAACATTTCATGAGGCAACATCCCACATCACTCAGAGGATCATCTGACCATGTGCTAGATGAAGGGTGGATTAAAGCACTGAAGAAGATTTTCGAAGTCATGGGGTGTTCAGACAATCAAAAGGTTAGTCTTTCTATTTACCATTTTTAGGGTGAAGCAGATCAGTGGTGGTCGATGGTTAAAAATATCAGAAACGCTGATGAGATTGATGCTCTCGACTGGGATGAATTCAGAGGTATGTTTCTTGAGAAGTAATTTCCTAAGTCTGTTCGACTTAGGATGGAAAAGCAATTCTTGGAATTGAGGAAAGAGGAAGACTCAGTTGCCGCCTATGAAGAAAGGTTCACTCGATTGGCAGGGTATGCTCCAAATTTTATCTGATACCTTGATAGTAAAATCAATCGTTTTTACTCAGGATTAAAGCCAAAATATCGAAGGGAATTAACTTCTCATGAGTTTAAAAGTTATGAAAATCTTGTTTGATTTGCTGAGAAGGTGGAAATGGAGTTTGCCGATGATCAAGTGTTCTATAACAACCAACAGAAGAAGAGACCGAGGTGGTAAGAGAAAGGAAAGAATTCATCAAAAAAGTCTGATGGTAAGAAAACTAAGTTTCCAGTTTGTGATAAATGTGGCAAAAGGCATGCTGGGGAATGTCTTCTAAATTCTGGAAAGTGCTACCGATGTGGTAAGATGGGACATAAGGCTCGTGATTGCACTGAAAAGGATCAAGGTGAAGGTAAGACCAAATTTTATTTATAGTTAGTGAAATGTTATAAGTGCAATGAGATGGGTCACTATGCAAACGAGTGTCCGACAAAGAGATTGAGTGATGGAAAGAAGTTAGACTACAAGCAGAAAGGGGTGTTGAAATCCTTTGCAACTACTTCAGAAGATGTAGGGCCATCAAATGAAGTTTTATCAGGTACTTTTTTTGTTTTTTAGATTATGTCAGTGTGTTGTTTGATTCGGGGTCTACACATTCTTTAATCTCTAAAAACTTTTCTAGTAAAATGGGAATACCATCTCAAGAAATGACTCTTGAACTTTTGGTAAAAACACCTGGGGGAAATGTTGAGGCAAAATAAATTTATAAGAATCTTCCTATCCTTTTATGTGGAAAGAACCTACTTGCAAACCTTATTGTTCTACCTCTAGTAGAGATTGATGTTATCCTGTGTATGGATTGGCTCTCTATTTACCATGCTAAGATTGACTGTAGAGTTAAAGAATTTTTTTTTTCAGAAAGACTTTCAGTTTGTTTACAAGAATGAACCCTTACTGTTGATTACTTATCAAGAGGCCGAGAAACTTGTAAAAGATGGAAATAAATGTTACCCTGCACACATCTTTGAAAATAAAGGAACTGTTTAGATTAATGATGTGCCAGTGGTAAATGAGTATCCCGATGTTTTTCCTGATGAGTTTCCTGGAATAATACCAGATCGGGATGTTGAAATTACTGTTGACTTAGTTCCTAATGCTAAGACAATTTCAAAACCCCCTTATCAAATAGCTCAAATTGAACTTTTAGATTTGAAGGAGCAACTGCAAGATTTATTAGAGAAAGGTTTCATTCGACCTAGAACATCACCTTGGGGTGCTCCTGTTTTATTTGTTAAAAAGAAAGATGGTTCAATGAGAATTTTCATTGATTATAGAGCCTTGAATAACATCACTATTAAGAACAGATATCCTTTGCCTCATATCGATGATTTGTTTGATAAACTCCAGGGAGCTCAGTATTTTTCAATGATTGACTTGAGATCAGGGTACCATCAGCTGAAGGTAAAGGAAGCAGACGTTCCGAAGACTGTGTTTCGTACAAGATATGGCCATTATGAATTTGTAGTAATGCCTTTTGGGCTAACCAATGCACCTTCTATATTCATGGACTTAATTAATAGAATTTTCCATGAGTTCTTGGATACGTTTGTGGTGGTTTTCATTGATGATATTTTGGTGTTTTCTAAAAGTAAAGAGGAGCATGAAAGACATTTAAGGGTTATCTTGAAAACCTTAAAAGAAAATAAATTGTATGGGAAATTCAGGAAGTGTGAGTTTTGGTTGCTATAAATTTCTTTCCTTGGTCAAATTGTTTCTAAAGATGGGATAACTATTGATCCTGAAAAAACAAAAGTTGTGGAAGACTGTCCAAGACCCACAAATGTAACTGAGATTCGTAGCTTCCTTGGTTTGGCAGGCTATTACCAAAGGTTTGTTAGAAATTTTTCACGGTTATCTAGTCCAATGACTAAGCTAACTAAGAAAGGTGTTAAATTTATCTGGACAAAAGAATGTGATGATTGTTTTCAAGAATTGAAAAGAATATTGGTGAATGATCCAGTTTAGGCACTACCTTCCAGGAATGGTGAGTTTATTATATAAAGTGATGCTTCATTGAAGGGACCTGGTTGCGTCCTAATGTAGAATGATCAGGTATTTTCTTATGCTTCACGACAGTTGAAAACTCATGAGGTAAATCACCCTACACATGATTTGGAATTAGCTGCTATTGTTTTCACATTTAAAATTTGGAGGCATCATTTGTATGGAGTAAAGTGTGAAATATATACTTATCACAAAAGTTTAAAGTATATATTCACTTAGAAAGAGTTAAACATGAGACAGAGGAGATGGCTAGAATTAATCAAGGATTATGATTGTACAATTTCATTACCATCCAGGAAAAGAAAATAAAGTGACTGATGCTTTGAGTCAAAAAAGTAATGCTTCATTAGCAATGTTGTGTTTGAAACGTGATCCTTTGGTTAAGGATTTTATGAACTTTGGCATAGATGTTTTTGGCACATGATGTTCTTCTATTTTGTTTCAGGTATCAGTGAAATCTTCTTTATCAGACAGAATCAAGCAAGCACAGATGCAAGAATGTGAGTTACAGAAAAAGGTAGAGCTGGTTCCAAAAGGTAAGTTGCCTTAATTCAACATTGATAGTGATTGTGTTTTGAGATTTGGGAAGAGATTGTATGTGCCTTGTGATTCACAGTTGAAGAGAGAGTTGTTATGTGAAGCTCATAGTTCTCCATTTTCAGGTCATCCTGGCAGTACTAAGATTTACAGAGATCTGCGGGAGTGTTACTGGTGGGATGGAATGAAAAGAGATATTTCTGATTTTACTATGAAGTGTTTGACATGTCAACAGGTTAAAGCAGAGCGGCATTTACGGAAAGGGATGCATCATCCTTTACCAGTGCCAGAGTGGAAATGGGAGAATATATCCATGGACTTTGTTGTGAGATTACCGAATACATCTCGAGGTAATTATGAAATCTGGGTTATTGTTGATCGCTTGACTAAATCTGCTTATTTCCTTGCTATACAAGATACTTTTTCCCAATATCAACTTTCCCGTTTGTATCTTAAAAAGATAGTCAGGTTGCATGGTGTTCCTCTCTCCATTTTATCTGATCGTGATACCAGGTTCACTTCTAACTTTTGGAAAGGCCTTCAGAAGTCGTTGGGTACTGAATTAAATTTTAGTACAACTTTTCATCCTCAATCAGATGGGCAGTCAGAACGAACAATTAAGACCTTGGAGGATATGCTACGAGCTTATTCGATGGATTATCCGGGAAGTTGGGACCATCATCTTTCTTTGGTTGAATTTTCATATAATAACAGTTTTCATTCCAGTATACAGATGGCACCATTTGAGGCATTATATGGGAAGCAGTGTCGAACTCCAGCTTTCTGGGATGAATTGGGTGAAAGGAAGTTGATGGAACTAGAATTGGTAGAGGAGTTGGAAGAAAAAGTTCAGCTGATACAGAAACACATGAGAACAGCTCAAAGTAGGCAGAAGAGTTATGCGGACAACAGGAGGAAGGATCTCTCTTTTGAGGTAGGTGATCATGTTTTTCTCAAAGTATCACCATGGAATAGTGTGATGCGATTTGGTTAGAAAGGAACAATGAGTCCAAGGTTCATTGGACCATATGAAATTCTAGAGAGAGTTGGATCTGTTGCTTACCGAGTGGCTTTACCTCCGATTTTATCTCAGGCACACAATGTTTTTCATGTTTCGATGCTGAGAAAGTACATGCCAGATCCATTTCATGTTTTGAGTCTAGAGGTAGTTCAGCTGGAAGAGAACCTATCTTATGAGGAACAACCAGTCCAGATTCTTGACCACAGGGTGCATGTTTTACGGAATAAGGTGATTAATCAGGTAAAGGTTTTGTGAAAAAACCACATGATGGAAGAGGCAACATGGGAATATGAAAATGCAATGAGGGATTAGTACCCCCATTTATTCGATAAGTAAATAAATTGTGGGGACGCAATTTTTTAAAGGGGGTAAGGATGTAACATCCCAAGTAAGTAATGAATAATATATATTTTTATCTATGTCTATTAATAAATAAGATAGTTTTTTAGAGGCTTAAATTGAAAATAAATACAATCTTATGCATGGAATATACTAATATTCTTAAAATATTATTTCACTACCTTTTGATGGAAAACCCTTTTTAAATCTATATTTTGAAAATTTTATAATCTATGTTTTTCAAATTAAACTTATTATTTATGATTGGGACATCAAAATTTACTTTTTGTGAATTTTTGGTATTTTTCCGATAAAGTTCATTTTTAATGAATAGTGAAAAATGTTGTATTTTAATTCAAAAACTCTTTTTAATCTAATTTATTTATATGATTAGATTATCTTTTGAATTGTTTTTGAAGTTAAATTAGAAAATATTTTTACCATTTTATCCAATGGTAGTCCTTGGAATCAATTTCACTTTGAAATTGGACTTAAACTAGTGGCAATCTTTTGATACTTATTGTTTCATAAAAACACGCTATTTGTCATGACAGCGGGAATTAGTTATTAAATTAATTAATGCAACTTACATGTTTTGAATTTTGTAAAATGGACATCATTTTTGAATTCGAAATATCAAATATAGCTTAGGGTGAAGTTTTGGTATCTTTCTGAAAAACTTCAATTTTTGATGAATAGTGAAACCACTAAGTGGTAGTTAAAGAAACTGATTTTTCGTTTAAATGAAACTTTTCCACTTATGTGATTTAATTTTCAAAAATCAGACATACATGGTTGTCATTAAGAAGTAAAATTTGGTTCAATGTGATTAAAATAATTTTTTGGTGAAAATTAATTTTTAAGTTCTTAATCGCGATTAGTGGTAATTAGTGTAGTTTAAGGTAAAAATAATGTTTTAATAATATGAGATGAGCTTGACACATGTCCTACCCTCATTGGATGTGTCATGGCCGACCAAGACAATCCATGGGTAAACTTGGGGACCCCATAGAGCCACATTTGTTGGGAAATGACATAAATAACTTTTTATTTAATGTTAAAGTAAAAAATGACACAAACAAGAGATATTTTACTAAAACAATTTTTACATCAGATTATACAAGTCAAATTTTTTATTATAAATAGTAATTGGAAAGATAATAATATTTCCTACATCATAGTATTTTTTTTATAATTTTTAGACTTTAAATAAATTAAATTATTTATGACATCATGATGATGCAGTGATTACCTCATTAATAAAATATTTAAATAAAATGAAATGATAATGTAAAATATATGACCTACACATGTCCAAAACCTATTGTATGGGTGGATTTCGAACCCTTATCACCTTATGATTGAATTATATCAATGTGGGACCTCTTAAATCCGAATACCATTTTAAAATAAAGTGACTTTTCTTTACATTCCAAGAGTGCCCCTCCTCTCCTCTTATAAAAGGCCCCCACCTCTACCTCCTTACCCACACTCCCAAAGCCTTTGGCTCGGCCAAACCCTACCCATTTTGTCTCTCCACATCCCTCTATTACTCTTCGAAGCCTCACATTGGTCAGAAGTCTTCCCAAGGATGCCTTTGAGCTCAAACCAAAGGGAGTTACCCGATTTTTAGGTAATGTCTTCACTTGAGTCCTTTTGTTTTATTTTGCTTCTCCAACCCCCTAAACTCTTTTTATTCATTTATTTTGTAACAAATCCAGTATCTTAATATATAATAGGTTGTTGTTATAAGAAGTATTCGAGCTACACTTACACACACCTACATCTAATGGTTAAAGGACATACTGTTTCCGTGGATGGTGAATTTATGCCTCCCGAAACGATGATTGTTCAACATTCTTTTAACACCTTCAAAGGTGTCCATTAAGATGTCGCTATATTTATATATGATATATAATATGTTTATGTTTTCCTTAATCTTCTGTATTTTTCCTTTTGGGCATACCTTTATGGTTTCCATTATGGGTAAACGCGATATCTTCATTTAAGGAAGTGCGGACTACCGCCCCCTCAAAGTGATTTGATTCATTAAATACCATATGTGGGATGTATAAAAGATGGAACTATGAAATTATATATGATATTATACTGGAATTATAATATAACTTTATATAATTATTATTCTGTTCTATAAAATACGAAATATAAATGAAAGTAGCGTTCATGTATACGTACGGCTTACCGTCTCCATGAATGGTGAATTTCATTTCATACCTATAAATTATTATGTAATATTATAAATGCATGAATGTACTGGATATATATGACATATAATATATCTACATCATGAATACCATTCTAGATATAATGGATACATGAACAACTTGTAATTATAAAGGGCTTATTTTTTACACAAGTACCAATGATCGTTAAAATGACCGTTATTAACTTAAATAATTACATAGTGTTCATGACATGGAAATAAGTGATATAAAAGGAATAATGAACTTTAAAAAGGTTCTTAAATAAGTACAAATTAACTCAAGTTTATTATTCAGGAGATTAAAGAACGACCGAGTCATGTCGGACCCGAGGTATGGGACTTCTTCTCAATCTCCTTTCATTGGGGCATATTTTGTTTTATACACAACATTCTTTTATATGGTGTATAAACCCCTTTTAATTTTACATTTATTCAAAAGGAATTTTTTTTATACGAAGCATTTACTAAACGACAAAAGGGAATGTTTTTGTCGTACGTATGCGGCGACAACGTCTTTTCCGCCGCCGTAATCATTATTTGAGTTTTGGCTTCCTCTACAAGCCATACTTTCTTTTTAAAAAGAAATATAAATACCATGTTTTACTTTTATTTTATTTTCGTATTGAAAATGGTTTTCATAATGTTTTTATTATATCAATGAGTTGTATTGATATCTTGTGATTAAAATGTGGAAATGTTATGTTTCCTTTATGCATGTTTTATGTGATACGATTATGTTATGGTTCTTGGGCATTATTATGAAGACGGGTGGTTCTGTGATAAACTAAGGGCGGTTGAGCCCGATATAGCTCTCCAATGCATTGGGTAACGTGAAGGAGTGAAAAATTAAGGTTTCTCCGAAGAGATTTAGGGAATATACTGTGGTGGGTATTCCAAACGTAACCAAGAGGGTTACTCCCTACGTAAGAAAGTTATGAATGCCTCAAGTTACCTTTATGTCTTATGATTTCTTTGATTTATTCATGATTTGATGAGGTATATTAAAGTGCTTATGTTTTATGGGTAAAGTATGATTTCATTCTTATGTATATATGTACCCATGATTCCTTTGCATATTTTTATATCCCTTACTGAGCTTCTTATGCTCATCCCAAGTTATTTTTGAAATGTTTTTCACAGGTCAAGGGAAAGGTACATGATATGATGATAGTGTCAAGGAAGTGTCAAGAAAGAATCTATGTTTTATTTTAAATATTTTTCCATTGATGGGAAAGAAGAATACTATCTTTATGTAACCACTTTGTTTATATGTGGAATGTCATGCAAGTTTTATGATCTAATTCTCTAAAACTCTAAAACTGAAAAGATCCTCAATGTGTAATCTTGTAATAACTCAAGATTAAGTAAGGTTTAAGGCTGGGGCCTTATATTTACATAAGGGATACATCTCTATTCCTTGTTGTATTCTTGTTTTCATGTATTGGTGTGGTTCTCTTTACCTATTTACTCTTATTATTTACATCACATTTTTAAATGCCTCAATTATACCATTATCTTCTATTTTCATCATCTAAATATATTATAAATATTTTCATGAAACCACTGAATTTAATTTATCTTAAAATATATTTTTATAGTTATTTAAAAATGAGTGTTCTGGATAAATACATATTACGCCAATAATCTTTTTGAAATTGATTTTTTTGGAAAAAAATTATAATTATATAAACATTTCAAGGGCATGATATTTTTTTATATATTTCTATTTTGAAGAAATAAATTTTCATTTTATTCTAATACATCATTTTTTAATTGCTTCATGAAATAACTTTCAGATATTGATTATAGATACCCTAATGGTCCTATATTATTACACCGTATATGCACATTCATGTGTGTGTGTGAGAATATTTATGAATCTCTTAATTTTATATGTATTACATAATTATCTATATCATCATCATGTATATCATGGTTGTTGATGGTTGAGTGGGGATGTGGTGATAAACCTGACATTAAATAGTGGACATCTGATGAGGAAGCTTCTTTCTTTTGATTTGGGTTCGTATTTAGTATCATCCAACTCGTCCAAGGATATACATGTGTCCATTTCCTTTTTATTTGATTATTATGATTTTTTTGATAATTTTGAATTGATTTTTATTTCATTATGAATGTTGGATATTTCATTTATCCACATAAAACTATTTCTCATTTCACATATGTCCAATGTAGGGATGGTCCATTTTGAGTTATCAATGATTTTTGTGTTGCATTTACCTTTGATTTTAGGACGAAATATGATAGCCCTGCGTTTATTTCACACTTAAACATGATTTCTTACTTAAAATTCAGTCGATACAACATAGAAGATCTAGATTTATAGTGTCTTTCAGGCTTAATATTATTACATAACATTTTAATACATGATATATAACATCTTTATTGAAAACATCCTTTACAAAACCCCTACATTCCCTCGTACTTGTCATTTTGTGGGATCACCTAAGGACATGCATAAGAAAATAGGGTGATCTTAAATCCCAGTAAAGGAAAAACATGGAAGAACATGAACAGTACAATACATGTTAGACAATAGAAATATCAATTTTTTCACAAGATAAACATGAATATAAAGGCCTGATAAAGCATGATAATTATAACATGAGAATGTGGCAACAACACTTAACATGGAATTAGCATGAGCCAAGGCCCATTGCACATGAAGCGTGAGTAAACCCTCATTAAACATGAATCATAAGTAATCCTTCATTTCACTTTAGTTAGCATGAGTCGATACCCATTTCAACTGATATATCATGATACTATACTTTACCAAATGCATTGGAGGGCTATTAGGGTGCACCCTTTCTTAAAAATTTCATTTCATGCATAAGTCTGCCACACGGATCATATAACATGGAATCAATCAACATCAAAAGTTATTCCATGATTAAGTAATGTGGAATAAATACATGAAAGTAACATTCATTATGTATATGTGCATAAAAGTAAACACCCTTGATAGAGACATGGGTATGGTATTCACTACACATAATCTTGGATTGAAAAAAATGTGGTGCAATTTCGATAGCATAACTGTGTTACATAAGGATTAATAAAAATGTTTGATGATAGATAAATGGCTGTCTCATAATATGTACATGAAATTGACAGTAAGGGGGGCCATATAGATACATTAACCAGAAAACTCAATGGAATTAAGATATGTAATACAAAATAATTTCTTGAATGTAAATGAGGAGAGAGAAATTCCTTTCTGAATCTTGGCATGGTAACAGGTTTACATGGGATTCATTAATGAGAGGGAAATGGGATATATCATTATTCAAACATGAAGAGGGAATTATGGGGTAGGTTAGAATTCATACCCCAACATTTTTAATTTGAATGAAATATGATATAACAAAATAAAGAAACTTGGAAAAAATTTAGAACGAAAGAAATCCCTTACTTGGAAGTGTGATCCCAAAAGCATGGGAGAGGCTTGAGAGAAACTTATTAGGAGCTTGGGGAACCTTGGTAGGATTTTAGAGAGAATAATTAATGGGTTGGTCTAATTAAAAAGGCTTTGAGTGATGTGGAAGTGCAATCATAGGTTGGTTTATATAGGATAGGGGAAGGAATTATTTATTATTTAGTTTTGGGACACCTCACATTAAACTCATCAAAATCACAAACAAGGCCATGTTTTTTCCTATTTTTTCTGCCAAATGAGAGTGGAAAACAGTATTTTATAAGCAAAATGTCCTAACTTCTTAAAATAATAGGGTTGTGTATGTAGAGGTGAGTCCCAATCTCAAGGAAAATAATTTAAAAATACAAAATGATTTACAAATTTTGAAGGGTCCACAAAATCATTGTAAAATATATCAAACAAACCCAAAATCACATTATTTTAATGGTAAAATATATATTGGACTATCATAATCTTTATTTTTTTTATTACATCACTATTGGGTCATTATGATGTTATAAAATTCATTTTATATTTAAATGGTATTTAATTTTTACCAAAAAATTTGAGTGTCTCAGAAAATTATGAAAAATTCACCATTGGATAATTTCAACATCTAGATTCAAAAAAATTTATTCATTTAATCCCAATAATTTTCTAAATAATTTAATTTACACTTTTAAAATAAAAACCGATATTTATAAAAAATTTATGGGTTTTGACAAAGACAAGTTTCAAACAATAATAAAAATTGCAATTGCAATCATAAAAAATGTATGATCATTTATACTTAATAAAAAGAAATTTTACAAAAAAATATTTCATTAAAATATTATTTAATTAATAAATCCATTAATTCATCAAAATATATTTCTTAGTTGAATATTAATAAAAAATACTATTTACGCTTTAAAAACTATTCACAAATTAATAATAATAAAAAGAATGAATATTCTCTATAAAAGAATAATTTACATAATTGTATTAATGGGGGATTGTTAAATAACCCCTTAAAAGGAAGCGTATAAGACCATAGGGTAAAGTGAACGATGGTGACACTCTCTTAGGGTGGCTTGGATAACATTTCTCGAGTGGTAATATCTATCAACTTCCACTAGTCTCGTAGGCAGTTATGCTCGAGTTTAGCGTATTCAACCTCAGATTGGGCTTGGTCAAGAGCAAAGCCTAATGATTCCACCTCCTTTATGAGTTCCGACTAATTGGATTCGTATGGTGAATGTCTACTGGATGAGGCCATCACTTCTTTTGTCAGAGTAAATTGGACTTTTTAAAGCCCTATATTTATACTAATCATGTGATCACAGTTTAATGGCTATATTGGCAATGGTCACAATTCATAACAGTATTTTAAAATCCAAAACATAGAACCAAATAAGCGCATATGTTTTACATGACAATAAGAATTCATTTAAATAGACCATGAAGAATTTTCATTAATGAAATTTTTGGGTCGTTACAATCTTCCCCCATTATGAAATTTCACCCTCAAAATTTCTTTTTCCCTCAATAAAACAAATGAAAGTAACTCTACTTCATCACTTCCTCTGATTCCCACATCGCTTCTTCAAAAAAAGTGTTTTTTTGACAACACCGTGACGAGGGGCATTATCTTATTTCATATAAAGTTTTCTCTATGATCTACGACCTTCACTAGTTTATCCTCGTTATAAATATCATCCTCTAGATGTACTACCATTGAAGAGAGTACATGCTAAGGGTCCGGTATATACTTCCATAAGAGGGATACATGAAAGACATCAGGTAATTTGTCTATAGTCGGTGGAAGTGCTAGTTAAGAGGCCACAACCCCAACACGATCAAGAATTTCGAAGGTGGAAATGTACCTAGGACTCATTGTACCTAGGACTTAATGTAACTTTCTTTAAAAACCTCATGACCTTCTACTATGGAGATTTGCATTGAAACATCGTGTCTCCAACTTTTAACTCAATTTCTCATCATCGGTTATTTTTATAACTCTTCTATCAGCTTTGGGATACCTTGATAGGTTACTAAATGATTTTCACCTTCTCCACCTTTTCTTCAACCATTTATGGTCCTAGAACCAACTTCATCCCCACATGTCAGTGTTCTGCACCAATTCCACTACATGACTTCATAAGATTCCATTCGGATTCTCGAGTGGAAACTATTATTATAGGAGAATTAAACTAGTGGAAAATGTTGATCCCAACCTCCTTTAAATTCCATTAAACATGATCTTAACATATCTTCCAGTGTCTAAATAGTTCACTCAGATTGGTCATCCGTTTGTGGAAGATAGGTCATACCGATGTTCATTTTAGTATCCAGAGAATGTTGAAGACTCTTCCAAAACATATAGCTGAATCTGGGATCTAAATTGGATAAAGTAAATAATGGTACTCCAGGAAACAATACCACATCCCCGATGTATATTAGTTCCAGTTGATCCAATTAGAAATCCACCCAAATTGCATTGAAGAGTGCATGTTTTGTAAGACAATCCACAACAACCCATATTTCATTGTTGAATTTGGATGTCTTCAGATGTCTGCTGACAATGTCCATAGTGATGTTCTCCCATTTCTGTACAGGTATGGGCAATGGTTGCCTCATCCTTTTAGAATTTTTCCTCTCTTCCTTCACATTCAGACACACCAAACACTTTGATGTATACTCAGTGATCTCCTTCTTCAAATTATCCCACCAATAATGGTCTCAGAGAGCTCAATAAAGCTTTGTCTTTCCTGGGTGAATAGAGAAATTTTAACTATGTTCATCATCCAAAAGTTCCCTCTTCATTTAAGGACTTTATGGAACCCATAGTCATTTCCCAAATCTCACAATTTATTCTTTATTAACATTGAACTCCGAGTATTTCCCATTTCTGATAGCTTACTCATTCTTCTAAATTCCCACATCATTGTAGGATCGAAATAATGATGTAGATGCTCAATTTACAAGAGGGGGAGTGAATTGAAAACTTTAAAAATTCATTTGGAACCTTTAAATATAGTTACAAATAACTATGTTTTCCTTAAGTAAAGGAAAGGGCTAAGTTTAACAAAGTTAAACTAAGCAAATTCACAACACCTCTAACACCAAATCCAAACTTGGAAAGAGATTCTGAAAGTAGGTTCCGGAATTATAGTTCTGGAAATTGAAACTTAACAAAAGTTACAATATGAGATTCTACCTTAAAGCGTATAGAAACAAAATGAAACAGAGTATAAGTAAGGAAGTATAAGAAAGTTATACTTTCCTTATATTACAAAATGAAACGGAAAATAAACAAGTAGTAGAACTACAAGTAACAAGATATAAGTCTTTTAACCCAAAGAGAAGGGTATCCAACAACCTTGGATAAAGGTCCCTTGATTTATACTTTCAAGCAAGTCTGTCTTACCCACACCAGGGTAAGACCTCGATACGAAGATCGGAGTCTCTATCTTGCTATCCCCGCAAGCCCTCAACTTCAAGGTAGTTGGTAACCTCTGTCTTCCTCAGCAAGGAAGCCCTCAACTTCAAGGTGTTGGAAACCTCTGTCTTCCTATTCCCAGAAGTCCTCGAATGTAATCACCAACATTTGGAGTCGTACGAATCTTTGAGAGTTAATAAGAGCCTCCCTCTCTAGAAATCACTTCAACAACATGTATGCACAATAACCAAATTGTTCATCCATCAGTCTCGAGCTCTTTCAAATGAGCTCCTATTTATAGGTAAGGTCAGCTCCTTCTCCAACGGTCATATTTTCCTTAAAGATCGGAGGGACCTGTACACGTGTCACTTAGACAACGGTTAGTTTATAACAAAATAGACGACATCGTTTTATAACAAAAAAGTGTAACATAATGTACGGCATCGTTTTAAAATCTAACATAAAAGTTCGGAATGAAAGCTTTGGAGTGAAGGTTCGGAGTGTAATGAAAATAATAAAGAGTAGACAGATATATAGAAATGTATGTAGAATAAAAGTTCGGAGTCTAACCAAAATATTTTTCGGAGTCTGAATTAATTCAGTTTGTATAAAACAGAGATGATCAGATTCTGTTTGATAGGAGAATTCAGAATGAGAATTTGGAATGATAATTCATCATTATATTTCGTAATGAGAATTCGTCATCAGAATTCATAATGAGAATTCATCATTAAAATTTGTAATGAGAATTCATTATTATAATTCGTAGTGAGAATTAGTCATGAGAATTCATCATTAGAATTCGTAGTGAGAATTCGTCATTAGAATTCGTAATGAGAATTCGTCATTAGAATTCGTAATGATAATTCATCATTAGAATTCGTAATGAGAATTCGTCATCAAACTTCATAAGAATTCGTTATCCTGAATCTGGAGTAGAACTTAACCAGAGTTCGTATCCGGAATTCAGAATGAAACTTTATCACAGTTCTCATTCTGGATTTTGGAGTGAAACTTTATTACAGTTCTTGTCCAGAATTCGGATCCTAAAATAGAATAGTTCATATCAAAGTTTCAAGTAATTCCGAGAAACTAAAAGTGAATCCGAATCTCATACTTAAGAAAAATCTGGATGAAAATATGATAAGAATAATTTTTCTTACAAAAGTGATTTTCCTTATAAAAGCAATTTTTCTTAGAAAAGCAATTTCCCTTATAAAAGAAATTTCCATTAAAGGCAAGTTTCCTAAAGATAAGGTGTTTGTGATTTTCAAAACAAGAAGGAATGGAAAAGTCATAAGGAAAACCTTATTGACTCAACAATCTCCCCCTTTTTGGAAAGCACAAACATCCTTACGAAAAATAAATTCTAAGAAGAAAGAAAAACAGTAAGGCTTATCTCCCTTTGTTTTAAGGATATTGATGAATACGACTAACTCCCCCTTAGGCTTTGAAACTCTAAGGATCATATTCTAGATTTCCGGAGTGACATTTTATTACGAAAAAAAAAGACTTCTTTAATGAAAACCCCCCCTTAGATAGACTCTTATTAGAGTTCTTATTCCTTTAAGGATCTTTTCCTTCTCCCCTTTAGATAAACTCTCATTGGAGTTCTTCTTTTTCTTAAGGATCTTTTCCTTCTCCCACATTGTGATTTTCAAAAAGAAATCGAGGGAATGGAAAAAAACTAAGTACCTGAAAAAAAAATAAAAACAACAAAGGAACCGAGAAGTACAATTTTCATTAGGTTTAAAATCTCAGCAACAAAGAAAATTAGATACAACAAAAAAGATCGAATTTAGTTATTTCGGATCTTTTTCCTTCGACATGAGCCCCTTAAGAATAGTCTTGATCTTCTTCAGGTCTCTATGATCTTCTTCAGCTTGCTTCTCTAAGACCATTCTTATTGAAGATTGAGCCTCAATCTTTTCTTCCTGGGCTTTCAGCTTTTCTTCCTGTGCTTTGATCTTTTCTTCCTGAGCCTTCATCCTCTGTTCAAACACAATCTGATGATCCCTTTAAAATTTCCAGTTTTGAGAAACGGAATTCAACTTCCCATTCAGATCTCTGGCTTCTTGAATCTGGAAGTTCTTTTCATCAGTCAGCTTCTCTTCAAAGGAGGATGTCAGCTCATTTATCTTCATGTCCTCAGTCTCGAAGGCATCTTTGACATTGTCTTGAAACTCATCAAATAACCTCATCTCTTCAACAGTCTTCTTCGACCAGTTTGTCATCTTCTTGCAAGATTTTCTATGAGCTTCGTAGCCAACAAAGAAGGTTTTGAACTGAGCCTCAATCTCAACGCACTTGTCCATAACCATAGATATGGAGTCAGTTTTCTGATTCAATGCATGCTGGAGCATCTGGCATCTTGAATCAATACTTGAGAAGGTCGGAATGGATCCCACCAACTTCTTTAAAGACTAGACAACAAAGTCATTCCCCACTAAAGATGACTCCGAATCCGAAACTCTAATTGGAGAATTTTCATCTTCAACAAGGTGAATCTTTCTCTTTGAAGAACTACCAACTTCCTTCCTCTTCCTCACTTCTGAGCTCGGAGTATCATCAAGAATTTTCTTTCCCTTGTCTTTTTCCGGAATTGAATCCTGTTCCGGAGTTCTCTTCTCACTATCAGAAACATGAACAACATTATCTTCCTCAACAAAAACTTCCTGAACACGAAACCCTATGTTTTCTTTTTGAGAAACATCATGTACAAGTTGTTCTTCTTCTCCATGATAAGTAACTTCTTCTTCTCCTTTCTCTTCTTCCATTGCTGGAGTAACTAGCTTCGAAGATTCAGCTTCTGAAGTTCGGAGTGATAAGTGTTCTGAAGGTGTCCCCTTTTAATCATCTACTTGTTTCAATACATCTCCGGTTTCACCACTTCCTTTAGCAACATCTTCTTCTTGTTCCACTTGCTCAACTTGCTCTACTTCCTCAGTAGTCTTAGCAACAGCTTCTTCTTGAGCAATGAAATTTCTTCCTGGAGTCTCAGGTAGAGATTCTAAGGAGAAAGATCTCGGAACAGGAATTGTTGCTGAAACCATCTCATTGAATTTCAAAAAAGCCTGAGCTACCTCAGCCTCAGACATCTTCTTTTTGAGCTTCTTTTCCTTTACTTGTTTTTCAAGCTCATCAGTTGTTCTCTCCTTCAAGGCCCTAGCCTCCGCAGGGTCCAATCCGAACTATGGATCCCCTTCTTTCCTTTTCTCTTCATCTGCTCTCCACTTCGTAACGACTTCATCAGGATCGGCTTTATTCTTCTTTGGTTTTGGAGGTGTGGAATGGACTTCCTTAGACCTGGGATTCTCTGCTTCTACTTCCACTTCTTTCAGTTTTCTCTCCCTTACTGGCTTAGAGGATTCCGGATCAGCAACTTTTGGAATTGCTTCTCCTTGAGCAGGTAGATCAATAAACTGTCCAGAATCTTTGTCAAAGGATACATCCATTCTCTTAAGAGTACCATCGCTCACCAGCATGATCTTGAAAACTCTTGGCTTAGATTTTCAAGCGTCCTTGAAAGACTCAAGGCAACGAACTATCAACTTGGAGAGGATTGATGGATACATAATAATCTGAGCTCTCAGATTTCCTTTCTTCAAATTCTCAATGGTGATAAGAATATGCTTCATCAAGTTAAACTTTTTCAGATTTATCAGAAAATCTTGGATGTAGATCTCACTTTTCTTCAAGCTATCTTTGTCACCTTTCCTCAGTACGATAAGTCCTTGTACCCATAACTCCAGAATCCAGAAATTTATAGATAAACTAGAAATTTTCAGAGCCTTTTCATCAGTCAATCCGAGAGTTTATAAAGCTTTTTCCTTGTCGAAGCTACCTTTAGAGTCCGGCAAAACATGCGAAATAAATTCGGCTTCTCCTTCATAAGTCATCCCTACCAAGCTTGCTGCCTTGGTGTGAGAAAGCTTGTAAGTCTTTCCATAAGACTTAAAAGACAATTTGTCCTTATTATCTTCCTGATAGAAGGAGACTAACTCATAGAACTCAACAAGTAAGTCTGTATACACTTCATCATGGTTCCCAGGTTTTGACACCGCAACATCTTCCCAACCATTAAGCTTGATATTCATAGACATAAGAGAATCATACTTGTTGAAAAATCCCAGATGAACCAGCCTTTCTCTGTAGACTAACCATTGAGAAATTGGCTTAGTGGATGACATATCTTGAGAAGCTAACTCCACAGACATTCGGATTTGAAGTCCTCTGAGTAGTTCAGAAGGGAGACAACTGAAGTTCAGAACGGCTTTAAAAACAGAGAGGTAGAGATTCGGGATGCGAGAGCTTGAAATCGATGTGGGACGAGTATTTTGGTCCCCTTTATATAGGCAATGGAACGACGGTTCAACTTCCTCGGTTGATCTAATGGTTGTGATAAGTTGAGATCAGATCTGACGGTTGAAAACCAATTCTCTAAAAAACTTGAATCCGATCTTTTTGAGGTTTTTTATTAAAATAGAGAACTAAGAAAAGTATAATCCGAAAACATAATACAAGAAAATGCCAGCAAGTAAAATATGACTACGAAAACATGAATAAGAAAACCATTCCTTTCGGATTAGCTTTGGAGGATTATTCGTAATGGGTAATATAAAAATGACTACGAAAAAAACTTTATAATGAGAAGACAGAGTTCGAAAAAGCTTCAATATAGAAAATAAACTTAGTACGAAAAACTCATTATGGAACACTCATTACGGAAAACTCAGTAGGAAAAAAAACATAGTAAGGAAAAACATAGTACGAAAAATTCATTATGAAATTTTGAAAACGAAGAACTTATTATGAAATATTTAGTACGAAAGTTCCATTATGAAAATACCAGTACGAAATTTTCTATTCCGGATTTTTTCCAATACAAACACTTCCAATCCAGAAGTATTTTGTACAAAAATGACCATTCTAGAAAATTGTAGTTCCGGAAATTCCATTCCGGAAATCTTCGTTCTGAAAATTTTGAAAATAGACTTTGAAAAACATTATTAAACTAACAAACAAATGTACTCCCCCTATGAAAAGGAGTTTATTGCTGTAAGGAGACTTTTTCAACAGAAAGTTAATTAACAATGATTACCTTATGGTTATCATTCCTAACTTCTGTTTAATATATTCAAATCTATCAGAAACCAATGATTTTGTGAAAATATCAGTAAGTTGATCTTGCGTTCTGATAAATTGAAGAATAATATCTCCTTTAAGTGTGTGATCCCTAAGAAATTGATTCCTAATATCTATGTGTTTTGCACGGGAGTGATGTGCATGGTTCTTACTAAGGGCAATGGCACTTGTGTTATCACACAAAATTTGAGTTTTGGTAAAACTCAAGCCATAGTCTGTGAGTGTGTGTTGCATCCACAACACTTGAGCACAACAACTTCCAGCTGCTACATATTCAGCTTCAGCAGTGGAGAGTGCTACAGAATGTTGCTTCTTGCAGGACCAAGAAACTAATGAATCTCCTAAGAAATGATAAGTTCTGGATGTACTTTTTCTATCCATTCTACAACCAGCAAAGTCAGCATCAGAAAAGATTTTTAGAACAAAATCATTTCCAGAAGTATAAAATAATCCTAGATCTATGGTTCCCTTAAGGTAGCGAAAAATTCTTTTTACTGCCTTTAAGTGAGATTCCTTATGATTGGATTGATATCTTGCACATAAGCATACTGAAAACATTAAGTCTGGTCGACTAGCTGTTAAGTAAAGTAAACTTTCTATCATACCTCTAAAAGCTGTTTGATCTACTGGTTTCCTAGCTTCATCAAGATCTAAAGAATTTGAGGTACCAATGGGAGTACTAATACTCTTAGTATTGTCATAACCATACTTTTTAAGAAGATCTTTAATATACTTATGTTGAGATATGTAGGTTCCTTCTGGTTTTTGAGAAATTGTAAAACCAAGGAAAAATGTTAACTTACCCATCATACTCATTCCAAACTCAGATTTCATTAGACTTGAAAAAGAGTCGGTCAAAGATTGCTGAGTTGAACCAAATATGATGTCATCAACATAAATTTGAACAATCAAAACATTTTTCTTGTCTTTATTTATAAAAAGAGTTGGATCTGCATTTCCCTTAACATAGTTATTTTGAAGCAAAAAATCCAGTGAGTCTATCATACCATGCTCGTGGGGCTTGTTTAAGGCCATACAAAGATTTGGTAAGTTTAAAAACATGATCAGGATATTTTGTATCTTCAAAACCAGGAGGTTGTTCAACAAAGACTTCCTCTTGAACATAACCGTTAAGAAAAGCACATTTCACATCCATTTGGCAAAGTTTGAAATTGAAGAATGCTGCAAAGGCAAGTAGAATATGGATAGATTCAAGTCTAGCTACTAGAGCATAGGTTTCTTCATAGTCTATTCCCTCTTGTTGATTATAGCCTTTAGCAACAGGTCTAGCATTATTTCTTACTATGACTCCATTTTCATCACATTTATTTCTGAAAACTCATTTTACTCCAATAACAGAAGTTTCCTTAGGTCTTTCAACCAAGTACATACATTATTCCTTTCGAATTCATTTAGTTCATCTTGCATGGCTTTAATCCAATCATCACCACCTAAAGCTTTATCAGTGCCTTTAGGTTCTAATTGGGAAAGAAATACTAGATGTTCTACTTCATTTCTTTAGGAACTTCTAGTCCTTACAGGTTGATTTACATCACCAATGATACTATCACGGGGATGATTCTTAAGAAACACCAGATTTGGGTTTTGTAAAACCTGTTCATCAACATAGGGTAGAAAATCTTCTGGGGTAAATGTTTCAGAAGTATCTTCTTGAACATTATCCTTATTAGAAGGTTCTTCTATCAGAGGTTGACAATCAGTTTTTGAAAACACATCCGAGGATGTAGGTAGGGATGAGTTAAAAACAAAAGGATCTGACTCATCAAATTTTACATGTACTGTTTTTTCAACAGTACAAGTGTTTTTATTAAAAACTCTATAAGCCTTAGATGGTGTGGAATATCATAAGAAAATCCCTTCATCAGATTTTGGTGCGAATTTATGTAAGTTATCTTTAGTATTCAAAATGAATACTTTGTAACCAAAAACCTTGAAGTAGGATAGTCTTGGTTTTCTACCATTCCAAAACTCATAAGGAGTTTTATTAAGAAAAGTTCTAATCAAAACTCGATTTATAGTATAGCAAGCAGTACTTACAGCTTCAGCCCAGAAATGTTTAGCTATAGAATATTCACACAACATGGTTCTAGTTATTTATTGAAGAATTATATTTCTTCTTTCAACTACACCATTCTGTTGAGGAGTTCTAGGTGCTGAAAAATTGTGAGTAATACCTTTCTTACTACAAAAAGTTTCAAAATAAGAATTTTGAAATTCTCCTCCATGATCACTATGAATAGTTTTCAATGGAAGGTTTTTCTCATTTTTAACTTGAGCTCTAAAACTTTTGAAATAGGAAAAAGCTTCAGACTTCTTTGATAGAAAATAGACCCAAGTATATCTAGTGTAATCATCAACTAGAACAAACACATAGTATTTGCCTCCAATACTTCCAGTTTGTGTTGGACCAAAAAGATCCATGTGCACTAACTGTAATGCATTGGTTGTTGAGACTTCACCGATTGAATTAAAACTAGATTTATGTTGCTTTCCATATTGACAAGGATCACAAACATTAGAAGAATCAAATCTATGCTCTGGTAGATCCTTAACTAGTTTCTTCTTAGAGAGTTTACATAGGTTCCTAAGGTTACAGTGACCTAGTCTTCTATTCCATAACCAGGAATGATCTTCCATTGCACTTAGGCAAGGTAAATCTTGGCTTCTAAGATCTTCTAAGTTTAAGGTGTAAACATTCTCTTGCCTATTGGCTGAGAGAATAAATTTTTCCTTGGAATTGTGAACTAAACACTTATCATTCCTAAAATTTACAAGGTACCCTTCATCACATAACTGACTTATGGTAATAAGTTTGTGCTTAAGACCTTTAACAAAAAGAAAATTTGAAATCAAGGTTTTACCAAGAAGAACAATATTACCTATACCAACAATCTCTCCCTTAGCATTATCTCCGAAAGTTACTCTTCCTCCTTTCGTTTTGATAATCTTTTCAAAATAGCTTTTGTTACCAGTCATGTGCCGAGAACATCCACTATCCATGTACCTTGTATTATTGCTGGTATTCTCTTTATTTTCCTGAAATCAAGAAGAAAATTATACTTTCGGAATCCAAAATGGTTTGGATCCGAGATTTCCAGACAATAAAATTTTAGGAACCCACATCTTCTTAGAGAAGTAATCTTTTTGAAATCCTAAAGATTGGGTTTTGTTTAAGGAACAATTCATTGCCCAGTGTCCACCACATTGACTCTTAGTACAAAATGGGGAACTTTGAGGAACAAAATAATTGTTACTGAAAAATGGTTTTTCATGGGTATAACCAAATCCAGATTTATTTCTTAAAGGTCATATTTGAGAATACATTTTATCAAAATTTTCCTTACCATGGGTAAAGTTTGATAAACACTACTTTAAGGAAAAAATTTCGGACAGGAGTTTTACAACCAAGTTTTTATCCATAAAATCATTAGTTTTAGAACTAGAGTTAGGCTCGAAAACATTTTTAATAGAAATTACTTTTTCTAATTCTTTAGAAAGTTTGTTCTTCTCAGAACTTACTTCCTCAAGATTCTTTAAAATAAATTCAAAATCAGCATTTATCCTATCAAGTACTTTAGAAAGATCTGATATCTCTTTTGTAAGAATATAATTCCTAGAGTTTGCCTTATCACGTTTCTTATTGAGTTTGGAATTCTCAATTTCAAGAAGTTCAGCAAACCTAAAGACTTCTTCATAAGTAGGTAAAGTATTTTCCTCATCAGAAGAAGATTATTCATCATAAGAGTTATAATACTTACTATCATTAGAATTTAAAGAATCCTTGGTCAATGATTCAGCATTCTGTAGCTTAGCCATAAGACAATGATTATTTATAGGTAATATGGCTATAAGACCAAGATTCTTCCGTCCTGAAGATTCATAATCAGAAGATTCATCTGAGGAGTCACCACCACTGGCACTCCAGGTGTCATTATCTTTCAGAACTTTCTTAGCTTTGGCTTTATAATATTACTTTCTGTTCCTGTCTGAATGCCTTTCTTTTCATTCTTTCTTTTTGAGCATAGGGAAATTTGGTCTAATATGTCCAGCTCTCTTACATTCATAACAAGTAACTTCTCCATCTTTCTTATCTTTCCTGTCCTTTTTCTTATACTTTTATTGGAAATTTCTCTGGCCAGCTATCTTGTTCATCCTTCGAGCAAGATTTTCTAGTTCATTTTTGAGACATCACTCTCACTAGATTCGGACTGGAAAATAACTTTCTAAGACTTGGACCTGGTTACTCTCTCAGGAGTCTTAGCTTTCATCTGATTTGAAGTTGTAGTAAAAGAAACAGTACCATTTCCATTCTTCTTCTTGATGTTATCTACATCTCTCTTCATTCTGGTTTCATGTTGTAGAAGAGTTCCAAAAAGCTCATCAAGAGAGATCTGAGTGACCTTTCTGTTTTCATCTATAGATGTTCTTTTGGATTCCCACTCATTGGGCATAATATCAATTATTTTATCCACAAGAGCTTCATTATCTAAACCTTTCTCTCCCATAGATTGTAGGCTGTTGACTATAGTCATGAATCTCTGTTGAACTTTACAGATAGGTTCTCCATAAGGAATGTTGAAGCAAAGATATTCAGCTCTAAGCATAGCTCTTCTAGTCTCAATCACTTTAGAAGTCCCAAAGTGTGTAACCTCTAACTTCTTCCAGATACAGTTAGCTGCTTCACAAGAAGAAATTTGGCTATATATATTTCTAGTCATTGAACATAGTAGAGTATTGCGTACCTTATAGTTGAGTTGATATTCTTGCTTTTCCTGGTTAGTAAAAGTTCAAACTTCCTTGTTAGGAATTTTATAATCACCAGTAAGCATAACAAAATTGTCTACTCCAGTGTTGATAACAAAATTCTTCATTCGATCTCTCCAGTACTCATAATCATTAACATCAAATATAAGTGGTCTTGTAGGATTTAGGTTATCAAACGAACCAACATTAATTCCTGCCATGCTAGAACAACCTTTCGCACACAAACTTGTTAGTAGCAAAGATTCGTAATCATAAAGTTTGGATTGGAAATTTTTGGAATATAAAATTTCAGAATGAGAAAAATGAGCAAGAAAAACTTATTCGTAAGTATAATTATTTCAGAGACCTCCTCTGATACCAATTGTAGGATCTAAATAATGATGTAGATGCTCAATTTACAAGAGGGGGGGTGAATTGTACACTTTAAAAATTCCTTTGGAACCTTTAAAGTTAGTTACAAATAACTATGTTTTCCTTAAGTAAAGGAAAGGGCTACGTTTAACAAAGTTAAACTAAGCAAATTCACAACACCTCTAACACCAAATCCAAACTGGGAAAGAGATTCCGAAAGTAGGTTCTGGAATTATGGTTCCGGAAATTGAAACTTAACAAAAGTTACAATATGAGATTCTACCTTAAAGCGTATAGAATCTAAATGAAATAGAGTATAAGTAAGGAAGTATAAGAAAGTTATACTTTCCTTATATTACAAAATGCAGCAGAAAATAAACAAGTAGTAGAACTACACGTAACAAGATATAAGTCTTTTAACCCAAAGAGATGGGTATCCAACAACCTTGTATAAAGGTCCATTGATTTATACTTTCAAGCAAGTCTGTCTTACCCACACCAGGGTAACCCCTCGATACGAAGATCGAAGTCTCTGTCTTGTTATCCCCGCAAGCCCTCAACTTCAAAGTAGTTGGTAACCTCTGTCTTCCTCAGCAAGGAAGCCCTCAACTTCAAGGTGTTGGAAACCTCTGTCTTCCTATTCCCGGAAGTCCTCAAATGTAATCACCAACATTCGGAGTCGCACGAAGCTTTGAGAGTTAATAAGAGCCTCTCTCTCTAGAAATCACTTCAGCAGCATGTATGCACAATAACCAAATTTTTCATCCATCAGTCTCGAGCTCTTTCAAATGAGCTCCTATTTATAGGTAAGGTAGGCTCCTTCTCCAACGGTCATATTTTCCATAAAGATCGGAGGGACCTGTACACGTGTCACTTAGACAACGGTTAGTTTATAACAAAATAGACGACATCGTTTTATAACAAAACAAGTGTAACAGAATGTACGACATCGTTTTAAAATCTAACATAAAAGTTCGGAATGAAAGCTTCGGAGTGAAGGTTCGGAGTGTAATGAAAATAATAAAGAGTAGACAGATTTATAGAAAGGTAAGTAGAATAAAAGTTCGGAGTCTAACCAAAATATTTTTCGGAGTCTGAATTAATTCAATTTGTATAAAACAGAGATGATCAGATTCTGTTTGATAAGAGAATTGGGAATGAGAATTCGGAATGATAATTCATCATTATATTTCGTAATGAGAATTCGTCATCAGAATTCGTAATGAGAATTCATCATTAAAATTTGTAATGAGAATTCATTATTAGAATTCGTAGTGAGAATTCGTCATGAGAATTCATCATTAGAATTCATAGTGAGAATTCGTCATTAGAATTCGTACTGAGAATTCGTCATTAGGATTCGTAATGATAATTCATCATTAGAATTCGTAATGAGAATTCATCATCGAACTTCAAAAGAATTCGTTATCCTGAATCTGGAGTAGAACTTAATCAGAGTTCGTATCTGGAATTCGGAATGAAACTTTATCCCAGTTCTCATTCTGGATTTCGGAGTGAAACTTTATTATAGTTCTTGTCCAGAATTCGGATCCTAAAATAGAATACTTCATATCAAAGTTTCAAGTAACTCCGAGAAAATAAAAGTGAATCTGAATCTCATACTTAAGAAAAATATGGATGAAAATATGATAAGAATAATTTTTCTTACAAAAGTGATTTTCCTTATAAAAGCAATTTTTCTGAGAAAATTAATTTTCCATATAAAAGCAATTTTCCTTATAAAAGCAAGTTTCCTAATGATAAGGTGTTTGTGATTTTCAAAACAAGAAGGAATGGAAAAGTCATAAGGAAAACCTTATTGACTCAACAATCATCCTTTGAGCATCCTTTAAACATCACTAAACAGACAGTTGGGGAATCATTTGTGAAAGGATTGATGATGTTCCTTACATTATGATTTCCATGTCCATATTCGTCAAATCTAAGAAGATTGGATCCTTTTTAATTCTTATCACTGATTGAATATCTAGGTCCTTTCTACTTATATAATACACCACCTTGTTTGCTTTCCTGGGGTTGTAATGGATTAAAAATTCATACACATTGATTAGCTCTAACCATTTTCTGTGGTTCATGTTCAACTCTTTCTATGTGACTATATACTTGAGGGTTTTGTGGTCCGTATATATTTCACACATCTCCCTAAAGATATAACGCCACCAAATTTATAATGGGAAGATCACAAAAGTCTTCTCCAGATCATGTGTTGGATAATTCTTCTCATGAACTTTCAATTGACAAGAATCATAGGTAATGAATTTTTTATTTTTCATCAACACATGGCCCATGACCTTCATTGAAGAATCACTCAATACCTCAAATATTTCTCCACTTATGGGTAATGTGAGCACAAGCATAGTGATAAGCCTCCTTTTAAAATCAATAATGCTTTCTTTGCATTCATCACTCCATGAAAACTTTACTCCCTTCTAAGTTAGCGTGATAATAGGGTTGGAAAATTGTTAGAAATTTCTCACAAATCGTCAATAATATCCAGCTATCCCCAAAAAGCTACAGTTATCTATTACAGATATTGGCCTTGTCCATCAGTCTATTGCAATTATCTTGGAGGGATTCATAGACTTCCCATTGCTTATGATGATATGGAACATGAATGAGACCTTCTTCAACCAGAACTCACACTTATTGTACTTTTCATAGAGCTTATCCTTTTGAAAGATCTCTAGCACATTTCATAGAAGCTCCTCATGATCCAAAAATGTTTTGGAGTATATTATAATATCATCTATGAAGACAACAAGAAATTTTTCAACGTAATATCTAAATACTCTATTCATCAAGTCCATGATGAATTCTGGAGCATTAGTGAGTCTGAAAGGCGTTACTATGAATTCATAGTGCTCGTATCTTGTACAAAAATCATTCTTCAGGATATGTTCCTTCTTCAACCATACTTGATGATATCTCAACCGCAAATCTACAATGGAGAAGTATTTTTCTCCACCCATCTGATTGAATAAGTCATCAATTCGTGGGATGGGATACTTGTTCTTTATCATGATTCTTTTAAAATCACAATAATCCATGAAAAGGTGAAATAACCCATCCTTATTCTTGATGAAGAGGACTAGTGCACCCCATGGTGAAGCACATGGGCGTATAAAACCCTTTATCAATATTCTACTGTAGTTGTTACTTCAACTCCTCAAGCTCCACAATATCCATTCTATATGGAGTCTTGGATATTGGAAATGCCCCAAGAATAAGATCAATAGAGAATTCAGCATCTCTTCTAGGAGGAAGACTATACAATTCCTCAGGAAACACTTCAATGAATTCCCTCACAATAGGAAAGTCCTCATGGATAGTTGCCTCCTTAGACTAAATCACCATATATAGATATGCATAGTCATAGGGCAGTAATGTCCATGCTTGAGATGATGGAGCTTAAGCATATTCATCTTCCTCGTTGCTCTTGTATGGAATCAAGGGTCAATTCCCCACATGGAGAGTGATTTCCCTCTCCTAGATATTTATGTAGGCTATATATAGGGGAGTCCAATCCATGCCATGAATTGCATCAAATTCCCCCAAAGGGATTATTATGAAGCTTGTTGGGAAGTTCAATGCACCGATTATAATAGAGGAGGAGTTATATTCTGGGGATTCAATGATTTCCCCATTTTTTGTACTAACCAACATCTTTACTTCCATGATTTGTGGTGGGGTTGGGATTGTTCTACTAAATGTTAGATATATAAAAGAATTCATAGAACCTGAATAAAAAACTATGTTAGCAATTCTTTAATGAATAACTAGATTACCTATCACCACTTCTTTGTTGAGGTTCAATTTGGAAATAGTAATGGAAAAAGCTCACCCTTGCTACCATGGAGGTTTTTGGTTTCCTCTGAAAACCCTTGGTTTATGGCACTAATTTGCAAGGTGCCCTAGTTCTTTGTAGTTGAAGTAATGAGCAATGCATTAAGAGTCGAACATAGTGTTATTCTCCTATTTCTTAGACGAGGCTTTTTCTTCATGATATTTAATAGCCAGGTTCCATTCTCTTCTACACCTAAAGCATTACCTCGTCCCCTTTAAAAAATTTCTGGGGTGCTTCATTCTGCACCTTTAGAAAGTGGGGTGTTGGATCATCATAGCACAGTTGTATTTGTCCATCGAACTACCATAATTGAAGTCAACATTCCTCTTCTTATCCCCATGATATCATTAAGATTTTCTGATCTCTATTTTGACCTTGATAGAACATCAGATAATTTACTCATAGCTATCGAAGTCACAGATCTCTAGGGCTTTCTGTGGGCTAGGTTTCATCCCACCAAAGAAGTGGTGAACCTTGCATTCGAGGGTAACGACAAAGCTGAAGATGTATTGTGAAAGCCTTATGATGTTTTACTCGTATTTTCTAACAGATTCATCCTCTTTTTTCTTCATGGAAATGATGTCCCATTCCAACTAAAGTGGGGGGGGGGGTCACGGAAAATAATTATCAAAACACAACTTCCAGAAATCCATCCATTCCAATGCCTTGATCTCTTCCTAATTCTTTTTATATTTGATCAATGTACACCATTGATCAAATTCACCTTCCATATGATAAGTAGCTAAGACAACCATCTCTTGATTAGAACATTCAAGGATGGAGAAGATCTTTTCACTGTAGTTGATCCATTTTTTTGCGATTGAGGGATCAGATGATCCATTAAATGTATCAAGCCTTTGTCTCATGAACATCTCGATAGTGACTTGTTCTTTCTTTAAGTGGGTCGAACAATCCTCTTGATCTATGTTTCTATTCAAAACATGAGTTAATTGAGAGAGAATCGTGAAAAAGTTAGTGATTCCCTCTCCCATTGGATTGGGCATCTCATTAGCACAGTCATCATATTGATCATAAGATCGGTTGTTACCCTGAGTCCTCCTATTACCTGTCATTGGATGGAATAAAAGAAATGTTATGGGTAACACATAAAGGGTAATCCTAAAAAAATGATGACTAAGAAATAGCTTTTTCTTCCTTAACATATAAATATATAGGTTTCAATCTATGTTATCCAATATATATTATTAGGGGATTTTTTTAATTCCCATAATGATGGTTCATACTAAGCCTGTGAATTTACCAATGCATATCCCCCAGGAGTGTCCGAACCAAGAGTGCAGCAAGGCCCATTTTCGTGTACTAGGATACACCAGGTCATGCCCGGAACTCCTTGTCGGGGTTTTCACCCATAGGTACATCTTTTCTAGATCCGCCTCTACCTGCTCGTAACCATACATGGGTGTATTATCTTGATAAACCACTTAATCAATACCCACCAAAACATAGGTATCTTTTTATTATACTTTGTACTCTCTCTAAGGCTTCACTAAGGTTTTCTTATCCTAATACCAAAAAATAACTAAACCTATCCTCTGATACCATCTATGACCACTTGACACATTATTTCACACTTATACATGATTTATTACATAAACATCACTTGATGAAAAATATAATATCAATAAGTCTAGGGTATTTGGGACCAAGGATCATTACATAACAATATAAAACACGAAATACAACATCTTTATTAAAAAAATTCTTTACATGACCCCTACATTCCCTTGTACAAAGCATTGCATGGGATAACCTAAGGACGTTAATAAGAAAAAGGTTCAGCAATAAAGCCCAGTAAGGGAATAATCCTAGAATAACATGATGAATACAACACATGTTAGAAAATAGGAATAGAAATGGAGTAAAAGGGAATCATGAACAAAAAGGTATGATAAATCATGATAATTATAACATGGAAATGTGTTATCAATACTTAACATGGAATTAGAATGATCCAAAGATCAATGAAAATGAAGCATTAGTAAACCCTCAATGTATATGAAGAATGAGTAAACCATCGTTTCACTTGAGTTAGAATGTGTTACACCCATTTCCCATGACATATACTGATACTGTACATATCATTGCATGGGATAACCTGAGGACGTTCATAAGAAAAAGGTTCAGCTATAAAGCCCAGCAAGGGAATAATCCTTGAATAACATGATGAATACAACACATGTTAGACAATAGGAATATAAATGGAGTACAAGAGAATCATGAACATAAAGGTATGATAAATCATGATAATTATAACATGGAAATGTGTTAACAATACTTAACATGGAATTAGATTGATCCAAAGCTCAATGCACATGGAGCATTAGTAAACCCTCAATGTATACGAAGAACGAGTAAACCATCGTTGCACTTGAGCTAGAATGTATTAACACCCATTTCCCATGACGTATCTTGATACTATACCCAATGCATTGGAGCGCTAATAGGGTGCACCCTTTCATAAATATTTGATTTCAAGCATAAGTGTGACACATGGATCATATAACATGGAATCAATCAAAATCCTATGTTTTTCCATGATTATGTAATGTGGAATAGATAAATTAAAATTAAATTCAATATTTATATTTTCATAAAGGTGAATACCCTTGTTAGAGACATATGTATGGTTTTCACTACACAATGATCAATGCTTGAAAAAAATGTGGAGCAATTTCAGTAGCATAACAGCGTCGCAAAAGGAATTATTAAAATGGTTGATGAGAGAGAAATGTGTCTCTGATCATATGTACATGAAATGGATAGTAATGGGGTTCATATAGATACATGTCCCAACAAATGTCAAGGAATTTAGATAAGTAATACAAAATAATTGCTTGAATCTAAATGAGGAGAGAGAAATTATTTACGGAATCTCAACATGGTAATAGTTGTACATGGGAGTCATTAATGAGAGTTAAAAGGGATCTATCAGTATAAAAACATTATGGTGGAATTATTGTGGAGGTTTGAAATCACACCCCAACATTTTTAATATAAAGGAAAAGGATATAACAATATAAAGAAACTTGGAAAAAATTTAGAAAGGAAGAAATCCTTTACTAGAATGTGTGATAAAAAAATCTTGGGAGATGCTTGAGAGAGGCTTCTCTGGAGAATGGGGTACCATGGGAGGATTCTAGAGAGAATAGGGTAGGGGTTTTTAGAACTCTAAAGGCTTTGAGTGAAGTGGAATTTGGAGCTTAGGTGGGTTTATATAGGGAATGAGAAGAAATTCTTTATAATTTTGGTTTGGGAAACCTCACATTAAACTAATCAAAAACAAAACCTGGACCATAGTTTTTTATCATTGTTTTGGAAAAAGGGTAGTGGAAAACAATATTTTATATGTCCAATGGTTAATAAATTTAAAATAATAGGTTTTCTTATGTGATGGTGAGTCACACTCTGAAGGAAAACAATTTAAAAAGAAAAAATGTTTTATGTACATTGAGGGGTCCACTAAATCGTTGTAAAATAAATCAAACAAACCCAAAATATCATTATTTTAATGGTAAAACATATATTGGCCGAACATAATGTTTATTGATTTTTATTACATCACTATGGGTTCATTATGATGTCATAAAACACATTTTATATTTAAATAGTATTTAATTTTTACCCAAAAATTTGACTGTCTCAGAAAATTATGAAAAATTCACCATTGGATAATTTCGACATCCTAATACCAAATATATTATTTATTTTATCTAAATAATTTTATAAATGTTTGTATTTTTACTATTTAAATAAATACAGACATTTATAAAAAATTCATGGGTTTTGACAAAGACAGCTTTCAAACCTTAATAAAAATTACAATTTCATTCATAAAAAATATATTATCATTAATAAATAAAAAAATTAATTTAATAATAACATAATTTTTTTAAAATTTTATTTAATTCAAATATACATTAATTCATAAAAATATATTTCTTTGTTGAATATTAACTAAAAATACTATTTCTCCTTTAAAACTATTTACAATGTAACAATAATAAAAAGAATGTACATTCTATATACATGAATAGTGTACATAATCGTAGGACTATAGTCTTGTTACATTACCCCTTAAAACACCCACATAAAACCTTAGGGTAAGGTGCGTCATTTTGGTAGACTCTTAGGCTAGCTCAGATAACATTTCTTGAGTCGTAATCTCTCTCAACTTCCACTTCTCTCGTATGCGGTTCCACTCGAGCTTAACGTATTAAAGATCAATGTGGGACTGGTCAAGGGTGAAGCCCAAAGAAGCCACCTCCATTCTGAGGTCTAACAAATGGGCTTCGTTTGGGGAAAGTCTACTGAATGAGGCCATCACATCCTTTTTCTGAGTAAATTGGAATTTTTAAATCCCCACATTTATACTAATCATGTGATCACTTTTCTACAAATATATTAGAAATAGTCACAATTATTAACGGTATTTAAAAATCCAAAACATAGAACCAAATAAGTGCATATGTTTTACATAACCATAAGAAAACCTTTAAATAGACCAAGATGAATTTTTATTAATGATTTTTTTGGTTCGTTACATGAAAATATTCTTAAAGGTAGTTTCCCTAATTATCCAGAACATGTTTAAATTCCATGGGGATTAATAATATTCACTATGCCCCATGGTTTTCTAGGTAGGTTGAAACGTTTGGTCAACCAAAACTGTTTCTTTATGTACAATTTCAATATAACATATATCAATGTGTTTCCCATGTAAGAGACAACTTACCAAAGGATCCATTGGAATAAATTCATTTACCAAATTGAACATTATATGAGAATTAAATATATAAAACCCTTATATCTAATAGAACATATCCATAATATGGATCACCAATATTGATACCCTCATGAAACAAATGAAAATGATCCACTTACCCAAATGGTTAGACATTAAAAATTGAGATATTTAGGTTATCATTGGTCAAATATATGTGAATAACTTAATATATTCCTTATCATTTGAATAATATTTTTATACTATCCATGGATAATGTTTCATGTACCCCACAATTAAACATGTCATCATGGAACTATAAAAATTACATTGATTTTGAAAAAATTAAATTCAAACCTCATTCCAGTAGTTAAAAAATAACTAAAATATCGTCAATATTTAAAATATATTGGTAGAATATAGTGTAAAAAATATCAATAAAATTTCACTATTATATCTTATTACTTGTTTGTATTTATTTAAAATTTCATTATGATACCTACAATGTATTTTTTTGGTAGAATATATATTATTTATTGAATTTTTTAATAATTTTCAGTTATTGGTTGAATTTTCAAAATAATGAAAATCATAAGGGATAGTAAATGAATAACAGAATGTGTACCATTAGTGTTAATCATGAAACTCATCCATTCACAGAGTATAAACAAATTCAAAAATCATTCCCATGGTTGACATGAGGATTCCCAAACAATTCACCTAATCTATATAATTTTTATAAATAACCAATGGTTAAAGCATTCTTTTCTAAACTCTCTATAAAAATCAAGTCAGTTTCGTATATTTATGATTTTGAAATTCCAATAATGATCTTTCCAAATATATACCCAATTTGGAGTCTCTCTCTCAATTTTATTCAATTTCTATTTCTCCTAGTAGACACCAGATTACTCTCGTTTCATTTTTGATTCATATTTATGTGTTTTTATTCAAAACAAATCTTGGTGTGTTTCCCTTATAACATATATCTATCATTTTTTACCATATATTTTTATTATTTCTTAAATTTACGTCTATTATTTCCTTGGTATTATGTAAATCCATGTTTCATAATTGGGGTGCTATGCTTCCCCTCACTTAATTAAGTCAACTAATCCGCTCCACCTCTTTCCTAGGTGGTTTAACTCATCTATAATTGATTACAAAAATCAAAGGCAAGTGACTCTATGTATTTCCCATATATGGTGAACCTTGTTTTCATGGCTTTTTAATTAGGTATTATGTATAATTTATGATGTTATGAAGAATATAAGTTCAACATAAACTATTATTTATATTTTCATTTAGGTATTTAAATGTTTTAATAAAATTAATTTCATGGATAATGTGTAATTTATCATCTATTTTGTCATGTAAGTGTTTTAAAAAAGTCTATATATTTTCCTAGAATTAATTAGTGTCGTTTTTTGATAGTGGTTAACTTTGATTAACAATGAATTCTAAATTGTATTTTATAGAGAATATATAAATAAAAAAGTATTTTTGTGTTTCATTAAATTAATTACTTAGATGAAATATAATCCATCATAAAAATTTATACAAAATGAGATTCATGCATTGATGTGATCTTAGTGAATTAATTATTGCTTCAAGGGAATACATGGGAAGATTGGGAGATCTAGGACACATCACTTTCTATTCTCATTGGAATACCCATTAGAGTGGATGTTATTAGTTCATCTCAATATGGGCTATGCTAATACATGGTAGGCCATCGATAAGGGATATATTTTCAAGTCCTCCTCAAAATAAGACCATGTTATGTAATGATGAGGCTCTATATAGGTGATCTTACACACTTCTAGATATTTTATTTATGAATTATCTAGATTTCCCATTCATAGTTTCATTTGGTATTTACTTGGGTGTATTTTTAGCACTTTAATCATTTTATTTTAATATAAATACATTAACTCAATTTTCATTATAAAATATTTATTTTTAACTAGAACATTATTACTTTTTTAGTATATATTAAATATAAATTTTCATATTTCATAGTACAAGCTAGTCGAATATGATTTGTATTATATGGATTAGATGGAGTATTTGATGGGACCCTACTAGGCTTATTATTCTCACATCCTCTATAAAAGATGTTTTGAATGATATAGTTATGACAATGATTATAATAGGGGTGGGGAAATTTAATACTAGAATGGATTGGGTTTTTGAGGAATTGACATGTTGTGAGATAATATTTGCATCATAAATATATGTGTATAATTGAATTTGGTTTATTATATTTATGTATCAGGTCTCTCAATTAGTATATCACCCCATCATCATCCCATCCCACATTCCTTAATTAAAAATATTTTTCATGTAATGAGATTTTAATTTAATTTTTTACATGTTCAGTTTCCACTTATAATTTGTCAATATCTTATTGAAAATATTTTTTTCGAATATATGGTATGCTTATTTAGGATTTATGGAAAAAAATATTTTTATTTATTTTATAACAGTATAAATCATTCACAATAGAGAAAATTGAGTCCCTGACACCAATTTCATACCCGGGGTTGTCCACAATGCATTATTGGAATTTAAAAAAACATTCTCAATTATTGGGAAGCAATTTAGTGGGATACTTAATTGGAAAAATGGTGTCAATGATCATATTTTATTCATGTTATGTAGATTGTTTATAAATATATGAGATAAGGCCGTTAGGACTTTTGGGGTAGTTTTGAGTGATTTTCTAGATAAAACTATAAACCATGGGCCTCAAATATGCATTTGATGTTAGCAAAAATGTATATCATTTTACAATATGATTTACATTGTTTTTTTTAGATATGGGAGTTTAAATTTAAAAATTAAAGTGAAATTCCATGGTGTATGATTTTTAGAACCACACATAAACAATCTATCACATCCCAGAACAGTTTTAGTGGGTTTCAAATGGTCGTTATATGGTTTATTGAACTATGTTGAAAACGTATGAACATAAACCTTGCCTTCATTATAGAATGTTCTTGGTTTCTGAATATTTTGGTAAATCATGTAGTCTAACAATGTAATGTGTGAAATATGTGATATATAAATAATTTTCCCTCCTCATGCCTTAAATATATATATAAGAATTTATGATAATTTTTTTTAATTGATAAAATTTAGATAATTTCAATTTTTATTAATGTTCATTATAAAAAATTTCATTTTTTAACTTCATCGGTAACATGCATCCCCAAAGATTTATGTAGAATTTCAGAAAATCTAATCCTCTATTTTGAAAAAAATAATTTAAATGATAGTTTTATTTGTCGGTCTATAGATAAAGGAAATAATCCTACACATCCCCACGATAAGGAAGTTGGTCATTGGTTGAGAAAAAATACGCAACTTTCCCATGAGTTCATCCATCATAATCCTCAATATTTTTGTGGGACTAGGGATAATGATGTTAATATTTGATTATAACAAATTGAATTAAATTTAAAATTACTTAAGACTCCCAAATACATATATGTGGAATTCTTTTTCATTACTGTTGGAAATACTATTCTAAAATTGTAAGATTCAATGGATTAAGAAAAACTACCTTAGAACAAATAGTGAACGAGATATAACATTATCTTCAGTTAATCGTCTAACCATAATAGTATTGATATTATAAATTCTATGGAAATGATTTTCCTCCAAAATGGAATATTAACTCAAAAAATTATACAATTTTATTTGGTTAGCTCATCCCCTTTTCACCTAAATTTGACTCATATGAAATGTATTAATACTGATAGTTTGAAATGGGCCTACATTTTAGTGTTGTGTTTTGAGTGATAGTATTAAATTTATCCACATACACTAATGTGGTTGTTTAATCCCTTATGGTGAAGGTATATATGGGTATAGTGACTAAAATTTATTATTATCTTTTCATTCCATGTCAACATGATATGTACACATTTGAAAGAGAAAAGGCATATGCATTTACAAAAAGAAAATTTCAATGGTTCTTGATTCCTTACCTAGTGAAATTGATCATAAAATATGGGAATTATGATTTCTTAATTTCCTAAATGTGGAAAATATTGATAAATAAAACCTTCATGTTTGAAATGAAAAAAAAATTATACTTATTGGGAGGTGGTACATCTTTGAAAATTATGTAGAGTGAAATTTTGTTTAGAGGGGTGGATCATGCTCAACACGTTTTGTGGGATCACAAATTTAATTTGATTCAACTAAATAAATGTTTTCCTAATGTAAATGTAAAGTTGGAAAAAAGGCCTTTTAATGAGAATAAACAATTATTGAATCATCCATAGACTACTGTAAGACCTCAGACTTAGACAGAAGCAATATTGCTCTATGATATGGATAAATCACCAATGTAAAATAAAGTTACACCTATAGAAATATGGTGTAATATAAATATATCAACATCTAGGGTAATCCCATTATTTGATAATGGTTCCTCTAAATCATTTATCATTGGTTGAATAATTGATTAACAAAATATTTATTTGGATTCTATTTTTTACATGGTGGAATTATCATCTTCTCTTTATGAATAAAATTTATATTGTTTTCATTTTCCGTAGTGATCTATATCCATTTATAAAGAAGAAATTTTATCAGATACACTACTCTACATAAAGGATGTCTTTGATATCATTCTTTAAATAGATTATATGGATATCTTAAAATAATCCGTTGATTGTTGATCTCCATTGGTGATCTTATAAACTTATGATGGATGTTCTCATTTATTCTAAGAAGAGTTGGACCCGAGATCTAGATTACATTAACCTAAAATTGATGATGATAATATATTGTTTTCTCATTAATATTCTCTTTGAGAAATGTTTCTCTATAGTTGTAATAGTTTACTAATAAGGTGTTGTAAAGGAATTATCAAAGCGGAAATCTCATATAACTACCCTTACTCAAAAAGAAATGACGTCAATTTATATTTGTATGTATAAATCTTCCACCAAGAAATAGTCCTATTATTCAATATCAAAATCGATCTTGATTTTACTTAGTCTTGGAAATGAATATGTTTTTTCTATGATGCATTGAATAAGGGATTTGGTTTCTAATTTATTCAATAATATCATATCATGTGTTTATAGATCTCTAAATCTCTAACATTATTTGATAAATTTCTTACCCTATTACCTTGAGCTAGACTATGTTATGTATTCTATTATTTTATGTAAATACTACTTCTGTGAGCATAAAATCATGGTTTATATTAAACATAAAATATTGAGTAATATTTTACCTCAAAATTATTTGAAAATTACAAAAAGATGCTGGAAATATATCTGAAAACAATTGATTTCATCTGAAAAATTACCCTATGAAATGTGAATGTGGTCACTAATGAACTTAGTAGAAATATTTTATGAAACTTATTGAATGATTCAAGTAAATAGTTGAACCACATGAGCATTTTTCAAAAATGAATGTGGAGGTAAAGGAAGGAAAGTAGGTAATCATTTGACCAATTTTCTAATTACAAATGCTCTAATTTAGCACATTTATCCATAGAAATCAGGGGATATTGAATTTTAGTGTCTAATAAAATAATATATTTTTGGGAGACAACAAATGATATGTATTTATCTATTAAATGTATGTTTCTTCCTAGATACACTTTTTGGTTCCTTGTTATATGAGGTAGGTAGTGATAAAAAATTATCATTACTCTAAGTAGGTAGTATAACATTGGGATAATAAGATGTATTATGACATGAAAAATTGGTATTGGTGTTCTTTCATGTGTTGAGATTATGTCTACTATGTTTCTATGTTCTTAAAATTTTAAAAAATTAAAATATGTTCATTAAAACACATTTTTATGCTTTTTCATGTGTCTAATCATATTTAAAAAGGGAATGAGATATCGATGAAATATATTAATGTATTTCTTCATAATTAATGGGATAAAAATAATATGTGTGTGCTTGTTGAATTAATTATATAATATTATCATTTCACATCAATCAATGATAGAATAAATTTAATGTATTTGGGGGAATTATATAGTGAACCTGTATGGAGTTCCTTCTTTGATCATTTCAGATAGAGATTATCTTTTCAAATTCATATTCTACAAAGTCTATCAAAAGTCCATAGGGAATTAGTGTAATAACCCAACCTCTTCTATTAATGTATCACAATCATTTATAGGTACTATTATTTCTTTTTTTAATATATATTGTTTGGATTTAGATTTGGACGTTTTGGGGTGAAATTGGATAATTTTGGAAGGAACAGGGGAAGTGTATGGTTGGAACACAGTTTTTCCAAATGGTTTGCCAACAATAATAAGTAATATGAACATAAAATAATGTGAGTCACATTCTTGACACATGATTCAAAATAATATTTCTCCCTCCATGTTGTAACTATGTAACCCCTGGGATGAGGTGCATGGATTGTCGTACGGTTAGGGAAAATCGTGCACCCAATACAGGAAACTGTGTATGTGGAAAAATAAAGTCCCAAAATGCATAAAAATTTCCCAAACCATCCATATTATATTCCAAATGACTTTGGATCAACCCTAAATAATTTTTATTATTTTTAGAGGCTCATTGATGGATTTAAATGCCTTATTAATTCCATTCACGGTGAATTGAAGATCCAGTTGACGGATTTTCACCTCTACCAAAAAGTGATTTCTTCCAGTTAAGATTTTTCTCTTTCTCATATCTCTTTATAGATAAAGTTGATTGTTTTATTATTTTTTATTTTGGGTTTATATCTAGATTCTGATAGATCTAAATCTACTCGATATTGGATATGGTTCTAGATATATATCTCATTGTTCGCCATCATCTAAGTTGTTTCACTTCAATTGGGGATTTCCCTTGGTGAATTTTGGTCGTCTATCTTGAGGTAGGTGGTCTTATTTTCAAATCACATAGTCATGATTTGAATTAAATGTATTTAATTATGAATTTTTAATTTCTCAGAAAGAAAAATTGAAACTAGAAATTAATCTGATTATATTGAGTTGTCATATGATAATTGAATATGTTAAATTTTGGGCAATTTAAGTTTTTTGATTTCTACTAATTAAATAATTAATTAATTAATGTTTATAATTTTATTATCGGATTGATGGGATATTGGGATTGTGGAATTTCCCAATTATGTGGGATTGTCTAATTGGTTAATTTTTGGGATATGGATTAAATTAATAATGGTAATTAATGGATTATTTTACTAACCATAAAGTGTTAGTGGATTAGTTTATAAAATTTTTAAAAGGGGTTTATTGTTGAATTTTTCATATTATTCCACTTGATTGAAGTGACGAATTATAATTTTTTTAATAAATAGAAAATAGAAAATTTAATTTTTTTTTTGAAAAAGGGTTAATAATGGATAACCTTGATGTATATGAACATTTTATTTGTGTGATATTGTGATATTTTTAATATATATGATGTCGAGTAGTAGGACATATATTGAGGCTCAAAATACCCATATGTTTTAGTTATTGTGCGATAGGGACTAACACTCCAAAAACTAATATCAATTAGTTAGTCTATAATAGGGAAAATAGATCAAAATACCCATATGTGATAGTGAGTGTGTGACAAGGACAGAGCATCCAAATACCTATATAAAATTTAGGTGTGGGTTTGGGAGAGAGGATAAAAATACCCATGGGGTGTTAGGCATGATGATTTATGTCTATTATTTTAGAATTGGATTATGTTTCCAATTGGCAGTCATAGGATTTGAAGTATAATGATAAATATTAACCATGTTATTAGGATATGGGATTTTAATTGAGGACAATTTAGACTCTAGTATAGGCTGATGCAGGTATTGATAGCATGGGTTTCATCAGGAACATGGGGATCAATGTGATTAATTAATAAATAATGAAATTTTATATATTTTTTACTTTATGAATTGTACTTCATTGTTAATAAGATATCATACACTACTATTGTTTGGATATTGTTTATGATTTAATTGGTTGTGGTATACGGAGTTGTAATCACACCCTAGTTTGTTTTCCTAGTTAGTTCCCAAATAGACATAATTTATGAATGATTGGATATTGAAAATACCCCTATATAAGATGGATTTGTCAAGGTAGAGCATAGATTAGGAAACCAGACTTGAGGCCAAGAATATCTTAGGTAGTTTTCAATGACATTATTTTGGGTTTGAATTTTGATTGTAGACACTTATTTGGAATAACATATATACATTTTAGAAATGAATATTAATTTCAGTTTTGGTTCATTATTGGATGTTGGTTGTTCTGGTTATTTTATTATTCGGTTTTTAGATTGTCTTCTATGGTTTATTTCATGGTTTATTCCACTGTTGTGGTACATCGATAAATAGGATATAGTCTCCTTGAAATAATATATTATATGGTCACTACATTTCATTATCCTCAAGAATATGGAGAGGCATTCCTGAGTTCAAGTGACTTAATGGATTGGGGTAGTAGTGTGTGGCAGTCATGTTTGGGCATATCAAGTGGTATCAAATAATTTTTTATTTTATTTTTTGTAATCCTTTTATTTAGAAAAGGTATAAATAATACTAGGAAGATTTGTTACTTTTACCAGAGCTTTTGTATTGGAGTAACTAAACCATGTATAGAGAAAAACCATAGTACCCATGGTGGAATAAATATTATTGTTGTTTTTTATTGTTGGATGATATTTCATTTTGAGTGTTTCTATTGATGTGTGGGATTAATATTATTTCTATGATTTTTTGAGATTTCAATTATTTACTGGTATGGAAAGAGATTTCAATATGAATGAATCATTCTAGGAAATCAAAAATTATTGTGAAATGCATCATTTTTAAAAATTCAAGGGATGGCGGTTTTTGGGTAACTCATTGAAATTGATATGTTTTTATTTACTTGTGTAATTGAACAAAAAATAGGGCTAGATGCGAAATTGAAAATTTTAAAATGATGAAAATTTGAATAATTTATTTTCTTATGAGTGTCAATAAAATTAAAAATTTATTACCCTTTGTAACTATGACCTAGATGTATGATGGTTAACTATAGTGACAGTGCCTCAGTTTTGACCATATAGTGGGAAAGGGGGATTAATTGTTATGGATTTATATGAATCCCTCATGTTATCTAGGTTATTTTTTTGAAATTTTTCGTAATGTTTGTCTTGATTTCAAGAGATATTCATCCATGACAATATTTTATGATAGGATGAAAGAAGTATTTGGAAGGAAATGATCCTCCAATAGTGGAACCAATGTCACCATTAGTATCAGGTGATGGAGATGGAGAGTAGTTTTGTGAGCGGATTTCTTATTTCATGTAGTTTATTGTGAGGCACCTAGAGAGGGTTTTGACTATTATGTTTGACCAAACATGGTAGTTTCATTTACGATGCCCTCTGACATTCACCGTAGAGGGAAGTCAATAGATATCTTAGTTTGGAAATGAGTCTACCCAAAAAATACATTACCATCTAGTGACTCATATTAAGAAGAGTGTCAAGTTTGATACCTATATGTTATGAGGACCAGTAATGTTCTAGTGGGATGTTCAGGCTCATATTGGGTAGGAATATGGTATGGTATGGAAGGAATTTGTGTTTTTTCTCCTAGAGAACTATTATCCAGCGACAATAAGGAAGGAGAGGGAAGCATGGTTTATGCAGCTTCCCTGTGGGTTTATGAATATGATGTACTATGATGGTCACAATAATAACTTGTAGATACTTTATCCATTTCAGTTATGGTATGAAAGAGCTATTCCAAGGCATTTCGAGGTTAGACATAAATTGAGATTTAGTCCCAAGTCAACATCTTTAAATTAAATAATTTTACTAATGCGGTGGATTAGGCTCTCATATCTGAAGAATTATAAAAAAAGATTCTTATAAAGGACAAGTGTTTTCTACTATATGATTTGGCCATAGATCTTCTTAGGGTTGGAATCATCATTATGAAAATTTTTACTAGATCATTTTAAAGAAGCATGTATTGGGGGACGTTTCTGTTACATAAGATCCTACCGAAGTGATTTTCCACTAGTGTGTTAAGATGGTTAAATTTATTAGACGTTACACCCGAGCTCTGGTAGAATGTGGAGCTAGTGCCATGATTGGACATCTGTTGATGTTTTGAAGGAACCCATGATAGATGTGTAATTATGGGGAATCTAGGAAAAATCAGAGTTATTGAAGGGGTAATCTACACCATATCAATCTAGATGATTGTGTTCTACCAACCATGTTAGTAGAGGTGATGGATATAGTGCTTTAGGGTAACATTGATTGTATAAGAAAAGTGGTGCAACTGATGTGTCTAAGAATATATCATAGGGAAGAGTTGAAGGATACTTTCATGCATTTCAGCTAACACTTGTTGGTTGAATGGATGGACTATACATAGTTAGAGGTACTATTTTTATAGCTTCAAAACTTTTCGTTTCCTTATTTGATATTGGTTCCTCTCATTACATTATATCTACAAAACATTAGAATGGGATAAGTGAATTAATAGAGTTTGTGAGAAAGGTTATGATGAATGATAAACCATTGGGAGTACACTCCAGAGACATATGTTTATACAAAGGGTGTTCTCTCATATTTTGCGAGTATCATTTCATTTGGGGACTTTACAATCTAAATATTTCATAATTCAACATTATTATTGGAATTAATGGGTTATTGGTGTACTGATTACACATATACATTTATAACATGAGAGTGAAATATACCTCTACTAAGAGTTAGATATATTTACCACGGAGAGTGGGATATCAATGAGGTCCAGGCAGGTCCAGTTCATGGCATACCGAGGATCTCACCACTCATGTTTCTTGTCTATTGTAGGATTATTTTGGTATAATGAATGATTACTTTACACATATAGTGGACTAGTTCTATGACATGCTTTCTAAGGCCCTCTCATTTCTTCCACCTGAGATAGATATTGAATTTACAATTGACCTCATGAAAAGGGCTAATTTAGTTTTCTTTATTCCTTAAAAAAGGGAATCAAAATAGCCTCAAGAGCTTAAGACTCAACTAGATGAGTTGATGGATAAGGGGTTCTTTTGAGTACATCATCATGGGGTTCTATAGTCTTCATTATAAATAAATAAGACATGAATTTTCACTTGTCTACAAATTTTAGGATGGTGAATCAGATAACAGTTATTAACTGGTATCCTCTTACACATATCGATGATTATTTTTGGCTATTTGAAAGGATGTTGTGTTTTCTCTAATATCAACTTGGGCATAGGTTTCATCCACTAAGAAACTGTAATTTTTATATACTTTGGATTTCTTTCATATGCATGATTTTTCATAATGTATTTATTGTGATGTAGTTCAGGATGACAAAATTAATGATAGTGTTATTGTCCTTAATGGAATGAATATTCCACCCATACATGGATCAATTCGTGGAACTTTCTGGGGATGAAATATTGTTGTAATAAATGACTCATGATGGTCATTCCAAACATCTTGACATTATACCCATTACAATGATAGATCATCGACTATACATCAGGATATTTAACATCAAATTCTAGATTGATCAGTTAAATTTATTGTTGATTATTATCTCTGAAGAACGTCTTTCAGTGGACCCATAGAAGGTGAAATAAGTTTTTTTTGACTAAATCAATAATCTATTTTATATTCATTGTTTTGATGGTGTAGTGGTTTATTATAAAATGTTCATACATGACCTTTCTTTCTTGTAATCAACTATTTCGGGCATAACCAATAAATGATTTATGTTTGAATTGCAATGGGAATGTTAGAATTATTTCCTAAAATAATATTACTAAAAAACTAATATTAATTCTACCAAATTTGAAGGATGAGTATATAGGGTTCTATGATGCATCTGTGATTGGGATGGAATAGATTAAATGTCGGGTGATCGATTAGTGGCATATGGGTCATGATTATTGAGGACACCTTAATAGAATTACCCTACCCATTACCTCGAGGTAGATGTAGTTCTTTATTCCTTTAAGTGTAGGTGGAATTATTATTTTGGTTAAAAGATAATTCAGCATATAGATCAAAATATCTTAAATGATATCTTTTTCTAGTGAGACTTAAATATCTGAATGTAGTTATAGATAGATTATATGTTGTCATATGACATTGAGATATCATATACAGATAAGAAAGTAAATTTGGTTTTTGATTCTATGAATTGAAAACATAGACTCAGTTTATAAGGCCCCAGCCTTAATCCTTACTTAATATTGAATTAAATGAATAATTCACATTGAGGATCTTTTCAGGTTTATAGTTTTAGAGAATTAGGACATAATTATTACATCTCAAAAGATTACAAAGTAGACACTTCCACTAAGTTTCCATAAAATTAAAACTCTTAATAAGAAACATGTCTAGTTCCATGTTTTAGATAGCATGAATTTCCGTTGATCCCATCCTTGTCCATATTCCACATTATGTCCTGTGAAAAACATTTCAAAAAAAACTTGGGGTGAGCATAAAAAGCTCATTAAGGGATACACAAAGAATGAAAACTGTTAGCTATTCAAAACAACAAGTAAACCATGTATACTTTATCAGTGTAATACCTTCACCTTCATGAAGTAGTAAAAACTCTTCACTGAATAAAATATCATTACTTACCCTTTTGTAACCAAAGGATTACCATAAAACCCATATAGAGAACACATAACATATAAAGGTAACATGGGACATAAACATACTTAAGTGGAATAAACATATGGTCGACTTCCCCACATATCACTTAATATAATAGCCATACGGCCAACTTCCATACATACTTAATGGAATAGCCATACGGCCGACTTCCATACCCAATGCATTGGAGGTTATAATGTAACCACCCGTCCTGTTATTCACGACACCACCCGTTATATGGTTTATCACGTAACCACCTGTCAAATGTCCAAGTACCATTATAAAATTATAACACATAAAACCAAAATAAAAGAATGATAACATTTCCACATTTCACTCACAATATATCATTTAAATATATTGACATAACAGAATCCTTTATCAAAACCATTTTCAATACAAAAATACATAAAAGAGTACATGGCATTTATTTTATTTTAAAAACATTACGGCTTGTTGAGGAAGCCAAAGATCAGACAATACTCACGGCAGCGGAAAAGGTCGTTGTCACTGCGTACGTTAAAAGAAACATTCCTTTTTGTCGTTCAGTAAAACGATTCGTAGAAAAAGATTCCTTTTGTATAAAAGTAAATGTCAAAGTGTTTTATACACCGTATAAAAGAAAGTTGTGTATAAAACGAAATATGCCTCAATGTAAGGAGATTGAGATGAATTCCCTTACAAAGATGGTATCCTTGGATTAAGGATAAATCAATTACATAATTTTGTGTGACAAACAAATACACCAAATATAAGTGAATATTATGTGTAAAACAATCATATGTTATTCACAGATATTTATAGAACGACATATTCAAGGATTACAAGCTTATCCCAAAGAATCAAAAATTGGTTAAGAAGTTCCCTTGCAAAAATTTGACAGCCTAACGGCGTCACTACAAAATTCAGAAAATGAGTTGATGAGAGATAAAAAGGGTATCTCATCACATGGACATAAAATTTAAATCAATAAGGATATAGAAGAACATATCCCAACATAATATTATGTGAATTAAAAGACATAACAAATGAAGTCTTTTATAAAAAGAGGATGGTGAAAGGTTCCCTTACCGACATGGGTATCTTTCGAGACATGCACCCTGTGAAAGAAGGACAATAAAACATTGATGTCAATACTCATAAATGAAAGTATATTACACAATGAGTAAAATAATGGGCAGTACATACACCACTCAAAGGAAATTGTGGCAAATGTAGCATAAATCTCACGGAAATAAAAGTGAGATGAAAAATCCATTACGAAAAGTCGGTAGCCTAACAGCGCCACATAAAACATACAAAAATGGATTGATGAGATCAAATAGGGTCTCTCGTCATATTATCATAAAGTTTACAGAAAGAGGAATATAAAATAACATCCCCCAACATAACAAATAGGATCTTAAAAGAAGTTACATAAAGGAGAGTACTTAAAAAGAAAGAGAGAGGTTAGATCTCTTACCAAAATTCGGCAGCCTAACGACGCCACTCAAAACATCCAAAATGGATTGATGAGAGAGAATAGGGTCACTCATCATATGAACATAAAAATTACAGTAAGAGTAATATAAAAGAACATCCCAATAACAAGAAATATTAGCTTTAGAAGGAATGACATAAAAGAGTGTACTTAAAAAGAAAGAGAGGAGTAAGATCCCTTACCTCGGGCCCGACTTGACTCGATCGTTCCTTAATCTCCTGAATAATAAAAATGAGTTAATTTATACTTCCTTAAGAACCTTTTTCAAGTTCATTATTCCTTTTATATTACTTATTACCATGTCATAAACATTATGTAATCATTTAAGTTTATAATGTTTGAATTGTCGATATTTGATTCTTAAGTCGAAAGTGGACTTCATACAATTACATGTTGTTCGTGTGGTCAAAGGTTCATTATATCTAGAATTTTATTCATGATGTAGATATCATATATATCATATATATCATGTATATTCATGGATTTATAATATTACATAACATCTAGAGTTAAGAAATGAAATGCACCGTTCATGGAGACGGTAAGCCGTACGTACGCATGAACGCTACTTCCATTTCTATTTCATATTTAATGGATTTAAGACATAATGATACATAATAGTATTTTAATTCCAGTATGGTATCCTATATAATATCATTAAATATATCCTTTATACGTACCTCATATGGTATTAACGAATCAAATCACTTTGAGGGGGCGGTAGGCCACACTTCCTTAAATGAAGATATCGCGTTTACCCATAATGGAAACCATAAAGGTATGCCATAAATGAAAAATACAGAAGATTAAGTAAAACATAATCATATTAGATATCATATATAAATATAGTGTCATCTTAATGGCCACCTTTGAAGGTGTTAGAAGAATGTTGAACAATCATCGTTTCAGGAGGCAGAATTTCGCCATCCACGGAAACCGTATGTTCTTTAACCATTATATGTAGGTGTGTGTAAGTTCAGCTCTAATAATTCTTATAAAAACATCCTAGTATATTTAAGATACTGTATTTGTTACAAAATAAATGATTAAAAAGAGTATAGGGAGTTGGAGAAGCAAAATAAAACAAAAGGACTCAAGCGAAGACATTACCTTAAAATCGGGTAACTTCCTTTGATTTGATCTCAAAGGCTTCCTTGGAAAGGATTATGCCCAATGTGAGGCATCAAGGAGTTATATAGGGATGTGGAGAGACAAAATGGGCAGGGTTTGGCCGACCCAAAGGCTTTGAAAGTGTGGGTATGGAGGTAGAGTTGGGGGCCTTTTATAAAAAGAGAGGAGGGGCACTCTTGGAACGGTATAAAATGTAACTTTATTTTCAAATGCGTTTCGGATTTTAATGGTCCCACATTGATCGGTTTTGAGGATAAGGTGATAAGGGTTCTAAATCCACCCATCCAATAGGTTTTTTACATGTTTAGGTCTTATAGTTACATTATCTTTCAATTTTATTTAAATCGTTAAATAATGAGGTCATCGATGCATCATCATGATGTCATAAATAATTTAATTTATTTAATGTCTAAAAATTATAAACAAAATACTATGATGTAGGAAATATTTTTATCTTTCCAATGATTATTTATAGTCCAAAAGATCATTTATGTAGAAAAAATTAAAAATATGTTACTTAGGTGATACATTTTTTGTTACATTTAACATTCGTTAAAAATAAAAAGATAAAAAGTCAATTTTTCACAAAAGTGATTCCATGGGGCCCCCAAGTTTGGAAAAAGGAATCCCATGGTCGGCCATGAGACAAAAAGTATCATTAAAACACATTTTGTGGTTATTTTTTATTATTATGATATTATCTTATTATCGTTAACTACCTGATTACTCATTAATCAAGATAATTAAAGATAATTACCATTGTTACTATTCATAATGTCCAAAAACAAGAGTCTAAATTACATAATTTGTAACTTATGATTACAAATATGTAATTAATTTTACCAAATTCCAAACACATAAATTGCAATAATTAATTTTAAAAAACATCCAGTTGTCAAAACATATAGCGGGTTTTTAAGAAACAATATTTAAGAAAAGTTTGGCACTTGTTTATGCCTAATTACAAAGTGAAATTAATCCCAAAGACCATCACTTAATTACATGGTAAAAATATATTATAATTACACTTTAAAACAAATTAAAAATATAATATAACCATATAATTAAATTATATGAAAAAGCAGTTTTGATGTAAAATGCAGTATTTTTCACCATTCATTGAAAAATGAACATTGTCAGAAAAATACCAAAAATTAACCCAAGGTAAATTTCAATGTCCCAATCATAAATAATATGTTTATTTTGAAAAATAGAGCTTATAAAATTGTCAAAAAGTGGATTTAAAAGGGGTTCTCCATCAAAAGGCGGTTAATCGACATTTTAAAGAATATTAGAATGTTTACGCTTAAAAACTGGATTCATTTGCATTTTTAATCCTCTAACATTTATTGTAAAGAGTAAAAATATTTGAAAAACATATATAATCATTTTGTACTTATTTCTATTCATTACCGCCATTACAACGGCTAGGCGTTGACTACCATTTAAAATAATATTATTTTATTATTAGAGTGCAACGTAAGATTCCCAAGAAACTCGTTGTTGCGTATTGGGTACGCCATCGAGCATAGCAACCCCTTTAAATTAATATTAATATTTTATTCACAAATGTGGATAAATATAAAGATGTCATATTATTTATTTACCAGGGGTGTTACATCCTTCCCCCCTTTTGGGAATTGTGTCCTCGCAATTTTAAAATTAGGCTTGGAAACATCCTTGAAAGTCCCACATCGGAACAAGAGTCGGTAAAACAATCACTTTAAAATAATGAAAGATAAGTACAAATGTCAACCGAGTTAACCCATACTAGGATTACAAGTATGAAAATATGGACATGGAGGAAAAAAACAAAGGGTCATGTTCTGTTGGAGAGTGATAGAAAACATGTTTTGGAGAAAGTTAACCATAAGAAAATCACAAACTTGTGATGGGTTAAATGGTATTCGATTCCCCAGTAGGAAAAGTTAATAGACAACATTTTTGTTTTAAGTTACTTTTTATTGAGGAATTTATTCGTAAGGAAACATAATCACTTATCATGTTGACTTTCAACTTTTATTAGATTCCGTACACAAACTCATATTTTCTCCAAAAGACGAGTATTTAGAAAGACTTGTACACATTAAGAGTACTATAATCAACTTCTAGAGAATCACATAATCCACAAAAGAGAACTATATAATTCCCATGTCTTTAGACTTTAACAAAAACCAAAACCAAAATGGTTAGTACAAGATCAGATAATCCAGAAAAGGATAACCCTTTATAAAAATAAAATCTATTCTTAATCTCCAAAATTTGTCCAACAAAACCCAAAGTTCAACGAGGACCATTCGATAATCAATTTGTCCATAAAATTCTTCAATGTAAACCAAAATAAGATTGAAACCCAAATATTTGATGGATTTAGTCACATAGTCTTCCAAGTTAAATCGTAACATTTATCTCCAAACAACATCAGTTGATCTTAATGTCTCGTATTGAAAAGTAATTAACTTAATGACATATCCTCCATGATAGGTTAATAAATATCCATAGATAACCCAAAATCAACTTACTCTTAATTCATAAAATCATTTAACTAAAAAGAATCAGTCAAACTAACCAGGGACTTCACGTAGTCCAGTGGTAGGCAATAAATACCAGTTGCACTTTGGATGTGGGTTCGATTCCCACAGCTTTTTCCGACGCGACGGGTTGTCACATGGTCTGCGTGTTTTCCTTTTTCCAAAACTATATAATTCTCAAATCATTCCCCAATAAGAGATAAAATCATCAAAAATAACCATAACATAATTTAACCTCAATTTTTCTCCCGCCTTTCACTTCCATCATATAGTAACCCATAATTACCTCAAAAGTAAGGATCATATAAACCCAAATGGTTCTTTATAACTATGTACACAAAATAACAGATAACTATTCCTTGAAAAAAAAATCATATATTAAACATCAGGGTTACACATACTATTAAAAGTCTTCTAATGTAACCCCATCATCAAAAGAGACTTAATACTCTTAAGAATTTCACCATAACTCTTGAAGCGATTATATGTTGACATCTTACTCATTCAACATTCTTCATGATCTATTAACCATTCCTTTACAACTTATTCTGAAATACTTCTTTCCTAAAAACAAAATCATGAATCATATCCTAAGATTCCAAAATAGGAAAAAAATAGTTATGAAATAATCCATACCATTGTTTGGTCATTTTCAGTTTCTTCATCCTCAATCGGAATGGCATTAGGTATTGGTAAACGAACATTTTTATGATCTTGGTGATCCCATTCATGAAACTTCTTCATAGGACATGTGTTTTCATAATGACCATGCACACCACATTTACAACATTCAATTGATCCCTCAGAAAGAACTGATTTCCCTTTCCTCGAGTCAACTTGATGCCTCCTTTTTCCATGGAAGGTTCTTGCTTTATGACCTTCATTTCCACATCTATAGCATTTTTCTGTCCCTTTTAAACATTTTCCTAGGTGTTTCTTTCCACATTTTTGACACATAGGTTTTTGAACACACTTACCTTTATGATTATTACCTGTAGTTCCATAGGGATTTGTTTCTCGCATATATGATGCCTTAGAGAAATAACCAAGGTTTAGGTGGTCAATCATGACTCCAAATAGTTGGTTGAGGATAATCACAAGAGTTCTCGTTGCATCTCCCATATCATTCAGTTGCTTGCTCAAAAAACTGTCACAGTTTCCTTCACATCCACTGTTACATTGGTGCCTGCTAGATCCATCCATTTACTAAATCCAAAAAGGTCAGTGTGAGTATATCAACAAAACCATCATGTACTAATGAGGAAGATAAACACTGATATATACTTACTCATTCACTTTATCTAAAACTAGGACTCTTTCTGAAATCCTAACCATTATGGTAATGTCACTTATGCTTAAAGAATACCCTAACCTCTAACGTTATCTAAACTGACCTCTGATACCAACTATAAGGCCCCGGCCTTAAACCTTACTTAATATTGAATTAAATGAATAATTCACATTGAGGATCTTTTCAGGTTTAGAGTTTTAGAGAATTAGGACATAACTATTACATCTCAAAAGATTACAAAGTAGACACTTCCACTAAGTTTCCATAAAATAAAAACTCTTAATAAGAAACATGTCTAGTTCCATGTTTTAGATAACATGATTTTCCCTTGATCCCATCCATGACCCTATTCCCCAATAATTCATGTGAAAAACATTTCAAAAAAAACTTGGGGTGAGCATAAAAAGCTCAGTAAGGGATACACAACGAATGAAAACTATTAGTTATTCAAAACAACAAATAAACCATGTATACTTTATCAAAGTAATAGCTTCACCATCCTGAAGTAGTAAAAACTCTTCACTGAATAAAATATCATTACTTACCCTTTTGTAACCAAAGGATTACCATAAAACCCATATAAAGAACACATAACATATAAAGGTAACTTGGGACATAAACATACTTAAGTGGAATAACCATACGGTCGACGTCTACACATATCACTTAATGGAATAGCCATACAGCCAACATCAATACATACTTAATGGAATAGCCATACGGCCAACTTCCGTACCCAATGAATTTGAGGATATAACATAACCACCCATCCTTGTATTCACGGCACCACCCGTCATATGGTTTTTCACATAACCACCCATCAAATGTCCAAGTACCATTATAAAATTATAACACATAAAACCAAAATAAAGGAATGATAACATTTCCACATTTCAATCACAATATATCATATAAATATATTGACATAATAGAACTCTTTATCAAAACCATTTTCAATACCAAAATACATAAAAGAGTACATGGCATTTATTTTATTTTAAAAACATTACGACTTGTTGAGGATGCCAAAGATCAAAAAATACTCGTGGCGGCGAAAAAGGTCATTGTCACCACATACTTTCAAAGAAACATTCCTTTTTATCGTTTAGTAAAACACTTCGTAGAAAAAGATTCCTTTTGTATAAATGTAAAAGTCAAAGGGGTTTATACACCGAATAATAGAAAGTTGTGTATAAAATGAAATATGCCTCAATGAAAGGAGATTGAGACGAATTCCCTTACAAAGACGGTATCCTTGGATTAAAGATAAATCAATTACATAATTATGTGTGACAATAAAATACACCAAATATAAGTGGATATTAAGTGTAAAACAATCAGATGTTATTCACACATATTCATAGAATGACATTTTCAAGGAGTACAAGCTTATGCCAAAGAATCCAAATTGGGTTAAGAAGTTCCTTTGCAAAAATTTGACGGCCTAACGGTGTCACTACAAAATTCAGAAAATGAGTTGATGAGAGATAAAAAGGGTATCTCATCACATGGACATAAAATTTAAATCAATAAGGATATAAAAGAACATATCCCAACATAATATTATGTGAATTAAAAGACATAACAAAAGAAGTCTTTTACAAAAAGAGGAGGGTGAAAGTTTCCCTTACCGACATGGGTATCTTTCGAGACATGCACCCCGTGAAAGAAGGACAATACATAATTGATGTAAATACTCATAAATGAATGTATATTACACAATTATTAAAATAATGGGCAGTACATACACCACTCAAAGGAAATTGTGTCAAATGTATCATAAATCTCAATGGAATAAAAGTGAGATGAAAAATCCCTGACGAAAACTCGGCAGCCTAACGGCACCACATAAAACTTACAATAATGGATTTATGAGATCAAATAGGGTCTCTAATAATATTAACATAAAGTTTACAGAAATAGGAATATAAAATAACATCCCCCAAGATAACAAAGAGGATCTTAAAAGATGTGACATAAAGGAGATTACTTAAAAAGAAAGAGGGAGTTTAGTTCTCTTATGAAAATTCGGCAGCCAAACGGCGCCACTCAAAACATCCAAAATGGATTGATGACAGAGAATAGGGTCTCTCATCATATGAACATAAAAATTACAGTAAGATTAATATAAAATAACATCCCAATAACAAGAAATATGATCTTTAGATGGAATGACATAACAGAGTGTACTTAAAAAAGAAAGAGAGGAGTACGATCCCTTACCTCGGGTCCGACTTGACACGATCATTTTTTAATCTCCTGAATAATAAACTTGAGTTAATTTCTACTTCCTTAAGAACCATTTTCAATTTCATTTTCCTTTTATATCACTTATTACCATGTCATAAAAATTATGTAATCATTTAAGTTAATAATGTTAGTTTTGTCGATATTTGGTTCTTAAGTCGAAAGTGGACTTCTTACAATTACATGTTGTTTGTGTGGTCAAAGGTTCATTATATTAAGAATTGTATTCATGATTTAGATATCATATATATCACATATATCCAGTATATTCAAGCATTTATAATATTACAAAACATATGGAGTTAAGAAATGAAATGCACCGTTCATGGGGACGGTAAGCCGTACGTACGCATAAAAGCTACTTCCATTTCTATTTCATATTTAATGGAATTAAAACATAATGATACATAATAGTATTTTAATTCCTGTATGGTATCATATATAATATCATTATATATATCCTTTATACGTACCACATATGTAATTAACGAATCAAATAACTTTGAGGGGGCGGTAGTCCGCACTTCCTTAAATGAAGATATCGTGTTTACCCATAACGGAAACCATAAAGGTATTACATAAATGAAAAATACAGAAGCTTAAGTAAAACATAAACATATTAAATATCATATATAAATATAGTGTCATCTTAATGGCCACCTTTTATGGTGTTAGAAGAATGTTGAACAATCGTCGTTTCGGGAGGCAGAAATTCGCCATCCACAGAAACAGTATGTTCTTTAACCCTTAGATGTAGGTGTGGGTATGTTTAGCTATAATAATTCTTATAAAAACATCCTAGTATATTGATGATACTGTATTTGTTACAAAATAAATGAATAAAAAGAGTTTATGGGGTTGGAGAAACAAAATAAAACAAAATGACTCAAGCGAAGACATTACTTAAAATCGGGTAACTTCCTTTGATTTGAGCTCAAAGGCTTCCTTGAAAGGATTATGCCCAAAGTTAGGAATCAAGGAGTTAGAGAGGGAGGTGGAGAGACAAAATGGGCAGGGGTTGGCCGAGCCAAATACTTTGGAATTGTGGTTAAGGAGGTAGAGGTGGGGGCCTTTTATAAGAGGAGAGGAGGGGCACTCTTGGAAAGGTATAAAATGTAACTTTATTTTCAAATGCGTTTCAGATTTTAATGGTCCCACAATGATGTGTTTCGAGTATAAGGTGATCAAGGATCTAAATCCACCCATCCAAAAGGTTTTGGACATGTGTAGGTCTTATATTTTACATTATCATTCCATTTTATTTAAATCGTTAAGTAATGAGGTCATCGCTGCATCATCATGATGTCATAAATAATTTTATTTATTTAATTTATAAAAATTATAAAAAAATTACTATGATGTAGGAAATCGTTTTATATTTCCAATGAATATTTATAGTCCAAAATATCATTTATGTAGAGAAAATTAAAAATATTTTACTTAGGTGATACATTCTTTGTTACATTTAACATTCTTCAAAAATAAAAAGATAAAAAGTCACTTTCTCGCAAAAGTGATTCCATGGGGCCCCCATGTTTGGAACAAGGCATCCCATGGTCGGCCATGAGACAACCAATAGCGTTAGGAAAATTTTTTTGGCAATTTTTTATTATTATGATATTATCTTATTATCTTTAACTACCAGATTACTCATTAATCAAGATAATTAAAGATAATTACCGTCGTTACTATTCATAATGTCCAAAAATAAAAGAGTCTTAATTACATAATTTGGACCTTAGGATTCCTAATATGTAATTCATTTTACCAAATTACAAACACATAAATTGCAATAATTAATTTAAAAAAACTTCCTGTTGTCAAAACAAATAGCGGGTTTTTAAGAAACAATATTTATGAAAAGTTTGGCACATGTTTATGCCTAATTCCAAAGTGAAATTAATCCCAATGACCATAATTGAATTACACGGTAAAAATATATTCTAATTACACTTTAAAACAAATAAAAAATATAATATAACCATATAATTAATTTATATGAAAAAGCAGTTTTGATGTAAAATGCAGTATTTTTCACTATTCATTGAAAAATGAACATTGTCAGAAAAATACCAAAAATTAACCCAAGGTAAATTTCAATGTACCAATCATAAATAGTATGTTTATTTTGAAAAATGGAGCTTATATAATTGTCAAAAAGTGGATTTGAAAAGGGTTCGCCATCAAAAGGTGGTTAATCGACCTTTTAAAGAATATTAGAATGTTTACGCTTAAAAACTGGATTCATTTTCATATTTAATCCTCTAACATTTATTGTAAAGAGTAAATTTTTTTGACAAACACATATAATCATTTTGTAGTTAGTTCTGTTCATTCCCGTCATTACAACGGCTAGGCATTTACTACCATTTAAAATAATATTACTTTGTTATTAGAGTGCAACATAAGATTCCCAAGAAACTCGTTGTTGAGTATTGGGTACGCCATCGAGCATATCATCCCCTTTAAAGTAATATTAATACTTTATTCACAAATATGGATAAATATAAAGATGTCATATTCTTCATTTACTTGGGGTGTTACACAGGTAGTTCAGGAGTTTATCTCTTTGTTGATGATGATGACCAATTTTTTAATATTCATGTTTTGGTCTAGGTGTTCCAAGAATATGTGACACTCATATTAGTAGTAGTAGTGTATGCACCTTTGAGTAGGATCAGAGAGAGGCAGTGTGAGTATCTAGATTGTTTTCCCTTGAGGGAATACCTTGATGGGGTGGATACCACATACGATTATACTATAGATGATTATGTTATCATCTATACTAGGTGTTCTGTAGTCCTTCCTTCTTGTATGTTTGGGGATATAATGAGTGAATTTCATGACTTGAAGTGGGTATTTTATCTGAGATTTATAAAAAATATACCATGATCTGCATTTGTAAATTTGGTGTTCAGGCATGTAAAAGATATTTTACAGTTCGTGACATGATAATAAACCTATAATCAGGTGAAGGATATGTATCAATGACTTGGGGGTTTATGATAGTCATCTCTAATTTTAGGATGGAAGTGGGATGACGTTACCATTGATTTTATGGTGGGTATCTCTAGGATGCCTTAGAGGAATTACTCAATTTAGGTGATAGTATATCGTTAGACAAAGTTGAAAATTTATTTCATGTCTAGGAGATGTTATCAGAAGAACAATTGCAAAATATCTATTTTTAGAAGATACTCCATCTACACGGGGTTACATATAGTATAATTTCATACTATGAATCACTTTTTACTTTGTGATTATAGTTCTTCTTACAGAAGGCACATGATACATAGGTTTTTTGGAGTATTCCATTCCACCCACATATATGTGGATTGTAAGAGCATACACTATTGTTAGTTGAGGATGATTTTAGAGTGAATGTCCTTGATTATGGTGGGCATTGGAAGAAGTATCTATCACTTATGGAGTTCTATATTATTGATAGTTATAGAGAATATATTCATATGGCACCAAAAGAGGCACTTTTTAGTATGCTGCGAAGATCACCTATCTGTTGGATGGAGACTGGTGAGTCATAGATTTTGGGATCAAGTCTCATATACTAGAACTCGGAACATGTTCCCCTAATTTAAAAGTGTATGGATAAATATTAGACTATTTAAAAATCATAAGTAGAAAGATATATATGAACCATTGATTTTATAGTGGATGGTCTTTTGTTCCTTTAGGTGTTGTCTAAAATGGGTCACCATAGTATTATGAAACATAGAAACTTAGCGTCTATTTTTTTTGGACCTTTTGACATTGTAGAGAGAATAAGGTTAGTTTTGTACACACTTGCTCATAAAAAGAGTTACACTACTATAAAATATGTAATTCATATTTCATGAAATTATCATTATCACCTAGGCCCTTCACAGGTGATCAGTGTGGATGATGATGATCTTGAGATGGATGCATCCTTTTGGGAGTATCCAATGTGTGTCGTGGATTATATGGAGAAACTATTGGGGGGAATGACTTTGCAGATAGTTCATGTATTGAGGAAACATTGTCATGTTCATTTCAAAATCATATCCAAATAGCCTAGATATGGTACCTTACATTATTACAATGGTAATATGATAAATACCATCACATTCCAATGGAATGAATAGTATCTTAGATTTGGAAAACTAGATAAACAAAGTTTTACATTAAAACTTTAATGAAGAAAAACATATAAACTCCACTGGAAACACCTTTAACTTCTATATTATCTATATAAGTAATTAATAATATACATATTTACATCATGGGGAAAAATAAATCATAAGAAAGGGGTCAACTCAGATGATCAGTAAGGGTAAAAAGTACAACATCAACTATAAACAATAAATAAATAAATAAATATGAATATATAATAATACATTTCATTAAAATATAAACATTCAAATAATATGACATAAATAGAAGCTGATCAAAATAATTCCATATAAATACTAACATGAGAATAAAACGTAACCATGGATATTATACTAGTCAAATTGTCATAGGGATTATCAATTACAAATATCATAATGATGTAATGAATAATGATGTACATCATAAACATACAATCAAGGCCTCATCCAAAACTACATATATAAATGGGTAAAAACATGGTCTAGATTTTCTCCCATTAACTACCAATGCATCAAAGAGATGTAGTGGTCCCCACGTATCACTTACTACATATAATTAATTCATAATATGAAGCGGTGAAAGAAAATTAATATAATCATTCAAATTTAAAATACCATATCAAATGAACATAATTTTCTCAATCTGAAAACATAATCATAACCTATCTTGAGTGATATTGAGAATGATATCAAGATAGTACATCCCAAAAATTATCTCAAACCATGAAATAAAATATGGTTTATTGTAACATATTAGATAGATATCTATTATGAATACGATTCAACCAATGGTGTTTAAAATTGATTAAATTACACTATTATAATTTCTGTGGAATTCATGAGAGAAATAACTTTGTTTACATTATAAATAAGATTTATTTTGGAAAATCATTTGTATTTTTCATAAAATCATATTTCAATCATGTATTTATCATAAAAAATATAAGGATAATGAAATTAAATTTGAGTAACATTAAAATAATATTCACCCTAGAAGTGTTCATAGACACTGAAAAATATGTAACACTAGTGGTTAACAAATGTAAGAAATGAGTTGCATTAGTGTGGTTTAAGGGAAAATATAAAAGGGTATATAATGAGTTAAAAGGGATAATTTTTTACATAAAATCAGAAATCAAATAATATAATTTTTAATGATAATGATATTTTTTATAAAAAAACATTCTTCTTAAAATAGATTATGGATTTTACTTGAAAATTGATAGTAAATTGATATGTTCCCTTTAATTGAGCTTTCTTATCTGGTGGCATTAAAAAAGAACCAAATAAAACAGGTAATTCTCTATAAAAGAGATAATAATTGAGAAAGATAAATAACATGGGAACATAAACATAGAAAAAAATAAGTTTAAATAATAATAATTCATAATTACATTGAGGTAAAGAGAGAGGAAGCCTATCCCAATGGAAAACTGTGGTTCGAGAAGAATAACTTACCACTTGGAAAAAATACGATTCAGGTACGCTATAAAATTAATTATCATAAAATAAAACATTGAATATAATGATTAAAAATATATTCATGATATTGTACATCCTGTTCAGTATACATAAATAAAACACAAAAAAGAGAAATCAATCAGTCATATTTAGCAAAAATAATGGTGAGATGAGAAAAACCTCTTATATTTTTTATTAAAGTGTTATTTACTTTCAGTTAATGTCTAGGACAATGAAATTTGATACATTAATAGAATAATTAATAAATTATTAAATATATAATTTAATTTTTATAATTTTATTGTGTTATTTTATGGACTTTTATATGATCTATAAGATTTAATTTTATCATTCAAGGGTGTTCATTTCCTTGGTTTTTATGATTGGTTCACTTGAATTTTTTTATGAAAGATCCTGAAAAATGGGAATAGTTATCCAAAATTGGAATTATATTCATTAAAGATCTTATAGATGATTTAATATTATTATATATTATTTTATTTCCATATATGATAATGAATCCTTATATTAAACATTAATGATAATCATTTACATTATTTGGTCATTTTTTAGATCATCATGTACTAGTTTTGTTTTACTAATTAATAATAATATATATATATATCTTAAAGAACATTAAATAATTTTTAATACAAAATTTTTCATTTTTTATCTATTAAATTGTTTTATAGCCACCCTTGAAGGAAAAAATTGAAAAATTAAAACTCATCATCTATGGAGGTGGTAAATTGGAACCTCAAAGACGATGTTCTCATATTTAGAATAAAATGGAAGGAAAATAGAAATGATGGTAGATATACAAATTTTACAATAAAATTAAAATATAAAAATGTAAATGGAGTTTTCAGGTACTTTTGGTATAGGGAGGGCAGGATAGGAATAAAAAATTAAATAAACTAAAAGGAAATTAGAAGAAAACGAAAAAGGATTTCACCTCTTTAACTTCTTCTCATTGATATCCTCCATAAAGAACATGAGAGTGGTAATTTCGTTAGTACAGAACTACCATAAATGGTAAAGAGGTTTGGGTGTGGAATTGGGTAGATTATAAGAATGATTCATGTCATATGATTTGTGATGAAAATGGGTGGTGAGTGGTGGTATTTAAAAAGAGGAGAGGGTTTCTTTTTTATTATTTTATTTGTCTGTTTATTATATTTGTTCAAGAATTTAAGTTGTTGAACCATATTACTAAATATATAAAAATAATTAATTCTAGTTCATGATTATGGGCTTATATTATACATACATCATCTATGACTCAATAATTCATGAATTTGTTAAATATCATAAATTACATTATTTTTCTATTCACAAGAAATAATTACGAATTATACAAATAAAAAAACATATCCATTTTTTGACGTTTATAATAAAAAATTGGAATCAATTTTATGAAAATAATTTTCTTAAATATGAGAAATTTAATTTTTAAATTAAGTCATCATTTACTCGAAAAATACCCATTTTAATATTATAATTAGTTTTGTGGTACTTTAAAAAATCAATTAGGGTGTCATAAAATTATTTGACAAATATATGAAAGAAAATATTGATTTATGAATATATTTTATAAAAATAAATATTCCTTCTAACTAATTGTATTAAATAAAAAATTTCACTTTTTTGTATAAGCTTTAGAGAAATACAAACAATTAATTTATCATTCTTAAAAAAAATTACTAATTACATTAAATATATATATATTCATATATCATATTTTCATTTATAAGATATAAAATTTTTATTTAAACTTTTATTTTTCTATTTACTATTCAAAATCTTAAATATACAACTAATATAAATAAGATAAGAGTTTTATATAAATTATGTTTTCCACTATTCAATAGAAAATAAATATTTTCAGAAAAAAAATACTTAAATAATATTCATAGATAGTTTTGATATTCTGATTTTAAGAATATTTTTTTTATTTTATGCAGTATAATTTATAAATGTGTCAAAATTTAGTTTTAAAATATGTGTTCCATTTAATGGAAGTAAACATTCCCTTTATAAAGTATATCTTTTTATATATAAATTTGGATTTATTCTTTTCATAAGCCTATCAAAATTGATGATTGAATTTGAAAATAATTAATTAAATATGTAACACATATATTTCATTATTAATTTTTAGTAATATCGATTGATATAAGATAAAATATTCGTGTTCTCATAAATATTTATTTTATAAAAACACATCCTCTGTGTTCTATTTTTTATATTCAATTATAATTAATTAGTAACCATTTAATTATTTTTATAATCTTGTGGGATATATAATTTAAAATTTTAATTAATCCCATACATTAAATAAATTACAATTTCTAGTTTATAAAATTAATATTTAATTTATTATTTTAGCTCGGTTTTCTGTGTAATGTGAGCTATCGAAAAATTTAAATTTACAAAAGAGATATGCTATAAAATAGAAACTTGTTATATTCTCCCCACCTTCAATATATTACGTTATCATAATATAAAATTTTATTTCAATTATTAATGGCCTATACATTAATGTTTCTTCGTGGAAGACCCCCAATATAAAAACATTTCATAATACTTCCTCTTAAAATAGGTAAAGAGAAATGTGAAGATCAGCAAAAAAACTCAAATTCTTAAATATGATAATATCCATTAAAATATGGACATTTAAAAAATATATGTATCATTTTCAGATGGGTAGTGACATAATACACTGTCGTTATAACATTTACAAGCACAAAATTAAGAAAATCGTGGTCTTTTAATAGACCATTGATTTCATAGATGTAAAAGTTAACAAATGACATTTCTATTCTAAATATTTTTTTCCAGAGTTAAGGGTTTATTTTACTACACCACATAGAACATGAGAATCTAAACATGCTTTATTTCTATCCATTTCATAGTCACATCCTTCTTTATTCTTAAATCTATTTTCATTTAATCTCTTACACCTGAATTACTTTTAACAACTCATGTGGTTTTAAATTTATTCATTTAACCTTTAAATTTTTAATCTAATTGAGAAGGTTTTCATATTTTTTCAATGAAAAATAATTTCCACTGTTTAAATTAGTCCATTCCATATGTTTTTAATCATAAGACTCATCTAAAACATATTGATCCTAATTTAAAGAACCAAATTCTTTAAGGAAGATCATTAATTTCCAAAATCAACATAGTATAAGATTACCCAAATAATGATTTTATTATTTTCACATACCAAATATATGAATACAATAATAACCATTGAACCTTTATGAAAAAATCATGATTCCATGAATATAATATCACATTATTAAGTAATGTCCTTAAATATAAACATTTAATAATTCTCGCATAACACAAACAATTAGATCACTAACAACCTTAATTCCCACCAATACTATATCATAAATATATTTCTCTTATTTTCACAACATCAATAACATATATAGTGTTATATATAACACGTTACATGTTTACATGAACAAGAAATTTCAATAGAGTAACTCTTCTTTATTACTAGTTCTAATCATCATATGATTCCAATTAATTAAAGAATAAGTGTTACATTACTATATTTATCCAATGATTATTATAACCAGAACATTATTGAAAAAATAACAAATAAAATAATTATATAATCCAAACATAGGATTAATAATGACTCATATTCATATATGGTATTAGAATAATCTATAACACAATCGATTATCATCTTTTGGGGAATATTCTTTTCATGCATAATAAATTTATTTTCATATTCCCATGTTTCCTTACTATTTGAATAATTTTATAGATTTTTTGACTCCTTTAACATCATGATCCTGGTACCCCGTCCCACTATAGTTGTATAAAACTCATATTATTTTCAATCATGTACAAAGGTTTTATCTTCTATAATAAATCCATGTGGGAAAATCCATCCTTCCCACAATCCCTTCATGCATTATTTTCTCTGTCATCCTCTTCACTACATACTTCCTTTAAAAGTCATTAATGATGGAGAATTCATTATATGTCTCAATAGAACATGATTTTATATCCATATTTGATTAGAATGTTCGGGAGACTTATTGCATTTAGAATACTAGAATAAGAACATACAAGATAAGTTCATTCTTACACATTAGATCATGTGCATTGGTAAGGATCCCATTTTGTAAATGAGGTATCATTTATGATAAATATAATACAAAAAAATTTATGAATCATAATTTATAATCTTGAACTAGGGATTAGTTAAGATAAATTGGAAATTTATGCATAGCTAATCTCATAATCATTATCATGGTTTCTTTGGGGAAATGGTTTCATTTAAATCCTTCATAATGGGTTGCAAATAAAATTTAAATTATCTTAAGAGTATCCACTGGGATTGTAAAAAAATGTTTATAGTATTGCCCATTTTCATTTTCTAGGTTATGTCGAGTTAGTCCCGGAAAACCTTGTCCTAGTTTTTACCCTTAGGTATATCTGTGCCAGAACCACATCCATTTATTTTATCCATACATAGATGTATTCCAAGGAAGGCCTATATAATATCAACCTTAAAATATTTCTAGGATTTTATTCTATTCTTACCCTCATATTCTATTTTACGGTTATGTTTAATAATCTATATTCTATAATTCTTGTTAACATTGATTCTACTTAACATTATCTAATATAGATTGTAAAAACTTGACCCCATTAGCCTAAAGCCAGTGCCTTACGTTAATACATTTGTATTATGAACATGATATTTCACCCCAATGGAATGAATATTTCATTTTACTTGTAAAACCGTATTTAATTATAAGTTTTTCATTATAAATTGAAATTAAAATATTAACTTAAAAACTCTATTTGAAAACATTCCTATCCTCCAAGATTATTCATGATATTCATTTATAATATTCATATTCTCATCTTGAGGAAAATATAAAACATTAAAAGGGTGATATTAGATTATGAGTAATGGAAAAGAATAAAGAAGAAGGTATAAACCTAAATCATAAGGCATGGTGAATATCTAACAACACATGACATTAAAATATAAACTTGAATAGTATATGGAAGGAATAAAATATGGTCAAAATAATTCCATATAAATAAAAAATTATAATAACAATGTCCAATGCATATCTTGTATGAAAGGGTAAAACATAATAATTATATGAATTAGTATTAACACTATGATAAGAAATTTAATTAATTTATCCGATCAGAAAACATAATCATAAACTAATAATATAAATATAGAGACTGATATCAAGATAGCACATCCCCAGAAATATTCTTAATCCATTCACCAAAATGTCATATATGTTAACATAAGAGATCAATATCAATAAAGAATAAGAATCAAATGAGGGGATTTAAAATAAAAGAAAATAATTCTGTAAAATCATTGATTAATTATAGAGAGAAATACCCTTTTTACATTCGAAATAAAAGATTATTCATAAAATTATTTGTATTTGTTATAAAATCATAATGTAACCATGTATTTCCCTGAAAATAAAAGGGAAGGAAAATGAAATTTTATTTGATAAAAAATAAAAGAACATTAAAAATGAAATTTTTTATAGATATTGAAAATATGTAAATAGAGTGTTGAAGAAACTACAGAAATGAACCACATCAGTTCATTTTAAGAGAAAAAAGAAAAGATTCTTTAAATAGGACAATATAATAATGGTTAAACAAAAACTATAAAAAAACTAAAATATTATTTCATGATAAAAATATGTCTTTTATAAAAAAATTTGGGATGAAAATAGATTACTAAGTTTGCATGAAAATGGGTAGTAAAATGGGAAGTTCCCCTTAATAGGGCCTACGTGTCCGGAAGAATTAAAAAAGGAACACTATAAAACATGTAATTACACATAATAGAAAAAATAATTGAGATAGATAAATATATTTGGAACATAAATACGTAATTTAGTATTTGTAATTGAGATTATTTAAAAATTACATTGGGGTAAATGAAGATAAAGTGTATCCTGATTAAAATTGGATGTTCAAAAAAATCTCATATTGCATTGTTAATAGTATAACTATATGAATCAAACTATTAATGATAATAAAATGAAACATTGAATAAAATTAAATGAAATAAATTCATGATATTTTACATCATGTTATGTATACATACAGCACTCATAATAAATAATGGTGAATATGGAATATATCGCAGAAATAAAAGCTAGATGTGAAAACCCTTACATTATGACTGAAAGTGTTTTTACTACCACATAAGGTCATGAAAAGTATAATTAGATTAATACATAATATAATTAATAATTGATGGAAAAATTACTTTACTTTGTATAATTTTATTAGGTTCATTTATGTGTTTTTATGAGTTAAAATATTTAATTTTACCATTCTGGGGTGACTGTTTCCTTGGTTTCATGATTGGTTCACTTTAAATTGTGTATGAAATATCATATAAAATGGAAATTTTCATCTATAAATAAAATTATATGTTATTAGAGAACAAAAATAATATTATATGGTCTTATATATATATATATATTTGTATTTATATATAAGGATTATTCATTAAAAAAATATAATTTGTAATCATTTAGATTATTTTTGCGTTTATCGACCATCATGATATAGTTTTGTTTTATTAGTTAATATTATGTATATTTAATGGTAATATAACATTAAACAAGTTTTAATATTAATTTTTTTCTGTTTTTACCATAAAAAGGTATTTTTGACTATTCTAAAAGTGTAATTGAAAAAGAACTCTACGTCCACTAAAGTGGTAAATCAGCACTTTACATGCACTATTTTAATTTTTTGAATTAATTGTAAAGAGAAGAGAATTAATATTTTATATAACATTATAATAATAAAATTAATGTATATAAAAGATATTTGATTTATGATTAATATTTTTTATTGGTAGGTGATTAGAGGTTAGAAAAAAATGAAATTATAATGAAACTAAAAGAAAATGAAAGATGATTTTAACTCATGCTCTTCTTCTCTGTGATATCCTACTTAAGGAACTTGGGAATGGACTTTTAGTGTGACAAAAATGAAAAAAGATGTGGGGTTTTGGTTTGGGAGGGTAGTTAGGTATAATATAAGAAATATTTGATTCTTTTAAGGTGTGAGGATAAAAGGTGTTATTTATAAGGGACGAAAGGGGTGTTTTGTAATTCATTAATTCATTAGTTTAATATTTTAGCTTAGGAATATTAATAGATTCAACCTTATCAAAAAGTATATTAAAAAAATGATTTATAGTTCTATATTATTGGCATTTAGCTTCCAAAAATCATCTATTCATCAATAATTCATTCATTTTCTAAATGTTGTAAATTACAATATTTCACTATTCAAAAAAAATTCTACTATTTTTGGAAAATACATAAAATTCACCTCAGAAATTTTTCAATATGTAGAATAAAAAACAAATTCAATTTTATTATAATAATTTTTTAAATGAAGATTAATTTTATTTTTCAATAATTTTATCATTTACTCGAAAAACGCAAATTTTCATATTATAGATGATTAAATGAAACCTTAAAATCTTAATTATAGTATCATAAATTTTTTATAATTTTAAGACAAAAAAATATTAATATATGAGTATATTAATTGAAAATTATGTTTTATTTTAAATAATTTTAATAAATAAAAAATTCTAAATAATAATATATGCATTATATAAATACTAACACTTAAATTATCATTTTTTAATCATTTTTTACTCATTCCATGATATAAATATTAAAAATTATCATATATAAGATAACAAAATTTTCATTGAACCTTAATAGTTTAGTTTACCATTAAAATCAACAATATGATATTAATATAATGAAAATTTTCGTTTTATAAATAAATATTTTTTACTATAGACTAAGAATTAATATATTCTATAAAAAATACAAATATTTTACCCCAAGATAATTTTGACATTAAGATATGAAAAATTATTTTTGGTTTCTTCAATGGATTTTATGAATGTATAGAAATTTTGTTTTTAAACATGTGCACCATTAAAATGCTGTTAAATTTATTTTTAGAAAATATTTCTTATTATGCTTAAAATTGGGTTTATTCTTATCTTAAGCCTATGAAACTTATTGATGGAATTTAAAAATATATTATTGAATATATAATTTATAAATTTCATTATAAACATTAAATAATTTTGACTAATTTATTATTAATGTCCATTGTGGTCATAAATATTTTTTTTTATAAAAACACATCCTTTATTTTCGATTGGTTTTTATTTTCATTTCTAATTAATTTTTAATCACTGGATACATTTTATAAACACGTGTAAACTATATTTTCATAATATAATTAATCTATTTTATTCAATTTATTCCAACAGTTTGGTCACAATAATAATATTTTCACATTTTTTTATTTTTAGTGTTTTGTATAATGTAGACTATCGAAAAGGTTATATTTTAAAATGATACATACCAAAAAATAACAAGGTATTATAGTTCAAGAGGAAACATGGGAGGGATAAGAGTATATGTAGGCTCATTGGTCCCATCTTTTCACACCAAAATAATAAAGATGGGACAAATGAGCCTTTGTATCCTTTTCCATGGGTATAGATGTAAAGACCCGTAAATTCCAAGGAAATTTTTTTCTTAATTTTCTTTGGAATTTTACAAGAACGCAATTTCTGACGGCGCCTGATTCCGGAGGCCCGGTGTGCCCGGAATCAATTTCCGAAGTTTGGCTCGGGTACGTTCAGTGAACGGACGAGCGAGTTTTTCTAACTTTTGAACCGGTGCTCGGAATCGAATTCTGAGGGCACCGATGGAATCGCAGCGCCGATAATTTCTTAGAAACGCCTCTTCCGGAGTTGCGTTTGCACGAGTGTGGTTTTTAATATTCGGGCTTAAAGTTAAGAAAAAAAAATAATTTTGCGACAACTTTATTTTATTTCACTTAAGCCACTTGAAGCCACTTAAAAGCGGCTTAATCTGAGTTGAATCGGATAGGGTACTATCCAGAAATATCCTACCCTCTTGGTAGGATATCTGTGAGGTGGGGCCCGCACGAGCCCCGCCGTTTCTTTCCGCTAAGTAACGCACCTGCGAAAACTCGTCTTTATGAAAGTCAACTGATGTTTTTTCTTAAATTCTTAATAGACCATTTAATTGGGCGGTTTATTTCGTAAATTAAATGAGTTGTTTCTTTCGTTGAATTAATTCTACGAATTAATGGTTCGTTTCTTATCTTTTGAAATTCAAATGTTTAGTTGTGTAAATAAAATAAGGCTTAAGCTTATTTTATTTTGGGTTGGTCTCCTTTGCCACCATGAGAGATTTTGAGAAGCTCTCTCCATCTTCTTCAACCTTGACTAAGAACATGAAGAACACTTAAGCTTCGATGAAGAACGCCGCTTCTCTTCTTCGTAGCCGGTGTGTTTCCGAAGAACGACGACGCCGCTTCTTCGATCTTCTTCCCGTGTCAACGAAAGGAGACGATGTTTCCTCCTCGGACTATCTCCATTAGCTTACGAAGCGTCTCCAGCGACGTACCTCTTCGGATGCACCTCGACGTCAATGGAAACGACGTTCAATTTCCGTGACACCCGACCTCCGCGACGCTAGTCTTCCGCGGCTTGATTGGCGTGCTCCGCACTTGAATCCGAGGTAGGGGATTGTTGATATTTTATTTATTTATTTTCCATTCTTGAATCTAGAATGTCGAACTTCTAGAATAAAGGATTAAATGTTATTGTCTAACGAGAGGGGGGGGGACCGCACTAACACGGCCGAACCCCCCTCCTATGTTCATAATTGTTTCCTTGCGGATGGAACGGGATGGCGTGGTGTCGTCGCACCACGCGGGAATCGCACGGCAATTATTGCGCAGCGTCGTCGCGCCGCGCCGTGGAAAGAAATCCAAGAACGCGACGCCGTCGCGTCGCGTCGAAGAAAGTCAAAGGCGCCGCGGCCGGAGCGGGGCCGCAGTTGAGGGAAGCGATGTCGTCGCATCGCGCCGGACGGCATAGGCCGTGGCCGGTTCCGTGCCGCGGCGGAGCAAGATGACCGGCGGTCGGCACCGGGCCGTCGGTGTCGGCGAAGGAAGGACCGGCCGTCGCCGGTCCTTGCTGGCGAAACCGGCCGGCCCGTGCAGACCGGCCGGATAGTAGAGACCGGCGGAATTAATTTACCCCGGCCGGGTCTCAAAAGCGGCCCCAATTAAGGGGCCGTGGTTCTCAAAGGGCGGGGGCTTTCCCCCCCGCGCGTGGCACCCGAACGGCGCCCAGGCCGCGCTGCCGTGCCGGTCCGCGCCGCCGCGCTGGACCGGGTTTTCCGATCCGGGCCGGGTCGTCTGGCCGGGTCACTGCCCAGGCCGGGTTGAACCGGTTCTGCTGACCCAGGGGGGGTCGGGCCAGACCCCCAGTTTCGGATCACTTTCGGTCAAATGCCCGTATCTTGGGCTACGGGCCTCCAAACGACTCGCCATCAGCGGCAACACGATCTTTGGATCGAGAGGGTCGTTTCGATATACTATAATCAAGGTGCACCTTTCTTTTCGGGAGCCTACGTGGTTAAAACTCCATAGTTAAACATGCTTGTTCTAGAGTAGTGATCAGGATGGGTGACCTCCTGGGAAGTTTCCCAGGGTGGGTGTGAGACGGAATGGCCAATAAATAACAGACCAGGCGTCCGATTGACGCGCCGTCTATTTCGTTGAATTCCTCTAAGTGAGACGGATCTTTTGGCTTACTCCGCCTGAGGTTTGGATGCCGACGGAGTGTGGTCAGGTTGGTTCGCTCACAAAATCAACCGGGCCCCTGGAACGAAAAAGCCAATAACTCTCAGACCGGGCGTCCGATTGACGCGTCGTCTGTTGCGTTGAGTTCCTGTTGATGATACGGAACGTTTGGCGTCCTTCACCGAGATTTGGATGCAGATGGATAGTGGCTGGGTTGGATCACACCGAAATCCAACCGGGCCCCCTGGAACGGAAAAGCTGATTCCTTTCTGACAGAACGTTCGTTTGACGAACCGTCAGCGGCGTTGGTGATCTCGTTGAGAAAAGGTCCCTATGATTATAACCTATGAGTGTTCGGGGTATAGTTGAGTTACGGCCGGATTGGTTCGCACACGAAACCAACCGGTCCCCTGGGATGAAAAGGCTAATAACTCACAGAACGGGCGTCAGATTGACGCACCGTCTGTTGCGTTGAGACCCCTATGACGAGTTGGTCCTTTGAGATACTTCTTTGCAGGACTTTGTGATACTTGGAGTATCGACCAGTAGCTCGTGGAGCGGACCCTCCCGGAGACGAGCGTGCGGAGTACGAAGACCGAGTTGCCGGCTGAGACCTGACGACTGCTTGACCAACTCGACTTGGAGTGAGTCGACTAGCCCAGTGGACAGAGCGCCCGATATTTGGCGACAGACCCATGGCGGACAGAGCGCCCGGTAGTTGGCCGCAAACCCGCGGTACTCGACAGGAGGAGTACCTCTGTAGGCTATTAGTGGGATCACCCGGTATTTGGCGACAGTCCCTCAGCGGACGGAGCGCCCGGTAGTTGGCCGCAAACCCGCAGTACTCGACAGGAGGAGTACCTCAGCAGTCTTAGGTTAGTGAGCAGTACCTCAAAGTCATGACAGGACCACTGTACACTCCAGAGACGGAGCTCTTCAGCAGTTACGGTATCGATAATGAAAATCCTGGTTTGAGCTGAGACTTTTGACCTTTGTGTATACCTCATGGTTGAGATGGGTCACTTGATAACTTAGGTATATGTATGGGCATATACCTGGGTAGTGGTTATCCGTTGATTTCACAATCCTTGTGTTTCCTCATGATTGAGATGGGTTACTTGATAACTTAGGTATATGTATGGGCATATACCTAAGTAGAGGTTATCTGTTGAGATCTTATTTGTGGTTATCCTTGTTGGTTTTAATGATACTTTGAGGGTCTCGGGGTCCCTACTGAGTATCGTTATACTCACCCCTGCACGGGCTATGCCCGCACCTCGTTGTGTTGGTTGCAGACGACGAGCAGTGCTGACGGAGGCCAAGTGTTTAAGGACTGGACGGTACCCGGAGGTGGACTACACAACGAGCCAGTACCCGAAGGTGGACTACACGACGTGACGTCTCACAGAGGAGGTTGATGGACGAGAGCGTGGAGGAGGCTATCTGTACCTACCCTTCAGGTAGGATCCGTGGTGGACGACCAGGAGATGCGATATCTGTACCTACCCTTCAGGTAGGATCCGAGGAGGACGACCCAGGATCTTCTTCCTTCTTCCAGCTGTTTGTCTTTTTGCTGTTGTACCTTGTTCAGTTGTAGTCGTACTTTCTTTTGGGTTTGTATTCTGGCCCATTTACTTTTCAGCTTTTCTTTTGTACTTAGTGTTTTGTTTCTGTTTGTACTCTGTGGTGCTTTTTTTCTTTTTTAAAGGCAATGCCTTCCCAATTATCGGGATTTTACGCCTTTGGTGCTAGTCGCTAGCCCCTGGCCTATGGAAGGCGGGCTTGGGGTAGTCACGGCATGGGCCCCGAGGACGGGTCGTGACAAATTGGTATCAGAGGAGTTCGGTTCTACCGCAGAACTTATAACTCTGATTTTTCTTTCTGTGAAGCAATAGTGTTAAGAGTACCGAGTGTGGTTTTCAGTTCAGGGAGTCCAGTGTAGGTGCGGGCGGCCGACGTATCCATACACCAGGACCCTGACGACCGATTCCCGACTTTGTGTACGAAAACACTGATTGCGTGTGTGTTTTCAAAGGTTTTCCCTTAAAACAGATCAACCAGGTCAGATCACAAGGTATAAACGTTTGACCATGTTACGTTGTTTCTTTCAGGATGCCTTTTCATGAACGACCAGCTAGAGACCAGAGGGATGTGCGTACTGACAGCCTGTCGAGCGATGAGGCTTCGGTACAGGGCCCTCTTGCAGTTGAGGCACCAGCGGAGGCACCAGCGATACTACCATACGTTGGGCCACCGATGCCACTAGCCCCAGCAGTAGGCGATGCACGCCACTTGAGTGTGCTGCATGAGTTCCAGCGCTAGAGGCCACCCAGGTTCCGGGGAGAGACGGACCCGCAGGCGGCTGAGAATTGGATGGAGGCTGTGGTGGGAGTCTTCAGGCTATTGGGGACACCGACAGACTTCATGGTGATCTTTGCTGCCAGCCTTCTTCAGGCAGCAGCAGGCAGGTGGTGGAGCCACTTGTTCCAGTTTTGCGATGGGATGGCATTCACATGGGAAGACTTCGAGACCTTCTTCAGGTTGGAGTTTGTGCCAGTATCTCTACACCCCGAGCGTGTACGGGAGCTTCTGCCTTTGCTGCAGGGTTTTCGATCAGTTGCAGAGTCATCTGTGGGCAGTAGACAGATGATGCAGAGGTCCAGGAGGACCAGACCCACAGTTGGACGATCTCGAGTTTTAGGATTAGTGGTGCGGGGCACCTGGGGTGGGGTCAGAGCCAGGCGTGCCAGAAATGGAGAGTGTTTCTCCTGCAGCAGGAAGGGTCACCTGGCACGTGACTGTAAGACCCCCCGCACGGTTGATCAGCAGGTGTTGGAGGAGCCACTGAGACAGAAGCAGCGGCGGTAGCTTGAGCAACAGCCGAGCAGTGGACAAGGCAGTAGAGCTCCGGGAGCAGGTGGACAGGAGCGGAACTAGTGGATACGTCCTTTGTACTTCTAGTTCCGTGTTTCTTTTATATTCATGTCTTTGTATTATGAGTTGCAATAATAAAAAGACACTTATCTTGTGATGTTTGCTTTCCTGTCCTTTTTGTTTGGTTGATACTAAGGGGTCCCGGTTAAACTGTTGACTTTACCCTCACTTTCAAGATTTCTGCTGGAGGAGACCCGGTGACCTCACACTGATGCCGACAGTGTGACTCGACCCTTGGAGGCGAGAGTGAAAGTTGGATCTCTTGGTAGTTACGTCGAGGCCTTATGACGTCATCCATGGCATGAATTCATCATTTATGTCAGGATTGACTGTATTAGGCAACGAATGTGGTTCATCCAGAGGATGAGACCAGATTTCTCTTATCGGCAAAGAAGAAATCATAGCAGCTCTTGTGAGACTAAAGGATGTGCAGTTCATCCAGGAGCAGATGAAGACTGCACAGTGCAGTAAGAAACAGGAAACCGGTGCCAGTCTTAGAGACTCGGGCGTGTTAAATGTTTCAAAAAGAAGATTCTTTAAATAGAGATGAGTCTACAAAGCGGAAGACGTGGAGGCAGAGCTAGGAGAGCAGCATGAGGTGGTGTACATCCTATCATGGTACAACCACCCGCCTTAGTTATTCCCTCCAAGCTCAGGGAGCTGGAGGGCGGAGGAAGAGTGCGGCTGCATGCGGTCAAGGAGTGTGACCCAATGGCTCTAGAAATGATTCAAGGGACAGTCTGTGTCCACTACTAGCTGATGTAGTAACAGACGTTGATATGAATCATTCCTCGCTTTCACAAAATCTTGTTACAGACCTACAGTTTCCGGTAAGCCGTGGACTTGATCCTCACGTCTAGAGATACCTTGGGAGGAGACTCGATAATCACACTTACGCCGACGGTGTGGTCAGACCCTCGAGGCGAGAGTTCTGGTTGGAATCTCTTGGTGGCATCATCGAGGCCTTACGACGTTAGTTTGAGTATGGAATGGGCAATAACTGTTCATACTCAAATTCACGGTTTTATGCAAACGTCGGGATGGATTTTCCTTGGTCGGCGGAAAAGGAAACCCCAGGAAGTGAAGGGTAACTCTTGCACAGGAGGGTGCGACCGATCACTCTTGATTCGGTCAACCTTACCCTCGTAGCAGTAGTCCTTTTGAGTTTCAGTTCTAACAGAAATGGAGACCTCTGGAGTTCTAGGATGACGATCATGTCTTCTTACGGGTCTCACCTCGACATGGTTTACAGAGATGTGGCCAGGGAGGCAAGTCATATCCGAGGTTCAACGGACCTTTCTAGGTCCTCAGCTGGGTAGGCGAGGTGTTTTACCACTTGGCCCATCCACTTCAGTTGCACTAGGTGCACGACGTTTTCCACGTATCCCAACTGAGAAGACACGTGCTCGACCCCTTCGCATATCATCGACCATGAGGCGCTGGACGGTGGCGATGAGTGTCTTCTATGGAGGTTCCTGTGGGGATCGAGGATCGACAGGAGCGGATCCTAGGAGGACGGTCGATTCCTCTTATGCACTTTATTTGGCAGCGTTGGAACCTCCAGGTGAGCAAATGGTAGAGGAAGGCTTAGATGCGTGCTCAGTACCACTTTGTTTCCCTAAGTTTGTGGTGAAGCTTTACGGGGACGTAAAGCCCTATGGTGGGAGTAATGTAAAGACCCGTAAATTCCAAAGAAATTTTTTTCTTAATTTTCTTTGAAATTTTACATGAACGCAGTTTCTGACGGCGCCTGATTCCGAGGCCCGGTGTTCCCGGAATCAATTTTCGAAGTTTGGCTTGGGTACGTTCAGTGAACGGACGAGCGGGTTTTTCTAACTTTTGAACCGGTGCTCAGAATCGAATTCTGAGGGAACTGATGGAATCGCAGCGCCGGTAATTCCTTAGAAACGCCTCTTCTGGAGTTGTGTTTGCTCGGGTGTGGTTTTTAATTTTCGGGCTTAAAGTTAAGAAATAAAATAATTTTGCGACAACTTTATTTTATTTCACTTAAGCCACTTGGAAGCCACTTGAAGCCACTTAAAAGCGGCCTAATCTGAGTTGAATCAGATAGGGTACTATCCAGAAATATCCTACCCTCTTGGTAGGATATTTGTGAGGTGGGGCCCGCACGAGCCCCACCGTTTATTTCTGCTAAGTAACGCACCCGTGAAAACCCTTCTTTATGAAAGTCAACTGATGCGTTTTCTTAAATTCTTAACAGACCATTTAATTGGGCGGTTTATTTCGTAAATTAAATGAGCTGTTTCTTTCGGTGAATTAATTCTACCAATTAATGGTTCGTTTCTTATCATTTCAAATTCAAATGTTTCGTTGTGTAAATAAAATAAGGCTTAAGCTTATTTTATTTTGGGTTGGTCTCCTTTTCCACCTTGAGAGATTTTGAGAAGCTCTCTCCATCTTCTTCAACCTTGACGAAGAACATGAAGAACACTTAAGCTCCGACGAAGAACGCCGCTTCTCTTCTTCGTAGCCGGTGTGTTTCCGAAGATCAACGACGCCGCTTCTTTGATCTTCTTCCCGTGTCAACGAAAGGAGATGTCGTTTCCTCCTCGGACTATCTCCGTCAGCTTACGAAGCTTCTCCAGCGACGTATCTTTTCGGACGCACCTCGACGTCAACGGAAACGACGTTCGATTTCTGTGACGCCCGACCTCCGTGACGCTAGTCTTCTGCGGCTTGATTGGCGTGCTCCGCACTTGAATCCGAGGTAAGGGATTGTTTATATTTTATTTATTTATTTTCCATTCTTGATTCTAGAATGTCGAACTTCGAGGATAAAGGATTAAATGTTATTCTCTAACGAGAGGGGGGGGGGACCGCACCAACATGGCCGAACCCCCCTCATATGTTCATAATTGTTTCCTTGCGGATGGAACGAGATGGCGTGGTGTCGTCGCACCACGTGGGAATCGCACGGCAATTATTGCGCGGCGCCGTCGCGCCGCGCCGTGGAAAGAAATCCATGAACGCGACGCCGTCGCGTCGCGTCGAAGAAAGTCAATGGCGCCGCGGCCGGAGCGGGGCCGCGGCGGAGGGAAGCGATGTCTTCACATCGCGCCGGACGGCATAGACCGCGGCCGGTTCCGGGCCGCGGCGGAGCAAGATGACCGGTGGTGGGCACCGGACCGCCTGTGTCGGCGAAGGAAGGACCGGCCGTCACCGGTCCTTGCTGGCGAAACCGGCCGGCCAGTGGAGACCGGGGGAAATAATTTCCCCCGGCCGGGTCTCAAAAGCGGCCCCAATTAAGGGGACGCGGTTCTCAAGGGGGGGGGGGGGCTTTGCCCCCCGCGTGCGGCACCCGAACGACGCCCAGGCCGCGCCACCGTGCCGGTCCGCGCCGCCGCGCCGGACCGCGCCGCCGCGCCGGACCGCGCCGCCGCGTCGGGCCGGGTTTTCCGAGCCGGGCTGGGTTTTTCGAGCCGGGTCGGGTCGTCGGGTCGGGTCACCGCCCGGGGCGGGTCGACCCGGTTCGGCCGACCCAGGGGGGTCGGGCCGGGTCGGCTCGGGCCTAGACCCCCACTTTCGGACCACTTTTGGTCAAATGTCCGTATCTTGGGCTACGGGCCACCAAACGACTCGCCGTCAGCGGCAACACGTTCCTTGGATCGAGACGGTCGTTTCGGTATACTATACTCAAGGTGCACCTTCCTTTTCGGGAGCCTACGTGGTTAAAACACCATTGTTAAGCGTGTTTGGCCTAGAGTAGTGATCAGGATGGGTGACCTCCTGGGAAGTTTCCCAGGGTGGGTGTGAGGCGGAAAGGCCAATAAATAACAGATCGGGCGTCCGATTGACGCGCAGTCTATTTCGTTGAATTCCTCTAAGTGAGAGGGATCTTTTGGCTTACTCCGCTCGAGGTTTGGATGCCGACGGAGTGCGGTCGGGTTGGTTCGCTCATAAAATCAACCGGGCCCCTTGAACGAAAAAGCCAATAACTCTCAGACCGGGCGTCCGATTGATGCGTCGTCTGTTGCGTTGAGTTCCTATTGATGATACAGAACTTTTGGCATCCTTCGCTGAGATTTGGATGCAGATGGATAGTGGCTGGGTTGGATCGCACCGAAATCCAACCGGGCCCCTGGAACGGAAAAGATGATTCCTTTCTGACAGAACGTTCGTTTGACGAACCATCAACGGCGTTGGTGATCTCGTTGAGAAACGGTCCCTATGAGTATACCCTATGAGTGTTTGGGGTATAGTTGAGTTACGGCCGGATTGGTTCGCACACGAAACCAACCGGGCCCCTGGGACGTAAAGGCTAATTACTCACAGACCGGGCGTCCGATTGACGCACCATCTGTTGCGTTGAGACCCCTATGACGAGGTGGTCCTTTGAGACACTTCGTTGCAGGACTTTGTGAGACTTGGAGTATCAACTAGTAGCTCATGGAGCGGACCCTCCAGGAGATGAGCGTGCGGAGTACGGAGACCGTGTAGCCGGCTGAGACCTGACGACTACTTGACCGACTCGACTTGGAGTGAGTCGACTAGCCCAGTGGACGGAGCGCCCGGTATTTGGCGACAGACCCATGGCGGACGGAGCGCCCGGAAGTTGGCCGCAAACCCACGGTACTCGACAGTAGGAGTACCTTTGTAGGCTATTAGTGGGAGCGCCTGGTATTTTGTGACAGACCCTCAACGGACGGAGCGCCCGGTAGTTGGCCGCAAACCCGCAGTACTTGACAGGAGGAGTACCTCAGTAGTCTTAGGTTAGTGAGCAGTACCTCGGAGTCCTGACAGGACCACTGTACACTCCAGAGACGAAGCTCTTCAGCAGTTACGGTTTCGATAATGAAAATCCTGGTTTGAGCTGAGACTTTTGACCTTTGTGTATACCTCATGATTGAGATGGGTCACTTGATAACCTAGGTATATGTATGGTCATATACCTGGGTAGTGGTTATCCGTTGATTTCACAATCCTTGTGTTTCCTCATGATTGAGATGGGCTACTTGATAACTTAGGTATATGTATGGGAATATACCCAAGTAGAGGTTATCTGTTGAGATCTTCTTTGTGGTTATCCTTGTTGGTTTTAGTGATACCTTGAGGGTCTCGGGGTCCCTACTAGGTATCGTTATACTCACCCCTGCATGGGCTATGCCCGCACCTCATTGTGTTGGTTGCAGACGACGGGCAGTGCTGACGGAGGCCGAGTATTCGAGGACTGGACGGTACCCGGAGGTGGACTACACAACGAGCCAGTACCCGAAGGTGGACTACACGACATGACGTCTCACAGAGGAGGTTGGCGGACGAGAGCGTGGAGGAGGCTATCTGTACCTACCCATCAGGTAGGATCCGTGGTGGACGACCAGGAGCTGCGATATCTGTACTTACCCTTCAGGTAGGTTCCGAGGAGGACGACCCAGGAGCTACTTCCTTCTTCTAGGTGTTTGTCTTTTTGCTGTTGTTCCTTGTTCAGTTGTAGTCATACATTCTTTTGGGTTTGTATTCTGGCCCATTTACTTTTCATCTTTTCTTTTGTACTCAGTGTTTTGTTTCCGCTTGTACTCTGTGGTGCTTTTTTTCTATTATAAAGGCAATGCCTTCCCAGTTATCGGGATTTTACGCCTTTGGTGCTAGTCGCCAGCCCCTGGCCTATAGAAGGCGGGCTTGGGGTAGTCACGGCACGGGCCCCGAGGACGGGTCGTGACATTAGATCTAGGTTTTGATGAATATAACTCCTTTTGATATTAAATCGAGTTTTTGGATCTAGAACTATTTCTTCATCATAATCTTAGTAGTACTACTTCAATTATGGATTTCATATGGAAGAACTTCATCATCTATCTTGATGTATAGTCTCTTAGTTGAAAAACCCATTGTCCAATTTAAAATTTAGTTTAAGTAACTGTGAAATTTAAATTTCAATGTTTAGTAAATTTCATCTATAATTTAATTGTATTAAATATAATTTTCATGGGATAAAATAATTGGATTAATTCTGGGAAATTTTAATTGGTTGATTTGTATTAATTAATTTGTTAATTAATTTGGTGAATAATGCGATTAATCAATTTGTGGGATATGTGTAATGTGTAATTGGTCAATGAATTTTGATTTTTTAATTAGTTAATTGATAAAATAATGATTAAATTAGTGACCGAAATAAAGTGATTATTATCATAACCATAAAGGGTTAGTGGTTTATTAAATTAAATGATGACATAGGGTGTAATAATTAATTTTCCATATTATTCAATGTCATTGAGACAATAATTATAATCTCTATGATAAAAAAGTAGAATAATAATGAGAATGTTTTAAAACAAGGTAAATTATTCATAATATTTATAAATATGATATTGTTATGTGTGTGATATTTTTATATTTGTGATAAATGTGTTGGTGAGTTGTGGGACAGGTAATAAAGCTCCAAATCAGACATTAAATTTGTACTGAAAAAGTTTTCTAGATTTCATATACTAATCATCAACACATATAAATATATTTCTTATCTTTTGAATGGGTATTAATGAAATTAATACATTATTCGATTCAAAAAAATCTTGGAATGTATGGAAATACTATTCTATGGGAAATTTGATGACATAAGGTTAATAAATAATAAATAAAATCACATATTAATTTGAGATTCCATCTTATATGATGTCAATCCATGAATTTTTTAATATATATATATATATATTATATGTATCAATAATATCCTATTCATATGTTAAATTGGAAATTTTTTTATTTCATTTGGATTCCTTGTTCACTAAACTAACAATATAGTACATTGATTCCCAAAAAATGGATATTAGGAAAATAATTTCATCTATTATAGGTTTTTTATTGAAATGTAATGAATAATCATTTGACATGAGAACATGAATCTAACATGGGGGAGTAATGAACTCATATCTTTCCTGATCACAAGCCCTTTGATTTCCCTTTAGGGTGAGAAAGTTATATAGTGGGAAGCATTATGACACACTCATTGTCATTTTCTTAAATATGATTTATTATTATTATTTATTTTTGTCAAAACAAATTTTGGGCTTTAAATTTTCTAAAAAAATATAAAATAGGGGAAAAGTTCATTTCACACATTCTATAAACATATAGTTCTAATAATCATACAAATCTATACAAGGGGTTCAATAAATTTGATAGACATTCAAATAGTTAGTTCTCCATTCGACAAACTATGTGCTAAATAGTTTAATAAATTCAAATTCAAGTAGCTATTTCTTAATTAGAACATTGTTTTCAAAATCATATTGTCAAACCAAGTGAATTTTCTACTATTAAAATTTTTAAATTACTATAATTCTCTAGTATAATTTAACCATATTTTAGGTCTCTAGCACTACCATAAAATATTTATATCTCCCAATTAATCCCACCTTATACTCTGTTATTACCCATTTAATATTTAATCATTTTGTAACATGATCCATCAAGTTTTTCTATATAAGTGGAACTTATCCCTTTATTCTTTATCTAATACCAACATCATTTTTCCCTCCAAAGAAAAAATATTCATAATCATGTGGTAACCTATTATTTATGTTGAGGTTTATGTTGATAGGGGTTCTATTTAGGACACAAAATCCATCTTCTTTCTTTATAAGTTTAATAACATCATATTCTAACTATTGGTTCCAAATTTCACATTCATTTATTTTTCATGAAAATCAAAATACACATAATATTTATTTATATTTTACATAATGATAATTCCAATTTCCAATATTTTCTAGGATGAATATTCAGTATATGTAATACATGATAAACAATTATAATACAAATCACATGAAAATATATTGAACATTCTAATCATGTCATAATATATTCATTGGATTATAAGTAATTGTATTGGTTTTGATTCATTTCATTAGAAGATTTCATGTGACAAAAAATCCATTAGATGATGAAGTTGATACTTTCAATTCCATTATAACTGATGATATGGTTTGTGGAAATCTGCCATTTCAAAATTATATATAAATAGATATTACTTTGTGTGTAATATATGGTAATTGTGAGGCACTTTTAAATTATGTTAATAATGTATACAAGAAATTTAAATTCATTGATATTTTTGTTGTTTTTTATTTATCAATATTATTGATAAGCGTTTCATTGAGTAGGGATTTTACATTTACACACCCAAGTTTTTTCCTAGTTTTATTCCATATGATTCAAAATATCATGTTGAGGGATTCCATGAGGATGATACAAATTCTTCTGATCAATGTGATTGAGGGATCTTATGAGGAAGATGGAGTCATGTGTGATCACTGTGATCAATGATATCCAAGGAGGATTGTAGTTATCCCTGTGATATGTCTACTGTTGATGTCTTCAATATAGGAAAAAATATCATACTATAGATCTACAATCAAGGTAATTCCAAGAAAGAAGTAGGATACATTAGATCTAGACAATTATCTCTACAACACTATGGATTAAAATTGTTAGTATAATAATATTAAATAGAGGAATGGTTTAGATTTTAGCCAGTACAATGTATCTTGTGTAAAATTATTCTTCTAATTTTATTATTTTCTCTTTATATTTCTAATATTCATTCATAAGTTACATCAATTGGTTTATTTAAATAACATTTAAAAAATTTATTACTCAAAAGTTTTAGTTTTTAGAAGATTGTATCTTATTATGAATTAAATGCATAGGTGGGTTGGAAATTTTAATATTGTTTTAAAACGTTAATTAACCCCTTCCCCCATAAATGTCTACTTTTAAATAATTTTCTTGGAAAGATCTAAAAATTCCTCCAATATAAGGTAATGTTCTATCTTTTTTCCAATATTTATCGTATATGTTTTCATTAATGATTTAATTTATATTCTATGTATCATATAAAATGATATAAATCATTTGAAGAAGGATTAAATTATTTTTTTCTATTTCATTTGGTTATATATTTTTTTTAAATGAAATTACAGGTATAATGTGTAATTTCTAATTAGTTTCATCTTGATCATAACGTGATTCGGAAAATGGTCTACTATATTTCATTAAAATATTTAATGAGGTATTTCTATAATCGTTGGTCATGATTTATAGTGAATTATGAATTTTTTTATGAAAAATATATAAACTCTAAAGGATTCTTTGGTTATGTAAAATGATATTCCTACTTGAACTATAATTCATTATAAAAGGATTATAGATTATTAGAATCATGTATTACTATGGTTTTTGGGAAATTACTTATATCATTATGGGAAGCCATTGGTTTATATGGGGGGTGGGGTAAGGGACAGATGAAAATCTAGACTTTGGGAAATACCCATCAAAGTGGATGCTATTACATCTTCCCAACATGGGCCTATTCTAGTTCATTGTAAGCCATGGATTGTGTATATATCGTCTATTCCCATACAAAAGGTATCATTATTAGTCTTTATGAGGTTTTTATTATCATTAAATAAACTCCTATAGACATGTAATGTATAGATAATATCGTCTTATTGACCTTAGTTCCCAATAGTCTTCCACATGATATTCTATTGGTGATTAACATATTCAATAATTAATTACATAGGTTCACTAATTTTACATTTATAACTTATTTATTGATTACTCTCTGATCATTAATTTTTTAATCAAAAATTATAATCTAACATTCGTATGTTATATTTAAAACTAGAGGGATGTGGTTTGTTTCATATAGGATTCACATGGAGCACTTGGTGAGATAAAGTTTGGATCATCATGAAAACACCCTATAAAAAATCTCCATGAGAATGTTTATATTATTTTTACTACATGTAAAATAAATATTTTTCATGGAATTGATGTCTATTTATATTAGCATGTATTTAACATTAGGGAAGGTGACATGAGGTGAGGTGATGCATGTGTCACATGGTTTAGTGTTGAAATTGATTTTAATTTATTTGTTTTTGTTTTTTATCTCTCTATATCTATATGACATCATAAACATTATATACCATATTACATTATTTTAGGTCATTCAATTATGTATATATTGACTTAATGATTATGTTTAAATTTTAATATTTTTTATTTTGGCTACACTGTTGATATTAGAGTATTTTCATGATGTTTTATTATTATTATTTCATGTTTGGTGGTAACATATATTTTAGAAACAACTTCTTCGACACATGATTTAATACTACAAGGTAAGGTTTTGTGGTGTTCATTGAATGTAACCTCTATTATTATTACTCTTAGTTAGTAAAAATCATGTTAGCTTTCAGTTGTTTCCATGAATGAAGTACATTGATAATTAAAGAATGATGTTAATATGTATAATGTTATTATGCTGATTATTAGTGTGATGTTAATTTAAAAATAAACATTCTAAGGATTTTATAATTCATAATAGAAGATAATACCTTGAAAATATATATTTCGATGAAAATTATTTTAAAAGTGACAATGAGAAAACGAATTTTTCTAGTCAAGTAATCAAGAAATCCATATCAACTGAGTTATTGTGAGATGAGGGATAAACCAAATTAATGGGATTTATATGATATATAATGCATAGATTAATGGTGTGGGAGTTGTTTTGATCTTAAATATTATATATTTCACATATGTGAGAACATTAGAGATGGGAAGGTGGACCAATGTGGGTCAGTGTGGACTGTGATCCCAAGTGTGTGCATGTGTAGATATGATATCCTACCCCATTTACTCATCAAACAATCAATTATATATTTAATTATGGATGGAAAAATCAATGTTGATAAAACTCGATGTTTGAATTATCCACATTCGTACTTTTAAAACATATGAAAAACTATGGATAAAATTACATCCGTCTAATCTGATTCGTAAGATTTGTCTAATAACATCCCTCATTCATCTTACACACTATTCCTTATCCAAGAGTTTTTTTATACCATTAATTAAATATAAAAATCATAAACAGCTATCTCTAGTGATCAAATTCTACGTTTATGGCATGAGGTATGATTGAAAAACAAATATTAGGTAGTTTCACATGAATGAATATTCATTTAATGAAAAACTTAATTATAGCATGAAAATGATATAGTTGAGGTCATGTGATAAAAATTTAATGTCATAGGATTTGATAAACTCACCATAAGCTCCATGTTAAAATGAGATGGTTATTCTATTAATTTTTTTTAACATTACGGATGGTTACAAATTGATAGTGGATAGGGTTGTATCTCTATAGAGGTATAGAATAATGAATGAGGATACATAATAAGGGAAAATTATTTATCATTTAATATCTAGAAAATTATAGGATGATACATTGTGGTGAATGGTATTTCAGCATAAGAAAATAGTTGAATTTTTTTTTGGAAATAAGGATTATGTTTTATCATTGAGATAATAGACATGTCTCAGTATACCTGATTGAATAAAATGAATACCCAAAGATATATAACTACATGTAGATGATCATGCCTCAATGAAAACTCCTGGAATTTTTTTTGTGAGTTTTTATTCTCATTACATAGAGACATACATTGAAATTTAGAGATGTTATACAATTTAAGGATATTATATGCACACTTTTACTTGATTCGGAAATTTTGTATAATGATTTTTCTCATCCTAAGTAATCAAGTATTTCAAAATACACCATTAAAATGATTTAAACATATCTTGTCCTTTATGATTTTGAAAATGAGTAATGATTGTCCATAAAATGTGGATCAAAAATTTTATCTAATGGGACTAGTTTCGTAAAAATCTATGAATATATAGAGGAAAATGTGTACCAATTAAAAATCAAATGGAAGAAATAGACCCCTAAATGAAAAAGATATATGAGAATTTAAATTTCGATAATGTAAATCACATACTTTTAATATACAATGATAGTAATTTTGGAAAAACAAGTTTTCAGAGATACAAACAATTATTTGCATCCAATAAAGAAAGAAATTGATTATCAGACATTATCAATCAATTAAATGATTTCATCTTAGGGAATTTTAAATGAATGAGAGAGATTTTTATATAATTTGGAAAAAAGTGGTTTGATCAAGTAAATAATTTCTATTTCATTGGGTGTAAAGGTAATTGAATTGTACCTGAGAAATTTTTATCTAGAAAGCACATATAAAAGTATCATCAAAATGATATTTATATAGTGAAAAGGTACAGCTAAAGAAATTGTCTATAGTTGGGGGTACAACCAATTTCTATAATATTGTAATTGGGTGATTACAAACCACTAGAGAAGATGGATCATTTTGAGGGTCTAACAAAATAATGAAGGTTTAATGGTGAAGGTGGGTTATAAAAATCTAGTAATTGGTAGAAATAACAAATTAATAATTGTAAAAAACATCTAATATAGGGTAAAATCCATACTGGGAGTGGGGATTAACAAACATAGAAAGGATTACGTTATTTTAACAAACATTGTATTCCCTTTTGTTATATTCATGTGATGTATAGTATTCATCGTATAGATGATAAGTGACAGATTAAAAGTATATCATGGATTTAACAATCAATAAAGATCGAATTGAAAATGAATTTTTTTCAAAAATAAAAGGAACAATTGATTTACCCCTCCCCCTCTCAATGATCACTTACCGATCTAGGATGTACAATTTCTGAGGAGAAAAAATTGTTTTAATAGTGTAAATTAATGCCTCAAAACTATATTCTAACATATGGTGATTAAGAATGAATCTCATTCCCTGTGAATGATCTAATTAGGTATCAATCATGGGAAACCCATGTTCTTTCATTACAATATTATTACATTTAATATAAAATACATGGGTATCAAATGATTTAAAAAATAATGAAACATGTATATGAATAATCATGTCAACAAAATTGATAATTTGACATAATACAAAATCATAGAAAAATTCAATTTCAATATAGATATGATTAAAAACACAATCATGGATTATCACTTCATATAACATGTCAAACGCACTCCACTTCAATTAAAAACTCATTATAACATGTATTATCCCTAAAAATAATAAAATATCTACATGATTTTATCTCATATACTTCAGAAATCACCCAAATATATTGAAAACATTATCACACTAAGACATTAATCTCCCTTGAAATAAATTAAAAATTCATGGTATAACATTAGGTCGAAATGAAGAAACATAACACAATGCAAGGAATTTAAAATATTAACTATTAATGGTCATAATCAAACTATATCATATGAAAACACAAAAAATATGATTTCTAATTATGGACAAAATAGTAACCACAAATCATTACACTATCAAATGGTGGAAATAATCAAACTAACACTTATCAGGGAATATTTTTATAATCATTTATTTACCAACTGAATTATATTTTTATAATTTCATAAATTATAATATAAATGATTTAGTAAGTCCATTTTCAATTATAAATTATTGTCAATTCGGTATCATATTTGTACCATAATTCCTCTAAACATGTCTTAAAATGGTTGATTGTTTTTATGAAACCATGCTTCCACATATGAAAATATTGTCATATCTTAATTAAAATTAAAGCTAATGGTTCAATATATACCCTAATAAGATACCTAAATAGACCATAGGGACACTATAATCAATTTTAAAATAATCAAAATTTACTTTCTCATAATCCCCTCACTAATCATCATAATGCATTCTTAATAAATTAGCAAACACTGATCCATTATGAATTCTTGCATTGAATGGGAAGAATCACTATAAATCCCAACATATTGTCCTTGAAAATATATATAAGATGTAAATGCATTATTTAATTCCATTTTAGAGAATTTAATTTTTTTTAATCATGGAAAATAACTCTACATAATTGAACCTAACAATCATATAAATCACCCCTAGAAAGATCATATTTATCACTACATTTAATATATACAACTCTAATAAAGATAAATACACAGGTTAAAATATCCATTGGTGGAACTCTAATTTATGAAAACACAGTTCTATATATCATGACATCATTTTTAAGTCCACATGGTCTCAAATTTCATGTAATAAGAATATTTTAATCTTCAATGAACTCATAAAACATATGAGAATGATTATAGAGACATTGGATATTTCCCATATTACCCTATAAAGAATTATTAATGCATTTCCATAAGAAAACTAACTTAGTTTACTCAGGTCTTCTAAAAATTATTTACATAGAGATATTATATACCATACTATTATATATCCTTTCTATTTCTAATAATCAATACAATCAATGTTAAATAAAATATCCCAATCATGGAAATACATACATATTATCTTTAAGAAAAATATTATTCTAAAAATAATAGAAAAATATGTGGATGAAAATAGATCTCATTATCTTTTGGTCCATGGATTATACACATGGATTCACTCAAATCTATCAAAAATATTCACTTGGATCTAGAAGAGACATATTACCCAGCTATATAATCTTAGTTCATCTACTAAGTTCCTAGTCATATGTCATCACATAATGTCATACTCTAAAATGCATAAATCACCATGATATTTAAAAATATACTATTATCACAGAATTTATTATCTATTATTAGTGAGTTTTATTATAAAATATTACAACACATCCTCACATGTTCCTAACTACAAACCAACCTATCAGTGTAATACTAACTTTTCATATCATGGCATACAAGTTAGTACACAATCTAAGACAACATGTGATATGTTATTGGTTAATGACTAACACTAAGGTATTCATATAATTATAAGAGGTATTAGAACAAGATAAGATTATCATAAAATATCTTGAATCATTATCGACCATAATAGAAATGAATTAATTTATATATGGGTAACATGTTTTATATATATAACATCACCCTTCTGTATAAATGAAATCACCAAATTTAACAAAAAATTATCAAATAGATGCAATCCTAAACAGTTATGACATTATAATAGAAATTATGACTGTATATTGAATCCTCCAATTATCCATATTAGTTTTATGTAGCACCCTAACCCCGATTCCACCTTTAAACATACTCTAGGCTAGTTGAGAAATAGGTCACAGTCATGCCTCCCTATTTTCCAAAGGCTATGAACTAGTAGTGAGGGTGTAATGTGGTGGTAGTTGAAATTATATACCCTCATGAGGTGATAATAATAATTTTCATAAATAAATATAGTATCAAAAGAATAATTAATCTCAAAGGAAGAAATAAAAATAAAATAGTGGATGAAGATATATAATAGAAATAGATTAAATAATAAATACAAAATAATAACTTGTTTATATAAAGCATATAGTATTAGTTCATTAAATATAATAGACATATGGGTCACCCAAGGAAGAACATACCTGTAGGAAAATATATAAATCATGTTGTAACATTATGGAAAAATCTAGCTTAAGAAGAAAACCACAATGGTTTAATTCTTTCCTTGTCATGCTATGTAGTATGGAATGATCACTAAAATATAGAAACAAATATCTAATCCTTACATGATCTCAAGATTAAAAATGTATAAACATTCCCCAAATTCTCATGTAGGGAGTGAGGATCAATCTCAGTAGGCCACCACCAACATGTCCATGTCTTATATCTATATTATTCAGGTGTGTGTAAAAAATAAAAAATGTAATTTCACACTAATTTGTTGAAAATGTCTGTACCCTTATAGAAATAATCCATAAGGTAGAATTTATTGAATTTTCCATACTCTGTATATGTAACACCCCAAGCTTCCAAGGTACGTTTCCCTTCGAATAATGCGATAGCGTGTGTTGTACGCAACCTCGAGTTCTAACACACACCACAACTAATTAAACTAGCCGTTGTGAATAGTAATACCTAATTTTTGAAATCATATATATTTTATATTTCAAAATGGACTTCATTTTTGTATTCGGAATATTGAAATTAGCCTAGGGTGAAATTTTGGTACTTTTCGGGTAACTTTTATATTTTGATGAATAGTGAAAATTACTAAATTTTAATTAAAATCAACTTTTTTAATCAAAATAATTAATATTGATAAATTATGAATTTGAGTGGTTTTAAAGTATATTTAGAATATATTTTTACCATTTAATTTAATGTTTGTCATTGTACATAATTTCACAATTAAACCAGACATAAACAAGTGTCAATCTTTTGATAGTTATTATCTCTTAAAAACACGCTTTTTATTTTAACAACGGGAAATAATTTTAAATTAATTTCTGCCACTTCTGTGTTTTGAATTTGGAAAAATGGATAACATATTTGGAATCAGGATGTCCAAATTATGTAAATAGGTAACTTTTATTTTTACACATTTTGAATAATTACTGCGGTAAATATTTTATTTACCATGGTTAAAAGGTAAATCCGGTAAATAAGGGTTAAAAAATAATATTATAATAATACCAAATTACACTAAAACGTGTCCTAACCTTATTGGTGGACACATACCCGACCATGGGCATCCTTGGGTCGATTTGGGGACCCCTTAGATCCACTTGTATGTGGTAGGGACACATTATATTAATAAAGTTAAAATAAAAATAAAAATGTCATAAGCTTACATCTTTTAGAAGAACAATTTTTACATAGTGTTATACATGTTGGAGTTTAGATTATAAATATTCATTAGAAAGCTAAAACGATTTCCTACATAATGATATTTTATTTATAATTTTTAGACATCAAATAATTTAAATTATTAATGACACAATAATGATGCAATGTTTACCTCATTAATAAATCATTTAAATAAATAAGATTATAATGATTAAAATATTATCTAAAACCTGTCCAATTCTTATTGGTTGATGTTATTTAGAATATGAGTCATCTTATCTTCGACATCAATTATTTTGGGACCTTTATAAACCGAATATAATTATATTATAAAGTAATACTTTCACTCTTTCCTAAAGAGCCCCTCCTCTCCCTTATAAAAGGAGACCACTTCTACTCATTCCTCACACCTCTCAAGCCACTTGGCTCGGCCAAACTCTGCCCAAATACTCTCCCAACTTCCCTCACTACAACCTAGAGGCCTTAGTTTGATCAGAAAGCCAACCTAAGGAGCCCTTTTGATCAAATCAAAAGGAAGAACCCGAAGAAGAGGTAATGTTTTCACCACCCCTTTTCAAGTTCCTTTGTTCTTCCACTTCTTCTTTCATTGTTCTTACCATTCTAAAATAATAACTCCAGTATCTCACATATACTGTAATGTTATTATAAATATGGTACAACCATATTCAGTATTCTATCCACCCTTTGAATAACATGTCACCATACGTGCGTACGTACGGCTTACCGTCTCCACGTCGTGGTGTAATTGTTATTCAATATATTATTATTTGGATGGGTATAATAATGATGTGAAACTCATGTAAATAATAATTATAACATTTTAATTATTCTGCATATATGATATAACATCCATTTATATATTATTTTAATATCAAAAGAATGACATTGTCGCTCGTGCGTACGTACGGACTACCGTCTCCACAAACGCGATAAGATTCATTCTCCATCGTATCCATTCAAGTATAATTATCATTTGAATATTTAAAAATGATTTTTAAGGACTTGATATCATTATGGATATGAATAATATACAACCTATCCATTACAAACATGGCTTACGTAACAAAACATATAAAATAAAAGAAGTAAGTTAACACCCGAAACAACGATAATACTAAGATATTATTATAAAATCAATATTAAAAGATCATATATGATATCATATTAATGTATATGATTCTTTTATAATTCAATAACAATTATTTCACCATTATACAGGAGGTTAACCTACCCCAACCAAGGAAAAGTACAAGGTAAGGGTTATTTCACAATCTCTTCATTATCTGAGGTTGTTTATACGTAATAATCTACTGGGATCTCGTTATCATCCACATCCATGTTTATTCACAATGTATTTCAAAACATTTTTAATATTTAAAAGAATATGGGTTAAAGTCATTTATACCCTTGTTTGACTTTTTATAAGAGGTTTATAAGGGAATCTTTCTGTCGTTTTCCTAACAAGGTGCTTTTTAACCTTTTCGACAGAATTAAGATATGAATGTTTTTTTTAACTTATACAGCGGGTGCGGTTATTTTCCGCCATTATAAAATCGTCAAAGCTTCCCTTACAAGCTTATAAGAATATTTTCAAAGAAAATGTTTTATTTTATAAATATATGTCTCTTAAATGATTTCAAAATAGAAAGAGATATTTCTTTAAAAAGAGTTTTGATTTCATCTATGTCAACATCCTTTAATGGATTTTACGCTTATTTGAGGATGATATATTATGATACAAAACTTTTATATTGTATTGAAGGTTTTGTGATATGTTTGACTGTGGATGTTCTATTTTTTTTATATACCATTCATGGTTTATAGTGAAAGTATTTACATTTCGTATGCTAGTTTTAATACGAATGTTTATGTTATGTTTAAACCTTTTCATATGGGAATGCATTGGACTTAATATGTGACGGGTGGAGCCCGCTATAGCTCCTCGATGCATCGGTAGGTCTCATGAGACAAACTAGTGTCTTGGCACAAGGCCTTGGCAAAATCTTATTTGTATTATTGGCACGACGCCTTGGCTATGTGGTTCTGATAGTCTGGCATTATGCATTCCATCATTATGAAAGTGGTTATTGATATTGCATGTGATTATTCGATTAGTAGAATAGCCATGTGAATAAGTAAATGGCATAATTTCATTTTATTTATGCCATACTATGTTGGAATTAAAGTTTAAAAGGCTTTTGTTTTAGTTATACATTGCCTTAAATGTTTATTCTTATTTATGAAAGTTTCCGCTATATTGTTATCCTTACTGGGCATTTGAGCTCACCCCTTTTCTATGTTTTATTTTCCCAGGATGTGAAGAAGTAAATGATGAATGACTTGCAGGGATATTATGAGGGGTTAATAGTGTGGACTATGGAGACAATATGTTGTTGTAGTAGTTTTTTTTATTTTGATGATGTAATGTAAAACTTATGAATATACTTAGTGTTTCCATGGCTACTAAACCAATCGGTCTTTTGAGATTTGATCTTTCTTGTGATCAAGCCAATGTTATGTAATTAATGCACCGACTCTGGGTAACAGGGGCCGGGGCGTTACAGTAGGTATCAGAGGAAGTTTAGTACAAACCTTGGAAGCTAGATTTAGATAAACTCTGATTAGAGCACGTAGACCTGGGATGAACTTTGAGGATTAGTATAGAAGAACTTCCTAGAATTTTGGTATTGTAGAGATTTTGTGAGTTTTCCGAGCAATACATCCCTGTCTGGATACGAGCAGGTAGAGGCGGCTCTGGCACAGATGTACCTAGGGGTAAAACCCGAAAACACCGCTTTGAGCTAGACACGAATGGGAACTGGTGCACAACAACGGGCCTTGCTGCACTTTTGGTTACGACACTCCTGGGGGATATGATTAGGATAACTCTAATTTTCTTTACAAATCATTATGAAGGGTTTATGAGTATATAATTATTCAAATAAAACATTTTTATGATTATGGATTATATCCATAAATAGTTCAATTTATGTTGAGTGTTTTATAAGTATGGGAATATGTATTATGATTCATAAACTGATCTAGTTTATGCCATTGTTTAGAAATGGCGCCTAGTGGAAGAAATGGAAACCGTATCAATGCACGCACTCCATGTAGGGATTTCCCTCCTACTCAAGATAATTATAGTGGGGTTGGTGATGCAACTGGTGCCGATCAGCTAATCACCATACTGGGACAACTTACTCAGGTTATTAATAATAACTTTACCCGTATGGAGCACCCTGATCCGCAGCGTGGAGGATCAATTTTAGATCGATTCATGAGGCAACAACCACCAACGTTCAATGGGATTACAAATCCCTTAGTAGCCGAGCAATGGATAAATTCCCTAGAGAAAATATTTCAGGCTTTGGGGAGCAGTGAAAGGGAAAAAGTTATCATGGAAGTTTATCGCCTCACTGGAGATGCTGATCAATGGTGGTCATTGATTCAAAACATGAAGGAATATGATGAAGTATCAAATATGGAATGGAGGGAGTTCAAAGATCTATTTTTAGAAAAATACTTCCCTCGCGACCATCGAGCAGATATGGAAAGGCAATTTCTATGTCTGAGACAGAAGGAGGATGAGAATGTCACAAAGTATGAGGCTAACTTTACAAGGTTAGCAAGGTACGCTGGTGATTATATACGTAACCAAAGAAGTAATATTGATCATTTCTTTGATGGGTTAAAACCATTTCTCCGTCGAGCATTAGTCTCACAATCCTTTTCATCGTACGAAGACATTGTCTCATGTGCTATCAAGACCGAAAAGGAATTCTCTAAGTCTTATGACTTTAAAGAAAAGCAAGAGAAGAAGAGACGTGCTGATCAATCTGGGAATGGAAATAAGGGGAAGAAGGGAAAGGTTGAATATCTTTCCTGTGGTAAATGCGGGAAGAAACACCCTGGTACTTGGTTGAAGGGAATGGGTGTCTGTTACAAGTGTGGTGAAAAAGGCCACCAAGATCGTGATTGCAAGGAGAAGAAGGAAGCTACCAACGTTCAGTGAGACAATTGAAGGGAGATGGGGCATTATGCAAATGAATGTCCTAAGCGTCAGGAGAACTTACCTCAGAAAAGGCCAAGGGATCAAGGCCAGGCTTATGCTATCACTACTGCTGAGGTAGAAGCTCCTAAAGACGTGGTGGCAGGTAATTTAATGGTTTCCTCAAGTTTAGCAAATGCATTATTTGATTCTGGATCATCGCATTGTTTCATATCTTCCCAGTTTGCTAAGAAAATTAGATATTTCCAATTTGATTTAATAAGGGAGTTGTTAGTTAAAACTCTTAAGGGAAGTATCATTGCAACAAAGTTTTGTGAATTAGTCCCCATTAGAGCACATAAATTTTCTTTATCTGCTGATCTCATCGTAATACCTATGATTGAGTTTGATATAATCCTCGGTATGGACTGGATTTTGGACTATGATGCAAAGATTTATTGTAAGAAGAAAGAGGTTACGATTCTTGATGATAATGATAAGGAACACCTTATTTTTAGAGCAGAATCGTCACCACCTAATTCTTATTTAGATCCACCCCCAGTAGCTCAACATAATTCAATTATTGGGGAGGAAGAGAATGAAATAACTGTCGGTGAGGAAAGGAATGTTCAAATAGAGGATGTACCTGTTGTGAAAGAATTTGTAGATGTATTTCCGGAAGATTTACCTGGACATCCTCCAGAACGAGAAGTTGAGTTTTCCATTGATTTGATTCCTGGATCAAGGCCTATATCGAAGACCCCTTATAGAATGGCCACTGTAGAATTAGTCGAACTAAAGAAACAACTAGAGGAATTGAGTAATAAGGGATTTATTTTCCCTAGTGTTTCTCCATGGGGAGCCCCTGTTCTTTTTGTTAAAAAGAAATATGGATCTATGAGGTTATGTATCGACTACAGGGAGATCAATGCTATAACGATGAAGAACAAGTATCCCCTACCTCGTATTGATGATTTATTTGACCAAATGCATGGAGCTCAATACTTTTCAAAGATTGAACTTCGATCTGGATACCATCAGTTGTGTGTGAAGAAGGAAGACATTCCGAAGACAGCATTTCGAACCAGGTACGGGCATGACGAGTTTACCGTAATGTCGTTTGGATTGACTAATGCACCCTCTGTATTCATGGATCTGATGAATAGAGTTTTCAAGGAGTATCTCGATGAATTTGTGGTGGTATTTATTGATGATATCTTGGTATACTCCAAAACCTACGAAGATCATGAAAATCACTTGCGCATTATCTTGAAGACTCTGAGGAGGCATGAATTATATGGGAAGTTTAGCAAGTGTGAATTCTGGATTCAGGATATTTCTTTTCTTGGCCATATTGTCTCTAAAGATGGAATCTCTGTTGATCCTTTTAAGACCAAGGCAATCCAAGAATGGCCAGCACCTACGAGTATAACTGAGGTACGTAGTTTTTTTGGTTTGGCAGGTTATTATCAACGTTTCGTCCAGAATTTTGCCCGATTGGCTAACCTATTAACGAAGCTCACACGTAAAGGGGTTAAATTTGTTTGGACAAAAGAGTGTGAAAAATGTTTCGAAGAATTGAAGAGAAGATTAGTCAATGCTCCTATATTGACTCTGCCATCGGGGAATGATGGGTTCATTATTTATAGTGATGCATCAAAGAAAGGACTTGGTTGTGTCCTTATGCAGAATGATAGAGTTATTTCCTATGCATCACGACAGTTGAAAATTCATGAACAAAACTATCCTACTCATGATCTTGAGTTAGCAGCTGTGATCTTTTCTTTGATGATATGGAGACACTACCTCTATGGTGAAAATGTGAGATTTATACTGATCACAAGAGTTTGAAGTATATTTTCTCACAAAAAGAACTCAACATGAGGCAAAGGAGATGGCTTGAATTAATCAAGTATTATGATTTCACGATACACTACCACCCGGGGAAAGCAAACAAGGTGGAAGATGCTTTGAGCATAAAAAACCATGGAGTTTTGATCATGATGAGAATTGAAAGGGATCCAATTTTCATGGATCTAGTGAAGATGGACATGGGAATAACCAGGGAAGGTGAAACATCAATTCTTTTTCAAATGGTTGCCAAACCATCTTTACTAGAAAGGATTAAGAGTTCTCAGACCGATGATGAAGAATTCCAAAAGAAGATTAAAGCTGTGAATGATGGGAGATTGAGAGACTTTGTGTATGAAGATGGAATTTTGAAATTCGGGAAGAGACTTTGTGTTCCCGATTTACCTGATCTAAAAAGGGAATTGCTGGATGATGCTCATAGTTCCAATTTCTCTATACACCCTGGGAGCACAAAAATGTATAGAGATTTGAAGGAACATTTTTGGTGGGACAACATGAAGAGGGAGATTGCTGATTTTGTGTCAAGATGTATGGTTTGTCAACAAGTGAAAGCTAGAAGGTAACAGCCTGGAGGATTTATGCAACCTCTTCCCATACCGGAGTGGAAATGGGACAATATTACGATGGACTTTGTCATGGGGCTACCAAAGACTCCTAGAAGGAACGATGCAATATGGGTTATTGATGATCGTCTTACCATGTCAGCACATTTTCTTGCTATAAGAGAAGATCTACCCCTGGAACGTCTTGCAAGACAATACATTAATGAAGTTGTGAGACTTCATGGAGTACCCCTATCGATTGTTTCTAATCGTGATCCCCGTTTTACTTCAAGATTTTGGAAAAGTCTTCAGAAATCTCTGGATACTGAACTTCATTTGAGCACTGCTTACCACCCTCAGACAGATGGACAATCAGAACGGACTATTCAAACCCTAGAAGACATGTTGAGATCTTGCTCACTTGACTTTCAGGGTATGTGGGATCAATATTTACCACTGGTTGAATTTTCCTATAACAATAGCTTCCATTCGAGTATTCAGATGGCACCATATGAAGCGTTATGCAGAAAGAGATGTCGTACACCAACCTGTTGGGATGAGGTTGGTGAAAGAAAACTTGTAGGCCCAGAACTGGTGGAGGAAACGGTGGAAAAGGTGAAGGTAATCCAAAATCACATCAAAGCAGCTCAAAGTAGGCAGAAAAGCTATGCCGATAATCGAAGGAAGGATTTGGAATTTCAAGTCGGTGATCATGTTTTCATGAAGGTATCTCCATGGAAGGGAGTCATACGTTTTGGTAAGAAAGGTAAATTGAGTCCCAGGTACATCGGACCCTTCGAAATTCTAGAACGAATTGGGGTTGTAGCTTACCGATTGGCAATGCCGCCAAGTCTCTCTAAAGTTCACGATGTGTTCCACGTATCTCTGTTGAGGAAATAAATTCCTGACCCAACGCATGTACTCACCTATGAAGAATTAGAACTGGAACCTGATCTGTCTTATTGCGAAGAGCCCGTTATGATTCTTGATATGAAAGAACAAGTACTGAGAAACCGGACGACGCGTCTGGTAAAAGTTTTGTGGAGAAATCATAAGATGGAAGAGGCAACGTGGGAACCCGAGGAACTTATGATGAAGAACCACCCGAGTCTTTTTATGCAGTAATACCCTAGAAATTGAGAGGACGCAATTATTTGAAGGAGGGGAGAATGTAACACCCCAAGCATCCACGGTACGTTTCCCTTCAAATAATGCGATAGCGTGTGTTGTACGCAACCTCGAAATCTAACACACACCACAACTAATTAAACTAGCCGTTGTGAATAGTAATACCTACTTTTTGAAATCATATATATTTTATATTTCAAAATGGACTTCATTTTTGGATTCGGAATATTGAAATTAGCCTAGGGTGAAATTTTGGTACTTTTCGGATAACTTTTATATTTTGATGAATAGTGAAAATTACTAAATTTTAATTAAAATCAACTTTTTTAATCAAAATAATTAATATTGATAAATTATGAATTTGAGTGGTTCTAAAGTATATTTAGAATATATTTTTACCATTTAATTTAATGTTTGTCATTGGACATAATTTCACAATTAAACCAGACATAAACAAGTGTCAATCTTTTGATAGTTATTATCTCTTAAAAACACGCTTTTTATTTTAACAACGGGAAATAATTTTAAATTAATTTCTGCCACTTATGTGTTTTGAATTTGGAAAAATGGATTACATATTTGGAATCAGGATGTCCAAATTATGTAAATAGGTAACTTTTATTTTTACACATTTTGAATAATTACTGCGGTAAATATTTTATTTACCATGGTTAAAGGGTAAATCCGGTAAATAAGGGTTAAAAATAATATTATAATAATAAAAAATTACCCTAAAACGCGTAATAACCTTATTGGTGGACACATAACCGACCATGGGAATCCTTGGGTCGATTTGGGGACCCCTTAGAGCCACTTGTATGTGGTAGGGACACATTATATTAATAAAGTTAAAATAAAAATAAAAATGGCATAAGCTTACATATTTTAGAATAACAATTTTTACATAGGGTAATACATGTTTTATTTTCGATTATAAATATTCATTAGAAAGATAAAAAGATTTCCTACATAATGATATTTTATTTATAATTTTTAGACATCAAATAATTTAAATTATTAATGACACAATAGTGATGCAATGTTTACCTCATTAATAAATCATTTAAATAAATAAGATTATAATGATTAAAATATTATATAAACCTGTCCAATTCTTATTGGTTGATGTTATTTAGAATATGAGTCATCTTATCTTCGACCTCAATTATTTTTGGACCATTATAAACCGAATATAATTATATTATAAAGTAATACTTTCACTCTTTCCTAAAGAGCCCCTCCTCTCCCTTATAAAAGGAGACCACTTCTACTCATTCCTCACACCTCTCAAGCCACTTGGCTCGGCCAAACTCTGCCCAAATACTCTCCCAACTTCCCTCACTACAACCTAGAGGCCTTAGTTTGATCAGAAAGCCAACCTAAGGAGCCCTTTTGATCAAATCAAAAGGAAGAACCCGAAGAAGAGGTAATGTTTTCACCACCCATTTTCAAGTTCCTTTCTTCTTCCACTTCTTCTTTCTTTGTTCTTACCATTCTAAAATAATAACTCCAGTATCTCAAATATACTGTGATGTTATAATAAATATGTTACAACCATATTTAGTATTCTATCCACCCTTTGAATAACATGTCACCATACGTGCGTACGTACGGCTTACCGTCTCCACGTCGTGGTGTAATTGTTATTCAATATATTATTATATGGATGGGGTATAATAATGATGTGAAAATCATGTAAATAATAAATATAACATGTTAATTATTCTTTATATATGATATAACATCCATTTATATATTATTTTAAATTCAAAAGAATGATATTGTCGCTCGTGCGTACGTACGGACTACCGTCTCCACAAACGCGATAAGATTCATTCTCCATCGTATCCATTCAATTATAATTATCATTTGATGATTTAAAAATGATGTTTAAGGACTTTATATCATTATGGATATGAATAATATACAACTTATCCATTACAAACATGGCTTACGTAACAAAACATATAAAATAAAACAAGTAAGTTAACACCCGAAACAACGATAATACTAAGATATTATTATCAAATCAATATTAAAAGATCATATATGATATCATATTAATGTATATGATTCTTTTATAATTCAAAAACAATTATTTCACCATTATACAGGAGGTTAACCTACCCCAACCAAGGAAAAGTACAAGTAAGGGTTATTTCACAATCTCTTCATTATCCGAGGTTGTTTATACGTAATAATCTACTGGGATCTCGTTATCATCCACGTCCATGTTTCTTCAAAATGTATTTCAAAACATTTTTAATATTTAAAAGAATATGGGTTAAAGTCATTTATACCCTTGTTTGACTTTTTATAAGAGGTTTATAAGGGAATCTTTCCGTCGTTTTCCAAACAAGGTGCTTTTTAACCTTTTCGACAGAATTAAGATAAGAATTTTTTTTTACTTATACGGCGGGTGCGGTTATTTTCCGCCATTATAAAATTGTCAAAGCTTCCCTTACAAGCTTATAAGAATATTTTCAAAGAAAATTTTTTATTTTATAAATATATGTCTCTTAAATGATTTCAAAATAGAAAGAGATATTTCTTTAAAAAGAGTTTTGATTTCATCTATGTCAACATCCTTTAATGGATTTTATGCTTATTTGAGGATGATATATTATGATACAAAACTTTTATATTGTATTGAAGGTTTTGTGATATGTTTGACTGTGGATGTACTATTTTTTTTATATACCATTCATGGTTTATGGTGAAAGTATTTACATTTTGTATGCTAGTTTTAATACGAATGTTTATGTTATGTTTAAACCTTTTCATATGGGAATGCATTGGACTTAATATGTGACGGGTGGAGCCCGCTATAGCTCCTCGATGCATCGGTATGTCTCATGAGACAAACTAGTGTCTTGGCACAAGGCCTTGGAAAAATCTTATTTGTAGTCTTGGCACGAGGCCTTGGCTATGTGGTTATGATAGTCTGGAATTATGCATTCCATCATTATGAAAGTGGTTATTGATATTGCATGTGATTATTCGATTAGTAGAATATCCATGTGAATAAGTAAATGGCATAATTTCATTTTATTTATTCCATACTATGTTGGAATTAAAGTTTAAAAGGCTTTTGTTTTAGTTATACATTGCCTTAAATGTTTATTCTTATTTATGAAAGTTTCCGCTATATTGTTATCCTTACTGGGCATTTGAGCTCACCCCTTTTCTATGTTTTATTTTCCCAGGATGTGAAGAAGTAAATTATAAATGACTTGCAGGGATATTATGACGGGTTAATAGTGTGGACTATGGAGACAATATGTTGTTGTAGTAGTTTTTTTTTATTTTGATGATGTAATGTAAAACTTATGAATATACTTAGTGTTTCCAAGGCTACTAAACCAATCGGTCTTTCGAGATTTGATCTTTCTTGTGATCATGCCAATGTTATGTAATTAATGCACCGACTCTGGGTAACTGGGGTCGGGGCGTTACAGTATAAGTCTAAAAATGTTCCACATGTCCTATATATGACATAAAACAATTTGTTAATATATATAACTATTAGGACAAGGATCCATGGAATAGTTCCCGAGGACTCCCAGGACGAATGAAATCAAGGTGATCCCTGAAGATCCACCTATAAATACTTAACTTGGCTCTGTATTTCAATAATCTCATAACTATCATCAGATGGGTACACCCAACAATATGTACCTTGTCCCTTAGACCTCATCTAATAATCTCTTATCGACTAGAATCCTGATGTCTCAAGGAATAGTTTTATCACTCCTCTAATTAATTATCATGGTACCCTAAACAATTGACATACCAAGTAAAATTGAATTTTCCCGTCAATATCTAAGACCGACATTCTTAGGTATCTTGGTGAGCCTCAAACCCCAACTGATGGTATCATCACCATCAATAAATAGTACATCACACTCCACAAGGATTTCATTGGCAGGACCCCCCCCCCAAAATACTGAAGCTAGTCAACACATCACCTAAGGTGCATAGTCTATGTGGGCCTCCACCCATATCGAGTCAAAATAAAAAACCAAATCCAACAAACTAACAAACTATCCGTTAAAATTATGTTCCCATGACAAAATTATGTTCCCATGACAAACTAGAATAATGTTTCTAAATCCTAATAGACAATAACACCTCATGTCACATGGGACATTCACTCATTCAGATGATCATGTCGACTTAATTTGAAAACTATGTCTCTCAACATGGGTATCATGATAACCCCATATATTCAAGGTGAAGCCCATAATAACAAACACATCGCCTCAGTCTAGGTGATAAACATCACCTAAATATTAGGTCCTTTCCCTTCACAGTTCCATAGAACCATGAAATTAAAAAAATTAATTTATTTTAAGTTATACAGGTAGGATTAACTTGCCAAACTAGTCAAATCCCCTTACTCCACTTTAACATTTATAGTGATGAAATAGAATTCCCATAAGCATCTCACATCATAAATTTAATCAAAATAAAATTCACCATTAAATTATTAGGTTTTCAGTTAGACTTCCCCCATAGTTAATATTTAATGCAACCTCGAAACAATAACAAAACCAAGGAGAATTCTAGGTAACACCCACCTTGTACTAGTATTTTCTATCTCATCTGATATTAGTCTCTAATATTAGGAAAATCATAAGAAAATATAATATAAACTGAATTCTCTAAAAATAGGGAAACATTTCATGGATGGATTTTTTATAATGTATGGTGATATAAAGAAGGAAGTGAAGAAAATTTATTCTAGATCTTACCGCGAGGGATCCTACATGACAAAATACAAGCAAAATGGACACCGGATGTTGAATATCTAATGAACCTTAGGGGAAAAATTATTGACACCCCTTGTGAGAGTCCTCTTCCTCCGCATGTGAGGAAATGATCCCCACGAGTTCCTTAAAAATAATTTCCAAAACATACATGTCATGTAAATAGTACATGTCATATATAAGTTTCACATTGCGTATCATAGTTACACAATTTGAATTCCTCATGTTGGACCCCTGAGCCTTTAATCCCAAATTATTATCATGTAAATAACTTATTCGTAATGTACATGTAATAAATTGAGTATTTCTATATGATTCTATTTTAAATCACACATGCTAACCTTATTTTCTCTATCACATTCCGAAACCCCTCATAATTGCATCTAAACATAAATGTACTAATTTATCTAAAAAAATTGCATGCTCAAAAACCTAGGATGTCACAATCTCCCAACTGTAACATAAATCATTCATAAGATATCAATATTTACCAATGGATTGTACTGAACATCCACATCTAATAAAAATAAACCTGGTCAACCCCAGTAATCATGTAACAGGTCAACATCCCCTATTTTGCTCCCCACATTTGAAGTTACCAACTCGGTCACTTCATTACCCAATTTTTTTTTATGATCCACTAACCACCCTATGAATCAAACGTATTACCATGAAATACCTTCACTCATTAAACTCATCGGTTTCCCCTATCATACCCACTTCATATCTTACCCGAATCAAGTCCCATATCTCATAAGATGACCATAAGTAATTGATACATACATGAAACTCATAATAAACCACATCACATCATGTTCCCATAGATCTTGCATCTCAAGAGATTCCTATAAACATCATGAATTATATATAATTGCACATTCCATCTGAAATCCCAGTGCCTATAAACCATATATTGAACCCACATCACATCGATTCCCACAAGATATCCCGATTCCAATGCACCTAAAAAAATATGCATCACATTAATGGTCAAATTCCTATGTACCTCATATATATATATATATTCCATATCATAAACAATTTCATCATACTATCCAGTGCCTCATTATTTCAAAATCAATACATTTGAACATCATGTATAAAAAATAACCATAGCCAAATCGAAAAATAAAACCTATTCATGCATATAATCATGGAATTATTCTAACAATAGTCATCTCCCCAACCATATCTAAAAATGGATTCCCAATATATTACACTTGTCCTAAAGCCTTAATACCAAAGACTTGGACTCCATATGGAGAAACACAAGTGATCAGCCATTGGCCCCACTATTGGGACCCACTATCCCTAAAAACCCGCTTCATGTGTCAGAATACTAGCTATCAGTTCCTAGTACAACTCTTGGTATGACTTTGGATCCCTGAGTCTAACATGTTCCCTAGATCTGGCTTATCTCAGAAGGATTCATGAAAAAAACTACAAATGGACCATATTGATACATTCTCTAAACACATTTGAAACTCGGTCATATTGACTGAAACCGTGCAATATATTCCCAAACTAGAAGCCCACAACTAAAGACACAATAATTTTGGTTTTCCTAAATATTTATACTAACTAACCTATTGATATTACTCATGGCCTTGATTCCTACCACCTCAATAACCATTTCTCATCTCACCAAACTCCAACCCCCAACTCATGTAAGACTGTTCCATCATATTCACCTTGGATCTCAGCACCTGGATGCATAAATTTCAAAAATTATGACGGAAAAATGATTTTTATATACACCTTAATGTCATACCAAAATAAATACTCAAAACGTATCACCCTAGATATATCATCTCCCACCATATAATAAAGAATAATAAGAAAATTCTATAAATATTCTTGCAGAATTCATGAAAGAGGAATCCCCCTATTATATGTTCAGAAAATCCTATGCTTTGTCTATCATAATCATCTCAAACAATAACTTCGTAATGAATTTAGCTTCTATGTCCATCCAATACAATCCATCGTGTCTATCCACCTGAACCATTACATACCACCAAACCTTTGACATACGGGTGTCCCTACCAAGTTGAAGATTATCTTGACACACTAGATCAAGTTATATATTACCTATAGCCATACATAACCCTTAAATGGTCGTGTATACTCATAATTGAACTCATGAGTTAGTAACACCATAGAGGGATCATATCCCTAATCTCCCTTATCAATGATCTGTATAACCCAGAACAGGCTTTCCATGATCGGTTTTTCAATACCGGACCAAAAAATATTCCATTTCATGCGGATCTCCCACATGTACCATATCTTATTACTATGCCTATACCTAAGGTTCATGAGCTACACAACCATATGGGGCCTCATCCTGACCATCAAGGGCCTCCACAAATGCTTTATCAAGAGGTACCTATCACTTCACACTGGATGATACAATTGATCCCTTCTTGGTGGAATCCCTTTGAATACCAAATCAATTTTCAAACAAAAATAATATTATATATATATATATCATAGATATAGAAATATGAATTAAGAAGCACCTATCACCACACTTACACTACCATATTGCAAACTTTCATTATTGATTTGGACTCTGGTCATGTTACCTACCCAATAAGGTTTAGGTATCACATGTAACCTAGCCTTTTCCCCTCCTAACTTCCCATATCATAGTTAGGAATCAAGTACCATCTGGTCTCATGGACAATATCCTTCCCATAAGAGGGTTAGGTTTCAAATATAATCCAAGTTAGATGAGTAAATTTTCAACAAGTAGGTTATATATGATATTAGTTTTAGCTAGTTATTTGTCACATTGAATGGATCACCCACTATCATCATACCTTTTTACCCTTATTACCGTCAGTAATATATATTTCATGCATATCAAAAAATATAAAATAACTTATAGATCTCATTGGAAACACTTGCTTGGGTTGGCTGAGTGGAATGACACCCAAAGAGGTTAAACAAGAAAACACTATTTAACTAATTTTTTATACTTCAAATAGAGAAAACCCTCGTAGAACAATTCCATCATCAATGAAAATCACAAGAAATCATACATCATATGATCATATGTTCATTTATTGATGCATCAAAAACATTCCTTTCCATGTTGGACCATGGTTGAAAAGAGTATAACAGGTATACATAACACCAAGGTGTACCACCCATGGTGGAAATCAAATCAATTATTAAAGAACATAGGAACTCATATATTTACAACCCCTAGAAACTTGGTCTATCCCCCATTAATGAGATTTATCCTCCTAAAAAAGAGTTTCATATTGAGTTTCAACTACATTCCACACTCCATTCTACCATAACACACGTTTTAGGACCATGTAAAGAAATAAAACACCATTGATACAATATTTACCCATTCATAAGCTAGCACATAATACTAGAGAAGAAAAATTATATGATACCTCTTTTATTATCAAGACCATGAATCCGCATTAAAATGCTTTTAGGTCTATTTAACCATTGGGCCTTAGGCATGCCTCCTTGTATGCCAAAGGATGAAGAGTAGATGTGAATGTGAAAACACATGATAGTGGGGATAATATAACATAAGGTGGTGATAATAATAAGATTCAAAAAATAAATTGTGTAGTGGAAGAAGATTCATACTCTAAAAAAGTAATATAATAAGATTAGAATAATATTATATAAAAATAAATAGAACAAAGGAACAAGGAAAAATCATACCACATGTAGCTAAATCTTATCATAGTAGTTAATAAAAAATATATATGGATGGTTCGCCTTTGGAAGACCATATCTATACAAACTTATATGAAGAATGCTAAAACTCAAAGGTAATATCAAACTGATGGAACAGAACCACCAGGTTCCAATTCCATCAATCCCATTCAACACAGTATGACACACCCACTAAGGACTAGCTCTGGATCCAGAATACTAACCATATCTCAAAAGCATAATGTCAACATAATTCTTGATGGGCTGGTGTATAGTATGATAATAAATCTATATATCCACCACCAATGTTCTCTTATCTTACATCAAGATTATACTTGTGTATGAGAAAAGAAAATAAATGGAATTTCACAATCATTTAATGAAATACCCACTTCCACTATGTCAAGAAGCCATAAGGAAGTGATCAAATGTTCAACCATTAATGTTATAATTCAAAACACATTACTGAAGTAAAATATATGATATATAAGAACAATATAAAAATATATAACTATAGTCGGTGAGATTCATGTCATATCAACCAAGGAATCCCATAATTAATGAAACCCAGGTGTAACATCTTGTTCAACCTACATGTACATAACCTGAAAACATGTTCTATCAATCACATAACTAGTGCCTAAAAGTCACTCCCAACAATATGTACCTAGTCCCTCACCCCTAATCTCAAACTTCACCGTTATCTCAGTCTCTAAGCATATAGATATCTACCCACCAAATATTAATCAATATTGGGTCCACAACCGACATCCTAAGGCATAGTGACATCCATCCCCTCAACATCCATTCCCAAATATCCTCTTGTATCTCATTGTTACTCAACCCACAACTGATGGTCTCATCACCATAAAATAATGGTGTATCTTCATCAATGTGGAATTCAACGGTACGAACCCACCAATATATCGGATGGTCAACACCAACACCTAAAAAACATATTATATGGTGGTATCCAACTATAATTAGTGTTCAAAACCACCTTAATATGATTCTTTACTATTTTCACACAACATTTATACAGTGTTGGGAAACAAAAAGTGAGTAGAAATCTCCAAAAAAACAATTCCAAATCATCCCTAACCTCATTCCTCTAAGACCGTGCCACTAAATCCCAATGGTCCACACTTACTTAAATCACACCAACCAATTCCTCTACTCGACTACCTCATCGCCTCATTATAATGAACATGTTTCTAAACTTGGTAATCAATATCACCATGTATATTCCACGAAAATCCTATCATGGTGTCCACATCGACTCAGTATAGGTGATCATCATCACCTAAAGGCTTAGGACTTGCCCATCACATTCCTAGGGTACTATTAAATCCAACACTAATAATTCTATTTAATTTAAAACATACATCTAGTCTAATCTACCCAAACTGGCCCGAGCCCCTTTTATGGATTCACCTTTTACAGTTGATCTTGTGCATGCCCATTGGCATCTCACTTTATCAATTTAATCTAAATAAAGTTCAACATTAAATAATTAGGGTGTTTTTAACACCTTGACCCTAGTTACCTAGAGTCGGTGAATTATTACCTAATATTGGCCTGATCACAAAAGATTAAGTCTCGAAAGGCCGATTAATTTAGTAGCTTCGGAAATACTAGATACATTCAGTTTTTTTACATTACACTAAATAAATGAAAAACTAAAACAACATAGTCTCCATAGGCCATACTCATATCCATTATACTATCCCTATAGGTTAGTCATAATATACTTCTTTGCATCCTAGGAAAACTAAAACATAGAAATTGGTGAGATCAGATCCTTAGTATGGATAAAAATATAGTGGAAACATTAATAAATAAAAATAAGCATTTAATTCAATCTAAGACTAAAACAGAAGCCTTCTATACTTGAACTTCTGAATAATATGGAAAATAAATAGTGAAATAATTTCATTTACTTATTCACATGGATATTCTACTAGTAAAATAATCACATGAAATATCAATAGACACTTTCATAATGTTGGAATTCATAATGCTAGACTTCATAACCACATAGTTAAGGCCTTGTGCCAATACAAAAAATAATATTTTTTCAAGGCCTTGTTCCATGACACTAGTTTGTCTCATGAGACATATCGATGCATCGAGGAGGTATACCGTGATCCACCCTTCACATACTAAGTCCAATGCATTCCTAAAATAAAAAGGTTTAAACATAACATAAACATTCGTATTAAAACTAGCATAAGAAATGTAAATACATTATCCATCAACTATTAATGGTATAAAAATAACACATCTATAGTCAAATATATCACAAAACCTTCAATATAATATGGAAGATTTGTATCACAATAAATCAACTTCAAACATGTTTAACATCCATCAAGGGATGTTGATATAGATGATAATTATTTATAAAAATCATCGTGATAAATATCCATTTTTATAAAATCATTTAAAAGTCACGCAATTTAAAACCGAAGACATTTAAATTCATTTTTTAATAAAGTTTTTCATACCACTTTGAAACTTTTGAAAGGAATTAACATTTTAAAAACATTCATGTCAATATAAATAAATCCTTAAAACCCATTTTGAAAACATGGACATTAATGAAAATGATTTAGAAGAATAAATATTTAAAACATTTAAAATTAGGTTTTAGTAAAAAAGTACCTTTAAAATAATCCCTTTTAAAACTCTTTTTTGAAACATGGACTTGGATAATACATATGTCCCGGTAGATACTTACATAAAAACGACCTCGGATAATAATGAGATTGTGAAATTAACCCTTACCTTGTACTTTTCCTAGGTTGAGGTTAGGTTAAATTCTTTTATAATGGTGAAATAATTGTTATTAAATTATTCAAGAACCATATGAATTAATATGATATCATATATGATCTTCTAATATTGCTATGTTAATGATATTTTAGTTGGATCATCGTTTCGGGTGTTAACTGATTCGTTTTTCTTTATATGATTTGTTACGTAAGCCATGTTTTTTATGGATATGATGTATTTTATTCATATACAGAATGATATTATGTTCAAAAACATTATTTTTAATCATAAAATGAAAATTACTCTTGAATTATTAAGATGGGGAATAGATGACATTGGGTTCGTGGAGACGGTAATACGGATGTACACATGAGCAACAATATCATTCAATTGATATTAAAATCATATATAATTGGATGTGATATCATATATTGAGAGTCATTATCATGTTAAATTTATTATTTAGATCATTTTATACTCATTATTGAACCCATCCAAATGAGTAAGTGTTTGAATAACAAACTACACCACGATGTGGAGTGGGTAATCCGTACGTACGCACGTATGATGACATTGACATTTATAGGATGGATTGAATAATGAATATGGTCGTACCATTTTTATAATAAAATCATAATATAAAGAATATTCTTGAGTTGTTATTTTAGAATGGAAACAACAAAGAAAGAGGAAGTGGAAGAAGAAAAGAACTTGAAAGAGGTGATCAAATATTTATCTCTTCTTCGGGTTCTTCCTTTTGATTTGATGAAAAAGGATCTCTATGATGGATTTTATACAAAATTAAGGCCTCTTGGACTAAGGGATGATGGTTGAGAGTGTATTTACATAGGGGAAGGCCAATCCTAATGGCATTGAAGGTGCGAATTTTGAGAGAAGGAGAGGTGCCCTTTGATAAGAGATGTGAGGGTCACTTTAGGAAAAATTTGAAATATTATTTTATAACATCATAAGTTTCAGTTAATAATGGATCCAAAATGAATTATTTAAAGGATAAGGTGGTGATGGATCAAAAACCACTCAACCACTAGTTTTTATACAAGTTTTGGTCATCATATTAACAGTATCTTTTAGATTTAACACTTAGTCAATTAGTTTGAAATTTACTATGTCAATTTGTATTTTTATATTATATGGTTAATAAACATACTATAAACATCCAAGAGCACATCATGTGGTTCATTAATGACATATATAATATTATTTAATCCCTTTGGGGAAACGATAGATTTTTAGGAATATAATATCAATTTATAATATAATATTTTTTTTAAAAGTCTTCTATATCAACTTGGACAATTTTTTGTATTTTGTTTTTGTTAAATTCATAACAGCATTATTACTTCAAAAAATCATTTAATCAACCCTATAATGTAATATTAACCTATAAAATTAACGGAATTCAATTAAAGTCTCAAATTATATTTATTTTGGTATTTTTAATATCAATTATTTTAATCATTCATTAATAAGGTAATTACATCAACAACATTATGTCGTAAATAAATTTAATTATTTAATATCTAAAAAAATATCATTATGTAATATATATTATTATATTTCTCAGGATAATTTCTAGTAGAATTTATCTTATGTATAACCCTATATTAAAAAGGGTATGGTTATTAAACGTTGATTTTAACTCTTTTAACTTTTCATTAAATAAAAGAACAATAAATGTCCTAGTCTAATCCAGGTGGACCAAAGGGTATCATATTTTTTTCCTAAGGATATTTTTTGGTCAAATTATACGTATCTAATAGTATTAGGACATGTGTTAGGGTAATTATATTATCATTTTTACCCTTAATTACCGTATTTACTTTTTACCGTGGTAATTAAAAATAAAAAGTTACCATTCACCAAAAATTATTTTCATCTTATTGAACCACATTTAACATTATGATATTAACTGTGTCTCTTCGATTTTTGAAATTCAACCCATAGAAGTGGTAAAATAATGTTGTATATAAAATTTCCAATGGTCCTTGGAGGTGCATAAACGATGATAAATAGTTTGATAAATTTTTATACATCTAAACATATTATAAAATGACACCAATGAATTTCATTGAGCATATTTATGTATTATGTATCTATTTTGAACTAAAATAAATTAATATAAAATAACTAATTATTTAAATAAAATGTTAGTTTTAACCAATAACGCTTTGTTTTTTTCACTATTCATCAATAAATGAATGTCTTCAGAAATATACAAAAAATTCACCCTAAGCTAATTTCGATAATCCGAATCCAAAATGAAGTCCATTTTGAAAGATAAAATTTATAAATTATCAGAAATTGTGTATTACTATTCATAACACCAAATTTGACAGGTCATGGTGTGTTAGAATCTCAAAGTTGAATACAATGAAAGCTATTTCATTATTAAAAGGAAAACATATCGTGGAAGATTGGGGTTTTACATTATTCCCTCCAAATACTTTAATCCTTAAAATTTATATAATACTACCACATAGAAGGATTCAGGTGGTTCTTCACCATATTTTCCTCTGGTTCCCATGTTGCCTCTACCATCTTAGGGTTTCACCATATAACATTTACCAAATGAGTCATCCAGTTTCTCATCACTTGTTCTCTTGTATCTAGAATTTTGATAGGCTCTTCATAATAAGAAAGATCAGGTTCCAGTTCAATTTCCTCATAGGTGAGTACATGCGTTGGGTCAGGCAATTATTTTCTCAACAGTGATACGTGGAACACATCATGAACTTTGGAGACACTTGGAGGCATTTCCAAATGATAAGCTACAACTCTAATTCATTTTGGAGTTTCGAAAGGTCTGATATACTGGTAACTCAATTTAACCTTCTTCCTGAAACATATAACACCCTTCCATGGAGATACCTCCATGAAAACAAGGCCTCCGACTTGAAATTCCAAATCATTCCTTCAGTTATCGGCATAGCTCTTTTTCTTACTTTGCGTTACTTTGATGTGGGTCTGGATAACCTTCACCTTTTCTATTATTTCCTCAACTAGTTCGGGGCCTACATGTTTTATTTCACCAATATCATCCCAACGAGTTTTTTAGAACATCTCTTTCCATATAACGCTTCATATGGTGCCATCTGAATACTTGAATAAAAGCAATTGTTATAGTAAAATTCTACCAGAGGTAAATATTGATCCCACATACCTTGAAAGTCAAGTGAGAAATATCTCAACATGTCTTCTATGTTTTGAACAGTATGTTCTGATTGTCCATCATTTTGAGGTGGGTAGGTTGTGCTCAAACGAAGTTCAGTATCCAGGGCTTTCTAAATACTTTTCTTTAATCTAGATGTAAAACAAGGATCACGATTGGAAACAATTGATATGGGTACTCCATTATGTCTTACAACTTCATTAATATATTGTCTTTCTAGATGTTCAAGTTGAAAATCTTCTCTTATAGCTTGAAAATGGGATGACTTGGTAAGAAGATGAACAATGACCCATATTGCATCATTTCTTATAAGAGTCTTTGGTAGCCGCATGAAAATTCCCATCGTAATATTATCCCATTTTCACTCAGGTATGGGAAGAGGTTTCATGACTTCTCGAGACTGTTGCCTTCCATCTTTCACTTATGGACAAACCATACATCTTGACACAAAATAAGTAATCTCCCTCTTCATGTTGTCCGACCAAAAATGTTCCATCAAATCTCTATACATCTTAGTGCTACCAGGGTATATAGAGAAATTTGAGCTATGAGAATCATCTAACAATTCTCTTTTCATCTCAGGTATATCGGGAACACAAAGTCTCTTCCCAAATTTCCAAAACATGTCTTCATAAATTATGTCGATAAATCTCCCATTGTTCAAAGCTATAATTTTCTTTTGAAACTCCTCATCATCAGCTTAATAAAATTTTATCCTTTCTAGTAAAGATGGTTTGGGAACCATTGGTAAAAGTATTGAGGTTTCACCTTCCATGATTATTCCCATATCCATCGTTACTAGATTGATGAAATTATGATCCCTTTCAACTCTCATCTTATTCAAAACTCCATGATCCATTCTACTCAAAGCATCTGCCACCTTATTTTCCTTCCATGGGTGGTAGTGTATAGGGAAATAATAATCCTTGAGTAGTTCAAGCCATCTTTTATGCCTCATGTTGAGTTATATCTATGAAAAAAATACTTCAAACTCTTGTGACCGGTATATATCTCATATTTTTTACACTAAAGATAATGTCTCCATAACATAAAAGAAAATATTATAGATGCTAACTCAAGATCATGAGTAGGATAGTTTTGATCCTAAATTTTTAGCTATCGTGATGAATAGGAAATAACTCTATCATTTTGCAGAAGGACACAACAAAGTCATTTTTTTGAAGCATCACTATAAATAACAAACCAATCATTCCCTGGGGGTAGAGTCAAGATAGGATCATTGACTAATATTCTATTTAGTTCTTCAAAACATTATTCATACTCTTTTGTCGAAAGAAATTTAACCCCATTACATGTGATCTTGGATAATGGGTTATCAAATCGGGCAACATTATGGAAAAAACGCAGATAATAACCTGTTAAACCAAAAAAAATTGTGTACCTTAGTTATACTCAATGGTGTTGGCCATTCATGGATTTCCTTTTTCATTGAAGGGTCAATGGATATTCCATCCTTAGAGACAATATGTTAAAGAAAATAAATCTCTTCAAGACATAATTCACCCTTACTAAACATCCTGTATAATTCATTTCTTCTGAGGGGTTTTAGAATGGTGCGCAAGTGATTTTCGTGATCTTCATAACTTTTGAAGTATAATAGGATATCATTAATAAATACAACTAAAAAGTCATCAAGATAATCTTTGAAAACATTGTTCATTAGATCCTTGAAAAAATAGGATGCATTAGTCAGCCCAAAAGGCATTACTGTAAACTCGTAATGCCTGTACCTTGTTTAAAATGATGTTTTTGGAATGTCTTCCTTCATCAAAAACAACTTATGATATCCAAATCGAATTTAAATATTTCAAAAATATTGTCCTCCGTGAAGTTGGTTGAATAAATCATCAATGCGAGGTAGGGGATACTTTTTATTTATTGTTATAGCATTGATCTCCCTGTAGTTTATGCACAACCTCATTGATCCGTCTTTCTTCTTAACTAAAAGGATAGGGGCTCCCCATGGAGAAACACTAGGGAGAATAAATCCCTTATCACTCAATTTCTTTTATTGTTTCTTTAGTTATACTAATTATACAGTGTAAATTTTATAAGGGGTCTTCGATATGGGCCATGATCAAGGAATTAAATCAATGGAAAACTCAAATTCTTTTTTCTGGAGGTTTTCCTGGTAAATCCTCTGGAAACACATCAATATATTCTTGCACAATAGGTATATCCTCTATTCGAACATTATTTTCCTCTCACATAATTATTTTATTCTCATCCTCCCAAATAATAGTATTTAGTAGAGATACAGGGGGAGTATCTAGATAATAATTAGGTGGTGACATTTATGCTCTAAAGATAAGGTACACCTTATCATCATAGAAGATTTTAACCTCCTTCTTATGAGAATAAATTTTCGCATCATGGTCCGAAATCAAATCCATACCGAGGATTATATCAAATTCAATCATCGTTATGATGATGAGATCAGTAGATAAAGAATGTTAATATACCCTAATGGGAACTTATTCAAAAAATATTTTTGTGTTGATACTCCCATTATGTGTTTTGACTGCCCACTCCCATGTTGAGTAAAATTGAAAATATCTAATTTTCTTAGCAAACAAGGAAGGTATGAAACAATATGATGATCCAGAATCTAATAAATCATTTTCTAAACTTGAGGAAAACATTAAATTACCTGCCACCATGTATTTCAGAGCTTCAACCACATCAATAGTGATAGAATAAGCTTGGCCTTACTCCCTCGGCCTTTTATGAGGTATATTCCCTTGGTGCATAGGATATTCATTTTCATAATTACCCTTTTATCTATAATGGTAGCATTCAACATGATCTTTCTTCCCCTTACAATCACGATCTTGGTGGCCTTTTCCACCACACTTGTAACAGACTCCATTCCCTTCAGGAAAATACTGGGGTGTTTCTTCCCACATTTATTGCATAATAGATATTAAACTATCTTCTTCTTCCCCATATCTCCATTTCTAGGGTGTCCAACAGATCTCTTCTTCTCATATTTTTGTTTAAAGTTGTAAGACATAGTGAATTTTTTTCTGCCTTGATACCACATTAGAAAGTATCTGAGTATGATGAGAATGATTATGAGACAAATTCATGACTAAGAAATGGTTTTAACCCATCAAATAATAGATCAATCATTCTCCTCAGGTTATGTATATAATCTGATGCATGCCTTGCGAAAGTTGTAAAGTTAGCCTCATATTTTGTGACATTCTAATCCCGTTTTTACCTCAGACTCATAAATTTTTTTTCCATACCCACTCAATGTTCACAAGGAATGTATTTTTCTATGAAAATATCTTTAAACTCCCTCTATTAAATATTTGATACTTCATCATCTTCCTTTGAGTTTTGAATCAATTCCCACAGTTGATCTGCATCTCCCATGAGGCAATAAACTACCATGACAACTTTTCCCTTTCACTACTCCCCAAAGAATGAAATATTTTATATAAGGAATATATCCTTTTCTCAGCTACTAATGGATTTATAATCTCATTTAATGTTAGTGGTTATTGCCTCATATTGTTTTTTAACATTGATCCTCCACATTGTGGATCTGGGAGCACCATACGGGAAATTTTATTATGCATAACAAGAGTGAGTTGTCCCGGTATGGTTATAAGCTGATCAGAACCAGTTGCTTCACCTACACCACAATAATTATCTTGAGTCGGAGGTAAATCCCTACAAAGATTGTGTGGGTTTACACGGTTTCCATTCCTTCCATTAGGCGTCATTTCTAAATAATGGCATACACTAGATTAGTTTATGAATCACAATACCAACCTTCAAACTTGTAAAACACATAACATAAATTAAATAGTTTATGGATATAATCCATAATCATAAAAAAAATTAATTGAGGAAGTATATACTCATAAACGCTTCCTAATGGCTTGTAAAAAAATTAGAATTATCCAAGGCATATCCCCCGGTAGAGTCGTAACCAAGAGTGCAGAAAAGCCTGTTGTCATGCACCAGTTATCGTTTGAGTATAGCTCAAAGTGGTGTTTTAGGGTTTTACCACTAGGTATAATTGTGCCAGAGCTACCTCTACCGAATTTTATCCAGAAAAAAATGTATTTATTGGAAAACATAAAAAATCTCTACAGAACCAAAATTCTAGGATGTTATTCAAGACTAATCCTCAAAGTCTATCATAGGGTAATGTTCTCTAATCAGAGGTTTTCTAAATCTAGTTTCCATGGTTTTTACTAAATATCCTTCTAATACCAACTTTAATGTCCTGACCCTAGTTATCTGGATTCAGTGTATTATTACCTAACAATGTCATGATCCCAAAAGTGGATGTCTCGAAAGACCGATTAGATAAGTAGCCTTGGAAATACTAGATACATTCATAAGATTTACATTACATTGTAAAATGAAAAACTACAACAACATAGTCTCCATAGGACACAATCATATCCCTTATAATTTACATGCAGGTCAGTCATAAAATAGTTCTTTGCATCTTTGGGAAAATAAAATATAGAAATGGATGAGCTCAGATGCTCAGTAAGGATAACAATATAGCATAAACTTTCAAAAATATACATAAGAATTTAAGGCAATGTAAGACTAAAACAAGAGACATTTAATCTTGAAAATCAGCAAAATATGGAAATTATAAAATCAAATAATTCCATTTACTTATTCACATGGATATTCTACAAGTTGAATAATCACATGCAATATCAATATCCACTTTCATAATGATTGAATTCATAATGCCAGAATTCATAACCACATAGTCATGGCCTTATGCCAAGACTACAGATAATATTTTGGCAAGGACTTGTTCCAAGATACCAGTTTGTCTCATGAGGCCTATTGATGCATAGAAGAGATATAGAAAGCTCCACTAGTCATTTACTAAGTCCAAAGTATTCTTCATATGAAAAGGATTAAACATAACATAAACATTAGTATTAAAACATGCATATGAAATTTCAATACATTATCCATATACCCTGAATGGTATAAAAATAACACATCCATAGTCAAACATATGACAAACCCTTAAATACAATATGGATGATTTATATCATAATAAATCAACTTCAAACCTGTTTATAATTCTTCCAGGGATTATTATATAGATGAAAATGATTTCTAAAAATCATTAAGTGAAATATACCTTTTTATAAAACATTTAAAAGTCACACCATTTATAAAGAATACATTTAAATAAATTTTTGAATATAAGTGTCCCATATGACTTTGAAACATTTGTAAGTAATTAATATTTTAAAAACATTTATTTCCATATAAATAAATCCATAAAACCCATTTTAAAAGAGTGGAAAATAATTAGAATGATTTAGAAGAATAAATATTTAAAACATTTAAAATGTGTTTTTAGTAAAAAATTACCTTAAAAATAATCCTTTTGAAAACTCTTTTATGAAACATGGATAGGTATAATAAATATGTCCCAGTACATACTGACGTAAAAACAACTTCAGATAATAATGAGATTATGAAATTAACCCTTACCATGTACTTTAAATTGGTCAATGGTAGGTTAAACTCTTGTATAATGGTTATATAATTGTTATTAAATTATTCAATAACTATATACATTAATATGATATCATATATGATTTTCTTATATTTGTTTGTTAATGATATTTCAGTAGTATCATCATTTTGGGTGTTAACTGATTTGATTTCCATTATATGCTTGGTTACATAAGCCATGTTTGTTATGGATAGGATGTATTTGATTCATATACCGAATGAGTTTATTTTCATATAAATTATTTTCAATCATAAAATGAGAATTATTATTTAATGGTTAAGATAGAGAATGAATCTCATCGTGTTCATGGAGACGGTAATCTGGACGTACGCACAAGTGACAATATCATTATTTTGATACTAAAATCATATATAATTGGATGTTATATCATATATAGAGAATAATTATCAGGTTATATTTATTATTTAAATCATTTATACGCATAATTATACCCATCCAAATGATGAAGTGTTTGAATAGAAAACTACACCACGACATGGAGACGGTAATCCATACGTACGCACTTATGGTGACATCGTCATTTATAGGATAGATAGAATAATGAATATGGTTGTGACATTTTAAGAATAAAATCATAGTATATAGAAGTTACTACAATTGTTATTTTATAATGGAAATAACAAATAAAGAGGAAGTGGAAGAAGAAAAGAACTTGAAAGAGGTGATGAAATATTTACCTCTTCTTCAGGTTCTTCCTTTTGATTTGATCAAAAGGTATCCTTGGGATGATTTTATGACTAAAGAAAGGTCTCTAGGTTTATGGGAGGAAAGTTTATAATATATTTGGGTAGGGTTTGGCTGAGAAAAATGGCTTTGAAGTTGTGAATATGAGAGAAGGGGAGGGGCCCTTTTATAAGAGAGGTGAGGGTCACTTTAGGAAAACCTTGAAATATTATTTTATAATAAAATAATTTTCAGTTCATAATGTATCCAAAATGAATTATTTAAATTTTATGGTGTGGATGAGTCGAAAACCTCTTAACCAATAGGTTTTAGATGGGTTTAGGTAAACATATTAACCTTATCTTTTAGATTTAACTCTAAGTTAAATAGTTTGACCTTTATGATGCCTCTATGTATTTTCATATTATATGGTTCATAAATATACTATAAAATTCCTAGAGAACCTAAAGTGGTTAATTAATGACATATATAATATTATTTAATCCATTTTTTCGAACCTTAGATTTTTATGAATAGAATATCAGTTAATAATTTAATATTTGTTTTAAAAACTCTTTTATGTCAATTTTGACACTATTGGGTAATTTGTTTTTATTAGATTCATAACACCATTATTACTTCGAAAAAAATTCATATTATCTACACTAACATGTCATATTAACCATTTAAATTAATGGAATTCATTAAAAGTCTTAAATTTTATTTATTTGGATATTTATAATATCAATCATTTTAATCATTCATTAATATGGGAATTACTGCATCATCATTGTGTCATGAATAAATTTAATTATATAATGTCTAAAAATTATAAATAAAATACCATTATGTATGAAATATGTGTATCTTTCTGATTAATAATTATATTCGAATTTATCTTATGTACAACCCTATATTTAAAAGGGTTTAGGTATAAAACATTGATTTGAACTTTTTTAACTCTTCTTTAAAAAAAATAAAGTTCCTAATCTAATCCAAGTGGACCAAAGGGGGTCATATTTTATTCCTAAGGTTTATTTTGGTATAATTACACGTATCGAATAGAATTATGACATGTGTTAGGGTAATTATGATATCATTTTTACCCTTAATTACCCTATTTACATTTAACACTGGTAAATAAAAGTAAAAAATTAATATTCACCAAAACATATTTTCATCTTATTAAAGCACATTTTACATACTGATATTAATGGTGTCTCTCATAATTTTGAAATTCAACTCACAGAATTAGTAAAATTATGTTTTATACAAATTTGAAAATGCTCATAGGATATGGGTAAAAGATGGTAAATAGTTCGATAAAATTTTATATATCTGAACTGATTATAAAATGACTCCAATGAATTTAGTTGAAAAAATATATATATTATGTATATATATTGACCTAAAATAAGTTAAAATAAAATAACATATTATTTAAACGAAATGTTGGTTTTAACCAATAACACATTGTTTTTCACTATTCATCAAAAATTGAAAGTTTTCATAAAAATACCAAAAATTCACCCTAAGCTAATTTCCATATTCTGAATCCAAAAATGAAGTCTATTTTGAATGATAAATTTTATAAAATTTCAAAATGTGGGTATTACTATTCATAATGGCTAGTTTCATTAGTCGCACTTTGATAGAATCTCAAAGTTGCGTACAATGCAAGCTATTGCATTATTCAAAGGGAAACATACAGTTGAATCATGGGGTGTTACAGTATCCCTCAGAATGCCTACATGGTGAATATAGATAACACCTCATAGAAACTCATAAAACCAATAAGAAAGTAAGGAACCACACACCTTGTAATAATCAGCACATGTTCATATGATATTGACCAATAATCTAGCAAAAGTAAAAAAAACATTTTATATGAAGAAAAAAATGGCGACAGATCTCACATAGATTTAGTACACTATATTAAAATATAAACAAGTAATAGAAGCAATTTTCTTAGATATATTACTGCAAGGGATCCAACATGACTTATTACAATAGATATGAACACTAGAGGTGTAATATATCATGAACCCTTTGGAAAAATGAGAGCTGCGGTGGTAGGTTCCCTATACATCTACATGAAAAAACTAATCACCCAAGATCATTTAAAAATAACTTTCCACAATTTTCAATGTTTTTAAATAGTGCACATTATTTATTATGTTCACACTGTGTAACCCAGTTACACATCATGAATTCCTCAGGTTATACCCCCAAGCCTTCATGATCTATTGTATATTGGGTAAAAGAAATAAAAAATATGAATGTTTTAGATAGTGTGTGTTGTTGTAGCGGTATGTTTGAAACATACTAGTCCATCCTTCCGTTCTCTAGTGATTTCCCTTTAACCCTGAAATTTCTATTAAAAATATTATAATTACCTAGAAAAACAAACCTCTCAAAAACCTATGGGGTTATATTTTCTATCTCAATGATGAATAATCATCTGTCATCCACATCTATTGATATTTATGAGCACATGGTTGACAATGAACATGTGTGTATACAGGTCCATGTAATAATAATCATTATGATCATCACAAATAGTGATGTGGCATGATAAACGATAAGTTTTTATATGCATCAATAATAAATATTGTTCAGAAAAACCAATATCACTAAACAACATCATCATACATAACCACATCCAATATCATATTTTCTATGAATCTCATTACATACATTGTTCACACTCCTAATATTATTTTATTTCATTACAAAATGAAATAAATCTAATTTCATGTTCCATTTATATATTTATGGATAGATAATCAACCTTTGATGAAATTATCTAGATGTATTATGAGTAATATGTGTATTCACTTGTCTCAAAAGTGTTTGAGGAAATAAAAATCTACAAATCTTGTAGTTTTATATATATCTGGATGCTGGAGGAAATAGACATCTGTAAGGATATAGTTTTATATCAATATATTGGTGGAAGGTCATATCCTTAGGTATGCATCTGTATATCTGATCATTATAATCTTAGTTCTGTTGGATTGATAAGAGATAATATCTAGTTCATCATCATCCAATACAATCCTAGTTTTATGGGATATAAAGAGAGTAAAAATTTACATTAATTGTTTTCTGTCACACTCTGGTCTTATGAAGAGTTGAGTAATTACACTTCTTCACAAATATCATTCCTAACAGGTTAGTGGAATTACCCATCTATATATATAACCCAACCAATATATGACTAATAAAAACCCAAAGATGAGGGAGGGTAGACATAAATTAAATTATGAGTTATCACTAATCTCTAAACATATTAATGGGTATAAAGGGTATTCTAAAATATACGTGACCCTACATCTATTTATAGGGTGAGTTTAAAAGAAATACATTATAGTATCCCTTATCTGTCAATATATATCAATGAAAAGATAAATCAAATCTCAATTATATAAGTACACACAACATTCACCTATTACCTAATCAAGGATCTTTTATAAGTCAAAAATGATACCTCATATTGTATTCTAGATATCCATCATCATCCATAGCATATTATAACTTTTTAACCCATTATAAAGTGAATGGTAATTCAATAATAGTAAAATTTTAGTCATAAAAATATCCATCTCAACACATAAAAACATTTTACACATAAATAACCACATTATAAGTGAAAACCCTTTGTATTTTATTTATATTTCCATTGAAATAAACAAGAGTTATTTGATATCATTACCTACACGCAATACTGATTCTAAATGAACCATGATAGAGTATATTTTTTTTACTAAATATACATTAAATTAGTAGGAATGAATAATAATTGAAACAATATAAAAAAATCATAAATGTTTTAATTAAATAAAATCTATTGATTAATTCATAACAGAAAAGTGTTCAATTTTCAAAAATAATATTTTTTTCTTAAAAAATATGTTTTTGTAGAAAAATGTTTTTGTTGAATTTTTTCACAAGAACATTATAATATATTTATACTATATTTTTAAAAAAATTAAGGAATTTTTTTTTGAAATCATCATGCCCATATTATCTTATGGTTATTTTTATTTGATTCTTGCTAAAATGATTTATTTTTCAACAAATACTAAAAAATAATGAATTTGGAAAAATTGTCAATTAATTGTGTTAAATAAAGAAATTTCAATGTCCCATTAGGTTTTGAAATTTTTATTAATGTTACATAATTATAATATAATTAAAAATAATATAACTAATTATTTTAGAATCTATATATGATTTATTGTAGTATAAGTTTATTTTCTGGAATAATTTTCAAAAAAAAATATTTTTGCACATGGAATGTATTTTGATATTAATTAATTAAATTAATCCTTTATTATTAATGATTTGGATGATATTGAAATATTATAAATTTGATTAAATATTTTTATAGTAACTTTATGTTTTTTAAAATACAAGGATTGGAACTATATTTTGATTTATGCTTTAAAATGCATTTTTTTCAAAAAAAATGGTTTTTATAGAATTTTCAATTATAATTAAAAATTAAATTCTTAAATATATATAAATTATATATATTAAAATGATTAAAATATATTTAATAATAAAAATTACTATAATTTAATAGTTTAAATTATTTTTTGATCATATTGACTTATAAAAAACAACAGTATTTGTTACCAAAGTTAACGTTAAACTGGTTCACCGAGGGGGGGGGGGCTGGAAACTAAAGATAAGGTTAGAAAGGAAACATAAAGTTTTCAATTTCTTGTTGAATAAATATATTAAATCACTATATAATCAAACCTTCTAATTCTTTTCCACTTGTAGCAACTTTTACATGAATGTGTCCTTATATTATTGAAATCTTTCAAGTAATTCTGTATTTGTACTTATCCTCACTTATAAAAGAGTACCTATTCTTCTCCATTAGTTATAAATTTTGATACTTATGGATCTATAGTATCTACTCAAAAAAATTCCTAAATTTCATCCTCTCTTCCTGGAATACATTTTATTATCCAATGAAGAATATTTTCAGAAATAAGGTGTATGATGAAGGATGTCTCTAAAAGGAGATGTGATAAGTGTGAAAATGACACATGTAAGAGATTAGGCTAGGGTTCTTCAAATGAATACTATTTTTATTAGACAGGTATTGTCCCGACCCGTCCCTTGGGGCCCGTTCTGTCACTACCCCTAGCCCGACTTCCATAGGTTAGGGGCTAGCGACTAGCACCAAAGGCGTATTCCCAAAAAATGGGAAGGAAATGCCTTTATAACATATAGGCACACGTAACCAAGCACACATCAAGACTAGAACACAAGTAAATTGAACTGTAAACAGAGTGAGTGCAGTAAGTAAAAGAGGCCAGAATACAAGACCAAATGGAAAGTATATGTAGAACTGTGAAACAATACAATTGAAGAAAAGGGAAAGACTGCTACAGGACTATCCTCTGAGGTTCCTACCCAAAGGGTAGGTACATATCACCTTCTCAGCACTCCCCATCCACCCGTCTCCTCTACGTATCAACACGTAGTATGGCCCACCTCTAGGCACTGTCCTATCCTAGTACTATCTGTCTCTGTCAGCACTGTCTGTCACCTGCATCCAATACAACATGATGCGGGAATAGCCCTTGCAGGGTGAGTATAATGATACCTAGTAGGGACCCCGAGACCCTCAAGGTCCAACAAAAACCACCAAGGATAAACCAAAAATTATGAAATCAATAGAAAACCCTACTTAGGTATATTCCGATACATATACCTATGTTATCTTGTTATCCATCTCAATCATGGGGAAAACATAGAGGTACTAACTCATACCACACCATGTTTTTTTTCTTGGGGTAGTAACAAGTAACATCCCCTATCACATCATCGAACACTATGGCTGATAGAGAACGCATTCTCCATCGAGTATAGTGGGCCCACCACATCACATAGAGGCGCTTCCCAATAATCGTTTATGGAAGTATTACTCCTCCCGTCGAGTACCGTGGGTCTGTCATGTCACCCAGAGGAACTCCCCTCCATAGTTCCACCATGGCACACAGAGGCACACCCCCTCGTGACTTGTTGAGGTACTCCTCCCATAGAGTATCATGGGTCTGTCGGGTCACAAAGAGGTGCTCCCCCTCGTAGCCAACTGTGGTACTCATCCTATCAAGTATCATAGGTCTAGCATGTCAAACTAAGTCACTTCCCACCATGGGTTAGTCGCGTCACACAGAGGCGCTCCCCACTGGGCTCTTCAATTCACTCCGAGTTGAAATGGTCACCAGTCGTCAATTCACTGTCAGCTACTCGGTTACCGCACTATGCTCGCTCTTCACTGAAATGATCCTATCCACAAGCTACTGGTTGATAATCCAACTACCAAAAAGTCCCACAAAAAAGCATCTCAAAGGTCTGAAACGTCATTGAGCTCTAAATGCAACAGACGGTGTGCCAATCGGACGCCCGATCTGTGATTTTTTAGCCTTTTAGTCCCTAGGGCCCAGTTGGATTCATCTTCAATCAAACCTGATCGTCCCCCATCATAATACAAAATTCTAGTGGGGTAGACTCAAAGTGACTATTTCGGTCCAAAATTTCTGGTGTCACTGAGTGTTCATCAAACAGACGTTTGGTGCCAATGTTATGGCCAAAAGGATGTAATTGAGTCACAGTGGGCCTGGGTCCGGTCCAACTCGGTATGACCGACTCGGTCGGACCGACACCGCCCGAACCGACCTGGGACGACCCGGTTAAGGTCAACCCGTCCTGACCCACTAGGTCCGGTCCAACCCTCTTGGGGGCACGATCTACTGGGTTTATCCCGGTAGGACGCGAGGGGCTGCGAAGGGCGATGGGAGACCACAAATCCACAGAGGGCTGGCCGTGGTGCGGTGGTCCAGCTTTGGGGTGGCGGGGGTGGCAGCAGTCGACGCGTTGGCCGCGATTGGCACAGAGGTCCTGCCACAGGGCGGCGGTCCAACCATTGGGCGGTGGTCCGGCTACGGTGTGGAAGCAGTGGTCGTGGTCGGCGTGGTGTCCGCGGTCGACACAGAGGTCATGGGTCTACAGCGGTGGTCGTGGGGCGGCGCCGTTGTGCCATCACCATCATTGCACCCGATAGTGGTGTCAGCCTCTATTCTCGTGCCCAACCATGGATGGTTTTTATCCTCCTCCATCGCGAATAACACCAAAAAATTTTCGGAAGGTTCATTTAATGTCCCAGGTTTTCTCCATTTATTATTTTATTATTATATGGTAATTAATTCAAGACCAGGATCTAAGATGGCGTGCAGTTCCAAGGACCTATGAGCCTAGAAAAAATGTTTGAATTTATTTTAATAATTAAATAATGTGGGCGTGTGGTTTTCCTAAAAAAAGTGGAATAACTTCAGAACGGTTGCTCAGATCAGAAATATGAGGGTGTCGTTGCGTTCGGAACAGCGATTTTATCTTAGGAAAGTCCCAACGTCGGTCGGCGCAAGTCGGTGGTGAAGCCTATTTTTTGGATGTAAGAGTAATAAAAAATTTATTAAAGATATTTTATTCTGCAGTGAGATTTTATTAAATCCTTATTACGTTAAATATCTCTTATCTTTTAAAAAAAGATTTTGTAGGGGTTCAGTGTTACAGTCCCCATAACCAGGACTACCCTGGAGGCTATGGGAATGTTTTGGAGGAAAACCCCAACGGTGCGGCGACGTTCTTGACAGATTTCAATGGCGACAACGATGCAGTGACCGAATCATCGCCAACGAACGCCGCAGATCCAGGTAGGATGTTTGTCTTGATTTTTCCTTCCCCGTTTTCATTTCCACGACGAATGCAGACTAATCCACGAACAGATTAGCCCACGGGTCAATCGTTCGTGCAGGACGAGTTTATGCGGGGATTTGAGGCTTTGATTCTTGAGATTGTTTTGGTTTTCGATCTAACGGCGGAAAACCCGGATCGTCACGAACAACGATCGAGGTTCGCCCCTCTTGTTTGATTCTTGTTTTTCCCACTAGCTTTATTCGCTGCGTTCTATGTGTTCTTGTAGGAAATCGATCGTTGAACATTCATTTATTGATTCAACGATCTGAAATCAAAGATCCAATGTCGAGGCGACCTAGTGGAGGTGCGACAACAATGATGGCAGATGAATCGATGCGGTTCGAATGTTCCCGTTCTTCGAGCATTTTCGTGCGGACATATCGGGATGCATTTTCAAGACCGATCGGAAGCCCGAAACCAACAGAATCAGTTTCATAGGGGCGGTAAAACCCCAAATATGGAGTTTTGTGATGATCGGATGCTTGGATAAAGATTCTGAGCAACACCTGAGGCGCGCGGAGGAAGACGACGCTTGTCTAAATTTCCCGTCTACATGGCGTTTAGTCTGTGCTACACCGCGTGTGTTCATTGTCATAATTGCATGACGTGCACTCTGGGAGTACACGGACTCGGGTAGGGTACACGGCCAAGGACACGTCGTGTATACCCCTCCTCAGCCAGACCCGACCAGATACACGGGATACCGCGTGTACTGGTACACGGGCAGGCGACACGGACATAGACAAAATGACACGGGCCGGTTACACGGGCAGTACCTGGCATGTACCTTTTCTAAATGCCGTGTATTTTGGTTTTACAAGGAATGAAAAAATGACATGGGCCGGTTACACGGGCAATACCCAGGGTCAAGGAACACGACATGTACCTTTTCTACACGCCGTGTAGTTTGGTTTTACACGGCTTGGACGAATGACATTGGCTGTTTGCACAGGCAGTACCTGGGGTGAAGGAACACGGCATGTAACCATAATACACGTCGTGTAACCTTTTCTAGTTGTCTTGATCCACTTTTCTTCTGTGACTTGGACTAGTTCTCTTAGGGTTCGTACCCTTGGTCATTTCCCTGAAGGTTCCGGTATCATTTCCTTTACACGGGAGTATGATCGATTCAGCAGAACTACCTGAATAGAGTTGTTGGAATCCCCTCTGTAAGACATAGTGCCAGATCCTCTATTCGTTCCTGGAACCCTAGGTAGAGTTCTTGTTATCGACGTGACCAACATTACCCGGGCATCGATCCTCTGCTTAGTAGATTAGCTCAGACTGAGTTGTCGGAATCACCCCATGACTTGGTTGTGATCCTCATTTGAGCATCATGTTCTCAAGGTACTTGTTGAGTGTGTTCTCCCGGGAGGAGTACATTGTACCTATATCTTCAAACCTATGAGTGTGCTCTCCCAGTTGCATTCTTACTGGAATCTTCAAGCTGGATCCTAGTGGTGGTATTCATGATAGTCGATTATGCATGAGTATGTCTAGATATTCATGTGGTGTGTTCTTTAGACATATACTCTGTGGAGCAGACTGTATCTTTTTTTATGGAATTTCTTTGTTTTTTTTCATTTCTGGTTTCGGGGTGTCCTACTGGGTATTGTAATACTCACCCCTGCACGGGCTTTTCCCGCACGTGTTGTGTCTTGTGCAGATGAGAGATCCTTTGATAGGATTCTTGGAGGACCAGGACCGGACGGTACACAGTCAGATCAGACAGGCCGAGGTGTGTTCCTACGGCTACAGACTGCAGTCCCATCACCTTTCTTTATAGGTTGGACTTTGTTACAGACTTTCTTTTTTAGTGGGCTTGTACTATTGGACCAGGGTTTTACTTTCTTTTACTTTACATTCCTGTCGTACACTATGGTTGGGTTTTAGTGTATGAATACATCTTTTCCCTTTGGTAGTTTTACTTTTCATCTTTTTGGGCTTGGAGATGTGTGTGTGTGTGTACGGGTTTATAGGCAATGCCTCCCATGTCAGTAGCATGCCTACTCAGTGCTAGTCACCTACCCATGTCCTATTGGAGGCGGGCTTGGGGAGTTTTGGCTCAGGCCCCACTGGGACGGGTCTTGATAGAGTGGTATCAGAGGTGGTCGGTTCTACCTTAGGACCGAGAGTCTATGAGTTGGTTTGGGGCAATAGGGTTAAGTGTTTCGAGTTCAGCTCTCAGGCCAGGGACCCTAGTGTTGGTGCGGGTGACTGACGTATCCATACACCAAGACTCTGATAACTTTATTTTCAACTCGGACAATGATAACACTATTTGTAAGGAGAATAACAGTACATGCATAATATAGGAATGGGTTGTGGTATCCATGTCCATTTTGAGTCAGCTCCCCAGATATACTGACTGAATGAGATACATCTTGTTTCCTTAACAGGATTCCTCCGTGACACACACCTGCTAGGATCTAGCAGCTCAATCACAAGGATGTCCCCCTTAGTGATGAATCCTCGATATAGGGACCGAATCCCCATGTTTTACCATCCGGTGGTGTTCCAGTCATCCCGCCACCTGTGGAGTAGTGTTTATTGCCTACTGTACCAGTAGAAGAGGAGTGAAGGCTGAGCACACTCCACGAGTTTCAGAGACAGAGACCCCTCAGGTTTTGAGGCTAGCCTGACCCTCAAGTAGCAGAGGACTGGCTTGAGGCAGTGGCCAGAGTCTTCCGTTTTGTCAGGACACCAGCAGACCAGATGGTGATCCTAGCAGCGAGCCTTCTGCAGGGCTCAGCAGGACGATGGTGGAGTTTGGTTATCCAGACTCACGACGAGGCGACACTTGCGTGTTGGAGTTTGAGCGTCTCTTCAGATAAGAGTTTTCACCGGTTACCCTGAGAGCAGTACGCATACAAGAGCTTCTTCAGCTCCAGCAGGGAACCATGACGGTGGCTGACTATTCATCGACATTTACCAACCTCTCTCGGTACTCGATGTATATGGTTAGAGATTAGTACTTCAGAGCTCAGACATTTGATTGGGGCTTGTACAGATATATTCGAGCTAGCATCGTCCCTATGAGAATTCCTACTTATGCTGGGGTGATTGAGTGGGCTTTGGTGGTCGAGATATTCTTGGAAGAGTAGAGATAGCCGGAAGATGTCAGTAGTGGGCGAGCTGGAGCTGAGACCTCGATAGTAGGGAGCCGACGTCATAGACCCAGGCATGGGAGAAATTTTTAGAGGAGATCCCAGGACATGGGATCTTCCGTACAGGGTTCGTAGGGCGCATTTAGCCCATCTCGAGAGAGGCGATGCTATGAATGTGATGGCAGGGGACATCTCACTCGGGATTGTCCGACCCGCAGTACTACCGACACGGGAGCAGTGGATGGACCACAGAGGCTGAGGCAATGTGTAGAGTAGACAGATCCGCAGGGCAGCAGACATGGTAGGGGATATGGGAGAGCAGCCGGAGGTGGTCAACGTTTTTACCTTTTACCACCACCACCCCTAGGAGGTCCTCCCCAAGATCAGGGAGCTGGTGGAAAGAGGTAGGAAATGCTGCAGGCGGTAGAGGTTTATGACCCAGGTACTCCTAGAATGATTAGAGGTACCATCTGTTTCTTTTCTACTTCGGCTGTCGTATTGATAGACGCAGGTGCTAGTCATTCATTTATGGCTGCTTATCTTGTCTGAGACCTTGAGATTCCAATTGATCCATTGACTCGACCCATACACTTAGAAATGCTGACTGGAGAAGATTCAGAGATCACACACCTCTGCAAACAGTGTGACCTGACCCTTGGAGGCGAGAGTTTCGGTTGGAACCTCTTGGTGATAGCGTCAAGGCCTAACAATGTCATTCTCTGTATGGATTGGCTATCCACAGTTCATTCACAGATCGACTATTTTAGGCGAAGGGTGCAGTGTGTCCACAGTGATGGAACGAGGTTCTCATTTGTCGTTGAAAGAGAGACCCAGGCAGTGTTCGATGGACTCATTCATAGGGGGGAACAACCAATTTCACATCAGTTGGATAGCCTAGCCCTTGGCGTAGTAGATGTTATGAGTTCCCAGTTTCCCACAGTAGTGGCTGAGTATGAGGATGTCTTCCTGGAGGATGTCCCCAGGCTACCTCTTCATCAGAAGATAGATTTCTGCATTGAGTTGCAACCCTGGACGACACCGATATCAGCATCAGCATATCGGATGGCTCCTGTAGAGCTTCGTGAGCTGAGGGTGCAGCTGGATGACTTGAAGAAGAAGGGATTTGTGAGACCCAGCATTTCACCCTGGGCGGCCTCAGTGCTGTTTGCCAAGAAGGAAGATGGGAGCTTGAGGCTATGTGTGGATTAACTGCACTTGAATCAGGTGACTGTAAAGAACCAGTATCCCCTACTGATGATTGATGAAATATTTGACCAGTTGAGAGGGGCATGATGGTTCTCGAAGGTTGATCTATGATCAGGATATCACCAGTTGTGAGTACGAGAGGAGGATATACTGAAGATGGATTTAATATGTCGCTAGAGTCACTATGAGTTCTTGGTGATGCCCTTCGGCGTGACGAACGCCCCAACGGTGTTCATGGGGCTCATGAACCGGATATTTCCGCCCTATCTGGACCAGTTTGTAGTGGACTTCATTGATGATATCCTTGTGTACTCTGCGTCCGAGGAGGAGCACGCGAGACACATAAGGATGGTTCTGGACACACTCTGAGAGCACCAGTTGTATGGGAAACTCTCGAAATTTAAGTTCTGGTTGCAAGAGGTCCACTTTCTAGGAATAATTAGCTCAGCAGATGGTGTAGTAGTGGACCCAGCCAAGGTGGAGGCAGTGCTAGTATGGGAGCCACCCCGGAGCGTGATAGAGGTGCGACGTCTCCTTGGGTTGGCAGACTACTATCAGAGATTCATCCTTGATTTCTCCAGGATTACATCACCCATGCCAGTTTTGACCCAAAAGGGGCAGCCTATCGTGTGGACAGAGAGATGCCAGCAAGCTTTCCAGCAGTTGAGACAGAGTTTGATGAGCGCCCCGATCTTGAGGTTACCGGAGGAGGGTGTCGAGTACGTAGTGTTCTGCGATGCATAAGGAACCGGGCTTGGTTGCGTCCTGATGCAGAGGCAAGCCATGATTGCCTATGGATCACGTTAGTTGAGGCCACACGAGGAGAACTACGCGACCCATGATCTTTAGTTGGCAACGGTAGTCTTTGCATTGAAGATATGGAGGCACTACCGGATGGGAGAGCGGTTTACCGTCTATCTGATCACAAGTTTCTCAGATATATATTTTCATAGAAGGATCTGAATTTTAGACAGAGGTGATGGCTTGAGTTCCTACAGGATTACGACTTTGAGATCGTTTATACTCTTGGGAAGGGGAATGTAGTGGAGGATTCTCTCAGCAAGAAAATCTAGTTCACAGTTGCTGGATGAGGTAACAAGGCAGTTGGCCTCCTTACAGTTATCCACTGTCGATGGAGATAAGGGAGCTTACCTTCAGTATATGGTTGTTACCCCCCCACTCTTACAATGAGTCAGGGAAGCACAGTGCGAGGATGCTAGCTGTGAGAATCTACGTGTTCAGATATCCACAGGTGATGCAGCTGACGAATATTCAGAAGGTGGGGTGCATGTTGTTCTTTTCAGAGGGCGCACAGTAGTACCAGTGACGTTGCGGGAGGAGGATCTGAGGGAGTTCCATACATCCCCTTCTTCGGTGCATCCAGACGTAGAAAAGATGTATCAGGACCTCCGACGTCAGTTCTGGTGGCCAATAATGAAGAAGGGTGTGGCAGAGTTTGTCTCTCGGTGCCTTACTTGTCAGCAAGTAAAGGCTAAGCACCAGGTGCCAGCAGGTTTGACTCAGCCCCTTGAGGTGAGAAAGTAGAAGTGGGACAGGATATCCATGGACATCTTGAGGGGTTTACCATGTACGTCCAGGGGACACGATGCCATCTAGGTGATCGTTGTTCGACTCCCCATGTCAGCCCACTTCCTAGCCATACTAGAGCAGAGTTCAGTGGAGAGCTTGGGATGCCCCTACATGAAGGAGATAGTTTGGCATCATGGATTTCCATCCACGATCATTTCATATCGTGATGCTTGTTTCACGTCCCGACTGTGGAAGGGGTTGCAAGAAGCTTTTGGCACCCAGTTACACTTGAGCACAGCGTTTCATCCTCAGACTGATGGTCAGACAGAGCGGACCATCTAGGTCCTGGAGGATATGCTTCAAGCTTGAATTCTCGACTTCGGTCGTAGCTGGGAGGATCACCTACCACTGGTGGAATTTTCTTATAATAATAGTTATCATTCCACTATTTGTATGGCACCATTAGAGGCTCTGTATGGGAAACCTTGTAGGTCACCACTTTGCAGGACTGACTCGGGAGAGTCAACACTCATCGGCCCAGATATGGTGAGAGCTTCTACAGAAAGGTATAAGTCATCCAGTAGCGGATGAAGACTACACAGAGTCGGCAGAAGTCGAATTCCGACAGGAGGTGGAGGCCCTTAGAGTTCGAGGAGGGAGACCATGTGTTTCTTTGGGTCTCACCTCGACGGGGATTGCGGAGATTTGGCTAAGGCGACAAGATATCTCCGAAGTTTGTTAGCCCTTTCAAGATTCTGAGTAGAGTTGGAAAGGTAGCGTATCGCTTGGATCTACCTCCTTAGATAGACCGGGTACACAACGTCTTCCATGTGTTGCAGCTACGGAGGTACGTTCATGATCCATTGCATGTCATCAACTGGGGTAAGCTGGACATTGATGATGGAGAGACATTTGCTGAGTACCTAGTGGAGATCAAGGATCGACAAGAGAAGATCCTTCGTGGGTGAGCTATTCCCTTGGTGCATGTCCGGTGTCAGCACAGGAATCTGCAAGAGGGCACGTGGGAGCGGGAGGCACAGATTGGCATGCAGTACCCTCATCGTTTTTAGTAGCCATTGTTTTGGCTTTTTGTGGACATAAAAGCCCTATGGTGGGTGTGATGTAATGTCCACTGTTTTCTCCATGTATTTTTTTAATATTATATGGGAATTAATTAAAGTCCAGGCTCTAAGACAGCGTGCAGTTCCGAGGCCCGGTAATCCAGGAACAAATGCTAGAATTTATTTTAATAATTAAATAATGCGCACATGTGGTTTTCCTGAAAAAATTGTAATAACATCCGAACGGTTGCTCGGATCAGAAATCCGAGGGCACTGTTGCATTCGGAACAACAATTTTACTTTAGGTAAGGCCTAACGTCGGTCGGCACAAGTCGGTGGTGATGTCTAGTTTTTGGACATAAGAGTAATAAAATATTTAATAAAGGTATTTTATTCTACAGTGAGATTTTATTAAATCCTTGTTGCATCAAATATCTATTATCTTTTAAATAGAGATTTCGCAGGGGATTAGGGTTACAATCCCCATAACCCTGATTACCATGGAGGATCTGGGAATATTCTGGTGGAAAACCCCAATGCGGCGGCGACGTTCTTGACGGATTTCTCCGGTGATGACGACACAACGACCAGATCATCGCCAACAAACACCGCAGATCCAGGTAGGATGATTGTATTGATTTTTTCCTTCCCCGTTTTTTATTTCCACGATGAACGCAGACTAATCCATGAACAGATTAGCCCGCTGGTCGATCGTTCTTACTGGACGGTTTCATGTGGGGATTTGAGGCATTGATTCTTGAGATTGTTTTGGTTTTTGGTCTAACGGCGCAAAACCCAGATCATCACGAACAACGATCGAGGTTTGCCCCTCTTATTTGATTCTTGTTTTTCCCCTCGTGTTCTTCGTTGCATTCTACGCGTTCTTGGAGGAAATCCATTTTTGTGCATTTGTTGGTTGACGCAACGATACGAAATCAAAGATCCAACGTCGAGGCGACTTAGCAGAGGTGCGACGACAACGGTGGAAGATGAATCGATGCGGTTCGAATGTTCCCGTTCATCGAGTGTTTTCATGCGGATGGATCATGATGTGTTTTCAAGACCGATCGGAAGCCCGAAACCGACGGAATCAGTTTCGTAGGGGCGGGACGACCCTAAATCCGGAGTTTCGTGATGATCGGACAGTTGGATCAAGATCTGGAGCAACAGCCAAGGCGCGTGGAGGAAGACGACGCTTCTGTAAATTTCCCGACTACACGACGTGTAGTATGGGCTACACGGCATGTGTTCGTCGGCAGAATTTCATGACGTGCACTCTAGGAGTACATGGACACAGGTAGAGTACACGACCAAGGACACGCCACATATACCCCTCCCCGGCCAGACCCGGCCATATACACGGGATACCCCATATACTGGTACATGGGTAGGTGACACGGACACGGAAAAAGGCCTTGTACGGGCACATGGTCCGCATACACAGATAGATCCCAGGTTCTCGGACACGGCATGTGATTCTTCTACACGTAGTGTAGTTGCTTTCTATCCAACAAGAGGAATTACATGGGCTGGTTCCATGGTCTATACCTGGGGTCAAGGAACTTGGTGTGTACCTTTTCTAAACATCGTTTAGTTTGGTTTTACATGGCTTAGAGAAATGACACAGGCCGGTTATATGGGCAGTACCCTGGTTCAAGGAACACGACGTGTACCTTTGCTACACGTTGCGTAGTTTGATTTTACACCGCTTGGACGAATGACACGGTCCTTTAACACGGGAAGTACCCAGGGTCAATGAACACGGCGTGTAACCATACTACACACCGTGTTACCTTTTCTCGTTGACTTGAGCCACTTGTCTTCTGTGACTTGGACTGGTTCTCTTAGGGGTCATACCCTTGGTCGTTTCCCTGAAGGTTCCGGTATCATTTCCTTTACACAAGAGTATGATCCCTTCAGTAGAACTCCCTGAATAGAGTTGTTGGAATCCCCTCTGTGAATCTTAGAGCCAGATCCTCTTTTCATTTCTGGAACCCTTGGTAGAGTTCTTGGTATCGACATGACCATCTTTACCCAGGCGCCAATCCTCTACTTAGTGGATTAGCTCAGACTGAGTTGTCGGAATCACCCCATGATTTGGTTGTGATCCTCATCTGAGCATCATGTATTCATGGTACTTGTGGAGTGTGTTCTCCCAGAATGAGTACTTCGTACCTATCTCTTCAGACCAAATATTGTGTTCTCCCGGTTTCATTCTTAGTGGAATATTCGAGCTGGATCCTAGTGGTGGTATTCACGATAGTCTATTGTTCATGATTATGTCTGGATATTCTTGTTGTATGTTCTTTAGACATATAATGTGTGGAGCTGACTGTATCTTTACTCTTTGGTATTTCCTTGTTGTTTTTCCTTTGTGGTCTTGGGGTGTCCTACTGGGTATTGTTTTACTCCCCCCTGCACGGGCTTTTCCCACACGTGTCGTGTCTTGTGCATACGAGTGAGCCATTGACAGGATTCTAGGCGGACCATGACCGAACGATACACAGTGAGATCAGACAGGCCGAGGTGTGTTCCTATGGCTACAGACTGCAGTCCCAGCACAGTTCTTTACAGGTTGGACTTTGTTACAGACTTTCTTTTTTTTTGGTGTGCTTGTACTTTTGGCCCAGGGTTTTACTTTCTTGTACTTTACTTTCCTGTATTACTCTGTGGTTGGGTTTTAGTGTATCCATGCATCTTTTCCTTTTTTTAGTTTTACTTTTCATCTTTGTGGGCTTAGAGATGTGTGTGCGTGTGTACATTTTTATAGGAAATTCCTCCCATGTCACTAGCATGCCTACTCAGTTCAAGTCACAAGCCCCTGGCCTATTGGAGGAAAGCTTGTGGAGTTGCAGCTCGGGCCCCACTGGGACGGGTCGTGACAGTTCGGTCCATTTTTGTTTGGACCATACCCTTCGCATTAGGGTGGTAGCATATGGCTCATCAAGAACATGAACATTAATGTCAAATCCTATCCTCCCACAATGATTGTTCCCAAACTGCAAAAGAAATATAAAGGGTGTGCATGGGAAGTGAAAAAACAACTAGAAATAAACCCCTATCTCATTCTCTTGATGACGAAGAGAGAAGTAAAAGTTGTCAACGTTCATCATGCCTGTCACACGCCTCTGATCCCAAGCTTGTTCGTCGGATTAAAGTTCTTCGATGGAGGTGATTCTTCTTTGTTGAAGATGTCCACCATTAGGGGATTTCTCAAGGAAGAAGGTCGAAGTTGAGGCCGACGTTCTTCATTCAGAGAAGAAGTTATTCATTAGCAGAAGATGTTCTTCACTCAAAGATGAAGTTCTTCGGTAGAGTTCTTTCTCGAAGATCTCCTCATCTCCCCATTTCCACCAAAATTAAATGATAGTCCCCAAAATAATAGATTATGGGATCTATTATGTTTGTTGGCATAAACTTCAAATTGGTATAATTAATTACTTTCCAAAATTATGTGGGGAAGCATTGGCGTTATTAATTAAGGAGGGTTGTCAAATTTAATGTGGAGGAAGATGAAGAGGCTCCTCCACATTAAAGAGGTAGTTGAAGATGTTTAGACCTTGGGTGGTCCCCACCACCACAACCTCTCATGGGAGTTTAAGGTTTGGTGATCCCTACTTCTCAACATCAAAATGGTGGTTTTAACGAATAAAATAAAATGTGTGATTATTTTATTTTATTATTTCCACAAAAAACCAAAAATTTAACTTTCAACCACGACCAACTACCATCTAGATGAAAGTCTTCTTAAACATATAATGGCACTGTGAGTTCAATGGAGTCCTTAGATTTTAATTCTGAGCACTGGTTCAAAAGTTAGAAGAATTTCTCGCACGTTTACTGAACATACCCAAACAAAAGTTCAAAAATTTATTCCGGGCACTCCGAGCCTCAGAATTAAGCGCAGTAAATTTTCACAGACTCATAAAATGCCCATATATTTAAAAAAATAAAATGGAAATTTCGGGTCTTTACATTCTCCCAACCTCAGGGATTTACGTACTCATAATCCACAACTCAAACTAAGGGAACATGTGGGGGGTACTGAGCATGCATCTGTGCCACCAGCTCCCATGTGCTCTCTTGGAGGTTCCCGTGCTACCATCAAATGTGAACCAGAGAAATCAACCTTCCACGAAGGACCCCCTCCTGTTGATCCTCATTCTCTGCTTGAACCTCCTAAAAGTCACCCCATCGTCGATGTCTATATCGCCTTGTTTGATGATGTGATAAGGGTCAGGAACATATCTCCTCAACTAGTATACATGGAAGACGTTGTGCACCCGGTGCAACTGAGGTGGAAGAGCGAAGAGGAATGACACCTCACTAACTTTGGTGAGGACCTAAAATTATCTGATAAACCTCGGAGATAACATGCTGCCTCATCCAAATCTCTGCAAACCTCTTAGAGGTGAGACCCGTAGAAAGACGTTGTCACCATCCTTGAACTTTAGAGGTCTTTGTCTTCTATCAGCATATGAATTATGCCTGATATGTGCAGTCTTAATCTACTCCTAGAAGGTCTGCACCTTTACTGTGGTTGCCCAAATCGTCTCTGGTCCCAATGAGTGTGGACTCGCCAGGTTCATTTCATCCCAAAGGTGATCTGCTAGGTTGCCTGTATAATGCCTAAAAAGGTGTTATCCCAATGGGGGAGTGATTTCTATTGTTGTATGAAAACTCCACCAATGGTAAGTGATCCTCCCAGCCGAGACCGAAGTCTAGGACACAAGAACGCAGCATGTCTTTGATGGTCTGAATAGTCCGCTTAGTCTGACCATCCATCGGAGGATGGAAGGCAGTGCTCAAATAAAGCTATATCTCAAGAGCCTCCTGCAACCCCTTCCATATCTAGGAACTAAAATGTGTATTACAATTGGAGATAATTGTTGAAGGAAATCTATGTAGCCTCACAATTTCCTTCACATTGAGGCATACCTATCTCTCTACTGAACCCTGCTCTCTGATAGGTAGGAAGTGGGATGACTTGGTGATTCGGTTGACGATCACCCAAATAGAGTCATGTCCCATGGATGTACATGGATGTCTTGTCATGAAGACCATGGATATCCCATAAAACTTCCATTCTTGTACCTCTAAAGGATGAACCAAGCCTACTGGTACCAGATTCTCCACCTTCACTTGCTAACAAGTGAGGCACTGAGAAACAAACTCTGTAACTAATTTCTTCATTACCAGCCACCAATTATGTCTTCAGAGATCCTGGTACATCTTCACCCCTCGTGGATATACCTCTAGAAGGGATGTGTGGGAATCCCTTAACACATCCTCCTGAAGTGACACTGGTACTATGCTATGTCTTCTGAAGAGTATGACATGCTCCCCACCTTCAGAAAATCTATTAGGTGCCTGCCCTAGTGATATCTGAGCACGTTGTGCCTGGTAGTCAGTGTCCCCATGCTTTGCCTCCTGGAATCGCTTTAGAATTGGGGGACTGACTGTAAGAGATTGAAGGAAAGCTGCTCCATCACATTCCACGAAGGATATCTGCAAAGCGGCCTGCTGCTCTATTTCCCCACCTTGCAGCTGTATAGTAGACCTCCTACTGAGTTAATCTGCTAAAATGTTCCCTTTACCAGGAGTATAGACTATCTCGAAGTCATAGTCCTGGAGGAACTCAAGAAAAAGTCATTGTCTTAGGTTCAGGTCTATTTGAGGTAAGATATACCTGAAACTCTTGTGAACAGATTACATTGTAAAGCATTCACCCATCAGAGAGTGCTTCCACATCTTCAAGGCGAATACCATTACTGCTAACTCTAGGTCATGGGTAGTGTAGTTCTGCTCATGTTGTTCGAGCTATCGATAACCATATGCGATCACCTCTCGCTCATACATTAGGGCACATCCATGTCCAGTCCCTCATGTGTCTTAGTAGACTACGTACCCTATGCCATCCTCTAGAAGTCTCTAGATGGGGGCACTAGTCAGCCTCTATCTCAACTCCTAAAAACTCTACTGGCATTTCTCCAACCCAAAGAAGGGTTTCCCCTTCTTCGTCTATGCAGAATGTGGTACTGAAAATCTAGAGAAATATGGAACAAACCACTATTAGTATCCATCCAAACCTAGGAAACTCCATACCTCCATCACTCTCCTGGTTGGATCCCAATAAATTACCACCTCAATCTTCACTGGATCCCCTGAAACTCCTGCCTATGATATGAAATGTCCAAAAATGTGAACCTCTAGGATCGAGAACTGGCACTTCGAGAGCTAACCATAAAGTTGGTTCTCTCAGAGTGTGTCCAGTACAACCTGTAAATGATAGGCATGCTCCTCCTTAGAGGTTGAGTAGATCATAATGTTGTCGATGAAGACTACTACAATGAGATCAAGTAATGGCAGAAAGATCTAGATCATGAGTCCCATTAACACTATGGGAGCGTTGATTACAATGAATGGCATAACCGTGAACTCGTAATGGTCATACTGACATATGAAGGTCGTCTTCTACACATCTCATCTCGCACTCTGAGTTGGTGATAGCTTGATCTAAGGTCTATCTTTGAGAACCATCGTGCTCCCTTCTTATGATAAAAGAGGTCATCAATCCTCGGGAGTAGGTACTTGTTCTCCACAATCACCTAGTTCAGGCACTGATATTCAACACAAAGCCTCAAGATCCCATCTGCCTACTTGGAAAACATAATCAGGGCCGCCTAGTGAGAAACACTGGGCTGAATGAATCCCTTCTTCTGAAAGTACTCTAGCTGTAACTACAACTCACAAAGCTCCGCAAGAGCCATATGATATGCGGGTGTAGATATCTGTGCCATCATGGGGTAGAAGTCAATGTAAAATTCCACCTATCTATGAAGAGGTAGACCTGAGACATCATCAGGGAAAACATATGCGTACTAGTCCACCACTAAATGATAGCTCATACTCTCCACATCAACAGCTCCAGGGGTAATTCTGGCCAACTGATGAGTGATTGGGTGCACTCTCCTCTAGGTAAGTTCATCTTGCGCTACCAAGGCCCCCTTCTCACCGGTGAAGGTATCCTTGTCCCATCAGTGCGGACACACCGCAACTTGGGCTAATATCGTCTATCTGAGCATAGACTGTAGATAACCAGTCCATTCCCAATATGATATAGTAAGGCCTTGATTCCGCTACTTGGATATCCCAGCCGAAGATCTCACCTCCTAGAGTAAACTCACACTACCGGTGCCAGTGCATAATCGTCGAATTCGCTCCCGTAGCAGTCTCTAGCCGTAAGGATCCAGCTAACGACTCCATCAAAATATCTGAGCTCCGAATGAGGGTAGTGGCATTAAATGAATGACTGGAAACTATGTCTATATGTACTATAGCTAAGGTGTAGTAGACATATATTATACCTCGTCTCTTCTTCGAAGCACTGTGATCATAGGTCTCAGCTGCCTGGAGCTGATCTCTCCCCTGTCCAATTGCTCCCTACGGTCGGGGAAGACCTCCTAGTGGTGGTGGCAGTAATATCTCAAATCGTCGCCAACCACCACCTGCACGGCTAGCACACCTTCGACATATGCCTTCTCCCTATGAACATCCTCAGTTGAACCTCTGTCTATGCCTGGGTGATCCTTCGACCGTCTTTTGATCATTCGTATGACATGTTAGACATTCACGAGCCTTGTGACCCTACCCACTGCATGCGTAACAATGCCAGCTCCGAGCATGAATAGCTCTGCCTCGGGTGCTCCACACCACTAACCCAAACTCATGCGCTCATCCACCTATATGTCTGGTCCACTTGGACCACTACGACATTTGTCTACAACCAGCTGTAGAAGACTCCACCATGTGACGACTAGTTGTGGGTCTCACTACTAGTAACTACTCTGTAAGGAAAATCTCTACTAAGAGGGATCTCTCTAATAGCCCCACCTGCGTCAGGATGCTGAGTGAGATCATCAAATCCCTAATATCCCACCTGAGTCCCTACTCAAATGCCTGGTCCCAGAAGAATGGGTCCCGCAACATATCTGTGGAGTAAAATGAGAGGTCACTGAACCTCGATGAGTACTGAGCTACAAACATGCTTCCCTGCGGCAGATGAAGTTGCTCCAGAATGTGAACTGTGTAAAGAGTCATCGTAAAAAACACTTCCCAAAACATGCTCTCAAAGTCTGCCAAGAGAAACACCACCTTGTTGTGAACCTAGAGTATCAAGATCCACCATCTCCCCACATCATCCTGTAAAAGGCTGGTAGCATGAATCACCATGAGATTGGTTGGTTTCCCTACCAGTTGGAAAACTATTGCCACAGCCTCCAGCCAATCCTCAACTGCCTGTGGGCCAGTCTCTCCCATGAACCTGGGTGGCCTCTGGTGATACAACTCATGCAATGCGCTCAAGTGGTGTGCACCGTTTGCTACTGGTGATAGTGCCATTGGTGGCCCAAAGGGGAATGGTACTACTGGGGCCTCCGCCGGTGCCTCTATTGAAAAAGGGCCCTGCACCGAGGCTGCGTCGCTCAGTGGGCTATCAGTGCGTACAAATATTTTTACCTTATCCGGCTATCTTCATGGAGGCATCCGATAAAGAATTAGGTGTGCCACAATCAAATACATTATACCTGGAGAACTGAAAGTTATACCTGCTGAGCTGACTCAAAGGATCACAAAGAAAACTTCTGAAAACACACACACACAATTAATGTTTTCATGCACTGAGTTAGAAATAAAAAATTCAGTTTATTGGTGTATGGATATGTCAATCATCGTGTCACAACCCGACCCTACCGGTTTCGAGCCACAACTACCCCAATCCATTCTCCATATTCCAGGGGCTGGCAACAAGCGTCGAAGGCGTAACAATATTGGGGAGACCTTTTATTAAGTACATTTACACACACACATTGACCACTCAATGCAAAAGTGTAGAGTAAAAAGGAAACCAAAGTACGGACTACAATATCCCAACTAGAAAGTATGAATCGACCTATAAAAAATAGAACATGTAATGTGCAGAAATGTAAACTGACAAATAAACTGAACAATAAAGGGGAAAAACACACGTTCAACTAGAATGGTGGAACAACCCAACAACAGGTATCGAGAGTAAATAGCAGGTGAGTCTCATACCTGAAAGACCCACTACAACCACTTAACACAACCCAAACTCTTGTGTCCATTATGCTCCTCCATAGTATCGATCGACCTGTCTGTCATCTGCAAGGGCACACCATGTGCGGCCAAAGCCCAAGTAGGGGTGAGTGTAAAGGTACATTGTAGGATGACCTGAAATCTTGACGGAGCAACAAAGGAGACACTAATACGGTGAACAGTAGACAGAACAAAAAATAGTGTAATAGTACAATAGAGATAGTACAGCTCAACCCATCAAAAGAAAGGATATAGACTTGTCCAACCAAGCGGAGCTAGATACGGAAAGCACGTGGTGTACCTCGCACATCTCTGCCCCTCCTATAAAGAGAGAAACTGAACCCCGGGAGTGGCAACAAAAGTAGGGTGTATATATATATATATTCTCAACAAGAAACCCAAATGAGTGTGTAAGGGGATCTCCATATCCAAGCTCAGCTCATGAAAAGTCGCCAAAAGTTCTAAGGATATATATCACTGATGCCCAAAAGTCCCGCACGATAAATTTGTCTCATCGCTGAACCATAAAACCAAGGGTCCTGCTCCAGTAATCAGGGAGAAAAGTCACTGAATAGCCTCATAGAAAGGGTTGAGTCTGAAATAAGTCGTCGGGTAACCCAATGCCCAACCCAACTGGAGGGTAAACCCTAAGAGGTTATCGGGTAACACACTTCTCAGCCCCGATAGAAGGTAAACCCAAAGGTTTACAGATAACCCACTTCCCAACACCGCTGGATGGTAACCCCTAAGGTTAACGGGTAACCCACTACCTAGCCTCACTGGAGGGTAAACCCTAATACGCTGGTGTGTAACCCAATGCCCAGCACCACTAGAGGGTAAACTTGTAACTGGCCCAATAACATCGTACTACCCGTGCCATCACATGGTGTCACTAACATTGCTACTATGCATTGGTTTGGAGTGAATCAAAGGATCCTCTGACCAATTCCCATTCATGTTTCCACATTTAATGTGGTCTCAAATGAGGCTCTGCATGCCCAAATAGTTTACACAATTACAAACCTCGCAAAAAAACAAGTGAGATAGACTATTTACTCTCTTGAAACAAACTCATGACGAAAAAGGTATTCATCACTGCTTGGTGACCATACGGCATGTCATGGGGCCCACACCTCAGTTCCAAAAAAGTCCAGGAAAATGCGTCATTGCGATGCTCTCAGAAAAATAAACCAAATCGTCTATTTGTTTTCCCCGAACGGACATCTGATGAAATAATCGAAGATGTTGCACGCAGCTTGAAAGATGACCCATGGGGCCCACACCTCAACTCTGACTTCAACCCCTAAAACCCTCCTGGAAAACCTCTTCTCGGCGCCAGGGTCACAAAAATAATGACGACGCCTAATATGGTCTCTGTATGTGCTCGTGCAATCTGAAATAAGATTCTTGGTGAGGCACTAAATAACACTTAACGAACATTTCATGCCACAGAACCCTCATCTCATGAATTAAAAATTCCCAAGTCCATCTCAAAACCTCTGCCTTGATCCAAGGGTCCTGTTTACACAGACGGAATGCAAATATGATACTTGGTTTGCGAGTTAAAGGCGTTTTAACACCAACAGATGGAGACGGGGTGGGTCAGACTTGTTCGGCCGGTCCACCCGCTTTAGAACGGCATTCCGCGACTCGGCCGCCCGAACCGCCCGGTCCACCTCGGCCCGTGGTTCAATGCGTGGGCCAAACCACCTCACCCGGACCGGCTTAAGCCAGTCTGGCTCCTTTCCACTGGACCCGCATTTTACGGGTCACGGTCACTCCCGGGGTCACAAAGTCCCATGTCTTCTAATGCATGCCGACCGACAAAGCCAGCCGCCCTGCACCCCTGGCCTCCCACGTGTGTCGCCGATACCCGCAACCACTCACCCACAGCTGGCTGCACCACCGCCTGGGGTCCCACTGTGCCGCCGTTGTCCTGGACTGCCTGAGGATCTGCCACTACCGGGATCCCGTGCCGATGCCTGGGGAACCCGCACTACCGTTGTCACCCACCAGACCACCACGCGGAGCTGCGGGACCACCCTAGAACCACCGAAAAACAGTGGTTTGTCCGGAAAACATCCCAGGGCCACAACGGATGCCCCTAGACTGTGATTTTTGATCTAAAAATAGTGTTTGATATCTCGGATCAAACACTAATCATCTATGGCCATCTCTTGAAAGTTAAACAGCTTGTCGATGCTATAATTTCAGCTCGAAGAAGTTGTGGAATTTTAAAAATGAAGTGCAATGATCATACCTCACAGGGCGTAGCCCGTCACTTCCCAAACGATACGCCGAAGACGCAACGCCCTTGGAGAGGTGGGGAGAGGAGCCTGAAGAAGGTGGATCCTTTTTTGTGAGAGCTTCCTCAAAGGAGATTGTAACGGGGAAGAAGGAAGGTGTGGATGCATTTAAATAGGGGAAATTAATTAAAATTTATTTTATTGTAAACACCCACTAGTAGGCTCGTTCCCAAACTCTCTACGTGGTCAAGGTTAAGTCGCTCCTAGGGTAAAATCCATGTTCTAAGAACAATGATGTTCTCGGTATTTTAATTTGATCCTCTATCCAGAATTTATAAATTTCACGCTTGAGGACGCTAAATTACGAAAATACCCCTGGTGGCATTTTCCAAAGAAGGGTCGCACCCGCAAATGTTTCACCCCTCCAAGAGTAAAAAGAATGCTCCAGACTCAAATTTACCCTCAGTTTTCCCATTTGAGCGTCCATTTTTAGAGTTATTTTGATTATTGGTTGTGTCTAGTGTGAATGCACTTAAATTTAAATTCCGGCCACACCAAGGCTCAGAATCACACGCCGTCTGAACGCCCTCCACTGTAATAACATTAAGAAAATTCAAAGTCTCACAGGCTCAAATCTAGGGTTCTTACAACATTCCCTCCTTTATGATTTTTATCCCTGAAAAACAGAACAAAAAAAACTCGACATACTGAGCCCGCATCAAGCTCTCCCATTCCCAGGTTCTCTCCTGCACCCTCCCATACTGCCAGAACACTTGAACCAAAGGAATGGTCCGTCCACGCAGAGTCTCCTCATGTCGGTCCTCAATCGTCACCGGGTGCTCCACAAAGGTTGTTCCATCCTCAATGTCCAGCTCTCCCCAGTCGATGACGTGCGTGGGGTTAGGCACGTATTTCCTCAACTATGACACGTGGAAGACGTCATGCACCCTTTCCAGCTATGGGGGTAGTGAAAGATGGAAGGCAACCTCACCAACCCTGCGCACAATCTCAAAAGTCCCGCTGAACCTTGGGGATAGCTCACCTCCTCAGCCGAACCATTGGGTTCTATGCCGTGGGGGACTCTCAAAAAGACATGGTCCCCCCTGCTCGAACCCCAAAGGCCTACAACAACGGTCTGCGTATGACTTCTGTCTCCTTTGAGCCATCCTCATCCACTCACGAATGACCTGAACCTTCTCCGTCATCGCCCGCACCAACTCTGGGCCCATAAGGGAGGTATCCCTAGCCTCTGTCCAGTACAATGGTGACCTGTAGGGTCTCCCGTAGAGGGCCTCAGAAGGATTCATGCCGATAGTAGAGTGGTAATTGTTGTTATACGTGAACTCCACCAAGGGCAAGTGAACCTCCCAGCTTAGGCCAATGTCTAACATGAACGCCCAAAGCATATCCTCAAACACAAGGATAGTTCGGTCGGTCTACCAGTCCGTCTGGGGGTGAAAATCTATACTCATCCAGTGTTGAGTCCTAAATGCCCCTGCAGGCCTCGTGACAATCGTGAAGTAAACCGTACGTCACAGTCGGAGACGATCATCGAGGGTACTCCATGAATGCGGATGATCTCCTGAACGTACAACTTCCCTAGACTCTCCACCGAGATCTACTCCCGTATGGCATGGAAGTGCGACGACTTCATGAGTCGGTCCACTATCCCCAAATGAAATAATGGACCTTCGTTGTTCACGAATGCCCATTGAAAAAGTTCATAGATACGCCATCCCACTTCCACTCTGGGATATCAAGGGGTATCAAAAACCCTGCCAGAACTCAGAGCTCTGGATTCCCCTGCTGACAGGTAAGACACCAAGAAACAAACTCAGATATGCTCCGCTTCATGCCAAACCACCAAAACATACGCTGAAGGTCTCTGTACATTTTCTCCACACCGGGATGTATAGCCAAGGGAGAAGTGTGTAACTCCCACATCACCTCCTACCATATCACCACTGGTACTACAGCTCGCCCCTGGAATAGGATCTCCTGATAACCTCCATTAAAATACCCATCGGGTTCATTGCCAGTGGATACCTGATCACGTAGTACCTCACTGTCGACATCCCCCAGTTGTGACTCTCTCTCACGCTCAAGGAGTAAAGGAGTTAACACCATCGACTGCAGAAAAGACATACCATCATTCTCTACCAAGGTCAACTATAGGGAAGCCAACTGCTCTGAAACTTCCCGCAATATATGATCCCAAGACTTCCTACTAAGGGAATCTTATACTATGTAGCCCTTCCCTAGAGTGTAGACTATATCGAAATAATTGTTCTGTAGAAACTCCAGCCATCGCCTCTACCTCAAATCAGATCCCTATGAGTGAAGATGTACTTGAAGCTCTTGTGGTCTGAGTAGACCACCAAACTCTCACCCATAATGTAACGCCCCGACCCCAGCTACCCAGAGTCAGTGCATTACTTCATAACATTGGCATGACCACAAAAGATCAAGTCTCGAAAGACCGATTAGTTTAGTAGCCTTGGAAACACTAGATACATTCATAAATGTTACTTTACATCATAAAGTAAAAAACTAATAACAAAGTCTTCATAGTCCACACTCTTATCCTCTTCTGACTAACCCTGCAGGTCATTTATAAAATACTTCTTCACATCCTGGAAAATATTAAAACATTGAAAGGGGTGAGCTCAGATGCTCAGTAAGGATAACAATATGCGGAAGCTTTCATAAATAAACATAAACATTTAAGGAAATTTATAACTAAAACAAATTCCTTTTAAACTTGAACATCAACATAATATGGCCAAAAGTAAAATGAGATAATTCCATTTACTTCTTCACATGGATATTCTACTGGTCGAATAATCACATGCAATATCAATAACCATTTTCATATTGATGGAATGCATAATGCCAGACTATCATAACCATGTAGTCAAGGCCTCGTGCCAAGATCACAAATAAGATTTTTTCAAGGCCTCGTGCCAAGACAGTAGTTTGTCTCATGAGACCTGCCGATGCATAGAGGAGCTATAGCGGGCTCCACCTGTCACTTATTAAGTCCAATTCATTCCTCATATGAATAGGTTTAAACATATCATAAACCATAACATAATCGTATCACATAAAACATGCATAAAGGAAACATAACATTTCCAAATTTAAATCACAAGATATAAATACAACACATTGATATAATAAAAACACTTTCAAAACCATTTTCAATACCAAAATAAAAGAAAAGTAAAACATGGTATTTATTTTTCTTTTAAAAAAAGGTATGGCTTGTAGAGGAAGCCAAAACTCAAATACTGGTCACGGCGGCGGAGAAGTCGTTGTCGCTGCATACGTACAACAAAAACATCCCCTTTTTTCGTTTAGTAAATGCTTCGTATAAAAAGATATCTTTTGAATTAATGTAAAAGTCAAAGGGGTTTATACACCGTATAAAAGAAAGTTGTGTATAAAACAAAATATGCCTCAATGAAAGGAGATTGAGACGAAGTCCTTAAAAAGATCCTTTTTAAAATAAAATAGATCTATTATGTGTATTCACTATATGTACACATAAAGAAAGTATAAATACAAGATAGGACATAATAATATCATGACATAATTTGAATGTAGGAGATTAACCCAAAGAATGGAAATTGGGTTAAGAAATTCCCTTACCTCGTGTCCGACTTGACTCGACCGCTCTTTAACCTCCTGAATAATAAAATAGAGTTAATCTCTACCTTCTTAAGAACCTTTTTCAAGTTCATTATTCCTTTTATATCACTTATTACCGTTTCATGAACATTATGTAATTATTTAAGTTTATAACGGTCGTTTTGTCGATCTTAGGTACTTGAGTCAAAAATAAACTTCTTATAATTACAAGTTGTTCATGTGGTGAAATATCCATTATATAAAGAATTATATTCATGATTTATATATCATATATATCATATATATCCAGTATATACATTCATTCGTAATATTACATAACATTTAGAGGTGTGAAATGAAATGCACCGTTCATGGAGACGGTAAGTCGTACGTACGCATGAACGCTACTTTCATTTCTATTTCGTATTTAATGGAATGAAATCATAATGATATAAATGTATAATATAATTCCAGTATAATATATCATATAATACCATTTACTCCATCATTTATACATCCCACATATGGTATTAACGATTCAAATCACTTTGAGGGGCGGTAGTCCGCACTTCCTAAAATGAAAATATCGTGTTTACCCATAATGGAAACCATAAAGGTATGCCATAAATGAAAAATACAAAATCATAAGGAAAAAAACATAATATATATCATATATAAAAATAGTGTCATAATAATGACCACCATTAGAGGTGTTATATGAGTGTTGAACAATCATCGTTTCGTGAGGCAAAAATTCTCCATCCACAGAAACAGTATGTTCTTTAACCATTAGATGTAGGTGCGTGTAAGTGTAGCTCGAATCCTTATTATAACAACATCCTAGTATATTGAGGATACTGGTGTTGTTACAAAAGAAATTAATAAATAGTTTTTAGGGGGTTGGAGAAGAAAAATAAAACAAAACAACATTAGAGAAGACATTACCTTAAAATCGGGTAACTCTTTTTGATTTGAGCCAAAGGATTCCTTGAGAAGAGTTCTGCCCAAAGTGAGGCTTCTAGGAGTAAGGGAGGGAAGTTGGGAGAGTATTTGGGAAGAGTTTGGCTGAGCTAAAAGGCTTTGAATGTGTGAGTAAGGTGGTAGAGGTGGGGGCCTTTAATAAGTGGAGAGGAGGGGCACTCTTGGAAAGTAAGGAAATGTTACATTATTATACAATGCTTTTCGGATTTTAGAGGTCCCACACTTATATAATTCTAGGATAAGGTGATAAGGGTTCGAAATATACTCATCCAATAGGTTTTTTAAAAGTTTATGCCTTGGATTTTACATTATCTTTTTATTTTATTTAAATCGTTAAATAATGAGGTCATCGCTGCATCATCATGATGTCATAAAAAATTTAATTTATTTAATGTCTAAAAATTATAAAAAAAATACTATGATGTAGGAAATCATTTTATCTTTCCAATTATTATTTATAGTAAAAAATATGACTTGTATAACCCTATGTAAAAATTGTTTTAGTAAAACATTTCATGTTTGTGTCATTTTTTACTTTAACATTAAATAAAAGGTATTTATGTCATTTTCCAACTAAAGTGGCTCCATGGGGTCCCCTAGTTGACCCAGGGATTTTTTTCATCGGCCATGGCACATCCAATGAGGGTAGGACATGTGTCAAGCTCATCTCATATTATTAAAACATTATTTTTACCTTAAAATATACTAATTACCTCTAATCGCGATTAAGAACTTAAAAGTTACTATTCACCAAAAATTATTTTAATCTCATTGAACCACATTTTACTTCTTAATGACAACCATTTATGTCATATTATTGAAATTCAAAACACAAAAGTGCTAAAATTTAATTTAAACAAAAAATCTGTTATTTAACTTCCACTTAGTGGTTTCACTATTCATCAAAAATTGAAGTTTTTCAGAACAATGCCAAAATTTCACCCTAAGCTATAATTGATATTCCGAATTCAAAAATGATGCCTATTTTAAAAAATTACAAACATATAAGTTTCATTAATTAATTTTATAATTAATTCCTGCTGTCACAACAAATAGCGTGTTTTTTTAAGAACAATTTATATCAAAAGATTGGCAATTGTTTATGTCCAATTTCAGTGTTAAATTAATTTTAATGACCACCATTAGATAAAATGGTAAAAATATATTCTAATTATACTTTAAAACCACTAAATAGTATAATTTATCACAATAAATTATTTTTATTAAAAAAGTTTTTTTTAAGTATTTTTCACTATTCATAAAAAATTGAAAGTTCTCAGAAAATTACAAAAAATTCAACTTAGGATAATTTCGATATTACGAATAAAAAAATGAAGTCCATTTTGAAATATAAAATTTCTATAATTTTAAAAAGTGGTTATTACTATTCATAATGGCTACTTTGATTAGTCGCGGTGTGTTAGAACTCGATGTTGCGTACAACACATGCTACTGCATTATTGAAAGAGAAGCGTATCGTAGAAGCTAGGGGTGTTATATTCTCCCCTCCTTCAATAAATTGCGTCCCCACAATTTTAAATTTTTTTTTGAAAATAAAATTTTGAAAATAGAAAATAGCTTTGTGGAAAACCCACATTGGAAATAAGGTTAATAAAATTTAGCCTTAATAAGAGGGAAAGGGAAATGAAAAAGTCACCACCCAATTATGATCTCGATTAGGAGAAAATTAGTGGAAATTAGAGACATATAATTGGAGGAAAAACTTAAATATTTGTAGGGAGTGATTGTGGTCATCAATAACAAACAAGTGTAAAATTGAGGGCCTCAAAGCCTTTAATCTATGTTGATTTAAAATATTATTAGTTCAACAAGACATAAGGTATTAGGATAACACATTTTTTTGTTTTAATATCCCTTTAATAAAGTTTAAGAATTAATTTATTCAAAGAATAAGAGATAGGTATATATATATTTATGCTTGACAAGTAGAGTTTCATCTTTCAACTAATTTCTACCACAAACTCATCTTTCACTCAAAAAGATAATAGAACTCAAAAATATAATATTTATCCTATTTGTATAAGGATATAAATATTACCACATACCATTTATATTAGGAAACAATATTTTTTAATAACCACGGACTTCCTGTAGGCTAGTGGTAGGTAATAAAGGCCTGTCGCACTATGGTTGTGGGTTTGATTCCTACAGCTTTGTCCGATGCGATGGGTTATGCCTCACCCTGCATGTTGTCCTTTTCCTAAAAATATAGTATTATAATATTCCAAAAATAATCTTCAGAAATGTTTTAACCTTAAACAATACTATTCAAAGTTCAACTTAATCCATTCCAACCTTTATAGTTATCCAAAATACATCGGTCTAGACTTTCTCTAAAAGGTCTCTAAATTCCAAAATCAATTGTATCATCAGATTCCCCAAACAAAGTAAAGTTTCTCTTATTGTCACATACTAAAAATATGATTACCTTCATCATATTAAATCCTTACTAAAACAACAAGTACTGCTGTACAATCCTTATATATATATCACATTATTCTAATAACCAGAATATAGTCCATGAGTCCAAAAGCACCAATACATTAATTATTCTGCTTCAACTGTAGTAACAGCATAAGATTGTCATTGATCCCTTGGCCTTTCCTAAGGTAAGTTTCCCTGACGGTTAGGACATTCATTTTCATAATGCCCCATTTCTCTACAATTGTAGCATTCAACATTGATTGCCTCTTCCTTTCCCTTGCAATCACGCGCCTGGTGACCTTTTTCTACACATTTATAACAAACTCCCATTCCTTTTAGGCAAGTACCAGGGTGATTCTTCCCACAATTATCACATAATGTAAAATCCTTCTTTCCCTTTTTCCCTTTATCCGTCTCTTGTTCCACCGTTCTCTTATTTTACTATTTTGCTTTAAAGTCATGAGACTTAGAGAATTCCTTTTCCGTCTTGATTTCACACGAGACAATATCTTCGTATGTTGAGAAAGATTGTGATACTAAAGCTCGATGGAGAAATGGTTTTAACCCATCAAAGAAACGATCAATCTTACTTCTTGGGTTACGTATATAATCTGCAACATGCCTCGCTAACCTTGTAAAGTTATCCTCATACTTTGCGACATTCTCATCCTCCTTCTGCTTTAGACTCAAAAATTTCCTTTCTGTAACACAACAAGCTTCCACGGTACGTTTCCCTTCGAATAATGCGATAGCGTGTGTTGTATGCAACCTCGAGTTCTAACACACGCCACAACCAATCAAACTAGCCGTTATGAATAGTAATACCTAAATTTTGAAATTATATATATTTTATATTTTAAAATGGACTTCATTTTTGGATTCAGAATATCGAATTTAGCCTAAGGTGAAATTTTGGTACTTTTCAGACAACTTTCATATTTTGATGAATAGTGAAAATTACTAAATTTTAATTAAAAACAACTTTTTTAATCAAAATAATTAATAGTGATAAATTGTGAATTTGAGTGGTTTTAAAGTATATTTAGAATATATTTTTACCATTTAATATAATTTTGGTCATTGGACATTATTTTACAATTAAACCGAACATAAACAAGTGTCAATCTTTTGATAGTTATTACCTCTTAAAAACACGCTTTTTGTTTTGACAGCGGGAATTAATTGTAAATTAATTTCTTCCACTTCTATGTTTTGAATTTAGAAAAATGGATTCCATATTTGGAATCAGGATGTCCAAATTGTGTAAATAGGTAACTTTTATTTTTAGACATTTGAATAATTACTGTGGTAAATATTTTATTTACCATGGTTAAGGGTAAATCCGGTAAATAAGGGTTATAAAATAATATTATAATAATACAGAATTATCCTAAAACGTGTCCTAACCTTATTGGTGGACACATACCCGACCATGGTCATCCTTGGGTCGATTTGGGGACCCCTTGGAGCCACTTTTATGTGGTAGGGACACATTATATTAATAAAGTTAAAATAAAAATAAAAATGGCATAAGCTTACATCTTTTAGAAGAACAATTTTTACATAGGGTTATACATGTTGGATTTTCGATTATAAATATTCATTAGAAAGATAAAAAGATTTAATACATAATGATATTTTATTTTTAATTTTTAGACCTAAAATAATTTAAATTATTAATGACACAATATTGATGCAATGTTTACCTCATTAATAAATCATTTAAATAAATAAGATTATAATGATTAAAATATTATCTAAAACCTGTCCAATTCTTATTGGTTGATGTTATTTAGAATATGAGTCATCTTATCTTCGACCTCAATTATTTTTGGACCATTATAAACAGAATTTAATTATATTATAAAGTAATACTTTCACTCTTTCCTAAAGAGCCCCTCCTCTCCCTTATAAAAGGAGACCACTTCTACTCATTCCTCACACCTCTCAAGCCACTTGGCTCGGCCAAACTCTGCCCAAATACTCTCCCAACTTCCCTCACTACAACCTAGAGGCCTTAGGATGATCATAAAGCCAACCTAAGGAGCCCTTTTGATCAAATCAAAAGGAAGAACCCGAAGAAGAGGTAATGTTTTCACCACCCCTTTTCAAGTTCCTTTCTTCTTCCACTTCTTCTTTCATTGTTCTTACCATTCTAAAATAACAACTCCAGTATATCACATATACTGTGATGTTATTATAAATATGGTACAACCATATTCAGAATTCTATCCACCCTTTGAATAACATGTCACCATACGTGCGTACGTACGGCTTACCGTCTCCACGTCGTGGTGTAATTGTTATTCAATATATTATTATTTGGATGGGTATAATAATGATGTGAAACTCATGTAAATAATAAATATAACATGTTAATTATACTGTATATATGATATAACATCCATTTATATATTATTTTAATATCAAAAGAATGATATTGTCTCTTGTGCGTACGTACGGACTACCGTCTCCACAAACGCGTTAAGATTCATTCTCCATCGTATCCATTCAAGTATAATTATCATTTGATGATTTAAAAATGATTTTTAAGTACTTGATATCATTCTGGATATGAATAATATACAACCTATCCTTTAAAAACATGTCTTACGTAACAAAACATATAAAAGAAAACAAGTAAGTTAACACCCGAAATAATGATAATACTAAGATATTATTATCAAATCAATATTAAAAGATCATATATGATATCAAATTAATGTATATTCTTATTGTATAATTTAATAACAATTATTTCACCATTATACATGAGGTTAACCTACCCCAACCAAGGAAAAGTACAAGGTAAGGGTTATTTCACAATCTCTTCATTATCCGAGGTTGTTTATACGTAATAATCTACTGGGATCTCTTTATCATCCACATCCATGTTTCTTAAAAATGTATTTCAAAACATTTTTACTATTTACTAGAATATGGGTTAAAGTCATTTATACCCTTTTTGACTTTTGTAAGTGGTTTATAAAGGAATATTTCGGTCATTTTCAAAACAAGGTCCTTTTTAACCTTTTCGACAGAATTATGGTAAGAATGTTTTTTTAACTTATACGGCTATTTTCCACCGTTATAAAATCTTCAAATCTTCCCTTACAAGCTTATAAGAATATTTTCAAAGAAAATGTTTTATTTTATATGGATCTTAAATGATTTCAAATTAAAAGGAGATATTTCTTTAAAAAGAATATTGATTTCATCTATGTCAACATCCTTTGATGGATTTTAAGATTATTTGAAGTTGATTTATTATGATACAAAACTTCTATATTGTATTGAAGGTTTTGTGATATGTTTGACTATGGATGTGCTATTTTTATACCATTCATAGTTTATGGTGAAATTATTGACATTTCGTATGCTAGTTTTAATACGAATGTTTATGTTATGTTTAAACCTTTTCATATGGGAATGCATTGGACTTAGTAAGTGACGGGTGGAGCCCGCTATAGCTCCTCGATGCATCGGTAGGTCTCATGAAACAAACTAGTGTCTTGGAACAAGGCCTTGGCAAAATCTTATTTTTAGTCTTAGCACGAGGCCTTGGCTATGTGGTTATGATAGTCTGGCATTATGCATTCCATCATTATGAAAGTGGTTATTGATATTGCATGTGATTATTCGATTAGTAGAATATCCATGTGAATAAGTAAATGGCATTATTTCATTTTATTTATGCCATACTATGTTGAAGTTAAAGTTTAAAAGGCTTTTGTTTTAGTTATACATTGCCTTAAATGTTTATTCTTATTTATGAAAGTTTCCGCTATATTGTTATCCTTACTGGGCATTTGAGCTCACATCTTTTCTATGTTTTATTTTCCCAGGATGTGAAGAAGTAAATTATGAATGACTTGCAGGGATATTATGAGGGGTTAATAGTGTGGACTACGGAGAGAATATGTTGTTGTATTAGTTATTTTTTATTTTGATGATGTAATGTAAAACTTATGAATATATCTAGTGTTTCCGAGGCTACTAAACCAATCGGTCTTTCGAGATTTGATCTTTCTTGTGATCATGCCAATTTATGTAATTAATGCACCGAATCTGGGTAACTGGGGTTGGGGCGTTACAGTTGGTATCAGAGGATGTTTAGTACAAACCTTGGAAGCTAGATTTAGATAAACTCTGATTAGAGCAAATAGACCTAAGATGAACTTTGAGGATTAGTATAGAAGAACTTCCTAGAATTTTGGTATTGTAGAGATTTTGTGAGTTTTCCGAGCAATACATCCCTTTCTGGATACGAGCAGGTAGAAGCGGCTCTGGCACAGATGTACCTAGGGGTAAAACCCGAAAACACCGCTTTGAGCTAGACTCAAACGGGAACTGGTGCACGACAACGGGCCTTGCTGCACTCTTGGTTACGACACTCCCGGGGGATATGCTTAGGATAACTCTCATTTTCTTTACAAATCATTATGAAGAGTTTATGAGTATATAATTCATCAAAGAAAACTTTTTTATGATTATGGATTATATCCATAAATAGTTCAATTTATGTTAAGTGTTTTATAAGTATGGGATTATGTATTTTGATTCATAAACTGATCTAGTTTATGCCATTGTTTAGAAATGGCGTCTAGTGGAAGAAATGGAAACCATATCAATGCACGCACTCCATGTAGGGATTGCCCTCCTGCTCAAGATAATTATAGTGGGGATGGTGATGCAACTGGTGCCGATCAGCTAATCACCATACTGGGACTACTTACTCAGGTTATGAATAATAACCTTACCCGTATGGAGCACCCTGATCCGCAGCATGGAGGATCAATGTTAGATCGATTCATGAGGAAACAACCACCAACGTTCAATGGGAGTACAAATCCCTTAGTAGCTGAGCAATGGATAAATTCCCTAGAGAAAATATTTCTGGCTTTGGGGAGCAGTGAAAGAGAAAAAGTTATCATGATAGTTTACCACCTCACTGGAGATGCTGATCAGTGGTGGTCATTGATTCAAAACATGAAGGAAGATGATGAAGTATCAAATATGGAATGGAGGGAGTTCAAAGATCTGTTTTTAGAAAAATACTTACCTCGTGACCATCGAGCAGATATGGAAAGGCAATTTCTAAGTCTGAGACAGAAGGAGGATGAGAATGTCTCAAAGTATGAGGCTAACTTTACAAGGTTAGCAAGGTACGCTGGTGATTATATACATAACCAAAGAAGTAAGATTGATCGTTTCTTTGATGGGTTAAAACCATTTCTCCGTCGAGCATTAGTCTCACAATCCTTTTCATCGTACGAAGACATTGTCTCATGTGCTATCAAGACCGAAAAGGAATTCTCTAAGTCTTATGACTTTAAAGCAAAGCAAGAGAAGAAGAGACCTGCTGATCAATCTTGGAATGGAAATTAGGGGAAGAAGGGAAAGGTTGAATATCCATCCTGTGGTAAATGCGGGAAGAAACACCCTGGTACTTGCTTGAAGGGAATGGGAGTCTGTTACAAGTGTGGTGAAAAAGGCCACCAAGCTCGTGATTGCAAAGGGAGGAAGGAAGCCACCAACGTTCAGTGCTATAATTGCAGGGAGATGGGACATTATGCGAATGAATGTCCTAAGCGTCAGGAAAACTTACCTCAGAAAAGGCCAAGGGATCAAGGCCTAGCATATGCTCTCACTACTGCTGAGGTAGAAGCTCCGAAAGACGTGGTGGCAGGTAATTTAATGGTTTCCTCAAGTTTAGAAAATGCATTATTTGACTCTAGATTGTCACATTGTTTCATATCTTCCCAGTTTGCTAAGAAAATTAGATATTTCCAATTTGATTTAATAAGGGAGTTGTCAGTTAAAACTCCTAAGGGAAGTATCATTGCAACAAAGTTTTGTGAATCAGTCCCCATTAGAGCACATAAATTTTCTTTATCTGTTGATCTCATCGTCATACCTATGATTGAGTTTGATATAATCCTTGGTATGGACTGGCTTTCGGACTATGATGCGAAGATTTATTTTAAGAAGAAAGAGGTTACGATTCTTGATGATAATGATAAGGAACACCTTATTTTTAGAGCAGAATCGTCACCACCTAATTCTTATTTAGATCCACCCCCAGTAGCTCAACTTAATTCAATTATTGGGGAGGAAGAGAATGAAATAACTGTCGGTGAGGAAAGGAATGTTCAAATAGAGGATGTACCTGTTGTGAAAGAATTTGTAGATGTATTTCTGGAAGATTTACCTGGACATCCTCCAGAACGAGAAGTTGAGTTTTCCATTGATTTTATTCCTGGATCAAGGCCTATATCGAAGACCCCTTATATAATGGACACTGTAGAATTAGTCGAACTAAAGAAACAACTAGAGGAATTGAGTAATAAGGGATTTATTCGCCCTAGTGTTTCTCCATGGGGACCCCCTGTTCTTTTTGTTAAAAAGAAAGATGGATCTATGAGGTTATGTATTGACTACAGGGAGATCAATGCTATAACGATAAAGAACAAGTATCCCCTACCTCGTATTGATGATTTATTTGACCAACTGCATGGAGCTCAATACTTTTCAAAGATTTACCTTCGATCTGGATACCATCAGTTGTGTGTGAAGAAGGAAGACATTCCGAAGACAGCATTTCGAACTAGGTACAGGCATTACGAGTTTACTGTAATGCCGTTTGGATTGACTAATGCACCCTCTGTATTCATGGATCTGATGAATAGAGTTTTCAAGGAGTATCTCGATGAATTTGTGGTGGTATTTATTGATTATATCTTGGTATACTCCAAAACCTACGAAGATCATGAAAATCACTTGCGCATTATCTTGAAGACTCTGAGGAGGCATGAATTATATGGGAAGTTTAGCAAGTGTGAATTCTGGCTTCAGGATATTTCTTTTCTTGGCCATATTGTCTCTAAAGATGGAATCTCTGTTGATCCTTCTAATACCAAGGAAATCCAAGAATGGACAGCACCTACGAGTATAACTGAGGTACGTAGTTTTATTGGTTTGGCAGGTTATTATCGACGTTTCGTCCAGAATTTTGCCCGATTGGCTAACCCATTAACGAAGCTAACACGTAAAGGGGTTAAATTTGTTTGGACAAAAGAGTGTGAAGAATGTTTCGAAGAACTGAATAGAAGATTAGTCAATGCTCCTATATTGACTCTACCATCGGGGAATGATGGGTTCGTTATTTATAGTGATGCATCAAAGAAAGGACTTGGTTCTGTCCTTATGCAGAATGATAGAGTTATTGCCTATGCATCACGACAGTTGAAAATTCATGAACAATACTATCCTACTCATGATCTTGAGTTAGCAGCTGTGATCTTTGCTTTGAAGATATGGAGATACTACCTCTATGGTGACAAATGTGAGATTTATACTGATCACAAGAGTTTGAAGTATATTTTCTCACAAAAAGAACTCAACATGAGGCAACAGAGATGGCTTGAATTACTCAAGGATTATGATTGCACGATACACTACCACCCGGGGAAAGCAAACAAGGTGGCAGATGCTTTGAGTAGAAAATACCATGGAGTTTTGAACTTGATGAGAATTGAAAGGGATCCAATTTTCATGGATCTAGTGAAGATGGACATGGGAATAACCAGGGAAGTTGAAACATCAATGCTTTTTCAAATGGTTGCCAAACCATATTTACTAGAAAGGATTAAGAGTTCTCAGACTGATGATGAAGAATTTCAGAAGAAGATTAAAGCTGTGAATGATGGGATATTGAGAGACTTTGTGTATGAAGATGGAATTTTGAAATTCGGGAAGAGACTTTGTTTTCCCGATTTACCTGATCTGAAAAGGGAATTGTTGGATGATGCTCATAGTTCCAATTTCTCTATACACCCTGGGAGCACCAAAATGTATAGAGATTTGAAGGAACATTTTTGGTGGGACAACATGAAGAGGGAGATTGCTGATTTTGTGTCAAGATTTATGGTTTGTCAACAAGTGAAAGCTGGAAGGCAACAGCCTGGAGGAGTCATGCAACCTCTTCCCATACCGGAGTGGAAATGGGACAATATTACGATGGACTTTGTCATGGGGCTACCAAAGACTCCTAGAAGGAACGATGCAATATGGGTTATTGTTGATCGTCTTACCAAGTCAGCACATTTTCTTACTATAAGAGAAGATCTACCCCTGGAACGTCTAGCAAGACTATACATTAATGAAGTTGTGAGACTTCATGGAGTACCTCTATCGATTGTTTCTGATCGTGATCCCCGTTTTACTTCAAGATTTTGGAAAATTCTTCAGAAATCTCTGGATACTGAACTTAATTTGAGCACTGCTTACCACCCTCAGAAAGATGGACAATCAGAACGGACTATTCAAACCCTAGAAGACATGTTGAGATCTTTCTCACTTGACTTTCAGGGTATGTGGGATCAATATTTACCACTGGTTGAATTTTACTATAACAATAGCTTCCATTCGAGTATTCAGATGGCAACATATGAAGCGTTATACGGAAAGAGATGTCGTACACCAACCTGTTGGGATGAGGTTGGTGAAAGAAAACTTGTAGGCCCAGAACTGGTGGAGGAAACAGTGGAAAAGTTGAAGGTAATCCAAAATCACATCAAAGCAGCTCAAAGTAGGCAGAAGAGCTATGCCGATAATCGAAGGAAGGATTTAGAATTTCAAGTCGGTGATCATGTTTTCCTGAAGGTATCTCCATGGAAGGGAGTCATACGTTTTGGTAAGAAAGGTAAATTGAGTCCCAGGTACATCGGCTCTTTCGAAATTCTAGAACGAATTGGGGCTGTAGCTTACCGATTGGCAATGCCGCCAAGTCTCTCCAAAGTTCACGATGTGTTCCACGTATCTCTGTTGAGAAAATACATGCCTGACCCAACGCATGTACTCACCTATGAGGAATTAGAACTGGAACCCGATCTGTCTTATTGTGAAGAGCCTGTCAGGATTCTTGATACAAGAGAACAAGTACTGAGAAACCGGACGACGCGACTGGTAAAAGTTTTGAGGAGAAATCATAAGATGGAAGAGGCAACGTGGGAACCCGAGGAACTTATGATGAAGAACCACCCAAGTCATTTTATGCAGTAATACCCTAGAAATTGCGAGGACGCAATTATTTGAAGGAGGGGAGAATGTAACACCCCAATCTTCCACGGTACGTTTCCCTTCGAATAATGCGATAGCGTGTGTTGTACGCAACCTCGAGTTCTAACACAAGCCACAACCAATCAAAATAGCCGTTATGAATAGTAATACCTAAATTTTGAAATTATATATATTTTATATTTTAAAATGGACTTCATTTTTGTATTCGGAATATCGAATTTAGCCTAAGGTGAAATTTTGGTACTTTTCGGATAACTTTAATATTTTGATGAATAGTGAAAATTACTAAATTTTTATTAAAAACAACTTTTTTAATCAAAATAATTAATAGTGATAAATTGTGAATTTGAGTGGTTTTAAATTATATTTAGAATATATTTTTACCATTTAATATAATGTTGGTCATTGGACATAATTTTACAATTAAACCGAACATAAACAAGTGTCAATCTTTTGATAGTTATTACCTCTTAAAAACACGCTTTTTGTTTTGACAGCGGGAATTAATTTTAAATTAATTTCTGCCACTTATGTGTTTTGAATTTAGAAAAATGGATTCCATATTTGGAATCAGGATGTCCAAATTGTGTAAATAGGTAAATTTTATTTTTAGACATTTTGAATAAATACTGTGGTAAATATTTTATTTACCATGGTTAAGGGTAAATCCGGTAAATAAGGGTTAAAAAATAATATTATAATAATACAAAATTACCCTAAAACGTGTCCTAACCTTATTGGTGGACACATACCCGACCATGGGCATCCTTGGGTCGATTTGGGGACCCCTTGGATCCACTTGTATGTGGTAGGGACACATTATATTAATAAAGTTAAAATAAAAATAAAAATGGCATAAGCTTACATCTTTTAGAAGAACAATTTTTACATAGGGTTATACATGTTGGATTTTCGATTATAAATATTCATTAGAAATCTAAAAAGATTTCCTACATAATTATATTTTATTTATAATTTTTATACATCAAATATTTTAAATTATTAATGACACAATAATGATGCAATGTTTACCTCGTTAATAAATCATTTAAATAAATAAGATTATAATGATTAAAATATTATCTAAAACCTGTCCAATTCTTATTGGTTGATGTTATTTAGAATATGAGTCATCTTATCTTCGACCTCAATTATTTTTGGACCATTATAAACATAATTTAATTATATTATAAAGTAATACTTTCACTCTTTCCTAAAGAGCCCCTCCTCTCCCTTATAAAAGGAGACCACTTCTACTCATTCCTCACACCTCTCAAGCCACTTTGCTCGGCCAAACTCTGCCCAAATACTCTCCCAACTTCCCTCACTCCAACCTAGAGGCCTTAGTTTGATCAGAAATCCAACCTAAGGAGCCCTTTTGATCAAATCAAAAGGAAGAAACCGAAGAAGAGGTAATGTTTTCACCACCCCTTTTCAAGTTCCTTTCTTCTTCCACTTCTTCTTTCTTTGTTCTTACCATTCTAAAATAATAACTCCAGTATCTCACATATAATGTGATGTTATTATAAATATGGTACAACCATATTCATTATTCTATCCACCCTTTGAATAACATGTCACCATACGTGCGTACGTACGGCTTACCGTCTCCATGTCGTGGTGTAATTGTTATTCAATATATTATTATTTGGATGGGTATAATAATGATGTGCAAATCATGTAAATAATAAATATAACATGTTAATTATTCTGTATATATGATATAACATCCATTTATATATTATTTTAATATCAAAAGAATGATATTGTCGCTCGTGCGTACGTACGGACTACCGTCTCCACAAACGCGATAAGATTCATTATCCATCGTATCCATTCATGTATAATTATAATTTGATGATTTAAAAATTATGTTTTAGGACTTCATATCATTCTGGATATGAATAATATACATCCTATCCATACAAACATGTCTTACGTAACAAAACATATAAAAGAAAACAAGTAAGTTAACACCCGAAACAATGATAATACTAAGATATTATTATCAAATCAATATTAAAAGATCATATATGATATCATATTAATGTATATGATTATTGTATAATTTAATAACAATTATTTCACCATTATACAGGAGGTTAACCTACCCCAACCAAGGAAAAGTACAAGGTAATGGTTATTTCACAATCTCTTCATTATCCGAGGTTGTTTATACGTAATAATCTATTGGGATCTCTTTATCATCCACATCCATGTTTCTTAAAAATGTATTTCAAAACATTTTTACTATTTACTAGAATATGGGTTAAAGTCATTTATACCATTTTTGACTTTTTTAAGTGGTTTATAAAGGAATCTTTCGGTCGTTTTCAAAACAAGGTCCTTTTTAACCTTTTCGACAGAATTAAGGTAAAAATGTTTTTTTAACTTATACGGCGGGTGCGGCTATTTTCCGCCGTTATAAAATCTTCAAAGCTTCCCTTACAAGCTTATAAGAATATTTTCAAAGAAAATGTTTTATTTTATATGGATCTTAAATGATTTCAAATTAAAAGGAGATATTTCTTTAAAAAGAATATTGATTTCATCTATGTCAACATCCTTTGATGGATTTTAAGATTATTTGAAGTTGGTTTATTATGATACAAAACTTCTATATTGTATTGAAGGTTTTGTGATATATTGGACTGTGGATGTGCTATTTTTATACCATTCATAGTTTATGGTGAAATTATTGACATTTCGTATGCTAGTTTTAATATGAATATTTATGTTATGTTTAAACCTTTTCATATGGGAATGAATTGGACTTAGTAAGTGACGGGTGGATCCCGCTATAGCTCCTCGATGCATCGGTATGTCTCATTAGACAAACTAGTGTCTTGGCACAAGGCCTTGGCAAAATCTTATTTGTAGTCTTGGCACGAGGCCTTGGCTATGTGGTTATGATAGTCTGGCATTATGCATTCCATCATTATGAAAGTGGTTATTGATATTGCATGTGATTATTCGATTAGTAGAATATCCATGTGAATAAGTAAATGGCATTATTTCATTTTATTTATGTCATACTATGTTGAAGTTAAAGTTTAAAAGGCTTTTCTTTTAGTTATACATTGCCTTAAATGTTTATTCTTATTTATGAAAGTTTCTGCTATATTGTTATCCTTACTGGGCATTTGAGATCACCCCTTTTCTTTGTTTTATTTTCCCAGGATGTGAAGAAGTAAATTATGAATGACTTGCAGGGATATTATGAGGGGTTAATAGTGTGGACTATGGAGACAATATGTTTGTTTTAGTAGTTCTTTTTTATTTTGATGATGTAATGTAAAACATATGAATATATCTAGTGTTTCCAAGGCTACTAAACCAATCGGTCTTTCGAGATTTGATCCTTCTTGTGATCATGCCAATGTTATGTAATTAATGCACCAACTCTGGGTAACTAGGGTCGGGGCGTTACACTTTACATATCTACTCGATGGTAATGAGGAAAGTATTTTTCTAAGAAAAGATCTTTGAACTCCCTCCATTCCATATTCGATACGTCATCATCTTCCTTTGTGTTTTGAATCAGCGACCACCACTGATCGGCATCTCCAGTGAGGCGGCAAACTGCCATGACAACCTTCTCCCTTTTTCTACTCCCCAAGGCAAGGAATATTTTCTCTAAGGAGTTTATCCATTACTCAGCTACTAATGGATTTGTACCCCCATTAAAAGTTGGCGGTTTTTGCCTCATGAAGCGGTCTAACATTGATCCTCCACGTTGCGGATCAGGGTGCTCCATACGAGTAAGGTTATTATTCATAACCTGAGTGAGTTGTCCCAGTATGGTAATAAGTTGATCAGCACCAGTTGTATCTCCATCTCCACAATAATTATCTTGAGCAGGAGGGCAATCCCTACACGGAGTGCGTGCATTGATACGGTTTACATTCCTTCCACTAGGCACCATTTCTAAACAATGGCATAAACTAGATTAGTTTATGAATCAAAATACATAATTCTGTACTTGTAAAACACTTAACACTAATTGAACTATTTTATGGATATAATCCGTAATCATAAAAAAAAGTTTTCTTTGAGGAAGTATATACTCATAACCCTTCATATTGGTTTGTAAAGAAATGATAATTATCCTAAGCATATCCCCCGGGAGTGTCGTAACCAAGAGTGCTGCAAGGCCCGTTGTCGTGCGTCAGTTCCCATTCGAGTCTAGCTCAAAGTGGTGTTTTCGGGTTTTACCCCTAGATACATCTGTGCCAGAGCCACCTCTACCTACCCGTATCTAGACAGGGATGTATTGCTCGGAAAACTCACAAAATCTCCATAATACCAAAATTATAGGATGTTCTTCTATACTAATCATCAAAGTCTATCTTTGGGCTATGTGCTCTAATCAAAGTTTATCTAAATCTAGCTTCCAAGGTTAGTACTAAACTCCCTCTGATACCAACTGTAACACCCCGACCCCAGCTACCCAGAGTCGGTGCATTACTTCGTAACATTGGCATGATCACAAAAGATCAAGTCTCGAAAGACCGATTAGTTTAGTAGCCTTGGAAACACTAGATACATTCATAAATGTTACTTTACATCATAAAGTGAAAAACTAATAACAAAGTCTTCATAGTCCACACTCTTATCCTCTTCTGACTAACCCTGCAGGTCATTCATAAAATACTTCTTCAATCCTGGAAAATATTAAAACATTGAAAGGGGTGAGCTCAGATGCTCAGTAAGGACAACAATATTGCGGAAGCTTTCATAAAAAAACAAAAACATTTAAGGAAATGTATAACTAAATCAAAAGCCTTTTAAACTTGAACATCCACATAATATGGCCAAAAGTAAAATGAGATAATGCCATTTACCTCTTCACCTGGATATTCTACTGGTCGAATAATCACATGCAATATCAATAACCACTTTCATATTGATGGAATGCATAATGCCAGACTATCATAACCATGTAGTCAAGGCCTCGTGCCAAGATCACAAATAAGATTTTGTCAAGGCCTCGTTCCAAGACACTAGTTTTTCTCATGAGACCTACCGATGCATCGAAGAGCTATAGCGGGCTCCACCCGTCACTTATTAAGTCCAATGCATTCCTCATATGAATAGGTTTAAACATATCATAAACCATAACATGATCATATCACATAAAACATGCATAAAGGAAACATAACATTTCCAAATTTAAATCAGAAGATATAAATACAACACATTGATATAATAAAAACACTTTAAAAACCATTTTCAATACAAAAATAAAAGAAAAGTAAAACATGGTATTTATTTTTCTTTTAAAAAAAGGTATGGATTGTTGAGGAATCCGAAACTCAAATAATGTTCATGGCGGCAGAGAAGTCGTTGTCGCCACATACGTACGACAAAAACATCCCCTTTTGTCGTTAAGTAAATGCTTCGTATAAGATATTCCTTTTGAATAAACGTAAAACTCAAAGTGGTTTATACACCGTATAAAAGAAAGTTGTGTATAAAACAAAATGTGCCTCAATGAAAGGAGATTGAGACGAAGTCCATAAAAAGATCATTTTTTAAATTAAAATAGATCTATTATGTGTATTCACTATATGTACACATAAAGAAAGTATAAATACAAGATAGGACATAATAATATCATGACATAATTTGAAAGTAGGAGATTAACCCAAAGAATGGAAATTGGGTTAAGAAATTCCCTTACCTCGTATCCGACTTGACTCGACCGCTCTTTAACCTCCTGAATAATAAACTAGAGTTAATCTCTACCTTCTTAAGAACCTTTTTCAAGTTCATTATTCCTTTTATAACACTTAATATCGTGTCATGAACATTTTGTAATTATTTAAGTTTATAACGGTCGTTTTGTCGATCGTAGGTACTGGAGTCAAAAATAAACTTCTTATAATTACAAGTTGTTCATGTGGTGAAATATCAATTATATCCATAATTATATTAATGATGTATATATCATATATATCATATATATCTAGTATATACATTCTTTTATAATATTACGTAACATTTAGAGGTAAGAAATGAAATGCACCGTTCATGGAGACGGTAAGCCGTACGTACGCATGAAGGCTACTTTCATTTCTATTTCGTATTTAATGGAATGAAATCATAATGATATAAATGTATAATATAATTCCAGTATAATATATCATATAATACCATTTACTCCATCCTTTATACATCCCACATATGGTATTAACGATTCAAATCACTTTGAGGGGGTGGTAGTCCGCACTTCCTAAAATGAAAATATCGCGTTTACCCATATTGGAAACCATAAAGGTATGCCATAAATGAAAAATACAAAATCATAAGGAAAAAAAACATAATATATATCATGTATAAAAATAGTGTCATCATAATGGCCACCATTAGAGGTGTTATATGAGTGTTGAACAATCATCGTTTCGTGAGGCAAAAATTCACCATCCACAGAAACAATATGTTATTTAACCCTTAGATGTAGGTGTGTGTAAGTGTAGCTCGAATCCTTATTATAACAACATCCTAGTATATTGAGGATACTGGTGTTGTTACAAAAGAAATGAATAAAAAGTGTTTAGGGGGTTGGAGAAGAAAAATGAAAAAAAACAACATTATAGAAGACATTACCTTAAAATCGGTTAACTCTTTTTGATTTGAGCCAAAGGCTTCATTGGGAAGAGTTCTGCCCAAAGTGAGGCTTCTAGGAGTAAGGGAGGGAAGTTGGGAGAGTATTTGGGTAGAGTTTGGCGGAGCCAAAAGGCTTTGAAAGTGTGAGTAAGGTGGTAGAGGTGGGGGCCTTTTATAAGTGGAGAGGAGGGGCACTCTTGGAAAGTAAGGAAATGTTACATTATTATACAATGCTTTTCGGATTTTAGAGGTCCCACACTTATATAATTCGAGGATAAGGTGATAAGGGTTCTAAATCTACTCATCTAATAGGTTTTTGACAAGTGTAAGCCTTGGATTTTACATTATCTTTTTATTTTATTTAAATCGTTAAATAATGAGGACATCGCTGCATCATCATGATGTCATAAATAATTAAATTTATTTAATGTCTCAAAATTATAAAAAAACTCTATGATGTAGGAAATCATTTTAGATTTCCAATGACTATTTATAGTCAAAAATATGACTTGTATAACCCCATGTAAAAATGGTTTTAGTAAAACATTTCATGTTTGTGTCATTTTTTACTTTAACATTAAATAAAAGGTATTTATATCATTTTCCAACTAATATGGCTCCATGGGGTCCCCAAGTTGACCCATGGATTGTCTTGGTCTGACATGGCACATCCAATGAGGGTAGGACATGTTTCAAGCTCATCTCATATTATTAAAACAATATTTTTACCTTAAACTACACTAATTACCTCTAACCGCGATTAAGAACTTAAAAGTTACTATTCACCAAAAATTATTTTAATCTCATTGAGCCACATTTTACTTCTTAATGACAACCATGTATGTCTGATTTTTTAAATTCAAATCACAGAAGTGGTAAAATTTCATTTAAACGAAAAAGTGGTTATTACTATTCATAACGCCTACTTTGATTAGTCGCGGTGTGTTAGAACTCGAAGTTGCATACAACACACGCTACTGCATTATTGAAACAGAAGCGTGTCGTAGAAGCTCGGGGTGTTACACATAAGGTAGTGTCTCCATAACCTCAAGGCGAGAACCACAACTACCATCCCTAAATCATGAGTCGCATAATTTTTCTCATGGGGACTCAAATCCGTCGACCCCTATGCAATAATTTCCCATTTCTTCATCAGAATGAACCTGGGCCCATCTCCTAATGCATCGCAGTATACCATGAACTCAATTCCCTCCTCTGGCAGCCTCAACACTAGAGCACTAGTCAGCCTCTGCCTCAACTACTCGAAGGCCATCTGGCACTGATCAGTTCTGGTGAATTGTCATCCCTTGCATGTCAATGCGGTCAAAGGGGAATTAATCTTGGAGAATTTGTCCACGAACCACGGGTAGTACACTGTCATGCCAAGGAATCTCTGCACCTCAGATGCATTCTTGGGTGGGTCCCAAGCAAGCACTACCTCTATCATTGTGGGATCTATGGCTAAACTGTATTCTGAAATGAGATTCCTTATAAAGTGAACCTCATGAATCCAGAACTAACACTTAGAGAGATTCCCATACATCTAATTCTCTCTAAATAAGTCTAGGACCATCCTCAAATGCTCTGCATGCTCCTCCTCCTTCACAGAGTAGAAGAGTATGTCATTTATAATTACAACCACAAATCGGTCCAAGTACGACTGGAAGATCTAATTCAACAAAGCCTTGAAAACAGAGGGGGAATTCGCACGCCAAAGGGCATCACCAAAAACTCATAATTCCCATATTAACAATGGAAATCCACCTTCTGGATGTCATCTTCTCGAACCCACAACTGGTGGTAGCCGGATCGAAGATCAATCTTGGAGAACCACTTCACACCTCTAAAATAGTTGAAGAGGTCATTAATCCTCAGAAAAGGGTACTTGTTCTTTATCGTGGCCTGATTCAAGTGATGATAATCTACACAAAGTCGCAGACTCCCATATGCCTTATTCACAAACAAAACTAGAGCTGCCCTAGGGGACACATGAGGCCTAATGAATCCCTTATCACGAAGGTCGTCCTACTTAAGTCGTATAACTCGATGCTCTGGGGGTGCCAACTAATAAGCCACACCTGATATCAGGGCAGTCCCCGAATGCATGTCAATACCGAACTCCATCTATCACCTCAGAGGTAGTCCCCAGAAATCCTTGAGAAAAATGTCTATATAGTCCTCTATAATGATAGGGATCCAGGTGCCTATAGCGCCTGTTTCTCCGAGATCCATGCTTTCCAACAGTAGACAAAAAGGACGTGGTCACCTGCTCAGAGTACCCATCTACTCTGCCATGCAGTCTCGCTCACCAAGAATGGTGAAACTCGTCCCATCAGAATGCACACATTTGACTCGTCTGCGATGAAAGTCGATCTGGGCATGAAGCATAGAAAGCCAATCCATGCCCAGGATGACGTCTTAAGGTTCCATCGTGATGACAAGTAGGTCCCACGTGAAAATCCCTCCTCCGAATGATAGTTCACACTATCTTCAAACAATGGTCACTAATGATGCACTTCCTGTAGAAACCTCGAAGCTAAGCACATGTGTCAGTGCCTCTAATGGGAGCTCCAACTCTCCTACCAAAAGCAGCGATATAAAAGAGTGGCTGGTGCCTGTGTGTTCTAGTACCAAAGCATTCATATAGTAAACAAAAAGTGTACCTCAAACCATATCGTGTGCTGGGGGGTTATGAACTCCCATAGCCTGAAGTTTCCTGCGGACCCTACTGCCTGCTCCTTGAGCCTGGCGTGGGTTGCCTAGTGGTGGCAGTGAAAGGAGATCGACACGTCGTCCCCCACCTCTAGGTCCTACTACTCTACCTGTGCCGCCTCACTGAGGACCACTCTGTCCTCGCCTGGGAGATCCCTAGTCACAACGCTGCCTCTGCCACTACGGTGCGCCCACTACCTTCCATGGCTGCTCGATATGCTTGGTCATGAAGTCTCGTGCTAGGTTACCATGTCCACCACAAGCATAGCACCAGAACTCTTTTGACTACTATGGTGCTCTAAGTCGCCACTTCAATGTACAACCCTACCTCTGATTCTGCTCACGGAAGGGTCACCTCGACTGAGGCCCTGTTCTCTACCGTCTGCCTGCTACCGAAGGCTCTGATCTGAATCGACCACTACTAGGCCCATCTAGCTAGTGTCCCTCAACCAAGAGGCTCTCTTTCATGAGAACCCGCTCTAGGACCCCAACATAATTAGGGATTCACATGGGTACTACACAAGCATAGATTTCCCTGTGAATACCCTGCTCAACCATACGTTCCCAGAAATAACTATCCCAGATCATATCCTACGAGTAGTGTGTCAGATCAGTAAACAAGGGAGAGTACTGTTCCATGGTAATCCCCCCATGATTCAGCTATAGAATCTCGTGAATCTGAATGGAGCGTAAACAAGAGGGGGAGTACTCCTCCCGAAAGAGCTGCTGGAAGCTATCCTATGTGAGATACAACTTATTGTGGGTCTGCGTAACCTACCCCCACCAACACCTAGTTGTATCGAGGAATAGGTTGGAAGCTAGGGCTGCCATCTTGCCTTCTGGTGTCCGTACCATCCTGAAAATGTGGTCCACGGACTCTAGCTAGTCTTCCCCTACCTGGGGATTCTGGTCCCCACGGAACTTCTGCGGCCGCTGATGCTTGAAGTCTTGGAGCGTACTCAACCGGTGCTCAACCTCAGCATGTGTTGTCAGTGTTACCTGCAACTCTCCAGATAGAGGGGCTACTGCTGAACCATAGGGTGGAAAGGGTTCACATGAGAGTCTTTGAACTAACGCCTCATCACTCTCCAGGTCATCTTCAAGAACTGGAGAGGGTAGCCTGGCAGGCTGCTGTCGTGGGGCCATCTTGAAAATTATCTAGGATTACCATGATCAGATGAGAATATATATATATATATATATATATATATATATCTGTAATAAAAAAGGGAAGAAGACTCAAAAATTACAGTCAAAGACTCAATCATTCGGGATGCATGTTCTAAATTCCCTGCAACATGTGTCTTAGTGTGCCGAGTCGACATGTGGGTTATCAGGGTTCAGTGAATGGATATGTCAGCCGCCTGTAATATCACCGGAATCCCTGGACTGAGATCTGGTCTTGATACACATCGAAAATATTTCCCTAAATCCCAAATCATTCCATTTTTTGTATGTCCGAACAATGCGCCAAAAATAGAACCATCCTCTGATACAACTTTTTCACGACCTGACCCTACCGGTCTCGAGCCACAACTACCCTAAACCCACCTCTATCGGCTAGGGGCTGTCGAAAAGCACGGAAAGTGTAACAATCTTGGGGAGGCCTTTTCCAAAGTACCTGTACCCACACACACAACCCACTCAATGCTGAAGTGCAAAGTAAAAAAGGAAACCAAAGTACGGACTACAATATCCTAATTAAAAATCATGCATAGACCTCTAAAAAAACAAGTAAATTGGTGAAAAATAAACTGAAAAGTAAATTAAACAGTAAAGGGGAAAAACACGCGCCCAACTTGAAAGGTGGAACAGCCTGAAAATAGGTAATGAGAGTAAATAGATGGTGATTCTCACACCTAAAAGTCCTACTATGACCACTGAATTCCACCCAAGCTCTTGTGTCATCTACACTCCTCCGTAGTCTTGATCGACCTGTTCGTCGTCTGTAAGGGCACACCAAGTGCAGGCAAATCCCAATCAGGGGTGAGTATAATTTTACTCAGTAGGATGCCCCGGAAGATTGAGGGAGCAAAAAAAGAGGTACTAAAATGGTGAACAGTATATAGAACAATGAATATTTTAAGAGTACAAAAGATAGAGTGCAGATCAACCCAAAAAAAGAAACGAATTAGACTCGTCCAACCAAGTGGAGCCAGATTCGGAAAGCATGTGACGTACCCCATGAGTCTTCACCCCTCTTAGAAGGAGAGTAACTGGACCCATGGAGTGGGAAAAAATTAGGGTGTATATATATATACTCAACAAGAAACCTGAACGAGTGTGTAAGGGGATCTCCATCTCCAAGCCTAGCTCGTGAAAAGTCACCAATAGTTCTAAGGATATCCATCACCGATTCCCAAAAGTCCCACACGCCAAAGCTGTCTCATCGCTGAATCGTACAACCAATGGTACCGCACCGGTAATCACAGAGAAAAGTCAATGAATAGCCCCATTGAAAAGACTGTGTCTGAAAGAAGTCATAAGGTAACCCACTGCCCAACCCAGCTGGAGGGTAAACCTAAAGAGGTCATCGAGTAACCCACGGCCTAGCCCCGCTGGAGGGTAAACCCTAAGGTTAACGAGTAACCCATGGCCTAGCCCCGCTGGAGGGTAAACCATAAGGTTAACGGGTAACCCACTACCCAGTCCTGCTAGAGGGTAAACCCTAACACGCCAGTAGGTAACCCACTGCCCAACCCCGCTGGAGGATAAACCCGGAAACGGTCTGATAACTCCGCACTACCCGTGCTATCCCTGGGTGTCAATAAAATCGCTACCGTACCTTGGTTCGGACTGCGTCAAAGGATCCTCTAACCAATTCCCTATCACATTTCGACATTTAATGTGATCTCTAATGTGGCTTTGCATGCCCAAACAGATTACCTAATTGTAATCCTCACATAAAAACATGTGAGATGGACTATTTACTCTCTTTAAATGCACTCCCGACAAAAAAGGTATTCAACACTACATTATTCCCATACAATATCTCATGGGGTCCACAACTCGGTTCTGAAAAAGGTCAGGAGAATTGTGTCATCACGATGCTCTCGGAAAAATACGCCAAATCAACTATTCGTTCACCTCGAACGGATGTCTGATGAAAAATTCGTAGACGCCGCACACAGCCTGAAAGATTACCCATGGGTCCCATGCATCAACTCCGGCATCAACACCTAAGACCCCCACTAGAAAACCTAGTCTTGATGCCAGGGCCACAACACCGCTGACGGAGCCTAGAACGGACTCCAGAAGTGCTCACACCATCTAAAACCAGATTTTCTATGAGGTGCTAAATAACACTAAATAGGCGTGTCACACCACCGAGCACCCATCTCAGGAAATAAAAATTTCCAATACCATCCCAAAACCTTCTTCTTGATCCACGTATCGTGTTGTTGTAGACGGCATGCAAATCCGATACTCGGTTTGTGAGTAAGAGGCGTTTTAACGCAAACGGATGGAAACAGGGTGGGATTGACTGGTTCGGTCAGGCCACCACCTTTAGACATGAGGTCGCGACTCAGCAGCCCAGACTACTCGGTCCATCACAGCCCACGTTTCATTTTGCGCGCTGCACCACATCACCGGAACCGGCTTAAGCTGGTCCAGATCCTTTCCATGGGACCCACATTTTGTGGGCCCCGGTCTGCTCCCGGGGTCATGAAGAGCCCGGTCTCCCACTGCATGCTGACCGAAAAAGCCAGCCGAACCACACCCCTGGCCTCCCGCGTGCGCCACCGACGCCCATTGCCAGTCACCCCGCAGCCGGTCGCACCACCTCTTGGGGACCCACCGCGCCGCTGCCGTCCCGGACCGCCTGAGGCGCTACCGCCGCCGGGAGCCCGCGCTGCCACCCGGGGAGCCCGCACGACCATCATCGCCCACCGGACCGCTGCGTGGAGCTGCCAGACCACCCCTGAACCACCGAATAATAGAGGTTTTTCCGGAAAAGTTATCGGGGCCACCCCGAACGCCCCAGGACTCAGATTTTCTATCCAAAAAAAGAATTGGAAATCTCAGATCAAAACCTTCACATCTATAACTTTTTATTGAAAATTAAACAGAATTTCAACAGTATAATATGAGTTAAAAGATGTTGTGTAAATTTAAAAATAATGCACAACAATCCGACCTCGCAGGGCGTAGCCCGTCGATTCACAAACGATCCGCCGAAACCGCAACCACCTTGTAGAGGTGAGGAGAGGAGCTTGAAGAAGGTGGATCCTTTATTGGGAGAGATTTCAACAGAGAGATTTTAAGGGGGAATAAGGATGGGTGGATGTTTTTATGTAGGTAAAATTAATAAAAATTTAATTAATTTTAAACACCCACCAGTAGGCTCGTACCTGAACTCTTGACGGGGTAGATGTTAAGCCTCTCCTAGATTAAAATCCATGTCTTGAGCGTAAAGGTGGTCTCAGATTTTTAATTCGAGATTCCATTCAAAAGTTATAATGTTCACACATGAGGCCACTAAATAATAAAAATGCCCCAGGTGGTGTTTTCCACAGAAGGGTCACCCCCGTGAAAGTGACACCCCTTCTAGCATAAAAGACACACTACAGACTCAATAGTGCACTCAGTTTTCCTATCCGAGCAACCATTTATGAGTTATTATGTTTATTTGGCGTGTCTATTGTGAACACACATAAAATTTAATTTTGGCCACACCGGGGCTCGGAATCACACGCCGTCTGAACGCCCTACTCTGGAATAACATCAAGAAAATTCAAAGTCTCATTGGCTCAAATCCTAGGTTCTTACATGCCGCACCGACACTAGATTCCATAAACTAATAACCACACTCACTACACATAACACTAATGCTGTTAAAAAAAAGATCTGAGTCCTATGTTCTGCGGTAGAACTGAACCCTCTAATACTAATTTGTCACGACCTATCCCTCGAGGCCCATGTCGTGACTACCCCAAGCCTGCCTTCCATAGGCCAGGGGCATGCCACTAGCATCGAAGGCGTATTACCTAAAAATGGGAACGCTTTGCCTTTATAACTTGTAAGGGCATGTAACCAAGCACACACCAAGATTGGAACTCAACTAAACTAAACTGCAAAAAGAGTGAGTGTATTAAGTAAAAGAGGCAAGAATACAAACCCAAATGAAAAGTACAAGTACAACTATGATACAATACAACTAAAGAAAAGGGAAAGACAACTACGAGTTCATCCTCCGAAGATCCAACCTGAAGGGTAGGTGTAGATCGCCTCCTCAGTACTCCACATCCACCGCAAGGCACTGTCTAGTCCTGATACTCTCAGCCTCTATCAGTGTTGTCAATCGTCTGGATCCAACACAACAAGGTGTGGGCATAGCCCGTGCAGGGGTGAGTAGAACGATACTCAGTATGGACCCTAAGACCCTCAAGGTCACCCAAAACCACCAATGACAAACCACAAAGTATAAAATCAACAGATAACCCTACATAGGTATATTACCATACATATACCTAAGTTATCATGTAATCCTTCTCAATCATGAGGAAAACACATAGGTACTGAATCAGATTACAACGAGATTTATTATAGTGGTATAACAAGTATCATCCCCAGTCACATCATTGAGCACTTCGTCTGCTAAATAACCCCTTCTCTATCGAGTATTATGGGCCTGCTGCATCACATCGAGGCACTTTACACTAATCTTGGACTGCTGAGGTACTCCTCCTGTCGAGTACTGTGGGTCTGCCACGTTACACAATGGTGCTCCCCACCATGGGTCTGATGCGTCAAATAGAGGCTCTCCCCCTTGAAACTTGCTAAGGTACCCCTCATGTTGAATATCGTGGGTCTCTCACATCACACAGAGGTGCTCCCCCTCATAGCCAACTGAGGTACTCTTCCTATCGAGTAATTTGGGTCAGTTTTGTCACAAAGAGACAATCCCCACCATGGGTCTACCACGGCACATAGAGGTGCTCACCACTGTGCTCGTCAAGTCACTACGAGTTGAAATGATCTGCAGTCCTCAAGTCAGAGCCAGCTACTATGTTTCTGCACTATGCTCACTCATCTCTAAGAGGATACCCTCCACAAGCTACTGGTCGATACTCTAATTGCCACGAAGTCCCATGAAGAAGCATCTCAAATCATTGCCACGTTATAGGGGTCTCAACACAATAGAAAATGCGTCAATCAGACACATGTTCTGTGAGTAATTAGACTTTTCGTCTCAGGGGCCCGGTTGGATTCGTGCTCGATCCAACATGAACAACCCCCATCATAATCCAAAATTCCAGTGGGATTTACTCAAAGAGATCGTCTCACTCCATGATTTCTAGTGCCGCTGACCGTTCGTCAAATGGACGTCTGGTGCCAAAGTTATGGACAAAAAGATGTAATTGAGTCATAGTGGGCCTAGGTCTGGACTGAACCGGTCAGAGCGACTCGGCCTGACCTGGTTTAGGTCATCCTAGCCACACCCGTTGGGTATAGCCCGGCAGGGCACGAGGGGTAGCGGAGGGATGAGGGTGGCCGCGAGGCCGTGGTGGGTGCCACAAGGGCACGAGACCGCATGGTAGCTCAGCTAGAGATGGTGGTACGACCCTGGGGCGACGGTCCGACCGCGGGGTGGTGGAAGTGGCTGTGATTGGTGCGGTGGTCACGGTCGGCACTGAGGCCGTGGGGGGTGGCGGCGGCCGTAGGGCAGTGGTCTGGCACGGGGGTGGTGGTCGGGCCACTGGGCGGCGGTCTGGCAACGGGGATGCGGTCTGGCTGTGGGGTGGCGGCGATGACCACATTCAGTGCGGTGGTCGTGGTCAGTGCGGAGGCCGCATGGCAGCGATGGTGGCTGCGGGGTGGCGTCGTAGTGTCATTTCCTTTGTCATGGTCGGCGATGGTGTTGGCCACCGTTCTTGATCCCAACCATGGATGGTTTCCATCCTCCTCTATCGTGATGAACACCACACGATTTGCAGAAGGGTCGGGCCATATTTGTTTGGACCGTACCATCCGTGGTTGGGTAGTAGCATATGGTTAATCATCATGGAAATGAACATGAACATCAAATCCTATCATCCTGAAATGATTGTTCCTAACCTACAATAGAAATAAAATAGGTTTACATGGAAAGTGATAAACAAATAGAAATAAACCCCTACCTCATTTGCTGGATGATGAAGAGAGAAGTCGAAGTTGTCAACATTCGTCGCGCCCTTCACAGGCCTACGATCCCGAGCTCATTCATTGGATTAACGTTATTAAATGGAAGTGATTCTTAGTTTTTGAAGATGTCCACTAATGGAGGATGTATCAAGGAAGAAGGTCGAAGTCATGGTCGACGTTCTTTCTTCAGATAAGAATTTCTTCATTCAAATAATAAGTTCTTCATAGGCATTCTTTCTCCAAGAGCTTCTCCTCTCCCTAATTCCCGCAAAAAGAAATTATAGCCCCCAAAATAATAGATTATGATATCTATTATATTTGTTTTCATAAAATTCAAATTTGGATAATTAATTACATAGCATAATTAAGTTGGCATGGGCTGGCACGATAAATTAAGGAGGGATGGCACAATTAATGGAGCGGAAGCTAAAGAGGCTCCTCCACATTAATGAGGGAGTTGAAGTGGCCTAGACCTTAGTTGGTCCCCACCACTATAACATCTCATGGGAGGTTAGGCTCGAGTGGTCCCTGTAACACCCCAAGATATCATAATACATTATTTCTTCATAGTAATGTAATAACGTTCACTACACGTAACACCGAGTTCAAGCGCACAACGGCTTACCAAACTAGCCATTCAAATGCGGTTATGAATAGTATTAACTGAATTTTGACCATTATATAATCCTGATAATTTTATAATCCATATTATGATATTATTAGACATAATGTAAGAAAAAATTCATTTCTTTTCAGATAAGAGAAATATTTAAAAAAAATGCAATTTTACCACCTTTTAAGGGAGAACCCATTTTAAATCCAATATTTGAGACTTTTATATATTAAATTTGACTTAAGAAACTTTTTATTTATAATCTAGAAATAAGAATTTAGTTTTAATAATTTTTTTTGTTTTTCTGATAACTTACATATTTGGGTGAATAGTGAAAAATATTATATTTTAACTGAAAACAACTTTTTTAATAAAAATAATTTATAATGTTGAATTATAAATTTAGTGGTTTAAAAGTATAATTAGATTATATTTTTATAATTTAATCCAATGATGGTCATTGTAAGTAATTTTTCTTTGAAATTGTACGTAAATAATTGTCAATCTTATGATAGTTATTATTTCTTAGAAATACGCTTTTTGGTTTTGACAATGGGAATTAATTTTAAATTAATTAATGAATATTATATGTTTTGAAATTGGTAAAATAGAATTCATTTTTCAATTAGGAATATCAAAATCAACTTCAGGTGAATTTTTGGTATTTTTCTGAAAACTTTCAATTTTTGATGAATAGCGAAAAACACAGAGTTATAGTTTAAAACCGAATTTTTATTTAAATAATTATTTATTTTATTTAAATTTATTTTATGTAAAACTAGATATATAATACCTATATAAGTACAATTTAATTCATTGGACGTAGGTTATAATAATTTTAGATATATAAAAATTTTATTGAACTTTTTACCGTCTTTTACCCACCTCCTAGGAGAATTTTCAATTTTACATAAAACATAATTTTACCGCTTCTATGTGTATAATTTTAAAAATACGAGAGGCACAATTGATATCAGTAAGTAAAATGTAGTTCAATAAGATAAAAATAATTATTTTTGAATAGTAACATTTTACTTTTATTTACCACGGTTAAAAGTAAATAGGGTAATTAAGGGTAAAAATGATATTATTATTTCACTGAAACATGTCATAATTATATTGTATAAGTATAATTAGACCAAAAACAACCTTATGAATAAAATATGAACCTCTTTGGTAAACATGGATTCAATTACGTTATTTATTATTATTTAATTCAAAGAAGAGTTAAAAGTGTTAAATTCAACGTTTAATAACTAAACCATTTTTAATATAGGGTTACACATAAGATAAATTCGACTATAAAAATTTATCAGAAAGATAAAAAAACTTTATTATATAATGGTATTTTATTTATATTATTTATACATTATATAATTTAATTTATTTATGACACATTGATGATATAGTACTTAATTAATTAATGAAATATTAAAATATTTGATATTATAAATATCCAAATGAATGTAATTTTAGACTTTTTATGATTTCCACTAATTATATAGGTTAATATTACATATTAGGTTTGGTCAGATGAATTTTTTTCGAAATTATAATGCTTTTATGAATTTTGAAAAATCATCAGACTAAATTGTGTCATAATTGACATAAAAGAGTTTTTAAACAAATATTATATTATTAATTGATATTCAATTCATAAAAATTTATGGTTCGGCAAAAGGTCCTAAATAATATTATAAATGTCATTAATGAACCACTTGATGTTCTCTTGGAAGTTTATAGTATGTTTATTAACCACATAATATAAAAATACAATGATACAAGGTAAATGTCGAACAATTTAACTAAGAGTTAAATCTAAAATATAAAGTTAATATTGTGACCCAAACCAGTCTAAAACCAATTGGTTGGGTGGTGTTAGACCCATCCCTACCTTTGTTTTTAAATAATTCTTTTTGTAGCCATTAGGAACCGAAAATGATTTTATTATTAAATAATATTTCTAACTTTTCCTAAGGTGCCCCTCACCCCTCTTATAAAAGGGCACACCCCCTTCCCTCAAATTCACACCATCATTACCATTTGGCTCGCCCTAACCCTGGCCATATACCCTCTAAACTGTCCTTCCTTCATCCTAGAGGCCATCCATTAGTTAGAAATCCAACTTAAGAAGCCCGTTTGATTAAATCAAAAGGAATAACCTAAAGAAGAGATAAATATTTCATCATATCATTCAAGTTCATTTCTCCTTCCACATCCACTTTATTTGTTGTTTCCATTATAAAATAATAACTCAAGTATCTTATATATATAATGATGTTATTATGAATATGGTAAAACCATATTCATTTTTCTATCCATCCTTGGAATGACATGTCACCATATGTGCGTACATACAGATTACCGTCTCCACGTCATGGTGCAATTGTTATTCAATACATTATTATTTGGATGGGTATAATAATGATGTTTAACTAATGTAAATATTAGATATATCATGATAAGTATTCTATATATATGATATATCATCCAATTAAATATTATTTTAATATCAAAATATTTATATTTTCACTCGTGCATACGTACGGATTACCGTCTCCACGAACGAGATGAGATTCATTCCCCCTCATATCCATTCAAGAATAATTTTAATTAGATGATTAAAAGTAATGTTTTAATACTTAATATAATTATTAATATTTATAAGATACATCATATCCACAAAAAACATTACTTACATAACAAAGCGTATAAAGGAAAACAAATCAGTTATCACCCGAAACAATGATACTACAAAGATATTGTTAATAAAGCAATGTTAAAAGATCATATATGATATCATATTAATTTTTATGATTCTTGTATAATTTAATAATAATTATTTTACCATTATATAGGTGTTAACCTACCCTCTACCAAGGAAAAGTACAAGGTAAGGGTTAATTTCACAATCTATTTATTATTCGAGGTTGTTTTTTCGTAAGTATCTACTGGGAATTATTTATTATCCATGTACATGTATCATGAAATAGTTATCAAAGGGATTCTTTTAAGGGAATATTTTACAAAAACATCATTTCAAATGTTTTAAATATTTATTCTTTTAATCATTCTCATTAATGTCCATGTTTTCCAAATGTTTATTAAAGATTTCTTTATATGGACATGAATGTTTTTAAAATGTTAATTTCTATCAATAGATTCAAAGTGGTATGGTACACATTGATTCAAAAATGTCTTTAAATGTCTTCGTTTTAAAATTGGGTTACTTTTAAATGTTTTCATGAAAAAGGGATATTTCTCTCAAAGAGTTGTACAAATAATTTTCATCTATGTCAATATCCTTTGATGGATTTTAATCTTATTTGAAGTTTATTTATTATGATACAAATCATCCATATTTTATTTAAGGTTTTTGTGATATTTTTGACTGTGTATGAGATATTTTTACACAATTCATGGTTTATGGATAAATAATTTACATTTCATAAGCTAGTTTTAATTCAAATGTTTAAGTTATGTTTAAATATTTTCATATGAGGGATTCATTGGACTTAGTAAGTGATGGGTGGAGCCCACTATAGCTCCTCAATGCATTAGTAGGTCTCATGAGAAAAACTAGTGTCTTGACATAAGGCTTTGACACAATCTTATTTATAGTCTTGGCCTAAGGCCTTGACTATGTGGTTACGAAAGTCTGGCATTATGCCTTCCATCATTATGAAAGTGTCTGTTGATATTGCATGTGATTATTCGACCAGTAGAATATCCATGTGAGTATATAAATGAAATTATTTTAATTTATATTTTCCATATTATGATGAATATTATGTTGAAAAGGATTTTGTTTTATTTTTATACATTTCCTTTAATGTTAATTCTTATTTATGAAAGTTTCTACTATATTGTTATCCTTACTGATCATCGGAGCTTACCACTTTATCTATTTTATATTTCCTTCGATGCAAAGAAGTATATTTTCAATGACCTGTATAGATAGTCTATGGGATATCACTGTTGTCTATGGAAGAAATGTTGTTTTAGTTTCCCATTTTATGATGTAATGTAAACCTTATTAATGTATCTTGTAATTCCATGGCTACTAAACTAATCTGTCTTTCAAGACTTGACCTTTTGTTTTCAGGCCAATGTTATGTAATAATTCACCGACTCAGGGTAACTGGGGTCGGAGTGTTAAAGTTGGTATAAGAGGAAGTTTATTACAAACAACAGAAACTAGATTTAGATAAAATATGATTAGAGCACATAGATCTAAGATATAATTTGAGGATTAGTATAGAAGAACTTCTTATAATTTCGGTATTGTAGAGATTTTTTGAGTGTTCCATGAAAAAAATCCCTGTCTAAATATGAGCAGGTACCGGAGGCTCTGGCACAAATGATACTAGGGGTAAAACCTAAAAACACCGCTTTGAGCTATACTTGAATGGGAAATGGTGTACGACAATGGGCCTTGCTGCACTCTTGGTTATGACACTCCCATGGGATATTCTAAGGATAATTATCCTTTTCATTTCAAACCACTACAAAGGGTTTATGAGTATATACATCCTTAATGAAATCATTTTTTATGATTATGGATTATATCCATAAACTATTCAATTTACATTAGGTATTTTACATGATTGGAATTATTCATTGCAATTCATAAACTGACCTAGTTTGTGCCATTGTATAGAATTGGCACCCAGTAAAAATAATGTGAACTCCAACAATACGTATGATCCAAAGAGTAAGAAGGATCATATATTTTATAGTACTAAGCCAAAACTTAGAAGGGAAATTGTCTCCCATGTATTATCAACATATTAAGAAATAGTATCATCTGTTAAAGAGATATGTAATGAATTTTCTGAGTGCTATAGATTTAAAGGGAATCAAGAGAAGAAAATGATGGAAGAGAGAATGATGGATAAAGGGAAGAGAGAAAATAAGGATTTTCCCATATGTGATAACTGTGGAGAGAATCACCTTGGTAAATGCTTGTAGGGAATGGGAGATTTTAATAAGTGTGGAGAAGAGGACACCAATTACTTGATTTCAAGGGTAAGAGAAATGTTTCAAATGTACAATGCTTCATCTGCGAGGAGTTGGGACAATACATGAATTAATGTTTGAATCATCAGAGTATACCCCAAATACTGATATTGGATAATAATAATAATGTTATGATACTAGTGAGGAGGAAGAGGAATGATTAGAGTTCTTAAGTTTTTATTAAATTATTGTGTCATTTGAGTACTATAGTAAGGATTTACATTTTGTAAGAATTATAGAGTATATAAATATTGTATTGTAGTACTATTTCATTAAGGTATTGAGATTATGTGGAACCATGAAAAGTTACACCATAGCAGGTTAGATTTTTTAAAAATATATGGTTGGGAGAATAATAAACCATAATATGGTTCTGATACTGAGGTAGTGATTTTGTAATAATACATGATTGATTTGGATAAATTATATATGATATTATTTACTACCAATAAACTGATTAATGATTTTTATATTCAATCATTGTTGGAGTTTAAACATTTTTGGATAGAAGGATTATATCCAATATTCTATAAGTAGTAAGGGATACTGAATGTAACAATACGTTTTTATGGTAATTTAGGATGTTACAGTGTTCTAAAAGAATACATGATGAATGTGGTCACACGTTATTACGTGGCAAAAAGGATATCTATTGTGATTACCTTCTTTATAAATTGTGGACTGTGAGTTTGGACAGAAGTATTTTGGATAAGTCTAGTTTAATATTTATTATGGATTTCCATAAAAAGGAAAACCCAGAGGTAGGGTGGCAACCCGTCGTGTCTGGGAAGGCCTTGAGACTTGAACCAGCAACCGAAGGGTGACAATGGTGTATCACCTACCACTGGCCCACGTGATGTCCTAGATTGAATAATGTAGTTTTTTAAAAGGTCTACTAGATGAATTACAAATTAATTTTTTTGGAACCCTATATGAATATGATAAATATAATATTTTTTAAGTTCTATTATCTTTTAGAGTGAATGATGAGTTTGTGGTAGAAATTAGTTAAAGGATGGAACTCTACTTGTCAAGTGTATATTTTTTCTTTCTCTTATTCTATTATGAAATTAATTATTAAACATTAGGTAACTAATCTTAAAACTAAAAATGTGTTATCCTAATACCTTATGTTTTGTTGAACAGATGATATTTTAAATCAAAATAGATTGATGGTTTTGAGGCCCTCAATTATACAATTTTTTGAGACTGATGACCTCTATCACATTCTATAAATAATTACGTTTTTCCTCCATTTATTTTTCTCTAATTTCAACCAATGTTCTCCTAATCGAGATCATAATTTGTAGGTGACTTTTTTATTCCCCTTTTCCTCTTATTAAGACTAAATTTTATTAACCCCATTTCCTATGTGGGTTTTCCCACAAAGGTATTCTCTATTTTCAAAATTATATTTTGAAAGAACAATTTCAAATTGCGAGGAAACAATTTATTGAAAGAGAGAAGAATTTAACACCCCATGATTTCATAATATGTTATTTCTTCAAAGAAATTCAATAAATTGCACTACACACAACACTGAGTTCAAGCACACCACGACTTACCAAACTAGCCATTCAAAAGCAGTTATAAATAGAATTAACTGAATTTTGATCTTTATATAATTCCTATAATTTTAGAATCCATATTATGAGTTTCTTAGATATAATTTATGAACAAATTCATTTTTTAGATAAAAGAATTACTTTTCAAAAAAATGCAATTTTACAGCCTTTTAATGGGGAACCCTTTTTAAATCCAATATTTAAAACTTTTATATTTTTAATTTTACAAAAAAAAACTTCTTATATAGAATAAATACATAAGAATTACGTTTTAATAATTTTTTGGTGTTTTTATGATAACTTTCATATTTGGGTGAATGGTGAAAAATACTATATTTTAACTGAAAAAAACTTTTTTAATCAACATAATTTATAGTGTTTAATTATACATTTTAATGGGTTTGAATTATAAATAGACTATATTTTTACCATTTAATCCAATTATGGTCACTGCATGTAATTTCACTTTGATATTAGATGTAAAAACTGTCAATCTTTTGATAATTATTATTTCTTAAAAATATGTTTTTTGATTTTGACAATGAGAATTAATTTTAAATTAATTAATGAAAATTATTTGTTTTGAAATTGGTAAAATGGAATTAATTTTTTAATTATGAGTATCAAAATTATCTTAGGGTGATTTTTTGGAATTTTTCTAAAAAATTTCAATTTTTGATGAATAGTGAAAAATACTAAGTTATAGTTTAAAACTGAATTTTTATTTAAATAATTATTTATTTTATTTAAATTTATTTTAGGTAAAAATAGATACATAATACTTATATAAGTTCAATGTAATTAATTGGATTTAGTTTATAATAATGTTAGATATATATAAATTTTTGCGAACTTTTTACCGTCTTTTACGCACCTCCTAGGAGAATTTGCAAAATTACATAAAAATTAATTTTACTAATTTAGTGAGTTTAATTTCAAAAATATGAGAGACATGGTTGATATCAGTAAGTAAAATTTGGTTTAATAATAAGAAAATAATTTTTTATGAATAATAACTTTTTACATTTATTTACCACTGTTAAAAGTAAATAGGGTAATTAGGGTAAAAATGATATTATTATTACCCTAACACATGTCATAATTCTATTTGATGAGTATAATTCGACCAAAAACAACCTTAGGAATAAAATATGAACCTATTTGGTCCACTTGGATTAAATTAGGACATTTATTATTTTTTAATTCAAAGAAGAGTTAAAAGTCTTAAATTCAATGTTTAATAACTGAACCATTTTTAATATAGGGTTACACATAAGTTAAAGTAAACTATAAATATTCATTATAAATATTAATAGATTTCATAGATAATGGTATTTTATTTATATATTTTATACATTATATAATTTAATTTATTTATGACACAATGATGATGTAGTAAATACATAATTAATGAAATATTAAAATAATTGATATTATAAAAATCCAAATAAATTTCATTTGTGACATTTTATGATATCCACTAATTTTGTGGGTTAATATGACATGTTAGGGTTATTTAGATGAATTTTTTCAAAGTAATAATGCTGTTATGAATTTAGAAAAAACAAAATATCAAATACTATCAAAATTGACATAAAAGTGTTTTTTTTATAAAATATTATTATATTAATTGATATTCTATTCCTAAAAATCTAGGGTTCGGCCAAAGGTATTAAATATTACTATTTATCTCATTAAAGAACCACTTGAGGTTCTCTTGGTTGTTTATAGTATGTTTATTAACCATATAATATAAAAATGCAAAGAGACATTGTAAATTTCCAACTATTTAACTAAGAGTTAAATAAAAAATATAAAGATAATATAGTCACCCAAACCTGTCTAAAACCTACTGGTTGAGAGGTTTTCGACCCATCCTCACATTATTTTTAATTAATTCATTTTTGAGCCATTATATTCTGATAATGATTTTACTATTATATAATATTTCTAACATTTCCTAATGTGCCCCTCACCCCTCTTACAAAATGGCACTCCCCCTTCACTCAAATTCATACCTTAAAAGCCATTTGGCTCGGCCAAACCCTGCCCAAATACCCTCTCAACTCTCCTACCTTAATCCTACAGGCCTTCCTTTGGTCATAAATCCAACCTAAGGAGCCCTTTTGATCTAATCAAAAGGAAGAACCCAAAGATGAGGTAAATATTTCATCACCTCTTTCAAGTTCCTTTCTCCTTCCAATTCACCTTTATTTGTTCTTTCCATTATAAAATAATAACTCCAGTAAATTAAATATACGCTAATGTTATAATGAATATGGTACAACCATATTACTTATTTCATCCATCCATTGATTGACATGTCACCATACGTGCGTACGTACGGATTACCATCTACACGTCGTGGTGTAATTGTTATTCAATACATTATTATTATTTGGATGGTTATAATCATGATGTGTAATTGATGTAAATAATATATATAACATGATAATGATTCTGTAAATATGATATAACATCCAATTATATATTATTTTAAAATCAAAAGAATGATATCGTTACTCGTGTGCACGTACATATAACCTCTCCACGAACGCGATGAGATTCATTCCCCATCGTATCCATTCAGGACTAATATTATTTGGTGATTAAAAATAATTTTTAAATGATTAATATCTTTATGAAGATGAATAAGATACATCATATCCACAAAAAACATTACTTACAGAATATATCATATAATGGAAAATGATTCAGTTAACACATGAAACTATGATACTACTAATATATTATTAACAATGCAATGTTAAAAGATCATATATGATATCACATTAATGTATATGATTCTTGTATAAATTAAGAACAATTATTTAATCTTTATATAGGAGGATAACCTACACTCGACTATGTAAAAGTACAAGGTACGTTTTAATTTCACAATCTATTTATTATTCGATGTTGTTTTTTACATAAGTATCTACTGGGACATATTTATTATCCATGTCCATGTTTCATGAAAGATTTTTCAAAGGTATTATTTTAAGGTACTTTTTTTCTAAAACATAATTTCATATGTTTTAAATATTTATACTTCTAACTCATTCTCATTAATGTGCAGGTTTTCTAAATGGTGTTTAAGGATTTATTTATAGGGACATGAATGTTTTTAAAATTTCTATTCCGTTCAAAAGATTCAAAGTGTTATGGGACACTTTGATTCAAAAATGAATTTAAATGTCTTAATTTATAAAATGGGGGACTTTTAAATGTTTTCATGAAAAAGGGATACTTCTCTAAAAGAGGTTTACAAATCATTTTCATCTATTTCAACATCCTTTGATGGATTTTAAACTTTTTAGAAGTTGATTTATTATGATACATATTTTCAATATTGTATTTAAGGTTTTTGTGATATGTCTGACTATCTAGGAGTTATTTTTACACCATTAATGGTTTATAGATAACATATTTGAATTTTGTATGATATTTGTAATACAAATGTTTATGTTATGTTTAATCCTTTTTATATGAGGAATGAATTAGACTTAGTAGGTGATGGGTGGAGCCCACTATAGCTCTTTGATGCATCGGTAGGTCTCATTAGACAAACTAGTGTCTTAGCCCAAGGCCAAGAAAAAATCACATTTATAGTCTTGGCACAATGCCTTGACTATATTGTTATGAATGTATGGCATTATGGATTCCATCATTATGAATGTGGCTATTGATATTGCATGTGATTATTCGACTAGTAGAATATCCATGTGAGTAAGTAAATGCAATTATTTTGATTTATATTTTCCATATTATGATGATGTTTATGATGAAAAGTGTTTTGTTATAGTTTTATACATTGCCTTAAATGTTTATTTTTATTTATGACTGTTTCTACTATATTGTTATCCTTGCTATGCATCTGAGCTCACCCCTTTATATGTTTCAGTTTTTCTAGGATATGAAGAAGTATATTATGACTGACCTGCAGGGATAGTCTATGGGATATCAGTGTTTTCAATGGAAACAATGTTGTGGTAGTTTTCTTTTTTATGATGTAATGTAAACCTTATGAATGTATCTAGTACTTCCAAGGCTCCTAAACTCATTGGCCTTTCATGAATTGATCTTTTTTTAACATTCCAATTTTATGTAATAATGAACCGACTCTGGGTAATTGGGGTCAGGGCGTTACAGTCCCCACCACCAAAACCTCTAGGGGGGGGGGGGGGTTAAGGTCTAGTGGTCCCCACTTCTTAACTTTCAATTAGAGGTTTTACCAAAAAAAATGTGCGATTATTTTATTTTATTATTTCTTCCTAAACCCTAAAATTAACTTTCACCCTCGACCAACTGCCAACGAGGTGAAAGTCTTCTTAAGAAAAAACTGGCACTATGAGTTCCATTGTTTCCTAAGATTTCAATTCCATTCACTGGTTCAAAAGTTTTAAAAACCCGCTCGCACGTTTACTGAATGTAATCGAACTAAATTCCATAAATTCATTTCGAGCACTCCGGGCCACGGAATTATGCGCCATCAATTTTCTCGGACTCATAATATTCCCATATATTGAAAAAAATATACATGGAAATTCTGGTTCTTTACAGGTGTGATTTTAGGAAATTATTTATATTTATTATTTGTGCATAATACTCTAATTATGTGTCATATCATTAATGAATCTTATTGCATGGTATTTAATATTATAATTCAAATTATTTCATACAAAGGGTTACAATTCAAAAGTTACAAATGTGGTATAGTTTTATTATCTAAATTTCTCTTAATTGGGGAATTTGTTGTTTTATAAAAATAAAATATTTTTCGAGGTCTATATACTTCCCATTTTATTTTTTACAACATGTATCATTTAATATTCATTGTATTTTATGATTCATTTGATGTTATTTTTAATGGAGGTTATGATTAAACATTTACTAAAGCGGTATAGTTCTTATGTTACAACATTATTTTTTCCATGATTATTTACGGTAAAAAATTTTATGTAGTAATTATATGGAAAATATATGGAAAATATTATGTGTTTTATTTTTATCTCTTTTTTTCAAGATATTTAATGTTTTATTTTTTATTTTCCCCTCGTTATGCATTCAAGATACTATAATAATGTTTTTATGGAACACCAAATTTATTTATTTTTTTGGTACATATTATTTTTATTCCATCTCCATATTTTATTTTAAATTCTTCAAATTGTGTTTTTAACATTCCCCAATGATTTTATAAATAATATTTTACCTATGCTTTACCTTCTTTAATTTTGTTTTTGTGAATCTTAATTTAGATTTCGAAATGAGGTTGTTTTGATATTATATCAGAAATGGTAATATAGTCATTATATTAATTTACATTATATGAATGATATCTCCCACCATCTTGAATTTTATTTAATTTTAATGTTATTTTATTTTTTTCCATGGTTCTTTTGAAGGAAAATGTTTTCTATATTATTTTGGTCATTTTTCAAATAAGTTATTTAGGAATGAAATGATTATTTTATTCAAGAGATGTTCTGATGATCGTAAAATAGTATTTTCGTCATTAAAAACACCATGTTATGTTTATTATTATTTACTTGGTATATGATCCAATTTTTCAAACATTATTCATTATCTAGACAGTTCCTGATTATGATGATTAAATATTAATGAAACACATCTTATTCTCAACGGGTTATTATTTTATGTAATGATAATGGTTTTTATTATCTTATAGGATGTATACGAATGGATATCGAATATGTGATGGATGGCTCATTTATAGACCTCAAATTTTTCAGTTAAATAATATTCTTTTTTATACCCAACAAGTACATGAGAGGTTATCTGATGCCCAAAATACGGTTAAAGAGAAATTATAAAATTCCCAAAAGAGGTATATGAGAGGTTATCACAATATTAATGCATGTATATGGGTGGTTATCCCAATCCTAACAAGTGAAAAATGTATGGGAGGGTATCCTAGATATATGATATATACGATTATGATTATTCCATGTTTTATTCCTATTTTTTATGAAATTATATTATAAAAATTCAACGATGTCAGGGATCATGTTCAATGTTTTATTTATTATTTATTACTTTTGAATTTCAGTCATTATTCTATGCTTTATTATTATATGAATTGTTTTCTGTAAATTTCAAATGCTATGATCATGTTATCAAACAATTATGCTTCTTATATGCATACATGTGATCATTTATTAAAATGTACCTTTTTTACACGTACTTAGTATCTGAGATCAATATTCTCTATGATTCATTTTCCTCAGTATATGAAGAATGGATTTAATTATGATATTCCTAAAATCAGTGCTAGTTGGGAAGAACAAAGTGTGAGATGATGTAGATATTTTATGTTCCAGTTATTTATATATCCAAGTTTCCAATGACAATAATCCTTGAAAATTATCGCATGGATCATAATGATTTGTACTGAATATAAATATAATTGGATTTAATATATATATATATATATATTCATACAAATATATATATATAATGTTTCAGTTGTGATAATATGTTATGTTCATGTTATCAGAAGTGATCCCAGAAAATTCCACTATATTCTGCAGTCTATTACAGGATTATCTGAATCACTTTCATATATATTACCTCACTTTATAAATTATTTTCCATGTAAAAATTCCTCAATATCATTCAAAATAATCATGGAAATATTTTTCAACTTCTAATGCATTCGTTAGGGGATTTCATCATTAAGTGAAACATGTAAATATCAAATATATACTCAATATTTCATTGGATTTATTTTCTTTCTATAATCATTATTGTCACCATCCTTTAGAAATAATCATCCTTATAAAAAATTATTGGAAATATTAGACATAATTTTAGAGTAAAATTTTTCACATTTATATCATCCCATAAACATTCATGAGTTCATTATTGAGGGCACTATTAAATTGGTCACCAATTCTCTTAATCATTAATTTTTCATGTTTTCAACAAAAAAACCATATGTTATATAAAATTATTATTATATTGAACTTATATATAAATTCAAATGATAATCATTTAGTTACGTATTATTTTAATCCATTTCATTCACATGTGATTGTATTTCATGATTTATCTTTTCTAATTTCAATAATACAAACTCTTGTGGCATTGTCAACATTATTTAGGTGGGAAAATTTTAATGTTTAGTGATTTTTTACATTATTATACCATCATATAAAAACATCTGAGTCATCCAAAAAATTAATTATAACCTTCATTAGATATGTAACTAATAAAACTATTCAATCAAGCATCCCAATTTTATTTAACAACATTTCAAAAAAAAAATATTATTAACAAGTTATAAACAAATCCACCTGGCCAAATCAAAGAAAATCAAACATCCCACAATAGTAAATAACATACCATGGACTTCATGTAACTCATTAAAATAATAATATGATTCCATAAGAGGTATATGCTAAAAAAATTTCATACCAATTAACAATTTTAGTATCCATATAATAAATGTTTCATACAAATACAACCATTTTTTGACTAATTAATTCATGAATGGTATATTAAATTTCTAAAACACGAATCTATAAGATCAAATACATTGAGTAGAGTATAATTAATATTTTTATGTCACAAATGGGTTTCAAACACACCTGAACATAAAAGCTTTCATTCTCTCCAACTAGGGGTGCCGTAAGGAACACACGCATGCATGAAACATGCACTATATCTCTTCAACATTCTTTGAATAACACTTCATTTATAACTACAAGTCAGACTCTCTATATTTTACTACATTATGCCTCAAATATCCTTTACTCCATCACTAGTAGAAATATGATCAGTATATTAGATCATTGATAAAAAAAAACCTATAAAAACATTTATTCCCCCACATAGCCTCATGGATACCATTCGACCTTTCGAATCAAAAGATTCAGAATAATTCAAGTCACCCTCATAAGCTAGGGTTGAAGAGGTAAATAATTTATTATTTTATAACATAATAAAATGGTTCAAGACTTTTCTGGTCTTCCACAACCATGAAATCTTAGTAGAGTTGTGTGGCATTTTTCAGGTCATCTGGTCAAATATCTAACAACCCACAGCATTTGGACATTTACTCATCACCATTATCATAACCCATATAATCATATACCTCTAATGGAATATTTATTAATATCTACATTCATTGATGAAAAAGTATTATATTATAGTCGATAACAATATCAATATACCAAATATTACATCTCTTCTTCATACTACGATGATTATTTAGCTCAATATTTATAGAGAAGCTGACAATAAAAAAAATTACACTATGTTTTCTCTTAATATATATGTCATGTAAAACTCATTTAAAAGTATATATATTTTTAACACTAATTTATTTATATCTATATATATTTAATAAATAATTTTCCATTCTATTGATAATTTTATCAATATATTTTTGAAATTAGACTTAAAATGTTCTCTATATTTCATTAAAATAAGTGAATTTGATTACTATAAATCCAAAACAAATGTATCAATATTATATCATAGAATAATCATATATATGTATTATTAATAATTACTATAATTGGCCCTCAGAATTTAATTTCTATTTTAATCAATAAACATCTCTCTAGGACTTCTCATAAACTATGAATCATATTTATAAGATACCATGGCTAAAAAATCATTCTAAAAAAAAGAATTTCATACATGAATATTATATCTATATTCAATATTCTATCAAATATATAACATTAAATATGGTTTTGAACAAATAAAATACCAGAATAAAAATAATCATGACATTGTCACTTAATCAAATGATTTAGAATGAAAATTACCCCTTCTGGTGGGTGCCTCCATAATGTATTTATTCCTCCCAAACCCTATATTTATCCTACTATACAATAATAAATAATATGAAAATATAAGAGGAAATATTTTTCAAATAATTTAATGTTGAAGTATTTGTAGGATTAAAAGTACTATAAACATGATTACCACTAATGTCATTATAACTATTAATCATTTGGAAATTACCAAAAATGTATTCCTTGGGGGGAACAGTAATTTAAACTCAATAGAAAAGTCCATTTTTCAATATAACACCCAATAAAAGTTTGATTTAAAAATTAAACCTTTAAATAAAAATATTAACATTTCACTATATAAACTGTGTTTCTATTAATTAATAAATAAAAAAACATTATATAATTTTCGTGACAACAATTTTTTTTTATGAAAATGAACATCCATCAAATTATGATAATATTCCATTTTATCCTTATAAAGTAACACTATTTTTATAATTAATATTTTTTATATTAGTGTATGTGGATCATTATACAAAAAATAATGTACCCAACATATTTGAATCGAAAGAAATAGAATATTTCTATAAAAATGATCCTTTAAATCATTATATTATTCTTATTATTAGAAAAACACCAAAACATATTTGTTATGATGGAATAAATAATATATACTTATATAATATTAATATAGGTTATCATAAATATATTACATATGATAATAAAACCATTTCTTTTATTAGGGATGATTGTGAACAAGATTTATTGTTAAAAAATTAATATCAATGTATGTAATTTCTCATCAATAATTAATTTCAGGTTGATTAACTTCATGTTCACATATAATTGATAGTAATTTTCTATTTGATATTTTATATAAATTTGGAATGTTTTGTCATGTCATATTCAAGAATAACTAATGTTTGAATCATATTATTAATTAAAATATGATTTAGAAAATTTATATTGTAATTTAGATTGATATAGTATTTTCATAATATTTATATCATTTAAATCATAAATTGTGTAATTAAATATATTTAATGTTTTATGGTGAAGATAATGATAGATAATTATATAAAACAAATTTCTTAGGTTAAAATAAAATTTTCTGGTAATAAAATACCATTCCCAAGAAATTTTACATATTAATATCGAACTTAGTTGAATTAATAATGTCAGTATTTGTTTTCGTAGAAAATAATATTTATGTTAGAAGGTGTTCCTTAAAATTAATTTCGATTATAAATTCAATTTAATAAGTATTAATTATATATTTTGTGGGTATATATATGAAAATTTCGAAGGGTGACATGTATTTTTAGTTATATCATGTCTTCTTATTTTCATTATAAATTTTTTTAGAATGTGTTTATATTTTTTTATATGAAACTTTTTATGTATGGATGAATGAGAATATGTTTTTTAATAGATTATGATTATAGATTTATTGTATTTCTATTTAGTATAATCTATAATTTTACCTTTAAATAAACAAGTGTGTGTGTGATGAATTATATCAAATGATATAGAGGATATGTTTTTTAAATTAGTTGTGAACATGAATTTTTTTATTCCTTTATTTTTCATGAGAAACATATAATTTATTTTTTATTAATATGGCTATTTTATAATCTTATAATGGATTTAAAATTCAATTCATACATTCAGTAATTTAAAATTTTAAATATTTATAGGTAGAGAATGCGATATACAATTAATTATAAAAATAACACTTACATAAACTAAAATATACATGGAAATTGTATAATTAATATTTTAAAACAAATGTTGGGGATTATTATTTAATTATATTAAATAAACTATAGAATTTATTTTTTTTGTTTTATTGAAAATGGAATTGATTTTCTAAGATCTTTATTTTAATTATTTTAGATAATTAACATACTACAGTGAGTGTTTCATATATTTTTATGCATATATATATATATATACATATAATTGTTTTGGCATATGTCTATTAACATGTATCATTTATTTTTATTTTTTTAATTTATTTTTTTAGAATATAATTTTATGTATATAAATATATGAAATTTTATATAATTTTGATTTTTAGTGTCGTTTAAATATTGTCAAATTATTAATTTATTGTGATTATTTTTGTGGAACTTGTGTCTTTATAAGTACATGTATACAGAACTATATCTTCGGAAAATGTAGAGTGAGCTGAAAAGTATTTCTGACTGTAAATTTTTGGGTACATTTATTTTTAATGAAAAATATCTCATTTAGGACTGTGTAAAATTAATATAATCATACTCAATAATATCATTACAATTCAATTCTAACATTATCTAATTGCATTTTTTTAAAATATGGATACAACAAATATATATGTATATTTACTCAGAATCATATAATTATCAATTGTTAAAATCTAGTAGGTATGTAGATTAGTTACATTCCTATGTAATTTAATGTTTTTTTAATAAAATTTAGTTTAATTTAGTATATAAATGAGTTTTTTTTGTTTATTTTAAAATGGGTATCTGATTTCAATTAAACCATATAACGTCATCCACTAAAAATAAATATCTAATTCAAAATCATTCCAACTAATCATAAATACTGGATTTCTCATTAAAAAGATGTAAAGTCATTTTAAATTAATTATTTTATATAAAACTATAATAATAACACAACACCCATTAAACATGAAGTAATTATAATACATAATAATAATATAAGAAATACTAAAATGTATTTTTTTAAACATGGAAAATAACTTTCCATTATGTTTATTACATTAATAGTTCAATAAACCACCAGTATAATTTATAACAATGGATTTTATACATTTAGTGGTGTTTTTTATCTATGGATATAGGGTTTTTCATGAACCAACCAAGATATTATATCACCATGATACCTCGACCAATACAATCAAATTCAAATGGGAATTTCTGATCCCCATTAATTGGAGACTAATAGTTAGAATCACATACGAAGTCAAAGGGAACAGTTTCCCCCCGAAAATATTGAACAATGGAAGAAAAATAAACAATCAATCGCTATTCCAAACAATTCTCAATAAAAAAATCCCCATAAATAGATGATAAATATCTCATGGTAAAACCACATCAAATATATGGCACAAAATTATCAATATAATCTCATAAATCCATGAAATGAGTGAGTCAAATCTCCATTAGTCACCACAATCACACAAGGTCCCATGATCAAGAACATATTCTACCAAAAAGTGATGCTTTCTATTTTCCTAAGAATGGCATAAGAAAATCATGAAATTCAAAAGGTAAAGGAAGAGTGTGAGATAAATACTCATTTATGATTTCACTAAATTTTCTATAAGTAGTACCAATTTAAATTAATCATTTCATATAACAATTTTAAATAAATAATGTCATGATTTTTTTTTTCAAATTTTCATTTAAAAATACATTTCATATCTGGAATATTGTTGATAAATATAAATTGAATTTAATGAAAATTTTAATAAATCAAGTGATTAATGAAAATAGTTCTAAAATCAATAGAACAGAAAAATAAAATCATATCAACGAACAATGGAAATAATCCCTAGGATTAGTTAGTTTCAGTATAGAGGATCTTTACACTACTCAAAAAATCATCATGGATCAATGTATATGTGTAATCCCTTATAGCTCAGTCCATTAGGATATAATCAACCAAAAATCAATTGAGTAAATCAAAAAATACTTGGTTGTGTTATATTTTTCATCATCAATACGTTTTTGTTGAGTCAGAGTCCAAACATGAATGTTTAAATCACCCACTAACAACTCTGTCTCACATGTTCTTTATTAAATAAATAATTAATTGTAAATAGATTTCATTTAGAATCAATTCAATATTCGTAGATTAAAATACCAATTTTACATTCAACATAACATTTTAATTTCAAAACAAAGATATTGGTTTTTTAAATCATTTTATTCCAAATCCTCATTCATTAAAATTTATTTTTATTAAGAATTAATATCTAATAATTTCAAGATATGCTCTACAAATAATAACATATTTTCACATACATTTATAATAATTTTAATATAAAAAATCCTATTCCTTTAATATCTTTTATCAAATAACAAAAATTAAATGTTTATAAAACAATTTATCATATATTAAAACATAATAAATCAATCATGGTTTAACTATTGGAAAATGCCTTCTAGAAGCACATATATATAATCCCAGGGTAAAAAACTAATTCAAAAAATGATGACACCAACGAAACTTCAATGGTCAGGGAGATCATCAATTAATCCCATAGGGAGATTATTCATTTCCACTATAACATTGATATAAGGGAAATGTGTTGAAGGGGTCAAAATCCTCTTTTGGGGGCTTCCAATTTATAAGGGATGTTAATAAGTTTTAGTCTAAGGATATTTGAATGATAAATAAGGGGTAACGATTTTATTGGAAAGAAAACAATGGATCATGCTATATCACCCCATTATTACAACAATGAAGTATTGGAAAAGGCCTATACTATGGTATAGTACAAGAGGCCACACTACTGCAACACCAATTGAATTGGGATCTAAAATCCATAATGAATATTGTCCCTATATCCTACTATACATGAAAAGACTACATAATAGCCCAAAAATCACACTACAAACACAAAAAAATGATAGAGTCTTAATTAAAAACACACAATGATGATCGATTCCACAAGAGACTCCTCCAATGCCACATGACCAGAACACTAAAAGAGGGATGTGACACATCCACCAATCTATAGTGAATCTACACCATAAAATGTAAGTACCACAAAATTTACCCATGCTTCATTCCATGTTGTATCTGACTCACCAGTAGAAAAACAAATCTCACTCCAGACAAGAACCCTCGTATATTATTATGAAAATACCTGCAAAATTAGCCCCAAATTCCAAAGAAAAATAAAATCTGCAGAAACAACCCAAAACAACTCTCGACTAATAGGGATAATTAGTACCAAAAGTCCATAACCAGATGTTACACAGTTGATATATAATAGTGTTGAAATTTTTTTATGATTTAATTTTTGATTTTATAATGATTAAATGGATCTGAATATGTGTATAACTCATTTTATGATCAGTAGAGGAGACCTTTGATGTTTCAGGTAAGAGATCACTTGTTCCAAAAGATTTTTATTCATCATTAATATCTGAGGATAAGTATATGTAGTAATATTTTGATATATTTTATTGGTCCTTTAAGGTTATTAGAGTGGACTTTTGAGTATTAGTAATGGTCTAAACATCCACTATATAGGGATTTATTTCATTATTCATTTATATATAGATGATTATGTGATATCTTTATGAATATTTCCTTTTAATAGATTTAAGAGGGTTTGATATTGATCAATATTCCACAAAAATGATGTGACATATAAATATTCAATATAATTTAAATAAGGTGATATGAATAGGTGGTATTCCTCTATTTCATTTCCAATAATGGTATGGTTTTAGGGAGGATTTTATATGTGTGAGAGAGAAAATGATATGGGTTTAGAAAACATACAAAAAATCTATTCATTTAGTGATCGTGAGATTTTATTTTTTATAAAAGTGATTGATTTCATCCCCTACTTTTTATATTATTTTTTAGTATTTTTTTATGTAAAAATTTCCATTTTAGATGTATTTTATATGGTCATTATGTTTTCTAGTTTTTCCATCTATTATACAATGTATTGATTTATAAGGGTTAGAAACCTATATTAGGTAATTATGTAGTGGCCTAAACCTTTTGGGTCCATTATTATTTTTTATCTTATAATATTGATGGATTAAAAATGTATTTTTGATTACAATGTATTATATTAAGAAAAAAATTAACAATGTATTGAAATAGTGTAGTTGTTTATTGTGAAGACTGCTTTGATTCTATTTCATTCATAATCATTGGTTTCATTATCATGGTATAATGATCATGGGTCTGTGATGGTAATTTTAAAAGTTATTGTTCACCATAATGAATAAACTAAATCATGGATTTCCCTATTGAGGTACAGTTTTTGAAAAAATGTTATTTATTCGGATGAATTTTGAGATGTATTTTTGTGGTGTATTTTAATACGATAAAGAAGAAATATAAGTTTATTAATGATCTTCATATAAAATTTTATTATATTTTAGATCAATCAACATTGTTTTATTTTTTAAATTAAATAATATTTTGGAAAACATATTTTGGTATGTTTTTCCTTTTTTTTGGTCAAGGGCGTGGTTTTTAAAAGTGAAATTGGTAGGGAAATTTGATAGGACTGAGTTTATATTTGACCATTATTTTTTAATCATATTTAATGATCCCAAAAATTTTGTATTTAGTCACCATGACATCTTGTAGTTAATTTTTTAGTAAATATAATTTTTTTCATCCCAGAACTCAATAAATCGGCACTGTTATCTCAATTGTAACCTTAAATTCCAGTTGGATCTTCTATGGTGGCAATAGAGTGTCGTGGGTGGATCCATAGGTCTCTAATATCAGGGGATCAAATCATAATGAACCAAATGTACCATTTATTTACTTTTTTATACATTAACTGATTCACCCTTCTATATGGCTAGTAGAAATTGTTTTATAAAATGAATTGTGATGTTTTTATATGATTTGGGTGGGTTGTAAACTTTTTGGAGAAGTATTTTGGGCATGGGTTGTGAAATTTTTCATTAAAAGTGTGATGGAAAATGAATTCATTGATTCTAGGGATTTAATCATCTACATTAATCATACTAAGTGAATTTTTATATTGTGAATGATGTGGGGGAAGGTATTTGTTTTCAATCATGTGGAATTAAATAATATTTAATATTTAATAATAAAATCCATAAGTAGGGATGATAATTTAATAAATGCGGAATAATTTATCTATGGATTCATGTTAATGATGGTAATTTGACTGAGAATTTGGCTTCAATTAAAATAAAAATGTGTAGACATAATAGGGATCATAGTAATTGTAATTAAAGTAATTAAGGCTACAAGTAGTAAGAAATGGTAATGATATGTTTTTTTTATTTCTTTTGATATTATATTATTGATGTATAACCTAGTAATTTTTTATCTATGTATAATAATAGGTGATATGGTGGTATATTATTGTATTAATGTAATATAAATATAGTACTACATGTTTTTTGGAAGGGATTATTTAAGCTGAATATATATAAAATAAGTGGATGAAACTTTAGAGGTTGGGTCGTGCATATTTAGGATAGAAAAAGTTGCTGATATTAAAATTCCATGATTAGTTATTTATTTTAGTTATATTTATATAGTGAGTGAATATTCTACAGTTAATATATAAAATTGGTACTTAATTTTGGATTGTGTAAAATATTTATGAATGGAATATAATATGGTTATTGGGGGGGGGGGGTGGAATTCTAAGATGTTAGCATTATGTAAGGGATATTTTATTCCTTCCATAAATGCATTTTCTTTTCGTTGTAATAGTTATATCCCCAATATATTATTTCTTTTGTATATGTATGGTCCTAATTATGGTTATGTTAAATGTCTATGGTTTGAGTTACTATTGTTATAGGTATATATAGAACTAGGTGGTAATGATGGAATTGGTTGTGTATCTTTGGTGCCAGTGATATGGATATAGTAATGCATTACATGAATGGAGGATGAAAATTTAGTTATCAATTATTTTATCGTTATAAATTGATTAATACACATATATTTCATTAAATTAGGCTTTAAAATTCCATTTCAGAAGACATAAGATAGGTTATTAAATCAACCTATTGAGATTACATATATATTGACCATATTATTATCAAGTGGTTTTTTATGTAAAATATAATACCAATTGTGGTGTCAAGTGAAATCTATTTAGGAATAAGTAGATCAAGATAGGCATATAAAGAGTTGTATATTGGGGAACATTCATTGTATTTAGAATACAATTTTATCGATTTGGTATGTTTTTTGATGAAATATCCCTGACCAGAATCCACAAAACCAAGGCCACTAGATAGGTCACCACATGACCTCAAGCATGCTTCCCCATGCAACAAAGGTTTATAACTAGTAGAAAGGGTCTAGATTAGTCATTTTGGAGACTATAACCAATTTACCAATGAAATAACCATAATATTATAAGAATATATGGAGAAAAATATTTAATGACCAATAAACATGCATCACTATCTTCTACCAAGCTAGGAACAAATCACAATCAGTATAAACATGGAATGCCATGATAAATAGTGCTAAAGTGGAAGAAATATAAAATAAATAAAAACAAATAAAATTACACAAAATAACACTAACTCCACGTTTGGAACCTCAACCAATCAAGTCCCATGACCAACTCAACTCTCTAAGATAGGGCCTTTTCCCTTTTTATGACCAGTAAGCATGATGTTTTCTCGGGTACCCCGAGGTTTCCCGAGAAGGGTTCAAGTGCATATTAGTAGGCCGCCACCAATGGTTTCTACAAAATATCTCATATAAAATATAGTTCATGTGACAAGTAAATAAATGAAAATTTTGGGGACAAAAATTAATAATATTTACTTAACTATAACTTTTTCGTGTTTCCAAACTCTTTATGTGAATCATCTTCATTACTTAGTTCATCATCAATATTTTATCCATGGGTTAAAATTTTACATCATTCATAAAATGATAATGGTATTTATCATTACGTATAATGGAATAATTCAATTCTCAAATTGTCATGGGATAATGCATCACAACATCCCAATGTCTTTACATTGATGCCTCAGTCTGGGTGGAATGCAATAGTTAGGGGAATAAAACCATGTCCCCCATCCCAAACTCATGCATTGTGGGTGGAGTTAGAGCATTAGAGAAACTCAACACATGGTAGGAGCCTAATTCTTTTATCACGCACCTGATTCCATGTTAACATTCTTAGTCATCCATTTATCACACATAATCCATTCCACAACCAACAGAAATAATATTTAGAATACACAATAAACAATAAGGAAAATAATATTATTCCATAACCCATTAACAGATTTTTCATTTACATTACTTAAATCTTTATCTCAACTCTCATTCATAGAACTATCCCACTAATCCTATTAAATAATTCCCTTACAACATCTCATTTAACATATTATTTATTTCAAATATGATTAATAATTACCATATTCACCATTTCAAATGCATTATCTCTCTTTGGTATTTCTAATAAAATTCACAAGCCAAATGCTATAATCCCAATAAATAAAATTAACCAATTTTTTATATATAAAACACCCCTAATAAATTAATAAATATAGAAACATTACAATTTTTTATTTTCTCTTCCATTATACAAATCAGGAAACTCAACAATGGCTTTATATTATCATACAACAACCTTGCATACAGCTAATTAATTTCAAGGTCATGAAATATTAGCACACCACATAGGTCATGATAAATAGGTCAAAAAATCCTCAATTCATTCCAATAGTCCCATGAGGGTTTCTATTCATCATTTATACACCCATTTTATCAAACCAACCACGTGGAATCAAAATCACAACAAGTAGTGAAAAGAATAAAACTAACATGCACTAAATTAAAATTAAACTATTGGATATTACTTGTAGAACAACTACCTATAATCCATTTACATTATTACACATAATCAGAGTCAAAGATTCCAATTAATACGCCCTTCTCAGCCTTAACCCATGGCTTCAATCCAAAACTAATGGTGCTCTAAACGACCTAAAGATGAAGGAGAATCACCCATGGAAGCCCTTGGGAGCACTTGTTCATCACATCATGAAGTATGTGATCATACTACCTCTATAACATATGATAGATCATTTTCTAGCCACTCTTCCCATGAATTATGGAGTTTTTGAAGAAAATAGTTCATTCCACTAGGCCCACATTTCTAATTCCATTTCCCTTGTTTCATCTTGAACATTTCCATGTTTTAACAAAACATGAATGTAGAGCAGAACATTTCCCAGAAACACATTCTTGTTTCAATCCAAAATATAAACCAAATTCTGTTGAAAGGATGAATCATCCCCTAGAACAACATCGTTAGCATTAATTACATGATATGGATCAGGGGGATACTGATAAATCTACAAAACATGAAAAAAATTATTCATCTGACTATACCATTGTGGAAGATCCAGTTAGCAAGCTACTAGTCTAATCATCTACAAAATATCTAATGGCCCCACATACCTTGAAGACAACTATATATATTTCTGAATTCAGTGGAGTCATAACCTTGATGACACCTGAACGAACACACTATCACCCATTATAATGTCAAGAGGTTGACAACACCAATCTACATATGACCTCTTCCTACGATAATATATTTCCAAATGATTCGGAATCAAATGTACATTTTCTAACTTATCATAAATGAGACATGGACCTTGAATATTTGAATCCCATGCTTTAAAACAACACAGTGAAGATCTACACAATCTCTTAAAAAGCACCCCAAATGGTTCCATCTAAATTATAGCCTAAAAACTGTTTTTGAAAGAAAACTCAAAATGTAATAGATGCTTTTCTGACAAACAACTGAAATCCAAAACCCAGGAGCTCAACATGTCTTCTAATACCAATATTTCACACATTTATTATCCATTTTTCTATGGGTGATAGGTCATACTTATAATCACAAAGGTTACATGTTTCTTTAGTAACCCCTTCCATAAGCACTACGTGAAAAGTGGATCATGAACCAAAACTATGGTCCTCAGTAAACCATGAAAATGTACAATCTATAGAAAATATAATCCACTAAACTAATCAATAGTGTAAATTTTATTGATTGGTATAAAATTTTCCACTTTACTTATAAAATCCAAAACCACCTTGTTTTTTACATTCTTTTGATGCATCCTTAGAGGACCCACTATGAATTCCATCATTACATCGTACCACATCCACTTTGGAATGGGAAATGAATATAAAAACCCATCTAAGAATTGATACGCATCCTTCATGTAACATCCCTGACCTGAAAGCCACTAAACTGGTGCTCCGAGCAGGGTGGTTACATGACCTTAAGCGCGCCTCCCTGTATGCCAAAGGCTGGCGACTAGCAGCGGGGGTCTATGTAGTCAAGTGGGGAGATTATACCCCTTTTTTATCAGAGTAATCCACAATAGAAAAACCATATAGCGGAAACAAAAAACCAACAACAAGGAACATGTATAATAACCAATTCAAAATAATAATAAACATGCCATGTCATACTACAAGTGCATGTGTTAACAAAAGCCCAAAAATAAAATAGGGCCAAAATCCCCAAAATGGTCTCGACTACAATTCTGGATCCTACGCCAAGTGCTACCCATGTCCACTCACAATCTAGAAAGGACCTTTTCCCTTCTCCGGACCTACAAACATGAAGTCTGCTCTGGTACCCAACGGCGGCCCAAGCAGGGTGTGAGTAAAACTCAGTAGGCCACCACCAACACTGTCTACAAAATATCCAGTATAAACAGGTAGTGCATGCAAAAACAATTCGAACGATAATGCCAAGAAATTAATTACGGTGACATTATCTAGTTCAAATCCCAGCCATTACAACATTCATTACCATTCATTTCCCAACAATGACCATCAGTTACAATTTCATCACATTAACATGGGTTAATCACATTCATCAGGTTACATTGATTTAAGGCCAACAGTCACATGCAAGAGGGTAAACACAATGTTATACTATCTCACTAGGACTAACCCCTCATAGAAACCATAACCTCACCTCGAAGCCTCAATTCGGGTGGATGCAACCGTTAGGAGAAAGGAGCCTCAGTCCCCATTTCTAACCCGTAATTTTAGGGTGGAGTTTGGAGCATCAGTCTTCGCTCGGCCCTTGGGCGTAGATCCTCAAGTCATACCCCACACTACCAAGCCATGTGCACATGATTATATATATGTAACCCTCAACCTTCCAACCATTTCCCATCGGCAACCAGCATTCACAACAACCCACATGGGAAACAACATCATGCCTTAACCCATTAACACATTACCATTTCACATCATTCAACCATTCACCCTATTCCCATGTGTTATGCCTATCTCACTAAGAATTCAACACTAGACCCATAATATATCCCATTATATACTTTAATCAATTTACATATTAACCCATTTAACACGTTCATCATTTCCATGAATCAACCATTCATTCCCTTCCAAATAACCCTTTTATTATTACCAAGTCTAGGTGCATCACCAAACTTCTATTCCACGCTCAACCAAACATGAAAACATATTCATCAAGGGCTCTAAAATTCATTACAACAAGGTCACTTGTTTAATATCAATCCCTAAATCCAGGAAATGCCAACACATCCCATGGATGGCCCTAATTAGGTCAAGTCTATCCCAACACATCCCATGGGGATTGTGAGGGTTCCCATTTTCCATTTTAAACACCATTATTGCCAAAAATACCAAGTTTCTCCAAAAAATAACCAAAGGAAAGCAAGAGCACAACTAAACATGCTCAAAACCCTAAATAACCCTGGGATATAACTTGTAGACCACCTACCTCAAAATCACTATTGAACGCACCCTAAATCGAGTCCTTAGACCTCGATCCGACCAAACTTTGAAGCAACAACCTAAAAATCTCCCAAAAGATAGGGTTTTTGAGCTTCGTAAGAAGAGAGAGAGAAGATACAAACCCTAAACCAAAAAGAGATGCAATGATGAGGTTAGCCTTACCCAGAGCTTCGATCCGCAACAAACGGCATTCTAAACACCTTAGAATCGATGGAGATTGATCTATTGGAGTTATTGGGAGGCTTGGTCTGCACCTAGGGTGAAGAGTAGATGATGGGTGAAAAATCATGAGTTGTGGTTATAATGTCCGGAGTGGAAATTTTGAAAATTTTGCAACTTTAATTGGTTGCACGGTTTAGCCGCACGGTTTGGAAAACCTTGCACAAACCGTGCGCACGCCACTGCCTAGAGGAGGGAGAGTCACACTATTTATCCTCATGGTTTATAAAACCATGCACAAACCATGCACTCACTTCTTTCCAGATGAGGGAGGGTCGCACGACTTAGTCTGGGCAGGCCGTATGGTTTAGATGACAGTGCGCAGGTTGTGCGCCTTGGTTTTCTTTGCCTAGACTCCCGTTCTTCCATTCCACGAGAACCTGGAACACCCCCAAGGCCTCTCACACATCCAATAAACATTTTGAAGCCCCAAAATAAAAGGGTTCAACCCAAAACACAACAAATAATACCTTTCTAGAAACCTAGATCTTACAACCTCCCCACCTTATAACGGCTCGTCCTCGAGCCGAGCTTCCAAGCCTCATTGCTCCACCGAAGAGAAGAGTTCAGGCCACTGAGCTCGCAAATCCGATTCCCACTCCCATGTTTCTTCATGAACTTTCCCATGATGCCATATTAATCACACTAATGGCACAACCTTGCCTCACAAGGCCTTTTCACTATGATCCACCACACGAACTAGATGCTCCTCAAAGGACACATCAACCTCAATCTCCACATCCTCAACATCAACAACATGAGATGGGTCAGGGTGATGTCGTCGAATCTGAGACACATGAAACACATCATGCATCCCCCCCATACTGCTGTTGAAGAGACAATCGGTAAGCCACTGGTCTGATCCTATCCAAAATCTCAAAATTTCCCACATACCTGGGCGCCAACTTACCCAGTCTCCGAATTTGACGGTGACCCCACCTTGGCAACACCTGAAGGAATACATAATCACCCACCCCAAACTCAAGAGGTATATGCCTCTGATCTGCATATGACTTCTGCCTACTCTGATCCGTAGTCATCCGCTTCCTGGTCAACTTCACTCTTTCAGGTGTCTCCTGCACGAGCCATGGCCCCAACAACTGAGATTCACCGCCCTCTAGCCAACACAATAGAGATCTACATGGTATCTGATAAAGTGCCTCAAATGGTGCCATTTGAATTGTAGCCTGAAAAATGTTGTTGTAAGAAAACTCTACCAATGACATGTGCCTCTCCCAAGAACCACTAAAGTCCAAGACACAAGCTCTCAACATGTGTTCCGACACATGGATCGTACTCTCCAACTGCCCGTCCGTCTGTGGGTGGAAAGCCGTACTAAAAAATACATGTGTACTAAGAGCCTTCTACAACCCTTTCTAGAAGCACGATGTGAAACACGAATATCAGTCCAAAACTATGGTATGCGGAACCCCATGTAACTACATGATCTCATGAACATACACCTCACCCAACTGGTCAACTGTATAGGTCTCCTGAATCAGTATGAAATGAGCCGCTTTCATTAACAGATCCACAACAACCCAGATTACATTATTCTTCCACGACATCCCTGGAAGACCCAAAACAAAATCCATTGTTACATAACCCCACTTCCACTCCAGAATAGTCAATGGATGCAATAAACCACCTGGTCATTGATGCTTAGCCTTAATCTACTGATAGGTAAGGAACCGTGCCACAAAGCCTGCAACTTCCTTCTTTATTCCAGGACACCAAAACTACCTTTGGAGATCATGGTACATCATGGTCAAACCAGGATGCACTGCCCACTTTGATGCATGTAACTCATGCATCAACTCTTCCTGCACACACATTGGCACAACCATGTGATCACGAACGCAAACAACACCTTCCTCATCATCGAACCAACCAGAAGGTAGCTCCCCACCTTTATGCTTTTCCTTCATGTCCAAACACTCAGGATCATCATGATGTCCTTCTTTAACTCGACTCAAGAGCATCGAATCCATCGTCACAGAAGCAAGACTGACCTGCCAATTATCCTCTTTCACCTCTACGTGCATCTCTATAAACAAAGCCATTACATTCCACTCGGTGCTGGACTCCTGAACCATCTGATTCTGAACCTTCCTACTTAGAGCATCAACAACATTGTTCCCCTTTCCCAGTATGTACACCAACTCAAAGTCAAAATATTTGATATATTCAACCCATATTCGCTGCTGAAGATTCAAATCCCACTGTGAGAAGATGCACTTTAAGCTCTTATGGTCGGTAAACACGATAATCTGTTCCCCCAATAGATAGCGCCTCCAGTACTTCAAGGCGTACAACACTAAAACCAACTCAAGATCATGAGTGGGATAGATTCTCTCAAGGGGTCTCAACTTCGTTGACCCATAAGCCACAACCGGCTCATCCTACATCAATATATCCCTAAGACCAATTCCAGACGCAACACAAAACACGATGTATTTCTTACCTGATTCGGGTAAGATCAGGATAGGTGCGGTCTTCAACTGCTTCTTCAACTCTTGGAAGGCCTCCTCACAAGCCCCCGACCACTCGAACCTGATTCCCTTCTTGGTCAAGCCCGAGAGTGGAGCTTCTAAGCGAGAGAAATCCTGAATGAACCTTCGGTAATACCCGGCCAAGCCCAGGAAACTCCAAATATCAGAAACACTCTTGGGCTGCTCTCAAGATACCATTGCCTTCAATTTATATGAATCCAATAACACACCTGCCTCCGAGATGATGTTACCCGAAAAATGTACCTCACCTATCCAGAATTGACACTTTGATAGCTTGGCATATAGCCGATGATCTCTTAGTGTACCGAAGATGATGTCAAGATGTTGGGCATGATCGTCATGAGTTTTCGAGTACCCTAAGATGTTGTCAACAAAGACAACCACAAACTGATCTAGATAGGGTTGAAAGATCCGGTTCATCAAATCCATAAGCACCATCAGCGCATTGGTCAAGCCGAAGGGCATTACCACAAACTCAAACAACACGTACTGACTCCGGAAAGCTTTCAACGGTATTTCAGAAGGCCTCACCCTAAACTAGTGATAATTAGACCTCGGATCGATCTTGGAAAACACCGATGCACCCTCAACTGGTCAAACATTTCATCTATTCTAGGAAGAGGGTACTGGTTTTTCACTGTAATCTGATTCAACTTCTGATAATCAACACACAGCCTCAACGACCCATCAGCCTTCATTGAAAAAAGCACAGGTGATCCCCAAGGAGATGTACTAGGGCAGATAAACCCCTTACGCTCCAACTCCTCAAACTGAACCTTTAGTTCCTGGAGTTCTGCCGGTGCCATTCGGTATGGCAGAATAGAAACTAGCTCCACTCCCGGCAACAACTCGATCGTGAACTCAACATCCCTATCAGGTGGTAACCCCGAGAAATCCTCACGAAACACATCCTGAAATCGATCCACCATAGGAGAAAAATTAGTTTGTTCCCCTCCCTCACCATCATCAAGCATGAGACATTCCACGTGAGCGGTGAGCCCACTCATCTGTTGACATAACAGCCCCGCACGCCCTGCTCGAACATCCCATTCTCCATGGTGGACATAAGCGTCACCCTAAAGCAACCTAAACGATACTCTACGGCGATAAAAGTCTATGTGTGCCCGATACAACACCAACCAATCAATTCCCTTGATTAGGTCAATCCATGAAATCTCGAGAATGAACAAGTTCCATAGAAATTGACACCCAACAACATCCAAGGGACATTCCTTGCACTGCTTGATATCCTCAACCCGCACTCCCAATGGGGTGTCAATTTACATCACTCTACACACTCCCTCTACATGTAAACCCAGCACTACAACAAGTTGATCACATATAAAATAGTGTGTGGCACCTGTTTCAAAGAACTCACTAGAAAACATATAAGCTACAATGATCATACCTCGAATAGTCGATGGTCCAGCCTCACCATCACCAGGCGCAAACTGAACTGCCTGATGCTAACTTGCCCCTCTATCCTGGGCCCCAGCCTAAGTACTATGTGCTACACTGCCCTGCTGGTCTGAGCGATTTTTTCCCGGATTTCCACGTCCAACGACCCTACCAGTACGGCCCGTGGAGCTCCAACTGCCGGCCTGATATGGGGAAACAAATCCCCTTCCCGTATCTGGTATCTCCTTTCCACCATTATGCTCTCCTACCTGCGGAGGATTCCTATAGAACCTCAACACATGTCCTATCCATCCGCACAAACGATACTCAACTGGAGGTCGAGGACATTGACCACACACATGCCCCGACCTACCACACTGATAACAAAACACCTGGTTCGCACTCTGAAAGGTTGGCCCTCTCTTCCAGACAATTGGCATGCTACCACCACGCGGTGAGTTGTCATGGAGTCACTTTCGAACCTTAGAAGTTGTACCGCTCGTCTTCCCCACCGGCACCACAAGCCCACTACCTGATGCTCCCTTCAGGTTTCCTTCAAGGATGAGTTCCTGATCCATCACCTCTGCAAACCTCTTCAAGCGAAAGATATTTACTTGAGACCTGATCTCGTGTCTCAAACAATCCTGGAAACTCCTTGTTACCGCAGCCTCATCCCCGACAAACACTGAGACGAAGCGTCGCAGATCAGTGAAGCGACTACAGTAGTCCATCACCAACAACGATCCCTGAGTTAGGCTCACCAACTCTGCAGCCCACTCCTTCCTCAACGTCTTTGGGTAGAAATGCTCCAGAAACTTCTCCTGAAAAACCTTCCATGACATCCCTTCAGCCTGATCAGTCTGAGCCTGAATGTCCCACCAACACCTTGCCTGGCCGCGCAACATAGAAACGTCCAGCTTTACTTGCTTTTCTATATGGATCTCCAGATGATCCAGTATCATCTGGAGGGACTCTAACCAGAACTCTGCTACCTCTGGCCCACCCTCTCTAGTGAAAGATGGAGGGTGATGTAGCTGGAATTCCCTGGTCAGCACAAACATACTCTGTGCACCCCTCCCTGGGTCCTGATCCATCATCTGCATAAGGCGAGCCAAGTTCCCTCGGAACTGGTCTTCTCCACCTTCATTGATCACCACATATTCTTGATCCTCTACTGGAGGAGTGTTCTCAGCAACATCCTCCCATTTCTCAACTGGCAATCAATGTCGTGGTGGCATCTCTATACAATGCCAAGCACGAGATTTAGAACGCATACCATAAACATTCATGACTCCTTAAAAAGAACATTACTAGCTACAACAACCCATTTTTAACAACGTTAACACCTCAAATTCACCTCCCCGACCATCCCTACCGCGGGCCATGGTCCACATGGGGTAAACAATCATGCACTACCACCAACTCACACAATATTTTTGAAGAAATTTTCCACTTTATTTCAAACCCTTAGGGTTCATTAAACATCATTTACCCACTTGTTTTATTTCATTCTTCTCATTATATCTTGGTTTCATGAAATGCATAATGCACCCTACATTCCTGCCTCACACACCCCTCTCGTGCGTGTTCCAAATACAATGCATGTCACCTATCTCCCTAGGTTCCTACAATGATGCATGAGTACAAATCCTCATGCCATTAAGGCTACGAGACAAATATTGTAAAACAATCACATCAAACTACATGTGCATCACCCAACGATTAAATATCATCAACTATGACAACACACAACCAGGAACAACATTTTCCACCAAGGTTGACATGGGTTTTCCCCCGTACCAGGGTTAGCTACTCCCAATCACGAGATAATTACCAAGGCCCAACACATCTTAACCCTTGGATACCATTCCCAAATAACAAGACCTCAGTGAAGCAGAAGAAAAACCTTCCTCTAATACCAATTTGTAACATCCCTGACCCGGAAGCCACTAAATCGGTGCTCTGAGCCGGGTGGTTACATGACCTTAAGCGCACCTCCCCGTACGCCAAAGGCTGCCGACTAGTAGTGGGGGCCAATTTAGTCATGTGGGGAGACTATTCACCCTTTTTATCAGACTAATCCACCACAAAAAAACCAAATAGCGGAAAACAAAAATCCGGCAACAAGGAACATGTATAACAACCAATTCTAACTAATAATAAATATGCCATGTCATAATAAAAGTGCTTTAGTGAACAAAAGCCCAAAAATAAAGACACGGAAAAAATCCCCAAAATGGTTCTGACTCCATGTCTGGATCCTCCACCAAGTGCTACCCATGTCCACTCACTATCTAGCAAGGTCCTTTTCCCTTCTCCTGTCCTACAAACATGAATTCTGCTCGGGTACCCAATGGTGGCCCGAGTAGGGTGTGAGTGCAACTCAGTAGGCCACCACCAACAGTGTCTACAAAATATCTAGTATAAAAAGGTAGTGCATGCAAAAGGAATATGAATGATAATGCCAAGTAATTAATTAAAGTTCCATTATCTAGTTCAAAGACGAGCCATTAACACATTCATTACCATTCATATCCCAACAATTACCATCACTTAGCATTTCATCACATTTCCATGGGTTAATCAAATTCATCATGTTACATGGGTATAAAGACAACAATCACATGAAAGAGGGTAAACAAAATGTTATCCTATCTCACTAGGACTAACCCCTCATAGCAACCATAACCTCACCTCGAAGCCTCAGTCCAGGTAGATGCAACCATTAAGAGAAAGGTGCCTCAGTCCCCATTCCTAACCCGTGCATTTAGGGTGGAGTTCAGAGCATCGGTCTTCACTCGACCCGTGGGCGTAGATCGTCAAGTCATACCCCACACTACCAATCCATGTGCACATGCTTATATATAAGTAACCATCAACTTTCCAACCATTTCCCATTGACAACCATCATTCACAACAACCCACATGGGAAACCACATCCTTCCTTAACCCACTAACACATTACTATTTCACATCATTTAATCATTAACCAATTCCCATGTGTTATGCCTATCCCACTAAGCATTCAAAACTAGAACCATAATCTATCCCATTATGGTCTTTAATCAATTTACAAATCAACCCATTTAACACGTTAATCATTTCCATGAATCAACCATTCATTCCCTTTCAAATAACCCTTTGATTATTACCAAGTCTAGGTGAATCACCTAACTTCTATTCCAAACTCAACCAAACATGCCAACATATTCATCAAGGGGTCAAAAATTCATTACAACAAGGTCACTTGTTTAATATCAATCCCTAAATCCAGGAAATGTCGGTACATCCCATGGATGGCTCCAATTAGGTCAAGTCTGTCCCAACACATCCCACAGGGATAGTGAGGGTTCCCATTTTCCATTTTAAAAACCATTATTACCTAACATACCAAGGTTATCCAAAACATAACCAAAGGAAAGTAATAACATAACTAAACAAGCAAAAAACCCTAAATAACCATGGGATATAACTTGTAGACCACCTACCTCAGAATCGCGGTCGAACGCACCCTAAATTGAGTCCTTAGACATCAATCCGACAAAAAATTGAAGCCTCAACATAAAAATATCCCAAAAGATAGGGTTTTAGAGCTTCGGAAAAAGAGAGGGAGAAGATACAAACCCTAAACCAAAAAGAGAAGCAAGGATGAGGTTATCCTTACCTGGAGCTTCGATCCGTAACCAACGATGCTCTAAACGCCTTAGAATCGAAGGAGTTTGATCACTTGGTGTTCTTGGGAGGCTTGGTCTGCACCTAGTGTGAAGAAGAGAAGATGTGATGAAAATCCCGAGTTGGGGTTATAAATCCAGAAGTGGCAATTTTGTAAATTTTCCGACTTCATGTAGCCGCACGGTTTAGCCGCACGGTTTGGAAAACCGTGCACAAACCGTGTGCATGCCACTACCTGGAGGAGGGGGAGTCGCACGATTTATCTGCATGGTTTGGAAAACCGTGCGCTCACTTTTGTCCAAAGGAGGGAGGGTCACACGGCTTAGTCTAGGCAGGCCGCACATTTTGGCTGACCGTGTGCAGGCCATGCGCCTTGGTTTTCTTTTCCTAGACTCCCCTTCTTCTGTGCCCCGAGCCCCCGGAACACCCCCAAGGTCTCTCACACTTCAAAGAAAGCTTTTAAAGCCTCAAAATAAATGGGTTCAACCTAAAAACAACAAAACATACCTTTTCAAAAACCAGGATCTTACACTTCACATGTTGCCAGTTAAGGCATTGTGCTACAAAACATGCAACCTATTTCTTTATTCCTGGACAACAATACTGCTGATGAAGATCATGATAAATTTTTGTCAAACTAGGATGTATTTCCCAGTTCAAGGTATATAACTGGCACGTCAACTCTTCTCACACACCTTCCACTACCTCAACATGGCCCTAAAATTACAGAATTCCTTCACCACCCACACCCCAAATAGAATGTGAATACCAACCATTATGTAATTCCTTCCATTATATAGAGTTTGGATCTACTAGCTGACTCTCCCTGACCTGTATCAAAATTTAGGAGTCAACTACAATATAATCAAGATTCATATGCCAATGATGATCTTATATATCCATGTGCATCGTAGAAAAAAATGTCATCATTCTCCATGTATAGTTGGACTCTAGAACCACCTAAATCTGAGTCCTACTCATAGAATCTACAACACTATTCTCTTTATATTGTGTGTAAACCAACTCTACATCAATGGATTACATGTACTCAAACCACCTTCAGTAATGAAGATTAAAATCCTTTCGAGAAAATAAGTGCATAAAGATTATATAACCAGTAAACAATATGAACTACTCTCCCTACATGTAATACCAAAATAATGTTAAGGAATAAACCACAATATATAGCTCATGTTCATGAGTAGAGTAATTTCATTAATGAGGAATCAAAATCCTTTAACAATAAGTTAAATCCCTATCATCTGGAACTAACTGCGCCCCTTCTCTAAAACTGGATGATTCATTGATCATGGTGTACCTATTACCTGGTTCATGTAAGATCAAAATTAGTTTGGTAGTTAGATACTTATCCCTCTCTTGAAAAGAATGCATTCACGCCTACAACTACTAAAACATAAACCATTTAATGTTTAATCATGTGGGTAGCACGTCCAAATGAGAGAAATAACTAATGACCCTTCGGTGATAACTTAACAAGCCCATGAAACTCCGAATATCAAAAACATTCTTGGGATACTCCCATGAGACCACAACATGAACCTACTTTGGATCCATTGAAACAACTAACTCACAAATGATGTACACAAATTAATGTACATTATCATTTCAGATCTGAAATTTTTATATCTATGAATAATGATTATGCTCTCTTAGTGTACTAAGGATGATGTTCAGATATTTTTCATGATCACCAATGGTTATTAAGTACACTAATAATTCATCAATAATAAAACAAAAAAATTATTCTTATCTATGTGAAATAAATTGGTTCATTAATTTGATGAATAAATCAGGGGCATTGGTTAATCCAAAGGATATCACCAAATATTCATACACATAGTATCTACTCTGAAAAGCTATTTTTGGTATTCTATAGGTTCTCACACTCAACTGTTGGAATCCCGATCTCAAAACAATATTGGAGAACACCGAGGAAGCCCTTAGTTGTTAAAATTGGTCCTCAATTCTTTGAAGCGGGTATCAATTTTTATCCATCATTAAATTAAACTTTCTATATACAACACATACACACAATGATGTATCTTCTTTATTGGATAACAACATTTGATATCCCAATGTTGATGTACTAGGATGGATAAACCCCATTATGTCTAGCTCTTCAAGTTGAGCCTTATGTATTTGGAGTTCTTATGAAACAATTTGATATAGAGGAATAGAAATCGGATCCGACCCTGGTAGAAACTCAACCGTAAGCTCAACATCCCTCCTGGGTGGCAGTTAGAATAATTCCCCATGTGAGGCATCCTAAAACTAATCCAACATAGGAGTAAAGAAATTTTGTTCCCTCCTCCATCATCAAGAATAAGGGATGTCACATTGGTTGTGAGTTCCCCCATCTATTGGGAAACCCAATATGTACGGCTCACCCAAACATACCAATCATCACGAAGGACATATGTATCTCAATTGAGAGGCATGAATGTTAATCGATGTCAGTAATAGCCAATATAGTCTTGATAATTCACTAATTAGTCTTTACCCCAAACATGGTCAAAAATTGACATCTCTAGAAAAATAGATTCCATAGGAAATGATATCCACAAACCTCTAAAGCATAACCATTTCACTGTCCAATATCCTCATTTATAAACCCCAATAAATTATTAATTGACATTAGACCATTCATTCATTCTAAGGACATGACAATGAAAACTACAAAATAATTAGAGATAAAAGATTTTTTGAAACGTTTTTAAATAAAGAATTAGAGAGAATGAAAGCTTATACAATCATACCTCAAAAGGTAGATGGTACAACCTCTCTGCCTCTGGGTGTAGATAGAACTGTGTGAAGAAGTCCATCCCTTAAACCCTCTGATCCAACCTAAATCCCCTACACCACACTGCTAATTTGGTATGAAAAGTCTCTCCCAATATATCCACATATACCTCCCCTATAGGTACGACCTCGGGGAACTCCAACTACCTGCCTTATATGGGGTGATCAATCCCCACACTCGAAATCCCCCTATGACCATTATATATTCTCATATGCTAATGGTTAATGAAAAGCCATTGTATATATCCCAAACCTACCACATGACCAGCACTTGACTGGTGGTCGGGGACACTGACCTCACATGTGAACCATTTTGGTAGACTGGTAACATAATACCTGATCACCACCCTAAGGAATTATACCCCTCTTAAGACTACACTTCATGCTTTCTCTATATAATAAATTCCCAAAATGATGCTTCCTACCCTCATAATTTATACCATATTTTTTCCCTATTGATACCACTAGTCAACCTCCTAAAGCCCCCTTTAGGTTCCCTTTTTAAATAAGGTCTTTTTCCACTACCTCTACAAACCCTTTCCAATGTATTCTTTAACTTTAGACCTAATCCAATGCCTATGCCCATCTGGGTAGCATTTCACCACATTTTCCTCATATCCAGCCATTATTAGAACAAAATGGAATACATTAGTGAATAGACTAGCATAATCCATTACTGACAAAACCACATATGATAAACTCAAAAACTCATTATCCATATCCTACCTCATGGTTTCTGGGGTGTAATTTTCTAGAATCATTTCATGAAAATACTTCCAAGCCATTCCTTCATCATTCTCTATTTAATCCATAATTTCTCAAAAAAAATTTTCCAGGAACAACAATATATAGGCCAGAAACATGACTCACATTTTTGAATGAGTCTCTAAATTACATTGAATTTTTTAGATAGAATCTATCTAGAACTCAACTGCCTCTAGCCCAACCTCTCCCAAAAATGGTTAGAGGGTGTTGTACCTAAAACTCTATAGTCACCTCATACATAATCGGCACAACCAGCCCATGGTCCAATTCCCTCGTCTTCATAATACAGGAAAATTTCTCATGAAAATGATCTTACATATTATTTTGAACTGTAAGATCTTCTTAATCCAATACTGGGGGAGCATTACCAGCAATGTGCTCCAATCACCCAACTGACACACATCTTCATGGTGGAATTCCCCTATAATTCAAAAAAAATAGAATTAGAAAAAAAAACCATGATTATTTCAAAAAAATATAATGGAAGTACCATAAATAGTGTTAATAAACCATTTCACATACAATACCAAAATGGGAATTTTCATACCCAGAACACTACCCTCGACCATCGCTACTAAGGTCATTGTAAAATATAGGGTAATAAACCATGTAATCCATAGATTATTACATGAATAAATATAATAAATAAGTAAAATGACCAATAATAATTCATAATTACCTTCTTTCATATCATGTACAAACCTCCAAAAAAATAAACATGGTACTTCTTGCTAAACTGTGATAATGTGGAAATAGAAAAAAATAAAAACAAACAACAAAATCCCAAAAATAAGATATGAATCCATGTTTGGAACCTCATCCATGCATGAATCATTCCTAACACAACACCCAATAATAGATCATTGTTCTTTTTTCCTCACCTATAAGCATGAAGTCTTCTCGGGTACCCCATAATATCCTAGGTAAGGTGCTAGTACAACTCAGTTGACCACCACCAATGATGTCTACATAATATCCAATCCTAAAAATAGTTTATGAATGTATGAAATCAATTACAAGTAAATTAAATACATATTGATAGAGACTTATTAATAATCCTTACTTAACTATAACTAACCATGGTGTCAAAATCATTATGTGCATCTTCTACATTACTTAGTTCATCATAAACAAGTTATCCATGTGATAAAAATTGACAACATTTATACAAGGCTAATAGAATTTATCATTCTCCATAATGGAATAAGGAATTTCCCTAACTCAAATGAGATAATAAATTAGATCATCACAATGTATTAACATTAAAGCATCAGTCGGGGTGGAATGTAACCATTAGAATAATACAACTTCATCCTCTTACTTAACTCGTGTATTGTGGGTGGTGTTAGAGCATCAGTCCAACCATGATTCTGGGAGGAGTCTCTATCCTTTATCACATACCTCAAACCATGTGAACATGATGATTAATACATTCATCACACATAAACCATATCACAACCCACATAAATCATATTCATAATCCACAACAAACAATACATGACCTAATATTATCCCATAATCCAATAATACATTTTCCATTTACATTACATATCTTCTATACCTCCTCTCCCATTGTTAACCCTAGATCACTATGAATGTTAAATAATTCCCTTACATAATCTCATTTGATATATTATTTATTTCACATACCATTACTAATTGACATATTCAAAATTTAATGTGAACTAACTCTCTTATAAATTTATAATAAAATTCATAAGACACATGCCAAAACCCCATTTAACTAAATTAACCTATTTCAATGCCATTCCAATCAACCTCTAAATCCATTACTAAAATAATAAACATTACCAATATTAAATTTTAACTTCCATTATATATGTCATCATACTCAACAAGGGCTCTACATGATCACCCAACAACATTTCACTAACCTAAACAATTTTGTTGGCCCAGAAATATCTGTGCACCCCATGGGTTGTCCTAAAATGGTAAAATAATCCTCAATGCATCCTAAGGGGATGATGTGGGTTTATATTCATCATTTAGACACCACTTTTACAAAACCAACACATGGAATAAAAATAGATACAATTTGTGAGAATGAAATAAACTAACATTAATAAAGGTTAAATAAAAATTTGGGATATAACTTGTAGGCCACCTACATAAAATCAATTATTGTTCTCTCCCATTATCATAGAATTAGATCTTGATACATCCACCATTCTAAACCACATCCCAAGGATTTGATCCACAACCAACGATTCTCCAAATGAGCTAGATATGAAGGAGAATTATCCTTAGAATCCATTGGGATCTCTTGCTCCGCACACCATTAAGTCTAGGATTATACAATTGATATATTCACATGTATGTCAACCCAATAAAGTGGGAAATTATTTTTATAAACATAACTATGATTATTATTTGGGTTATTTGTTTATATTAATAAAGGTTGATGCATATAATAAATTTTTGTTTATACCTCTAGTCATAAACACCACCACATGACCTAATTGAGGTGGTTGTTTGGGGTCACTCTCAATATCATTACCTACTAAAGAGTATTCCTTATATGATCAAGTCATGAAATACTCAATTTTGAACAATTATATATCGATAAATATTGTTAAATATTTATTTGTTAACCTATACCATTTCAAATACAATAATTAATTTTTAAAACAATAATACATAAAATTTATCACAAAAAATATACTAATCCCTTAGGTACATTTGTAAATTTCATCGCATAAGATCAATATCTCCATAATAGAAACTTTTATCATCCTTATTAATATTTTTTTTGGTTTTGAATATACAATTTTGGTCTCTCAAGGTCTTATTATTCTTCTACTTCATAACAAAAATATTGACCTTTATTTGTTGTACAATCATTATAGAACTCGATCTTTTGCTTCTAATGTTACAGTTTTTAATCATTAAAATATTGATAAGATTAAATAATTTTATGTCAGAAAAACATTATTTTATACATAATAATGAAATATTGATAAATTTATGATTGTTATTATAAAATTATATTCTTTGAAAAATATATTCACCTAGGTCAACCAAATATATTTAATTCATTTTAGTACACACTAATAATGGTAATATGTGGTGGGAACAAAGTAACTTCATCCATATTAAACTAAATGAGTAATTTAGAAATATTATATCTCTATTTATTACGATATTATTCATAAATCCTCATTATGAATTTTATAATTCCCAAATTATTCATATTATCATGATTTATTTGAAACATTAGATTAACAAAAACAATAATTCATGTATATATTTCAAGATATTCATTATTATAATCACTATAAGTATAATTATCTTTTTAATTACCTTTATTAATTGGTTTTTTGTATAACTTTTATCTCTAACACATTGAATTTTCCTTCTTAAATGAGAACTGTAGTCGAGTTCTTATACTACTCTTTGAAATTAGTTCCAATAAGCTTCTCCTATTCAATAATCACGGTTAAACTAATAGTTGCTAATAATGTAAAATATTATTCAATAAAAGTTTTCTTATATAATAATTATACTTTACAATAAATTAATATTTTCATTATTTCAATGTATTTCATGTATAATGTTACCCTATATGAATATACCTCTTTTCTATTATTTTACCAAGACTGTATTTCACTAAATCGCATAGTGTACTTTATCATTTCTATCTCTAAATGGTTTTTTAGGTAGAATCATGTCAACAATATCATATACAATTCATGAAAATTTGGGTGATTCTGACCATCTATATTTCCATGAAATATATTTTATAAACATTATTTTACTAAAATAATAACATATAAGGATTCCAAACTATGTTTAACCCATATCTCATACCAGATACAACACCTTATGATCTTTGGGTTAGTAGTATTCTCCATCACCCATACAAGATAATATATGGGATCCTAGATTTTGTAAGAACCTACCCATTTAGAAGATCATGTCCATGATAATGGCCTTTTTATAAGGAATAAAAGACTTGGAAATTATTGGTTTGTTAATATCTCACCATATTATATTGTTTAATACCTTCTAGTGAGAATTATTATAAAATTTTAACTATATTAATCAATACCATAATATAAATTAAAATATTTAAAGTAAAATTACGATACAACATCTTATATAACTCCTGATTCAAGTTACATACCCAAAACTTTAAAGGTAATTATATTTATACATATCCAAATATATCTATTGGATAGTCTAAGAAACATTATAGTGTAATTTTTTATAATCATAAACATCCAGAAACCCCATAAGGTGATTTATTTAATGATAAGCATCCATCCCCCACTTTTTTACATTGATCATAGTCCCAAAGATAACTGTCACATTTGAGAGAAAATCAAATTATCCTGAAATCCATACATAAGAGATACCATAATACCAATATAACCCTAAATATTTATATGAAGTGTCACTCTTAGAATATAACTACTAAATTTCATCGAATCGAATTTAAAAATAATATTTTAGTTAATTTAAACTAAGACATAAGTTCTATCATAAAATAAAGACTTTACACTAACAAATAAAGTAAACTACAGAATATACTAAATAAAAGAAAAATTCATAAATAATTAAATAAGATCTAAATTAATTAACATTTAGTAAATAAATAATTACATACCCATTGTAATTACACATTGTTATTTACACTCCATAATTAAATTGATATGAATATTTTATGTTTATTTAAATATAAATTCCTTGATATAATTACTCTATATGATATTTAATATTAACATTTTCATATTTCATATATAAATTTCATGGTGTTTCAAAAAATAATTTTAAAATTAGTCATGGGAAAAAATTTAAGGTTTTAATTTTTTTTAAATAAATATGGTGTAACAGAAATAAAAATATGTGCTTCAAAAATTCGTTTGATGAATAGTATATTCATATATTACTGATTATTTATGGAACATAGGGAATTATGAATGCTATTTTAATTAAATAAATTAAAATACATATTATATATTCTAAAATACTCTTTTTGTTTGATGGTATTCTACGTAATAATTTTGAACCATTATAGAGAGAAGGTAAATTCATTTTCATTTTGTTGTAAAGCTTATCATAAGTAACAGAGACCCATTTAATTTTTTTAGAGAAATGTTGTATGAAAATAGATCTTAAGTGATGGATCATATCTTTAATATTTTTATAAATATCATAACACAGAATATCATATATTAATTTAGTAAATAAATAAATATAAAAAAAATTATGATCATTCTATTCCCTTATTAATTTTTTTTTCAAATTCCATATATAAAATTTATATTTTCTTTAAAAATATTTCAAAATTTTAACATAACATATTTTTATTTTATTTAATCTTTTATCATATTGAAATAATAATCTTTTCCTGACTAAAAAAAAATCCTTTTTATAATAGATTTAATATTGGAATTTCATATTATTTTTTATGAAAATTTCATAAATCGGTATAAAATCATTGATATGAATACATATTTCAAAATGTATAGAAATTTTTTAAATATTTTAATAGTCAATTTAAATGTGATCATATATCTTTGTTTTCAACGTCATTTTTTATAATTTAGGTACTTAATAAAAATTATACGATTAGATAACATTAAATTTATACAGTAAATGATATGTTGTGAGAAATTGGTGAAATCATTCTTAGTCTATTCAACCAACGATGATAGAATAACTAATTTAGTGTGACTGTTATATTTACTTATTCTTTTCAAGCTAGACTATCCATGATTGAAGGTCCAACTAACAATGAGACTAAATAACTTAATTTATAGTTTATTTTTGATTTTGTGGTTGATAATTTTGTCTAGTGTTTTACATCTAATTTTTCATACATTGATAGAACTGTTAAGGAATTATAACTATGGGCCAGATTGATTCACAAATAGTGATAACTATAATGATTTAATTGATAACTATATTGGAGTGTACCTTTTACTTTTTAGAGTGTATCATTGTCAATTTTTTTTTAATACAAGTTTAAATTTTATTGAGAACATGTACGATTAAAATAATACAATATAACCTTAAAAATATATATAGTATGTGTTAAATATTAATAATTTTTTGATTTTTCAAATTAAATTCATAAAATTTAAATGAGATGATTTGTTTCTATTTATGAATTGATGTAAATTATTTTCCAGAAAATATTTAACAAAAGTTACTTGAGAATTTTTTGAATCTAATTCAATGTGTTTTCAAAATTCAAATTCAGAAAATATATATGGAAAAGTTTTTAAGGATATACAAAGTGTGATATAAACATGATGAAAATAAAACTATATATATATATCAAAATTTCTGGATATGAAGAGTATATTCATATATTTTTGATTATTAAAGGTTCACAAAAATATATGATTGAGAGTTTAATTGTAAAAATTTATTCTAATATTTTAATTTTTTTATAAAAATATTTGTTTCGGTATAAAATCCATTAGAAGATCTTGACCAATTATAAAGATTATTAAAATTCCTTTTCATTTTGTTTTGATAATTATTGAAGGTAAGAGGTATCATGTATAATGTTTTTGAGAGTCACACAATTTGGAAAAGAATATTAGGTCAAGGATGATATCATTCCTATTTGAAGTCACTTTATGAATATAGATGATTATCTTGATCGATATTTGACTTAAATCCAATATAAATATATTTTTTGGATATATTGTATTGCATGAAATAGCGACATTATATCATACAATATCCATGAAAGCAAAAATATCATTTTCCATGGAATAACATATCATTAGGTATAATATATTAATTTCACAACACTTAAAAAATATATATCATACAATGCGATATAGTTATATCACACATGTTATGATATATGTGAAATCATATTTACTGATTAAACATGGTAATTGACTGTTATGTGTTAATTTTCAAATTCTTCTATGGAAAGGATATCATTAATAACTAAAATTTAAGGGAGATTTAGTGGTTTAGTTGATGTTAATTATGGCTATCCAACCCAACTATTCGATTATTCAACAATATGGGAATATGTTAACTCCCTAGGTTTTTAGGAAGAATGCTATTTATATAATATATATTCAAAAAATTATAAACATCACTAGGTAAAAGTATATTAAATTGATTATGAAATAATTCATACTATATGCAACTTAAACTAATAAATCATTATTCATTCATAAGTGGAACATTAAAAAAAACACAAAACTAAGTATTTCACAGAATGTATTATTACTCACCATGGATCAGTACATCCATTAAATTTTCATAAATCAATAGAGTATATTATATAAAAAGGAATAAAATAATTAAGACTAGGAAATTCCTTGGATCATATTTATCCATTGAAATCATGAATATCCAAAAAAAATCATATAATAATGAAGAGAACCGTGAAAGAGGACAGAAGAATCTATAATATGGAAAAATAACTATTCCATTTTAAGTGAATACATATAGTTTGGTTGATTTTATGGAAGCTTATTGTTTTGAATTATGTGGAATTAGAGGATATATAACCTAAACTAATAAAATATATGAGTAAGGGTGTTAAATGGATTAACATGGAACAATAAATATATGGATGGATGGAAATTATGTTAACTAGAGTAATGAATTTTCTTAATCAAACATCATACATGTATAAACATAATAGTGTTGATATTAATATTAATTAATGAAATTCATGCATTATATTGTAATTATATTATTGGGTTTTAAGTTTATGATTTATACTCATATTTTCTTATTGATCTGTAACCTATGAATTTTTTATGAATTGAAATAATTAGATAGAAGAGGGGTATATTGTGACTATGGGGTAATTGAAATATAAATACTATATTATATTTGGAAGAGGTTCATTAAAGTGACTAGATATAAAATATATGTATTAAATATAGATTTTTTGTGGGGTATATTGAGGTTAGAATAGATTAGAATGGTTTAAATAAAAGTATAATTATTGTATTGTGGTTGTATATATATATATGGTGATTTGATATACTAGATAGAGTATATTACATTGATTTATTATTGTGAAACTTTTATATCCATTTTTAGTAAGTTTATTATGGTGTTTTTGGGGGGGTTTGGTGTTCCCAAATGATGACATGATGCTATGGATTTATTATTCCAACCGCATTGTAGTGGTTTTTTTATCACCATGAAATTCATGCATTTATAGATGTATGGTCCTAATTATAGTGAAATTTATTTTTTAGGATTTGATTTACTACAACTAAAGGTACATATAACATGAGGGGGTGAGTTTGGAATTCATTGTGGCTTTGTGGTCGTAAGGATATGGATAAGGCAATGTATGTCATGTGATGGAGGTTAAAATGGGTTTATTCATTATTTTATATTTCTAAAATGATTAACACTTATATATTTCCTTGAATCAGTATTTACCAAACCCTTTATCTTGACACTAGAGACAGTGGAGGAGGAACATACCATGTATACTTATATGTTGACCGTAATATTATAATTTTTCATATGTTCTAGATAATATCATGAGTGTGATATATTTAAAATTTTTCATGAAACAATTACTCTAGATATGTGTAGATAGAGTAGTATGTAAGGGTCTTTTTGTTATAGTTGGTTTACACTATTACGATTTTGGTTAGTTTTTTAGCATAGTCATTCATGTGTGTACTAATTCATATAGGAATTGATAGTTATAAATATATATATATATATATATATTTTATTTGGGATGTTTATTTAAATTAAAAAAGGGAGATGCGTAAAATATAATTTTATTTATATCATTGGTTCTAAAGACCATCCCATGGCCCAATGAAGGTGTCTTTTGGGGCCACTCTCAATATAATTTCCTAATCACAGTGATTTTTTTTCAATTTTGGTCATTTAATCCTCATTTTTGATTAATTAAATATTTAGAACAATTGTAAAATAATAATATGGAAATATATACAATTAAAAATAGAATAATTAACTCTAATAACATTTGTACCTAAGTTTATCTACCAAATGTTTTTAATTTTTTACGTATTGTTGAATGTTTCCACTCATATTATCATGCTATCCATAATGGAAACATTTCCCATTAATATAAACTCCCTAGTTTGGTTTTGGAGAATGGTTTGTGGACTCCCCATGATTTTTGTCTTCATATTCTTATTAAAAAATAGCCTTTCTATTATGTACCATCACCATGGAACATCAGATTTAGATTCCCATGTTCAAATTTTAAATGTTATATATATTGCGGTAATTAAATATATATATTTCAAAATATTTACATTATACATTATAATGAACTGTTCAATAATTCTAGATGTTAATTATAAAATGATGTTTGTCGAAAAATATATCCAGATGGTTGAACCCAGTATCCTTATTTTATATAATTACACACTTATAATGGTTATATGAGTTGGGAGAAATACACCTTCATCCATTATAAATTAAAAGAGTACTTTAGTAACATCATATCAATTGTCCTTGTATTTTCATGATAAAGAGTCTTTATATAGTTTATCATTCAAATGAAGAATCATTTTCTCATGATACTTTTGAAGATTGGGATCAATAATAACAATAATAAATACATATATTTTAGGAGTGTATTTATAATGATTACAATATGTATCATTATATTCATACTTATATTTATCAAGAGGATATATAATGTTATTTTTATCATTAAAAAATATAATTTTACCTATTTTTTTATAACTATATTCGAGTAGTTAAACTAGTCTATTAATTTGCTTCAAATAAGCTTCTTTTTTTAAACAGATTCCCATAAATTTATAGTTAATTATAATGTAATTTTAATATTTAGAAATTGGTTTTACTATAACAGAATTATGTTTTATAGTCATTTAATGACTAAAATAAGTTAATTTATACCTAATAAAATAATTCCCAATCTTAATATAAATCTTATCAATAAGTGTAAAATTAATATATTTAACCAAATATCTAAGCTTATATATTTAGATCCTCATTAATTACTGGTTTCGGTAGAATTGGGCCAATCAAATCATATCTGACTCTCTAATTGTTCGGTGAAAATATCCCTATATATTTCCATCATGTAGATTATATAATCATTATTCACATAAAATTAAAACATTTTGGGTTTCCTGTCTAAGTGTAACCTAATAACATTCTAGATAAATCAATGTATAATTTTAGGTTAACCCAAATTCTCCTTTGCTCACACAATAATATTTCATTCCACCAATACTTTTCATAAACCTAACCATTTGGAGGATCAATTTAAAGATAATTGTTTTATTTGGAAGGAATATAACAGCTTATATTTATAGATTTTTTTATTTCACCATCATACATCACGTATCCCCAAATAACATGAATGATCCAAATTATTTTTCTTTTTTATCATATAGATTCCTCAAATGTAAAATATTAGAAAACATATTAATGTAGAACATATTATATAACACATGATTCATGTGACATACACTAAAAATAAATGAAAATTATGTTTACAAATACTCAAATACACCTCTTAGACAAGTTTTTGAAACAAGAACATGTATTGGTTTTTAAACTTATGAAACAAAAATTACAATAAGAAAGAGTATCTATTTATAAGAAGCCATCCCCACACAGTACCTAGTCTCAAAAATCAGAGAGAATTCTAACCCAAAGTCATGTTATTTTTAAATCAATATTTAAGAGAGGTCATAATTATAACATTATCCACAAACCTAATATTCTATGTCACAACATGAATATAAATACCTATAATCATCATATGGTATTTAGAATTAGTATTTTATATAAATGCAACTAAAGCATGAATTAATTCATAAAATAAACAATTCATGCTAATAAATTAAATAATTAAGTGGGTAAACTAAATTAGAAAATAATTCATATAAATATAAATATGATATGGATTTATGAAATTTTCATAAATAAATACTTACAAACATTTAATAATAATTTATTCATATAGACACCCCATAAATAAATGTACATGAATTTTGAAAATATATTTCAACATGAATTGTATCATATTATAAATCAATGTGGTGTATAATATGAAAATTTTCATATTTCATTCACCCATTTCAAGCTATTTAAAAAAATTAAAATTTAGAAACTACATATGTAAAAAAAATTACGGATTTGAAAAATTTTAATAAAATATGTAGAAAGTAATAATAAATTTATATATCAAAATTTATTAAGAAGAAGAGTAAAATAATATTTTATTAGTTATTTAAGGCTCATATGAGATATGATATATTTTTTCTAGGTGAAAAATTAATCCATGATATTTATTTTTGAAAAAAAAAATTATGTTGGAATAAAAAAAATTGATTGTGTTAAACCATCATAAAGAGTGGTGAAATTCATTTTCATCTTGTTGGGAAAATTCATATATATAAGGAGAATCCTAAATAAATATTATTTGAGACTAACCGTTAGGAAACAAATATTGTATGAAGGATGATTCCTTCCCTATTTATAGACTGACTGAAAGTTATTTTTTTATTATTAAAAAACAATTTTGGGGGAAATGTGAGAAATTGAAAGGTTCAACATACACCAAAAATAAAACCAAGCAGAAAACCAGAAAATACTTGACAAAGCAAAGATAACAACCGCCAACCCCAATTCAGGAACACTCGGCGATCCCATGCAAGCATGGTCCCTCCCGAAGGCAAAGCCCTCCCTCTAAGACAGCCAAGTCCTGAATGGCCTAGAAAGTGGAAGGAGGTGTACTCCAGCCCATCAGAGCCGATCTAGCCCTCAGACTTTCCCACACACATCAACAGAGATGGCAGAATCATTGACAAACAATTTGATTCTTCTAGAGCACATATACCTAAATAACTTCCACGATAAGATGGATACATGATAGTGTGGATCCTCCCTTAACAGATCTTTAAGTGCAGAAGTCATCTTATTCCATACCTGGATATACTCCTCTAGTTTGATCACCCCCATGTTGATGCCGCCAACCAGAATCATATCTCATTTTTTAACCCATTTATACTGCTCGTCATTGAGATTCACGTCAAGGGTCCACCCCATAATCCTGGCTGCATCCTCCTCTAAAGAATTGAGAAATTGAACCTGCTCTTTCACCTCCTCGTCCGAGGACAATATCAAGTTCAAGGATGGGTTAGACCTACCAGATGGAATTAGCTGGCACCCAACCCCACTGTCCAGCTCCCCAGTCACTACCCTTTTTGCTGACCGTGTCCTCATAGGAGGTGGCAGAGAGGAGTAGTCCTTCTTACCCCTCCTCCTCTTGTCACTCCTATTGCTATTCAGAACTTGTTCTCCTTCAAAGTAGCCTTTACTGACCTCCAAAGGTTCTTCATGAGACTCCTCTTTATATTCTACTTAGTAAGAATATCAAATCTGTTGCTCAAGGTGATCGGATTTCTAGTCGAAGAAACTGACCCCCCTACTTGGATGGCCAGGATCAAGCCCCCAACTTCCCCAACAATGGTTAGGAAGGGAATTTCCAAGACATCCTCTTGAATAAAACCAGTTTCATCCTCCCCTATCCCTTCCTGAAAAGTCTGTTCTGCACTTCCAACATTAACCAGACCTTCTTCCAACCGTTTTTCTCCTGCACCAGCCTCCATGGAGCATCTGGCCACCCATCCTCCTCCATTATCCATTGTCTTCAACAAATTGACTGTAGGGTTTTGAACTGTGCCCACCGACTCACCGAGGTTGTGCAGTATCTCAAGACCCCTGCCCATAAACTGGAACGCAGCATCAAGGTTCAACTCCTTGGAGTGTCCATTTTACCTCCTACACAACTCAGAGAAATCCAAATGAAAAGCTATAGCATCCTCAGAAAAAGGTGCCTTCTCTTTGACCTTATCCAAACCAACCTCCTCCTGAGACGCCCCCCGGCCCCATTGAGACAGTTACCTCGCTTGACTTAAAAGGGTACAAATCAGCATGAGGCCAGCCTACAAGAGTGGCATGGACACCACCTTATCCAGCATCAGTGGTGATAACACCACCCCTTTGAGAAACATCATTGGACACATCTGTGATCACAGAGGGTCAACCACCCCCAAACCTTCTTCTACAACCTTGTTCAATATGACCCTGTCCGCGACAATAAGAACAGAAGTCAGTCTAGGATTCATACACAATCGGCTGTGCATACCTGTACTCCTCCTCAACAACAATCCATACTAGCTCCGGTGGAATTCCTGAAAGATCCATTTCAACAAAAATTCTTGCCGACATGGGATGCGATAAGGATGCAGTTCTTCGATCACTACACACAAATCGACCTATAAAATTACCAATTGATCTCAACAACCCAAGATTCTGAAAAGGGAGGGGAAGGCCAGGCAACTGAATCCAAATCGCCGTAAAGGGAGGGTCGCGATTTATGTGGACATCAAACGACCAGCGGAGAAAATGGAATGGGAGGCCGAAGAAAGATTTCATCTTTCTCGACCAAGCCCTTCACAAATCGTCTTCATCAGCAATCATAATAAGAAATTGACGCGGACCCATAATACCTACCAGTGCACAATGTTCCAAGCCCCAATCCCTATTGACGGCCTTGGAAAATTGTTCCACCAGAGGTCGTCGCCATGCTAAATGCACAATCAGAGCCGAGGAAAGTAGTGTCGACGCATCAGTGAATTTTCTAACCGAATCCAGAACTATCGTCTGACCTGAAACGCAGACATGAACTTTCGGAGCCACCTGGATTTCAGGAATAAAAAAACCCACATCCAACGAGGAACGAAATGTATCAATATCTCCCAAATGCATAGCTTCATGAACCAGAGCATAAGGCTGGGACCCCTCCCCCCCCATGGGAGGAGGGGCTGCGTCGGGCAACATCACCGTAGGGTTAGCTAGGCGCCATCGCTCTTGCAGTGTGGTGAGAGATCACGAGAGAGGTCATTTACTCCCTTCCCTGTTTATAGACACTTTATGAAAATAATAGATTATCATCCTGGATATATAACCAAAATATAATATAACTCAAGAGTTATTTTTAGATATATTGTATTATATGATATAGTGACATAATATGATACAAAATCCACTAAATCAGGGGTTAATATTTTCTTTGGAATAAAATATTGAAAGGAACTATAAAAAGATATCTTACCACAACTAAAATATATTTCTAATAGTATGATATATTTATATCATGTGTGTTTTGATATTTGTGAAATAATATTTAATGAGTAAAAATTAGAATTGAATATTATGTGTTAACATCCATATTGTTCAATGAAAATGAAATCTTTAATACATAAAATTTATTTGATATTAAATGGTTTCAATATAGGGAATTAATATATTAAACAAAAATCATAAAATTTATTTGTAACAAAAGTTATTTCATGAAAATTTTATTATATTTGAGGAAATATCATGAATAATGGGGGGGAATTCCAAAGGATTTTATAAATTAGGTCAATATCATGTAATGATGTTCTAAGAAGATTGATATTGATTCTCAATATACCTAATTCAATTTTCCCCATCATCGTTTACACTTGATAGGTTCTATAAGAAAAATTTGAAAGCAAGATACCTCCCATGTAACTAGAGATTCATATATATTTGGAAATTGTAGCACCCCAGTTTTTAGGGAAGAATATGTTTTTTATAATCGATATGTTTATAATTATAAATAATTTTAATTCAAAGGATTTAAAAATTATTAGGAAATAATTCATACATGATAGAAATTAAACCGTAAAATTATTCATTCATAAGTTGAACAATACAAAAAAACACATAAAACTATGTATTTCACACGATGGATTATTTCTCCTCATAGATGATACATATATTAAATGTTCATAAATTAATATGGAATCTTATTTAAATAATAATAATATGATATTTATGATTATAAAATATCATGGTTCATCTTCATCCTTGAGAATCAATAATACCCAATCAAAACCTACAATGAGGAAGAGCTCCATGCAAGGAGAAATGATTATATATAATATGAAAAAGAGCAATGCTTTGTGATAAGAGAGTGTAAAGGATGAATAATTTAGTATGTATATTTATATATGAATGAAACATGTACAATATAAATATAGTAATTTGAAATATTTTCATTAGATATATGGCCATTGAGGCTATGATCATTGGATATACATCCAATAAGGAAAATAAAACTTTAAATTAAGTATTTGTAAATATGAAAATAATATAACTCACAATGAAACTAAAAAATTATTTAAAAATAATATATATATATATGTGTGTGTGTGTGTGTTAGTAATCTAAAAATATTAATAATAATATTACTATAATATGATATGAAATATATATATAATGAAAATAAAATTTTCAATATCAATGCACATGTAAAATTTTATTTTAAAATGTAAATACTTAATTTTCATTGTATTTGTTAAATAATATTTCATACAAAAGTAATATATGTTTATTTTTTGAAACAATTATTTATTATATATTTTATATTTAATGATATTAAATTAAATATAATATTTTCAAAATGTTATTAAATTATCATTATATATTGAATAAATTTATATGAGAAAATATTATGAAATTATAATGTTAATAAAACTCCTGGCCAATAATTTTAGTTTATCCTCTTATATCAAATTTATATTTAATAGATAAATTCATAATTTTTAATAATTCGATAATATGAAAAATAATTTTTCATTTAGAATGTAAATATTATTTAAGGGTGAATTTTTTTGATTATTTGTGAAACAGATTTTTTCAGGTGAATGGTACAAAATAGAATTTTTACAAATACCATGACATTTATGACATTTATAATTTATAAGGATAAAATAGAGTTTTATAAAACCCATTTATAGAGAAAATATTTATTTTATATCTAACATTAACTTATTAAAAATTTATTTTTTATATCCCAAACCTATATTTAATTTTCTAGAATTTTAGTGACTTTTTCTCTAAAAGTGGTTTTTAGTAAAAAAATCCATTTATTATTTTAATGTATTTTGTTTCGCTTTTGAAAAGTGAATATAAATAAATATATTTAAAAGTTGAAATTATATGTTTTATATTTTTTTTAATATGGACCGCTTTATTTTTTAGTACACTAGATAAATTGAAATTGAAAAAACTAATTACCACCATAAAATATAATATAGTAAAAGCAATAAATATTTGGGAAAGTGCTTGAAAATAACTAAAAACATGTTTATAATTGATTTCTTAAGCTATTATCAAACTTATATCACACTAAGATCAATTATTAAACATTTTTAGACCTACATGACTTATTTAACGAGTGTTTCCTTTATATTAATTTAATAGAATTAGAACAATGTAAATGTAACCACTTATGAAAATGATCTTATAACCTCATCACCAAGACAAATAATTTTTTAACTCGGGTAAATATTCTCTATATCCTTCACATATAATCCTATTTCACCCTATTAAGATTTTGTTTTCAATAGACTCACCAAATTCCTCAATTTCTATGAAGTACTTCAAGAGATAATTCAAAATCTCAAAGTAAGTACATCGAAATCTCTATTATTTGTCCCTTCTCTATATTTTTCCATTATGATTATATTACAGACTATTAATATATAACATCATTATTAAATATATTTTTATTTTTTGGTTTATGGATTATAAATTATCAACCCATTCCTTCTCCCCTCAAGAAAAGAGACAACATCAATTGTGTGTAAGTTCAGACTACCACCACCACAATTTATCATGTTTAATTTACATTTACATCCATTGAAGAATGTAATTATTTATGTTTCAAATTTTAATTAAATCCAATTTCAACTATTTATTAATTTTTCTAAATTATACTAAATGGAATATTTTTAAATTGATTTCTCTATGACTCACTTTTAAATTTAAAAAAAATTAAGAGAATAATGTTCTATTTTAACATATACGACATGAATATATTTTCCCTCCCACATGATCGATCATTCCCTTGAATACTAAATTATAATTTTCTTTTTATATTTTTTATTAATGTATTTCTCTAAATATTCAGAAAATTTTTAATTAAAATTATATCAATCAAAAATATATTTTTTTCATTTTTCAATGAAATTTTCAATTATTATCTTAATGGTATTTTCATATATCTCAACAACCTTTTATTTATCTAAACATACATGAAATAAAATATAATAATACCCAATACCTTTCACTCTTCTAGTATTATGATGACATTTATCTATTTATTAACTTCTGAAATGATTATTAGTCCATATGTTAGTGTTTATGATTGTTTATATTTATTATATATTTAATTTTTAATCATATATTTCAAATGATCAATGAATTAGAATAATTAGTGGATGTGTGTGTCCCTATCATTGATGTCACAACCCATCCCAGTGGGGCCCGCACCGTGACTCCCCAAGACCGCCTCCAATAGGCCAGGGGATGGTGACTAGCACCGAGTAGGCATATCACAAACATGGGAGGCATTTACTAAGAACTTGTACACACACACACATCTTCAAGCCCACAAATTCTGAAATGTAAAACACTAAGGAACAAAAATGCATGCATACAACTAAAACCAGCCAACAGAGTACGACGAATGGTAGAGTACTGTAAAAGTAAATTAGGCCAAAAATACAAGCCCACCAAAAAAAACAAACAAGAGTCTGAAAACTGCAAAGTCCAACCTGCAAGAACAAAAGGTACTGGGACTACCGCTTGTGGCCGTAGGAACACCTCGGCCTGTAGGGAACTCAGAAAGCTCGGTCCTTTCCTGGTCCGCCCTAGAATCTATCCAAAGGCTGCTCATCTGCACAAGACACCAGACGTGCGGGCAAAGCCCGTGCATGGGTGAGTATAACAATACCCAGTAGAGGACCCCGAAAACCACAAAGCAATAAAATGTAAAGGTACAGTCAGATATTCATATTATATGTTTACAGAACATATAAAACAAACCAGATATACTCAAACCCAGACCCATGGTCTAGAGACAAGTTACCCAACCACATACCCCCGTGAGGGATTCTGTTCGAAGATTCCGTGATGCGCTCGTTCCGGGAGAACACACTCCATGAGTCTTATAGCTCTGATTATGTCCGTCCAAGAATTGTTGTTTGTCGGGAACCATCACGAGAGATGGCTACACTCATTACAGGAGAAACGCTCCTGAGTGAAAGGATTACGATAGATAGAATCACTCATTACGGGAGACACACTCCTGAGTGGGAAAGATCTCGATACACAGATGATGATCAATTCCAGTGCCATAGAGGATACCATGACTAATCTGGAATTCACCTGCTAGGTAGAGTATCAATGCCCGATAGATTTGGTCATGTCGATGGTTGACTCTACCGAGGGTCTAGAATGGATATAGGATCTCAATCCGGGACTCTCGGATGGATGCCTGACTCTATCAAAAAAAATTCCTTCTGAAGGGATCATAATCTGGAATGAAGGAAAGATGCCTAACCTTCAGGGGAACAAGAATAAAGGGCACTGACCCCATCGAAAGATGTTCATGGCATGGTGAACAAAAGGACCAAGACGTTTTCCAAAAAGTACATGGCATGTAGAAATGATACATGTCGTGTTGTCCGACCCTGAGTACTGCCCTTGTAAAATGGCCCATGTCGTGAGGTTGGTTGTGTAAAAAAAACTTAGTACACGGCATGTAGTATTGAGTACACGACATGTCTGGGTAACTAGGGTTGGCTTCTTGTACTATAGCCATGTTCCCGTACACAGTCACCAACCCGTGTACTCTGAGCCGTGTAATCTGCACATGGGGTGACCCATGCTTCTGGCCTTGTCTGGCCAGGTGATGGAATACACGGTCTTTTACTCCATCCCGTGTCCGTGTCTCCCTAGGATACACGCCGAGCTCCGCATAGCCACCTCTGCCATGCTTTACACACCATGCCACCTGAAGCCGTGTAGATCATCCCGTGTCCATGTACTACCCAAAGTATATGCCGAGCTTCGGGGAAGGTCTAACACGCCGTGTGACCAGGGTCACACATTGTGTGATTCTTCTTTGAGCCTGAAACCCTAGTCGCCGCCGCCAGTACTACACGGCGTGTTCCTCGGAAGTACACGCCGTGTATTCTGGAAATTTCCAGAACTAGCGCTCTTCACCGGTGCGCCTCCTGTGCTGCTCCAAACATTGATCCAGCCATCCGATCACCATGAAAGCTTCAGGTTTTGGTCGCCCTGATTCCACGAAGATGCTTCCGGTGTTTTCGGACCTTCGATCGGCTCTGAAAACGCGTTTTGATCTTCCCGTATGAAGAACGCTCGAAGAATGCTCTTTCTGATCCAATCCGATTCATCGTCCGTCATCTTCGCTGCACCTCCTCAAGGCCATTGTGGTGTAGAACCTTTGATTTGGGATCGTTGCATCGTTGAAAATATGTGCAACGATCCGCTATTCGTCACCCCGCGATGAACGTGAAGAACACGCCAGGGAAGAAGTGGGAGGAAGTCCAATAAACAAATCGATTAAAGAACCACCACCGTCATTCATCACAGTGTTGATCCACTCCCATTAATAGGTTTAAACAGAGATAAGATCAACATAAATAAAAGCATGTATTATTTCCCTAAAATCATCTAAAATAAATCCCTACTACAAGAACACATGAATCCGCGGATCAACTTGTTCGTGGTTGATCTGCGGTCGTGGTTTAAACTTCAAAAACGAGGAAAATGAATTGAAATAAAAACTCTAACTTTTGAAAGGATCGATCATTGACGAAGGCGCCGCACTGCCATTGTCGTCGTGATCCTTCAACGTCGGCGCAACGATTCTCGATTTTGATCTGTCGTCGTTTGCCAACGCGTCATCCTCCGCCCAAGCTCGAAGAGAAATCTCTCTCTCTCAACTCACAGGGTTATGTGGCTAACCCTGTAAATTTTCCATAAGGATGCATTTATAGAGGAATATTAAGTCATTCTATAAAAAGGAGACATTTTAAAATAATAAAATAGATCATTAATTTATTTTATTCCTTCTAAAGTATTTCCCTTTTTTAAAACACCCAACATTAAATTTTGCAGATGACCTGCACCGGTCGAGGTTATAGTCGTTCTTAGGCAAAGTCGTCATCCCAGATGCAACGATGCCCTCATATTTTTAATCCAGGCAGCCGTTTAGAAACTGCCACAACTACGCACAAGCGTTGACTCAAATAACATAAAAAAAGTTCAAACCACCGTTACGGGATCACTGGAACTCGGAATGATGTGTCTCTTTCACACTCGGTCTCGAAATAATTCCATATAATATTTAAAATAATAAATGGAAAAAATTTGAGACATTACATTCTCCCCACCATTGGGACTTACATCCTCGAAAAGCCAAAACAAGGGCTACTAAAAAAGATAAGGGTACTGGGCACGGATCTGTGCCTCCCTCTCCCACGTGCTCTCCTGAAAATTCTCGTGCTGCCACCGGACGTGCACCAAGGGAATCGATCACCCATGAAGGAACCTCTCCTGCCAATCGTCGATCTCCACCGGGTACTCAACAAAGGTCACTCCATCCTCGATGTCCTGCTTGCCCCGGTCAATGACGTGCGATGGGTCATGAATGTACCTCCTCATCTACGACAAGTGGAAGACATATTGTACCTGATGCATCTGTGGCGGCAGAGCTAGGCGGTACGCCACCTCACCAACTTTGCATAGAATCTAGAAAGTTCCGATGAACCTCGAAGATAGCTTGCCGCCTCGGCCAAATATCTGCAACCCTTATCGAGGTGAGATGCGAAGAAAGACATGGTCTCCCTCCTCGAACTCCAGAGGTCTCTGTCATTTTTAAGCATAAGACTTCTGCCGGCTCTGTTCAGTCTTCATCTCCTCCCGGTTGATCTGCACCTTTTTTGTAGTAGCTCGCACTATCTCTTGACCAATGAGTGCTGACTCTCCGGGGTCGGTCCAGCAAATCGGTGACCAGCATGGTCTCCCATACAAGGCCTCGAATGGTGACATACCGATGGTGGAGTGTTAGCTGTTGTTGTACGCAAACTCCACCAGTGGTAGGTGGTCCTCCCAACTACAACCAAAGTCCAAGATACAGGTTCGCAACATATCCTCCAGAACCTGAATGGTTCTCTCTGTCTGACCATCCGTTTGGGGATGAAACACTATGCTCAGGCATAGCTGAGTCCCAAAAGCCTCCTGCAATCCCTTCCACAACTGGGAGGTGAAATGGGAGTCTCGGTCTGAGACTATTGTCGAGGGGACACCATGAAGCTGGACAATCTCCCGCGCGTAGAGACGTCCCAATCTCTCTAAGTAACTCTTCTCCCTGGTAGCTAAGAAGTGGGCCGACTTGGTGAGTCATTCAACGATCACCCAGATGGAATCATTCCCTTTGGACGTCCATGGTAAGCCCATCACGAATTCCATAGATATTCCATCCCACTTCCACTATGGGACTTCCAGGGGTGAGCTAATCCCACTGGAACCTAGTGCTCAGCCTTCACCTGCTCTCATGTGAGGCATTGAGTAACGAACTCTGCTACTGCTTTCTTCATGCCTGACCACCAGAACTGTCGACATAGATCCTGGTACATCTTTTTCACTCCAGGATGCACTGCCAAAGGGGATTTATGAAACTCCCTTAGGACATCCTCCTGGAATTCCACTGATACAACAACGCATCCTCTGAAATGAAGAATGTGCTCCGCATCTTGCGAATATCCATCAGGAGCATGTCCTATGGATAACTGAGCATGTAAAGCCACGCAGTCATCATCACCATGTTGTGCCTCCCTAACTCGCTGTAAGAGTGGATGGGTGACAACCATCGACTGTAAGTAAGTTTTATCCTCTCTATCCACGAAGGACAACTGTAACGTGGCTAACTGCTGTGTCACCTCACTCAGCAGCTGTGAGCTCAACCTTCTGCTGAGGGTATCTGCCACCTTGTTCCCCTTTCCTGGAGTATAGATAATCTCAAAATCATAGTCCTGTAATAACTCTAGCCAATGCCTCTGCCTCAGATTCAGATCCTTCTGTGAGAAGATGTACTTGAGACTCTTGTGGTCAGAGTAGACAATGAACTGATCGCCCAGAAGGTAGTGCCGCCACATCTTTAAGGTGAAGAATACCGCTGCAAACTCGAGATCATGGGCCCTATAGTTCTGATCATGTGGCCTAAGATGGTGTGAACCATAATCAATCACTGCATGCCGCTGCATCAGGACACAACCGAGCCCAGCCCCTAATGCGTCACAGAAAACTATTTACTCGACACCTTCTTCAGGAAATCTCAAGACCGGGGCGCTCATCAAACTCTGTCTCAACTTCCCGAAAGCTTGCTGGCACTTTTTTTTTCCACACTAAGGGTTTCCCCTTCCTAGTCCTGACTTTCAACGGTGCTGATATCCAGGAGAAGTCATGAATGAATCTCCAGTAATACCCTGCCAACCCAAGGAAGCTCTGCACCTCCGTCACTATCCGAGGTGGCCCCCATGTTAACACAGCCTCCACATTGGCTGGGTCCACAGCTACTCCATCTACTGAGATGACATGTCCCAGAAAGTGGACCTCCCAAATCCAGAACTGACACTTTGAGAGTTTCCCATAAATCTGGTGCTCACGAAGTATGTCCAGAACCATAAGTGGGTGTCTCGCGTGCTCCTCCTCTTATGCCGAGTACACAAGGATGTTATTGATTAAGACCACTAAGAACCGGTCCAAGTACGACTAGAAGATCAGGTTCATCAGCCCCATGAACACTGTGGGGGAGTTCTTCACGCCAAAGGGCATCACCAAGTACTCATAGTGACCGTAGTGAAATCTGAAAGCCGTCTTCGATATATCCTCATCCCGCACTCATAGCTGGTGATAGCCTAATTGAAGGTTAACCTTCGAGAACCATTGTTCCCATCTTTGCTGATCAAAGAGGTCATCAATTCTTGGCAGTGGATACTTGTTCTTCACCATCACCTGGAGCAGGCGCCGGTAATCCATGCACAACCATAGACTCCCGTCTGCCTTTTTGGTAAACAAGACTGGAGCTGCCCAGGGGGAGACGCTGGGTCTCACGAAACCCTTGCTCTGGAAATCCTCCAACAAGACCCTCATCTCGCAAAGCTCTTTGGGAGCCATCAGATAAGCCGATGATAAAATCGGTGTCGTCCCGAGGTGTAAGTCGATGCAGAAGTCAATTTCCCACCGGGGAGGTAACCCTGGAACATCTTCTGGAAAGACTTCCTCATACTCTGCCACCACTACTGGGAACTATGAGCTCACAACATATACTACATTGAGTGTAAGGCTATGCAACTCATGAGTGATTGGCTGCACCCTCTTATGCATGAGCCCATTTTGTGCTACCTGGGTTTCCTTTTCTCTGACAAAGGAAAACCTCGTTCAATCATGGCGGACACACCGCACCCTTCACCTATAAATAGTCAATCTGGTCATGGACCGAAGATAACCAATACATACCAAGAATGGCGTCGTAAGGCCTCGATGCTACCACCAAGTGGTTCCAACCAAAACTCTTGCCACCAAGGGTAAGATCACACAGTCTGCAACGGTGTGTGATCATCGAGTCTCTTCCCACAGGAGTCTCCAAGCGTAAGGTTCGAGTCAACGGTTCTACTGGAATCTCATGGTTTTGTACAAGATATATGCCTATAAGGAAATGACAGGCACCCGTGTCTATGAGTACGACAACTAAGGTAGAAAAGACATAGATCATACCTCGAATCATCCTTGGAGCCCCTGGGTCATAGGCCTGGACCGCATGCAGCTGTCCTCATCCCTGTCCCCCAGCTCCCTGAGCCTGGTGCGAACCTCCTAGGGGTGGTGGTGGAAGTATGTCTAAGCGTCTGCCACCTCCCGCAGCTCTCCCTGCTTCTCTGCCACGTCCTCCACCTGGAGGGTCTTCCTGCTCTGTTCTCTGCCTCTGCCTTAGTGGTTCATCCACCACTTCCCTATCAGCAGCTTGACGGGTCGGGCAATATCTAGCGAGATGTCCCCTACCGTTTCATGCGTAGCATCATTTCCCTCTAGGCTGACTAGATCCCACCTGAGAGCCCTGGACTGTCGATCCCCTATCTTGGGTCCTCCTCCAACCTCTCTCACGTCCTGATCCCTACGTCTGACGTCGACTCCCTACTGCCGGTGTCTCCGCACCGGTCTTCTTGCGACTGACTGCCGGTGGCTGTCTCTGCTCCGCCAAGAAGCTCTCGATCACCAAGGCCTGCTCGAACACTCCAGTATAAGTCAAAATGCAAAGAGGCACCACACTAGCTCAGATGTCTCACTGTATACCTTGCTCGAAGGTACGAGCTCTGAAGTACTGATCCCTGACCATATCCATTGAGTACCTGGTGAGGATTGTGAACCTCGATGAATAGTCATCCAGCGTCATACTTCCCTACGAGAGGTGAATAAGCTCCTGGATGCGCACAGCTCTAAGTGTAACAGGAGAGAACTCCTCCCTTAAGAGTCGCTCAAACTCCATTCACGAATGAGTGTCCTTGTCGTGAGTCTGTGTGGTCAGACTCCACCATCGTCCCGCCGAACCCTGAAGAAGGCTCGCTCCTTGGATCACCATCTGGTCTGCTGGTTTCCTCACTAGACGGAAAACTCTGGTCACCTCCTCAAGCTAGTCCTCAGCCGCTTGAGGGTCGGGCTCACCTCAGAACCTAAGGGGTCTATATCTCTGGAACTCATGGAGAACTCTATGCCTGCCCTCCTCACTGATCGGTACTATAGGTACCACTGGCTGCTCCACTGGTGGTGGTATAGAATGTGCACAACCTGGTGGAAATGCCTGGGGAGATGGTCCTTGTATCGAAGCCTTGTCACTGAGGGGGTCATCCTCATGATCGTGCTGCTGAATCCTAGCGGGTATGTGTCGTAGAGGAATCTTGTAAACAAACAAGATGTACCATGGTCAATGAATATATCTGGATAGATGCCACAAAGGACATGGAAAGAAAACCCCATTCTTATATGATGCATGTACCTTTTATTTCCACGTAACCCGTTTTTTTGTGCACCGAGTCGAAGAACAGGTTATCAGAGTCCTGGTGTATGGATACGTTGGTTTCCACACCAACACTTGGGTCTCTGGCCTGAAAACCAAACCCAGAACACTCAACACTATTTCCCCATACCAAACACACAGACTCTTGGTCCTAAGGTAGAACTGACCTCCTCTGATACAACTCTGTCACAACCCATCCCAGTCGGGCTCACGGCGTGACTCTCTAAGCCCGGCTCCAATAGGCCAGAGGCAGGTGACTAGCACCAAGTAGGCACATCACAAACATGGGAGGCATTGACTAAGTACCTGTACAAATGCACACATCTCCAAGCCCACAAATGATGAAATGTAAAAAACATAGTAACAAAAATGCATGCATACAACTAAAACCAACCAATAGAGTACGACGAAAGGTAGAGTACTGTAAAAATAAACTGGGCCAAAAATACAAGCCCACCAAAAAGAAAACAAACAAGAGTTTAAAAACTGAAAAGTCCAAACTCCAAGAAAAAAAGGTACTGGGACTGCCGCTCATGTCCGTAGGAACGCCTCGGCCTGTAGGGAACTCAAAAATCTCGGTCATGTCCTGGTCCACCTTGAACTCTGTCAAAAGGCTGATCGTCTGCACAAGACACCAGATGTGCAGGCAAAGCCCGTGCCGGGGTGAGTATAACAATACCCAGTAGAGGACCCTGAAAACAACAAAGCAATACAAATTAATGGTACAGTCATCTATGCACAGTATATGTTTACAAAACATATAAAACAAACCATATATACTCAAAACACAGACCCGTGGTCTATAGACAAGTCACACAACCGCATACCCCCGTAAGGGATTCTGCTCGAAGATTCCGTGATGCGCTCATTCCAGGAGAACAAAATCCATGAGTATTATAGCTCTGATGAAGTACGTAAGACAAGTGTTGTTCATCGGGAACCATCACGAGGGACGACCACACTCATTATAGGAGACACACTTCTGAGTTGAAGGGTTACGATAGATAGAAGCACTCATTACAGGAGACACACTCTTGAGTGGTAAAGATCTCGATACACAGATGACGATCACTGCCAGGGCCATGGAGGATACCGTGACTCATCCATAATTCACCTACTAGGTAGAGGATCAATCCTTGGTAGAGTTGGTCACGTCGATTCTTGACTCTACCTGGGGTCTGGAATGGATAGAGGATCTCGATCTGGGCCTCTTGGATGGATGCCTGACTCTATCACAGAAAGTCCTGCTGAAGGGATCATAATCCTGTGTGAGGGAAAGAGACCTAACCTTTAGGGGAACAAGAAGAAAGGACACTAACCCCAATGAAATATGTTCAAGGCACGGTGAACAAAAGGACCAAGTCGTTTTCCAAAAAGTACACGACGTGTAGAAATGATACACGCTGTGTTGTCCGACCCCGGGTACTGCCCGTGTACAACGGCCCGTGTCGTGAAGCTGGTTGTGTAAAAAAAACTTAGTACATAGCACGCAATATGGAGTACACGCCGTTCCTAGGTAACTGGTGTTGGCTCACTGTACTCTGGCCATGTGCCCGCACACGGTCACCAACCCATGTACTCCGACCCGTGTAATCTGCACACGGGGTGACCCACACTGCTGGCCTTGTCTGGCCGGGTGATGGAATACACGGTCATGTACTCCATCCCGTGTCCATGTCTCCCTGGGATACAGGCCGAGATCCACGTAGCTACCTTTTCCAAGATGTACACGTCATGCCGCCTGAAGCCATGTAGATCATCCCATGTCCGTGTACTACCCAATGTACACGCCGAGCTTCAAGGAAGGTCCAACACGCCATGTGACCATGGTCACATACTGTGTTATTCTTCTCTGACCCTGAAACCCTAGCTATCGCCGCCAGTACTACACGACGTGTTCTTTGGAAGTACACGCCATGTATTCTGGAAATTTCCAGAATCGGCACCCTTCGCCGGCGCGCCTCCCGTGCTACTCTGAATGTTGATCCAGCTGTTCGATCGACACGAAAACTTCATGTTTTGGTCACCATGACGCCAGGAAGCTGGTTCCGGTGTTTTTGGACCTTCGATCGACTCCGAAAACGCGTTTTGATCTTCCCGCACGAAGAACGCACGGAGAACAATCTTTCCAATCCGGTCTGATTCGTCGTCCGCCATCGTCGCTGCACCTCCAAAAGGTCGTTGCAGTGTCGAACCTTCGATTTGGGATCGTTTCTTCATAGAACCAATGCTCAATGATCCGTTGTTCGTCACCCCGTGAAGAACGCGAAGAACGTGCGAGGGAAGAAGGGGGAGGAAATCCAATGAACAAATTGAGGAATGAACCTCCTCCGTCATTCGTCACGGTGTTGATCCAATCCCGTTAATAGATTTAAATGGAGTAGAGATCAACTTAAATAAAAGAATGGATTATTTCCCCAAAATCACCTCAAAGAAATCCCTCCTGTAAGAACGCACGAATCCACGGATCAAGTAGTTCGTGGTTAATCCTTGTTCATGGTTTAAACATAAAAAACGAGGAAAAGGAATTGAAATAACAACCCCTACCTTTCGAAAGGATCGATCGTTGATGAATGTGCCCCGCTGTTGTTGTCATCGTGATCCTTCAACGTCAGCGCAACGAATCTTGATTTTGATTTGTCGTCGTTTTCCAACGCGTCCTCCTCCACCCAAGATCCAAGAGAAATCTCTCTCTCTCAACTTGCAGGGTTATGAGGCTATCCCTGTGAATTTTCCAAAAGGATGCATTTATAGGGGATGATTAGGTCTTTCTATAAAAATGAAACATTTTAAAATAATAAAATAAATCATTAATTTATTTTATTTCTTCTAAAGTATTTTCCCTTTTTAAAACGCCCAAAATTAAACATTGAAGGCGACCTGTGCCGGTCGAGGTTAGAGTCGTTCTGAGGAAAAGTCGTTATCCCAGATGCAACGGTCCCCTCATATTTTTAAATCGAGCATCTGTTTAGAAACTGCCACAACCGCGCACAAGCCCCGACTCACATAACATAAAAAAAGTTCAAACCACCGTTACAGGATCATTGGACCTCGAAATGATGTTCCGCCTTCATTCCCAATGTCAAAATAATTCCATATAATAATTAAAATAATAAATGGAAAAAATCAGAGACATTACAATTGATATCCCTTAAATTAATTTATAGGCCTCACGATATGATCTTGCTTGGGTACTTTGTCTATTCGTAACTTGTTACTTATGATTTCTTTTCAAAGGACATTGATATTATAATAATGATATTTGAAATTATATATTATATCAACATAGTGTTTTTTATTTTCTTCTATTATATTATTTACATTTTTACCCTTGGAAAAATTTCATGTTCATGTTTTTGATGGTTTTAATGTAAATATTTTTATTTTAAAATATAATTAAATTCACCTTTATATAAAATATTAATTCTAATCTCATATGGGAATTTTTTTTCTTTCATGAAAAAACATTCATGTTCTCAAGAAACCCTCGGTAATAAAGAATTTTACTATATCCATTATTGTGAATTTTTTTATGAAACACTTTTTAAAAAAAATTATTCCCTGAGTATGTAAGTGATTATTTAAAATTCCATATTTATTAATATAAAATTAAACAATCCTTATTGATTATAATGAATTCTTGATGGATTACCAGGTCTATGTTTTTTATATACTTTTTCAAGCCTTCTTTTTATCACCCAAAATATTTAAATGATTTTCATATGTCATTATGATAGGTAGGAACCATAACATTGAATATATTTTTGTTATTGGGATATATCGTATATTAAATGAACGTGTTTTGAATGAAACCAAAGAATAAATTCCAGAATAATATTATTTTGAAATAAATATACATTAATTGATGTTTCCACTTTTTTATTAAGGATTTTTTATTAATATTTATGTTAATTTTTTAATATTATTAGCTGATAAGATATTAGAAATGTAAGAGTGTAAAAGCATTATTATAAATTATATAATTATGAATTGATTATGTTTTGTGGAATTATAGTTGATATCAATCGAATGGTTTAGCGACTGTGAATAAGACTAACTACATTTTGAAAAATATATATAAATTTCCTAATTGAAATAAATTTTTTAATAAATTTTCAGAATATGATCACTCAAATTATTAGCCAGATTATTGCGTGAAACAATTTGGATGAGATAATTTAGGCTCAAAATCATTTTAACTTTAATCATTTCAATTTGGATCCATTTGAATATTAAATTTTTATTATATTAATTTAATACATTAGGAATTTCCAATATTGGCTCTGCCATTTCATAAAAAATGGGACATAATATTCTTTTGTATTAAGAAATAAAAATACATTTTCATCCAATATCTACAAAAATCATTCCTTATTTAAATAACCATGTATTATAGGCCTTATATTGTTTAGAAAAATAGTTAGGGGATGCTTTTAATGCATTCAAAATAACTTGTCTGAAGAAGAGGTATCATTATTTTCCAGGATTTTTTTATTTATTCTTTCAACTCCATAAAATATAATTCAACCATACTAATATAAAATAATGATTATTTAAATTTTAATTATATATTTTTATATTAATTGAATACCCCATATCCATATCCACTTCTATTAAAGGGAAAACGAAATAGTCATTTTTGTGTTTGGTGAACTACTGCCTCACAAACTGATGTAATATATTTTCCACCACCTCCCCATTTAGTTGGATGTAATGTTTGATTTTATGTTTATATATAATTTACATTAATAACATATTTTTAATTATTATATGATAATATATCCTTTACTTTCATACCTTTCCATTCACCAAAAAATGATAATTTCCTTTGTGTGTACATGTGGACTACAAACTCCACAAAATGATATGATTCGTTATACAATAACACATGACAAGCATGATATATATAAATATATTTTTATTGACCTAAAATGGGAGTGTGAGTATCTGGTTATGCTACTATTACATTTTCATGATTACAAAGAATAGAATCTTGAAGTAAAGAGTGTTTAGTAGTCATGGTAAACCAGATACTTATATGAGAAAATAGTACAGTAATTAAAACATATTTTTTTTTTCTTATTTATAAATAAATAACTTCGAGGATAAATCTAATCAATTTTTTAAATACCTACATTAATTTAATAGTAAAAATCATGGATTACTAGGGAATGTAACAAAATAAGGGTGAGCTAAAATGCTTAGTAAAAGGGTCTGATATAGTAGAAGTAATAAATAATCAACTAGAATTTTCAATATATCATCGTAAATAAAAGAAAAAAATGAAAAATAAAAAATAAATTGAATTAATGTGCATAAAAAATAAATCAGCATAATAAATGGAAACACATTCCAATTAAATAGCTAGATAATGAAAAATAAATATAGAAATGTATGAAACTAAAACTCATGCAATCTAAATAATAGAAAATGAAACGTGTCTTTAAATTTGTTGATGAAAAATATCATGGTCTACTTATAACTAAAACATAAATGGGGAAGTTATTTATTATTGGATTCTATGTTCCCTAGGTATGTGGTATCTTTATGCACAATATCTTTCATAATATGGTTTACACCATGTTAGGTAAACCCCATCTATGGTGGTGATCCCAATGACTCATCCCATGAGACTACTGATGCGTCAAGGGGATTTCAATAATTGTTCATAACTCATGTAATAATAGTTTAAAACATTTCTCATATATCAAATAAAATATTTAACAAAGTAAAGTATAAACTAAACATATTTAATTTATAATTCAAAATTAATAATATCTAAAAAAATTATTAAATAACTATCAATCTAGACACCGTATGTAAAAAGGTATATGATTTATATAAGGAACCATCCATAAAACAATACATATGATTAATTTTTATAAAATTAAATATATTTTTACACATTGAGGATCCTTCCAGATTTATAGTTCTAGAGAATTTGGACATAAAACAAACATAACATCCAATAATCATAAATTTGTATACTCCAAAAACAATATACATTTTCACACATTTTAAATAAAACACAATTTATTTGAAAAATCATCATAAAATTTATATTTTAGTCCTTATTTCTCTTACACATACTTATAAACTATGAAAAACATTTAAAAAAATGGGATGAGCACAAAAATATTTGTAAGGGATATAATGATAGAAATAGTTAGTGATGTGATAACATAAAAACCAACAAAACCCCTTTTATAAAAACTCATTAACATACATAGTATTTTTTTTCTTTCTTTGGGACATATTTACCATTTCACACTTAAAATAACCCTTACACAAGGAATAACCATTCATTCAAATTCCATCTATGTAGTTCCCAATGCATTGGAGAGATATAATGGGGCTCACCCATCAAATCATGATCTATAACGGGATCAACCAAAAATATCTTTATGTATAATGGGTTCAAACCTACAAATCATGATTTATAATGGGATTAAACCAACATAACTATGTCAAAGTAACACAAAATAGTACTAAAGTTTCCTAAAATTAAGATAATCCACACTTTCCACATATATAATAAATAGTATTTTCCAATTTCATTAAAAAAAATTTCAATGTATTTTAAAAGGAAAGTCCCTTAAAAAAATAATTGGAGTGATAATTAACAGAATAAAAAGGATATTTGTATATAAGGTAAATAAAAGTAATACAATATAATATAAACAAAAAAAACATTACACAAATAATTTTAATTCCACATTGTGATCAAAGTTGGTGGTTAATCCAAAGAATGGAAATTAGGTTAAGAATATATTTATCTAAGGTTCTTCTTACTTCAGATGTGATTAAACATCCTGTATAATTGTTAAAATAGAGTTATTAATACTTTATATATGAAAAAAAATTATTAACACATTTTATGATCATTTTATAACATTATTCCACCCATTAGTTAAATTTATTTGTACTTTCCATTGTTTTGGATGTGTTCTTTACATGATTTCCATGGTTGGTTCATATTGTATCTCCTTAAAGAGTGGAAAAAAATAATTAAGTTATAGGAGATGTTATTAACTTAGTTTTAGAATATTAAATGATTCGACAAATCATTTTGGATATATGTTTTGAGGATGGACCATTAGATAAATCATTAGTGAAAATCGATTGTATATTTGATTGAATTTTGATCATTATGAACCATATTTTTTATTGATTAATAGTACACATAAACACGAGTTCATGAAAATAATATATCATATATTATGTATAATTCAATAGTATTTTACCATAATAATATGTTTATGAACATATTTGAAGAATATAATGGAAAATAGAGACACATCGTCCATAAATTCAGTAAATCGACCCCTCACGAACTGTGATTTTATTTTCAGAATAAGAGCCACAAGATAAAAATTATGATGATTAATATTTAAAAATAATGATAACAATACAATATAAATAAGATAATGGAGATCTAATTTCTCTTGTACAAGGGTATTGGAAGATATTGTAAGAATATAAAGGAATTAAAAAGAACATAGGAAGACATGGAAGAGGAATTTTACATCTGGATCTCTTCTTCTGTGCATGCTCCATAATGCCTTTGGTAATGGCATTTTGGTTAGAAGATCTAGTCATTGACTTGGGAATGAGACTTTTGAATGGTATTGGTAATAATTAAGGCAATTCTAAAATCTTGAGAGTTGTGAGAGGAAGAGGGTGGTGAGGGTGGTAATTATATTAGAGAAGATGGGGTGTTTTCCATTATTTTACTCATTAGTTATATATTTTTTCTAAATACAATGAATAGTCATGATTATTCTAAAAAAGAGTAATAATTTCATTTTAGTTCAAAACAATGACTATTTCATCATCCATGACTCAATCATGATTCATAAATTCATTTAATTTTCACATTTCTTAAATTATTGAATTTCAGTATTCACCAAAATTCAGGTATTTTAGGAAAATAACAATAATTCACCCCAACCATTTTTTAACATGTAGATTAAAAAATGAACCCAATTTTATCAAAGTAATTTTATAAATATGATTAATATATTTTTTAATTGAAATCATAAATTATTAAAAAAATTATAATTTTCAAACTATAACTAATTTTATAACACTTTTAAAAATTTATCATGGACTCATAAAAGTATCTTATAAACATAATACAATAAGTTAATAAATTATGATTTCATTTTATGAAAATAAATTTTCATTTAAATTATTAAATTAGTCATAACATTTTAACTAAATAATTATGAATTACAAAAATACTAACACTAATATAAGGATTATATTATCACTTATAAGATTCCTTTTTATTATACATTCATGGGTGAGGTTACTATACATTTGGCTGATTTACCATTCTAAAGGGTCATATTACTATTAATAAAGTAATGATACTATTCACCAAAAGTTATGTTTGTCCTATTATACTCCAAATAAATTATTGAACACAATCATGTATATCAACTTCTCATAATTCAAGACAGGAAAATGGAAAAAAAATTGATTGCTACTTTAAAACTATCTACTTAAAAAAGATTCATTATGTAGAAACATAGTGTCTTATTCATTTTAGTAAATTTATTTATAAATCCGTGTGGTGTTAAATTCTTTCCACCTTCTTGAAATTGCATCCTTGGAATCTTTATTTACTTATTAAACAAGTGATGGTACCTTTCCCTAATAGTATTTTCTGATTCCCAGGTAAATTCATTATCCATGTGGTATCTATAAAAAACCATTTCCTGGTGGATTTCATTATTCTGAAATACTGGCTCTCTATAATAATGTTTCAGTACAGATCTCTCTTCATACAAAATTTTCAATTCCATATGATTTACTTTTGGGCATAAAAAATGTGATGAATTTTGAACATACACTCCCTAAATAGAAACATTAAAAAAATTGTCTACTTGAGATAAACTCAGAGGAAAAGCTACACGATTATTGATTAGTCCAAAAATCAATTGGATTTCATAAGGTCTAATAAACCATGTACATAACTTTCTATTTTTACCAAAAACACATAACACATTTCTAAAGGGTAACTTTTTGGAAAACATGATCACCTACCTCAAATTAAATGTCTTTCGTCCTATTATCTATGTAGCTTTTTTGAATGCTCTGATATCTCTTCATGGGTGGTTGGTTCATCAAATAGTTTTCTACAACTTTATCTACTAATTCTCTTCCAATCATTATAATTTACTAGAATTCATCCAAAAATGCTATAGTTTTATGCCACATTCTACACAATGCCTCAAAATGTTCCATCTATATACTGGAATGAAAACTATTATTATATGAATACAAAACTAAAGAGAGATCTTGATCTCGAATTCTTTGTTAGTCCCCAGAATATGATAAAAGCATATCCTTGAATTTTTGAATTATTCTCTTGTTATTTCAATAATATTGAGTTTGAAAACCATTGATTAAATTTTATTCTATTCACAATGATTTTCGATGGCCTTTTCAAATATAATAAGTGAACCATGGATTATGGTCAGATACAATGGATGGAAAAACTATAAGTAAACTAAATACCACTTTGAGGTACCATCATGAATGTTTATCCAAATACATAGTATTTCAAAAAGGAAGGAAATGTGGAGATTTAATCTGTCGATCAACAATAACCTATATTTCATTTTTTACTCAATATTTCTTTGGTAGTCCCACAAAAACGTCTGTGGATATATTTTCCTATTTCCACTCTAGCAATTGTAAATGTTGAAGAATACCCTTTAGTAACTTCCTCTCTATATTTACCTGTTGACATGTCAAACATTTCATAGCATGATCAATAATATCTCTTTTCATTCCATCCCACCAGTAATACTCTCAATGATCATTGTACATATTTGTGCTATCAGGATGAACTAAAAATAGAGAAATGTGAGCTTCACATAATAATTATTTCTTCAACTGAGAAGCACAAGGGAAAAAAATATATTTCCAAAACACTAGGCATAATACTTATCAATGTTAAATACTATAAAATTAATCATTTTGACCAATTAAACTTTTTTTGTAACTCACCATCTTCTTTCAGCGCTTGCTTAATTCTGTATGATAGAGATGACTACACCGAAACCTAAAACAAAAAATAATAATTTACAACACCAAAAACATCCAATACATATTTTATCAGACGATCTCCAAAGGGACTTGTTTTAAATGCATCATGGCTAATGTGTCAACACTTTTCCCACTCAAATCATTGACCACTCAGTTCTATTTTCTTGGATGGTAATGAATCATGAAATCATAATAACTAATTAATTCCATCCATCTTTTTTGTCTTATGTTTAATTCCATCTGAGTAAATATATACTTAAAACATTTATGGTTAGTATATATTTTACATTTTACTCCATATATATGATTTATAAGTATTTTTAATGCCAAAAACAATAACATCTATTTTCAAATCATGTGAAGGGTAATTTAGCTTATGCCGTTTTAACTAACGTGAGGAATTACCAATTAGATGATCCTTCTTTATATGGACAAAACCATGTTCCTTTAGGGAAGAATCAATATAGATGATAAATTTTTGACATTTGAAAGGTAGGTTAGAATTATATCATTAACCAATATTATTTTCAATTCACGTAAATAATCATTACTTTCTTTTATCTAGATGAATTTAGCTCTTTTCTCTGTTATCTTATTTAGTGGACTAGATAACCATGCAATTTTTTCAACAAAACTCCGGTAATATCCTTCCACACCATGAAAACTATGAATCTCAATTATATTTTGGGGTATTTCTATTCTTCTTGAACTATTTTTTTCGAAGGATCAACAATTATTCTATATTTAGAAACAATGTGGCCATGGAACGAAATTTGTTGCAACCAAAAATCGAACATTCTAAATTTTCCATATAGCATCGCTTCTATACAATTTCTCAAAACAACCTTGAGATGTTTTTATTCGCCTTTCTACTTTTACTATATTATAGAATGTCATCAATAAACAAAACCACAAACTAATAAAAGAACACATGAAATATTATATTCATAAAATCCATTAATATAGTAGGTGAATTAGTTAACAATAATGGCATAACAAAAATTTCATAATAATAATATCTAGTATATAATGAAGACTTTAGGCTATCTATAACCATTATATTAAACGAATTGTAACCTAACCTCGGGTCAACCATTTAAAAATACTATTCTCCTTGGTTATGATCAATAAAATCATCGATATGAGTGAAATGATTCTTTTTTAATAGTGATGTTATTTAATACGCTATAGTCAATTCAAGGTTTCATTAAACCTCATTTCTTATTAACAATCAATAATAAAGGACATCATAGAGATTTATTTGGTTGAATAAATAATTTTTATAATAATTTCTTCAATAGATTTTTAATTTGAGAAGATCCAATTGGTCCATTTGAAAAAGTGGTTTTGAAATTGATTTGCATGTGGAACCAAGTCAAGATTAAACTGAACATATTTATTAAGAATAACACCAGAAAAAATATCAAGAAAAATATGCTGATATTAAATTACAACTAGAACAACATTAATATGGATTGTTTCCATGTCTTTAAAAATTTGTGGAAGATAATATTCATTTCCATATTTTATCAGTTTCTTACATTCTTGATATGCTATCAATGTAATGGGATCATTGTTGAACTAAAACTGAACTATTTTTGGAAAAAATGTTCTTTTTATCTTAAATATATCTTAGAATTATAAATATAAATCGATTATACACCCATAATAACATAAAACTCAATTATAAGAAATACAACAAGGTTTACAGTTAAACTAATTCCAAAAAATATAGTTAGATTCTTATAATTTCTTTTGGCCACAATTTTTCTTCCATTTGTTTTACCATGAGTTCTAGTTTCATTTAATGATGTGGAATTCCCCATTTTATAGAAAATTTCTAATATATGAAGGAATGTGTGCACCATGAATCAAAAAACACATTTACAAAATATATAATAAAAATAAATTTATCTGATACCTTCCCATTTTATGGCTCAATATATTCTTACGTTGTTGAGAATGATTTCTCAACACCCTTGTGCTTCCAATATTTCTAATTTGCAACATGATTGACTATCTTAGGACAAACATTAGTAAAATGACCCCTTTTTTACAGTTAAAGAATCTCAACATCAAATTTTTATTAATTTTATGATCTTTTTCCTTAAAATCATGGGACCTGTTCCCAAACTTTTGACATCGGTTTAATTTACCTTAATTTACAATACATTCACCTGGATTCTTCTTCCACACATTTCACAACAGGGGAAAGTGATTTTCATACCTCTGTATTTCATTAATGAATTCTCCCCCAATTCATTCCAACTTGAATTCTTTTTACTCTTGTCATCATGAGGAAAATACATGTCAAAAAACTCTATCTCAACTTCTTTAGCACAATGAAAAAGTTTATCATTGAGTTTAAACTCTTTTTAATCCATAGATATTCACAATAACGTCTTCAAAACAGAGTAAAATCATTTAATTTTACTATCAAAATATTGAGTAAAATATTTTATGTACCTAGCCAGTCATCTAAAATTGTCTTCATTTGTTGACATGTAATCATCATAAATCAACTTAAGTTCACATAATTGTTTCTCCATTATAACATGAACATTTTAAGGAAAATATTTTTTCAGAAAAAGACTCTTAAAATCATCCCATTCTAGAATATCAAGATGTTCTATTTCTCGCATTTTCTTAACTAGATACCACCATTGATCGGTTTCACCTTCCAAATATTGAATAAAATGTATTTCTTATTGACGTTCTAAACATTTCATGATATCAAATATCATTTCTAGAGCATTGATCCATACTTAGGCTATCCCAAGATATTTGGTACTACTAAATTCTTGAGGAAGTTTCCTCATAAAATATTCCCCAAAAAACATGTCTCTTAATGGTAGGTATGGTTCCTAACTGCATGGATACCACCATTATCTATCTCCGGAGTCAACTGTTCCATTTCCATCACATACATCTATGTTCTGATTTCCAAAATTTCAGGATGTAGATTCAGACATATATCATCCTCTCAGTGCCTTCTTACATTATCATCCATGTTTCTTCTATAGAAAAACATTCTAAATAGAAATATCATAGACTATTCAATAAGGTAATATTTAAATTCCATATCATATCATATCAAACATAGAGTAAAAATAATTTATAGAATTCTATTAACATCTTCCTAACCCCAAAAGTTATCTAGACCATCCTCTAATACAAACAATAGGGACCCATCCTTGAAATATTACATATTCATGAGTTTTAGACAATAAAATACATTTTTACTCATTGAGGATCTTTTCAAGATTATTGTTTTTGATAATTAATATATAAAACATATATAACATCCCATAATCATACATGTGGGTGCTCCAAAAATAGTATCGTTTTTTAAACATTTCAAATAAAACATAATTTCTTTGAAAAATTATCATAATTCTTAAATTGACTTCCTTCATTCTCATAAAAATCTTTATAACCAATGAAAAACATTTAATAATATGGGATGATACCAAAAATATTAATAAGGGATATAAATATAGAAACAAAAATATGTCTAAATATGTCTAAAGAATACACCATAGTAATAAAGTTTCATAAAATCCTAAGAAACCACTTATTCCATATCTATAAAAACTGTCATTTTGACTTTCATTAAAGAGACTTTTAAAAGGATTTTAAAAGGAACATACCTTACAAATATAATTGGGGTAATAATTAATAGAATGGAAAATGAGATGTGTAAATACTATAAATACACATAATAAATCATCATATAGACAAAAAATCATCACAAAAATAATATTATTACCACATAATTAATAAAGTCGAAGGATAACCCAAGGAATGGAAATTATGTTATGAATTCCATTACATCAGGTTGGTCTTACATAAAATGTGATTAAACCACCTAGATAATTTTTAAAATTGTGTTATTTATACTTAGAAGAAAAATAATATTTTCTATAACACCTTATATGATCTTTTTATTACATTATAACACCGACTAATTAATAATATTATCGTATTTCCATTAATTTAGATGTATTCTTTACATGATTTCCCTGGTTTGTTCGTATTGGATCTTATTATCAAGTGGAAACCAAACTCTAGAAGTGAACGGATATGTTATTAATACGATTACAGAATATTAAATAATTCAAAATAAGTTTTCTGTTATATTTTATGATAATTAATAATCAGATAAATCAATATTGATAATAATTATTCTATTATGGTGATTTTTTATCTTTACGAATCACTTTTGTTTATTAGTTAATTTTATTCCAAAAAACTGGTCCAAGAACATAATATATCATATAAAATGTATAATAAATTATTATTTTACAATATTAATGGTTTTATGGATGTATTTGAATGATGTAAAGGTAAATTAAGACACATTGTCCACAATGTCGATAAATAGACACATTACAGACAATGTTTTTGTTTTGAGAATAAGAGGGAGAGAAGAAGAAGTATGATGTTGAATTTTTTCATAAATATGATATATATTTAGTATATATATGATACTATAGATCTAAGTAATCATGGATTAGGGTATGGTAATAGATTATAATAAATTAAAATAATTAAAATGAAAATGAAAGAACAAGAAAGAAGAATTATACATTTTGATCTCCTCTCCTTTAGATCATCCGTAAGGCAATTGGTATTGGCCATTTGGTGAGACTAGTAGGTCTTGGAAATGGGGAAGTGACATGGTAAGGGTATTGGTCAGAATTTAGATAATTATCAAATCTTGAGAGTTGTGAGAGGAAGAGGGGTTGAGGGAGGAATTTATATTGGAGAAGATGAGAGGTTTTCCAAAATATTAAGCATTAGTTTAATATTTAGGCTCAAGAATATGAATAGTATTGAATAATATGACCAAAAATAGTAATAATTACTTGTAGGTTCAAACCAATGGTCATTTTTTATCCACGACTCAAGAATGATATATAAATTAAATAATTTCCACATTTCTAAAATTAGGAATCCTTAATACTCATCAAAAATTCCAGTATTTCCAAAAAATGACAAAAATTCACACGATCCATTTTTCATCATGAATAATTAAAAAATTAACCCCATTTTTTATAAATAATTTTCTAATTCTGATATATTTAATTTTTTGTTAAAATCATAATTTATTTAATAAATAATAAATGTTAAACAATAACTTCTATTTTAACACCTTTAAAAAATAATAATGATCTCATAAAAAATAATTTAGTCCAATCAAACTAAAAATAACATACTGATCACAACTGTGTTTGAACTTTTTTTTAAATGCAAAATACAAAAGTGGAAAAATTAGGTTTTATAGCTATTTTATAACTATCTACTTAAAAAATGTTTCATTTTATAGAGACTTAGTGTTTAATGCAAAAAATAAATATTTTTTCTCAAATTATTGGGCGTTATAGTTTAAGAAATAGTAATATCCCTGAAAAATGATGTGGACTAATAGGGAACATTCAACAATCATAAGAGATTTAGTATTTGAAGGGAACAAAAGAAATAAAGCAAGTGAATGTGAATTCCATATATGGAAAAATCATTCATAAATAATCCATAGGAATATCATGAATGGTTTCAATACAACATTCCCCATGTTGATAATAATAAAGGGTCATTGTCCTTGAGGAATATAACTATTATAAAAATATAATTGAAAAATATTTTGTGGAAAACATATTTATATTTTTAAAATTCATTTGAAAACCCTTTTCCTTGAAAATAAATTTTAGAAATATTTTATTTTAAAAAATAACCCTTTTAAACCTGAAAATGAATCATCGAAAGAATAATAATGGTTTAATTTATAAATTTTGTAAAAGTTAAAAAGAACATTACTTTTTCACGGTAAAACGATAAAAAAATGAATTATTAAGAAAGAGAGAAGATGATTCCATTGAAACAAATTGTTTAATGGAAAAAAGGTAAAAATGACATTACCAAATCATTTTAAAAACAATTTGGATTTTTTTATAACAATGCATGGTTTCTTGAAAAAATCATGTTCTCTGACTAAAGAGAGAAATGAATTCTAGTTTTCTTAAAAACATTATTAAAACATGTTAAGTACCAATGTGTGGGAAAATGGACCTAATACATGAGAAGGGTCAAGAATTACTATAGTATAGGAATATTAAATGGTTTATTGATCAATGTTTTTATAATTTCCTTAAATGCAAATACCTTTGAAATACCATTAATGTTATTATTGGGGGAAATAATCTTTAAACATTCTGAAGTCTCCCATACCACTTTGAAACCTTTTAAATCATAATCCTCGTAATTGAATAATATTAAATAAAATACATAAATACCATTAAGATAAATTATTTCATGATATAATGGATAAAAATGGATATAATATACCTCACCAAAAATATGTAAGTGATGAAAAAAATATTTATCTAATAGATGTGAAATGTGATATAAGAATCCCCTACCTTCAATTTCCTTTCAAGTGAATGTACTTTCACTACATGTATAAGAATCATTAATTTATTTTCGACCTTCTTGAGAACAATTTTCATGTATATTATTACATTTATTTCACTTTTTATTATGTTTCATAAAACATCATAAACCAGTTGGTGTACATTAGGTGTTTTGACCAAATTTTGTTTATTTGTCAAAAAACATTGGTATGTCCACTATAGTAAAAGGGGTAAGTATATAATATCTCCAAAATAATAATAATGACATAGTTATCATATTTTTAAATCAATTATACATTTAATATTAATTATTACACATGGTTATGAAAAAAATCAACTTTACAATTAGGGAGACAGTAGGTCATACATACCCATGAGTAATATTTCCATTTATTGATGATTGTTATAGCTTGAACTTAAGTAACATTATATACTTACAAAATTAAAATTATATAATAAATAATATTTTATTTAAGAATATATATATATATATATAATTCGTATGATTAAAATGGAATCAGATTGTGTTAAGGAGGCGGTTTTCCACCCATCCATGGTGTATGTTATCACTTTTTATGTGTGTCGAAAGGTAATACATAAATAAATAAATATATATATAGTAAATTATGTCATAAATATAAAATATATGTTTTTTATGTCATATATGTTTAATTATAACCACCATTTATAAATTACATGTAACATGTGAATGAATCACATCACTTTGAGGGGGTGGTTTCCCACACTTCCTCCAACGATGTTATTGAATTAATATCAAATGGAATGCATTAAATAAATATGTTATAAACATAGTAATGAAGTATAAATAAACAAAAAATATAATACATGTTATATATAAATATAGTGTCAATCATAATTTCCACCAAGATAGGTGGTAGTATAAAAATAAACAATCATCGTTTCATGAGGCAATAGATTGTCATACACAAAAATATTATGTTTTTTACCCATAGATAAAGGTGTGTGTAAGGGTAGTTTGATAAAATATCATAAAAATACTATTATATTTAGGATACTATTTTTTAATACAATAATAGAATATGATGATATGAGGGGTTGTATAATTGAAATAAAACTAATATGCTTTGAGAGAAGATGTTACATCTTTATCTAGTAACTACATTTGGATTGTAGGAAAAATGATTAATAGAAATGATTTTTATCCCAAGATAGGCTTCAAATATGAGTGGAGGGATTTTGGAAAACTATTTTTATAGAGAATGTTCAAAAATAAGTGGTTTGATAGGTTTGAGGAATGGGCAGAGGCAATTTCCTTTTATATGGAAGGAAATTTACACAAATAGATTTTTTGGAAACTAGTTAGGTGTACACATGTTATTATGAAATAAAAGTCATAAAAACAAAAAACAATAATTTAGGTTTAAGGGAATAATTTTGGAAGCCAATGGGTGTTGGTAAAGTGTCTAGGTCATTTGGACACCTATGTTAATGGTTGAGTCCCTTATTAAACATAATTTTACCTTAATAATTGTTATTAATTTTAATTACCTGAACTAATTTATTTTTGTCAAAAATGAATATGGTCTTATTTGATTTTACAAATTATTATAATTCCAAATTTTTAATACATTTTTTCAAATTTTAGTGATACCAGTGATAGAAGTTGATGTAAATTTAATATCGTAGTTGGGACAATAATGCAAGATTTTAAAGTAAAAACATCTAAAAGCATTCAATGTTTTTATAAAAATATTAAAATGTAAAATTATTACTATTAAATAAAAAAAATTAATTGATATATATTTTTTCAAATTACACATTAAAACAAATCTAAAAAAATTATTTTATCTTATATTAATGTGAGAAGAAAAAAACGTTTTTGAACTAAAATTAAATATTATAACAATTCTTTAAAAAACAAAATATTTGAGAAAAATATCAAAAAAACACCCTAACAAAACAATTATGTTTCACATCCAAATATAATGTTTATTAATAAATATTAAATCAATTAAATTTGCAAAATTCCGATATAAAATTGATTCTTTGTTAAAAGGTTATAAAATTGCCTTTATAGAAAATTTTGTTTTTTATGTGTGAAATAGGGTTTGTTTTTATTTTATGTTTATCAATTGTTATGTATGAATATAAAATATATTTTATTGAATATATTATATATATTACATTAATATCACTCAATAATTTAAAATTTTTAATCTATTAACATAAAATAGATTTTGAGCATAAAAATATTTTTATGAAAATATATTCATTTTATATACATTTGATTATTATTCTCATTTATAATTAATTTTAAGAAAATTAGTTATTTATATATTTTTATAAACCATAAATTTTTTAATTTAGTTATTACTTTTCATGACTACTAATTTAATGGCTATATTATATCTCTTTATATGTTAAAAATGTATTATTACTCGATAAAACTGGGCCTTCTGTGTACCACAATCCATTGAGGAATTTCAGTACTATGTGTAACACACGATAATATAGTTTTACATTACTTTAAATATATATATTATATTTAAAATAATAATTATATTATAAATTATATGGTTATTATAATACCTAACACTCTTGGTGTCGCCTATCATATATGATATCGAATACAAGGTTCTTTCTTTAAATTTTTGTGGTGTCATATTCTCCCCATCTTATATGAATTGTGTACAAATAATTTTAAACTTGATTACATTAATAGATTGATTGAAAAACCCAATGTTTGCAATCCCACTATATGATAAGATTTTGTATATGATCCTATATAAAATAGAGAATATAAAGTATAAAGGGAACATGGACTACCATGTAACATGGCCTCTAAATATGAGAACATTAGTAGAAATTTGACATATGTACTTAGTGGAAAAGAGTAAATATTTATTGGAAGTGATTTAATTAATCAATCAAAAAGAAGTTAGTGGTAAATAGAAAGTTCAAGGCCTCACATTTATAAATCATTGATGATATATAAGACCATCCCTTAAACAAAACTTATGGTATTAGGAAAATTAATTTTTTGAAGTCGTTTTCCAAATGTTGGTTAATTGTTTTACTAAATAAATTTGGAAATATTTTTAACTTTATAGCTTTCAATTTTATATAAATAATCATATCTTTGGGTTTTTATTCAATAAAATTATAATTCATTCTTTAAAACCATAAATTAAGTACAAATAATGAATTTTTTAATACCAAAGTCACTAAAATAAAATTTTAATGGATCATATGGATAATAATATAGTGATAAGCCTAAATATTTGTATTTAACTATCTTCCAAAAGTAGAATGGAAAATTGATTAGTCTACAATACACAAAACAGATACTAATGATTGATCATTAATATTTTTTCATAAAATTGAATAACTAAAAACAAGGAAAAATTAATAATGACATTTTATAGGTCAGTGATTGGTGTGAAACCATTATCATCATTCAGTCATGGGTTCAAGACCTGCAATCCTGCCTAATTTTATTCGACGTCTCCTAGATTAATGGTTGTCCTTTCCAAAAACCATATTAATATAATTTCCAAAATAACTATGACGTACATCCTTTAAATTAGGTTCGTCACTAAATAACCTTTTAAATAAGGGTTTTTCATAAAACCATATTATTTAAACACTTTATCCCCATTTTTAACATATATCCTTACTTGGTCTTGAGTTTGTCCATAAAATCATTTGTTGGATTTCTAAATCATGAATCCTAATCATCAATCTATAAAACCTTTGGTTTATCCTAGGTAATTTGTTGTCAAAATCCTTCATAGTTATTTGTATGGAAAATGTGGATTATCCTAAAAATATCCCCTAGTAAAGTCAAACCAAGTGAACAGTAAGAACAAATTTAATGTACTATGTTACTCTAAGTCAGTCTTGGAACACCATGTCAGAGTTATTACTCCTAGGTACATCTATTATGGAATCACATCCAATTGTATTTACTAGAGAGGGATGTATTAATTTCTAGAAAATAAAAATAATCTATATATTAGAAAAATTATAATATCTTCTTCGATACTTTTCCAGAAATACCACCATCAAGTTATATTCATTATCCAACATTTTCCAAAATCGAGTTCACATGGTTCTTACTAAAATTTCTTTAATACAAACTATAGTGAATCGACCATAGATTACCTCGATTCGGAGACTAATACTATTACATTATCATTATTACAAGGAATCAATTATTGGAGGAAATAGAGTTCAGTGGTCTTTGTAATGAAAATACATACATGAGAAAATAATACAATAATTCAAACAAATTTTTTCTATTATTTATAAATTTATAACATTGAGGATATCTCTAATACATATAACAAATCCTCACATATCATTCATAATATGATTCTTGGATTTCATTATAAAGAAATATAATAATGGTAATATCAAATTCTCAATAAAGGTTAAATATGGACGATGTAATAATGATTCAATGAAAATAGACAATATAGAATGGTAAATAAATTAATAGACATTCCAAATAATCAATAAACTAAATTAAAGGTCATAAAGAATAAGTAAAGGTAATAAATGGAAACACATTACAACCATATAACTAGGTAAGGAAAATAAATATGGAAAGGTATGAAACTGAAACCCATGCTATCTAAATAACTGAAAATGAAAAGTATACATAGATAGGTTGACACAAAATCTCATGGATGAATAATAACTGAAACTAATATGAGTGAAATGCATGATTATTATTGTTGACACCCCTTAAATATATTCAAAATGTTCAAAGGAAATATCAACCAATATATAAAAGTTTCACGAAAGAGCTCTGTGGCAGAGCTGCATTACAGGGAAATATGATTGAGTTGTGTGATAGGGCTATGCATCCAAACTACACGCGAGATGATTTGGGATGCCTCTGCGCAGAGTGCCTGTGCGGTGGAGCTACGCGACATATCTTTGCGACCCATGTTTTTTTTGGCTAGGCCCATTCGTTCTTATAAATAGGACCCTTGGGCTCCCCATTTCTGGATGGAAAATTTTTTAAAGACTCTGTAAAGCTACCATTGTGTAGATCTTTCTCTTAGATCACTAAAATTGTCTCAGGTAGTTCTCCACACTCTGATAGATGGGATAATTAAATGGAATATGCATGTTTTTGAAGTTATTCAAAATCTTTTGTCACCATTCATACTTACACGGTATATCTGCGCACCATACCTGTGTGGTACAACTGCGCGATACATTTACGTGCTATACCTACGTGATTGAGAAGTGTGTGGTACCTATGTGGCATACCTGCACGATGTACCTATGCGACAAACACAAATACCATATGAAGCCTTTCATGTCGGGTTATCTCATTATTTGGTTCCCTTCTTCAAAAGTGTATAAGTTTAAACCTCCCCCAAAATGTCATGACTTCTCAGACCTTTGGGTAAGACATATCATTGTGTCCCCAATTTGGGTTTTCATCTCTGCAGTCTGAGGTTTCCCACATTTTTTACACTATGGGGTTAAGATTCATGGGATGTTTGTGGGTTTCTATATCAGCAATCACATGGAATTTTCTCCTAGTAATTGTGTTGGGAAGTTCCCGATTTGGAAGATGGTGGGATTCTGGCCTCTCTGTTTTCAGAGAGGTGACCCAAGACTTTAGTTATATGGTAGGGAAGGTACAATTCACAATTTCCAGTCCGCGCAAGTATAGGAAAAGTATCCCTCTCCTACCGGAACCCATTTCAGGGCATCCATCCTGGTATAAGCCCGTCACCATCACCCTTTCTTCCTTCCATTTGGACCCTTGTCCAATGTGAAGAGAATAGAGGGACGGCTCATCGCCCCACCCTATTTCACTATCGCCTCTCCCTCTTCCACAGTCGATGCATCCTCATCCACCAGCATGGAAGAAAAATATGTATGTGTGAAGTGTCATTGTAGAATCTTTCATATCCTCTTGTTTCTCAAACCATGAATGACTCACGTGGGCTTAGTGATATGTGATGATTACAACATGTTCAAAAACACTTAGTTGAATGAACTATGAGATCTCTGATTAATGTTCAATAAAGGATACGTAGGAAGCCATTTTAGGGCCCGAGCTCACTAGATATCATCCTTAGAAATCCAACCCTAATTTCCCCAATTTAGGCATCCTTTTTTCAGGAAGTAATCCCAAACTCATCTCTCTCAGAGGACTATACTATCCTATGAGATTCATCGAACTACATGGGATTAGATTCTCATATATAAAGGATACGTAGGAAGCCTCGATAAGGTTCAAACAGAACCCTTAAAATCAACCATGTTTTCTTTAGGCTACATTCCCAATTGTGTCTAATCCTACTTGGAATCTCATATCCATTCCATGTTCCTTAGGCTGCTTCATCATAAGTCCCCCAATAAATTTCAAACAATGTACCTTCCACTTAGGGGTCCTTATCACATGACCTTAAAAGGTATGATGTGTCCCATTAAATGGAATCGAACTACGAGGGTTTTGATTCCTTTCACAAGGATACGTAGGTAGATCATTTTATGAGCACGATCCTAAAATCAAAAAAATCCTTCCTCTCCTTTGATGATAATAAACTCTTGGGTGCCCCACTGAGTGGATTAAAAACTAGTATCATCATAAATAATGATTAAAATAATATCTATTCAGTATATTAGGGGATACCATTGATGGAAAACCTTGAATACATACTGATAATTCAAAAAAAATTATACATTTTAAACAATTTATTTTTTAATTACAAGGGATACTTATGATATAATTGGTTAATTAATAAGGATTCATGAAAATATTTTAATTTCAAAGAGAGTCCTTGAGTAGAAAATAATTCAACAAAAAGGGTTTGATGATTCCGACCTCCCATCCTCTCGACCAATGCATGTTCTTAAGTATCATAATGATTAAAACTTAAATGAAGGAATGAATTTTTAAAGCATGTCCTATTTGGATAAAGAACTTTTGGAAGTTTTTAGTTCCATGAATAAATCCAATGGAAACTGCCTGGAAACAAGTATTCTTAAATCTAGAATATCATGTTTCAAGGACCTACGTAACAAAAATGGTTAACATGACGTGAATCCTTTTCTAATTTAATAATGTTACCCACATGTTAGGCCCCTATCAATGATAAAGGAAGGCTAGAAAAAGGAATTAATCACACATATATCTATCTGAAAAGATGTCACTTTAAAATAATTTGTTGTTGTTCTCAGTGTTCTACAGAATTTCTGTCAATCCAATGAATGGATTTCTCAAGGAAAACTTATGTGAACTTCCCGACTACTGCCTAAGTTGGATCTCCATCCACAGGAAAGACGTTATCACCAACCCAACATCTTCAACGTTGGGTCTCCAATGTGATGATAAAGAAATATCGCCAAAACAATACAATTCCGAATTTGGAGGCTGCTTGAAAGGCCCTCCAGATCAATAATAATCATCGATCATCTCGATAACAATGACCAACGATCAAGAAGAAAATGGTGCCAAATTGCATTTCCAACCATTTCAGGTATTTATCCCCTGAACACAACAATCAATTTTTCCCATACTGAGGAGAGGTAGATCAAGAGGTCATTGAAGTCTTCACTTCAAGAATACATGAGTCCCTCTTTAGGACTCCCACTAGAAAAAACCACCAGAATCATGTGGTAGTATTTCCCTAAGTTGATGGGATTGTTGCCTATGGACGTTTGGCCTTGGTCTCTCAGACTTGGGCATACAATACAAACCGACAGGGATGACGTCCGGTTAACAAGATGCAAGTTCTCACCTCTACCACCCTCATAGAATTCCATCTATCTAACTTGATGGAGAACAACCAGCGAGTATATACACCCATCCATCCTGATTTTACTGGTCATCAGACTCATCTAGTAGTAACACACCAATCCCGCTAGACAATTCTATTGGAGTACTATATGTATGCACATACACCTATTTATAATTCATCAGCCAGTCATAAGGCTCTTCTGACTACAACCAATGAAGTTCTCCAATCTAATATTGTGGAAACTGGTAAGCAGGAACATACACCTGTTTACAATCACCAATTCTGTCAGTAGTATCGTCTGCTAGTATTATAGAAAACCAGTCAACCATACCTGATGAAGAATATACTACAGGCACATACACCTGCCAACGTTCTTCAAGCCTTCCAACAGTCTCGTTTGGTATCACCTGAAGAAGTCAGTCGGAAAGCTCCGACGACAAATCTGGAGCAGACTCACCTCTCTACCCCTATGCATATGTACTTCCAACATTGGTTGTTAGGGAAAGGAGGACAATAGGAGGCACATACACCTACTCTAGGTACATAATGGACATATATTCCCGTTCCGACCGCAGAAGTCACTAAACACATCTTTTCAATTGTGTACGACCACACTCATATCCCTGCCCATATTCTGGAAACATGTCATGATATTTTAACAACTACTTCAGTAGGATCATGGGAACAGACATATAAATCTATCCACACACATGAGATGACATAATGACATGCCATCCCAGAGCAGATACACAGCTCCATTTCAGTCTATGAGGGTCATGGGGCATACTCTATCATATCATACAAACTACAAGATCGAGAACATACACCATTTCTAATTGGAGGTAATTGTTCTGTTTCAGTAACTAATCCAAGACAGGCACATATACCTACCCATGAAAACCACTTTTCCCAGAAAGTGGCCCCAATTATTTATAAGAGAATAATAATGAAGTAATCTCAACAAATACCATTGAAATATCAAGAGACAATCTGCAATAATGCCTTGCTTGATGCTGGAGTTCTTGAATCCCTCAGACATTTATCTATTGCTGCTCAATATCCTACCCTCCCATTACAAAATTTTGGTGGTGGTAATAGCAATTCTGAAACTTCTCATTAGACACTTCATCATAAAAACTGGCTTCATGAAAATTTGGTCATTCTAGATTTCCTATCTTTGGATGAGAGCCACAACAACCATACATGTGTCCAGAAGACCAAAGAGAAAGAAGATTTATCCCTTACTGTAATCCACCATCGTGATCTTCCCCATGATGTCTTTCACTACGAAAGTCCTCTCTGCAGTATTATTTAACATTTTCAAAACAATTCTATAATTGACAATTTAGTAAAAAGAAAGCCCTTCTATCTCAAGGAACATGAAAACACAAGGTCTGTCATGTCTGATGCCTTGTCATTTACGGGTGAAACACTTTCATAATAAATAGATATCATAAGGGAACAGTAATTTTTTGAACCACCATTGGGCCAATTATCCTCAAATGCATAGAATCCACTTTGGTCAGACCAAGTGGAGAAACCTCTAGTAGAAGATGATGAAGATATGTCGAACATGAGGAAACAATTTTCTAAAGGAGAAATACCAGTCATGTTCTGGCCTTCCGCAAATTCTCAATTTGATATTCCAGAATTGATGATAGAAGATTGTATTCAAGACATTCATTTAAACTTGTGGAAAAATCTTCGTCATTTGAAAACCAAAGTCTTACCATATGATGAATATCAAAATCATATAATGTTAATAGAAGGGTTATAGAACCGAATTGACGTGGCATCTCTTACAGTTTCCCAACATCCAAGGGTTGAAAAACAACAGAGAACCCTTCTGCGTGCATGTCTCAATGCTCTGAAAAGGCTATGCCAATTAATTTATGATTCCCCGTCTAATGTTCGGATCGGAAGATGGGGTGTATATGGGTAATTGCATTTCACTACACTCTAAAATCATAAAAGTCTGCAAAAAGTAGTATCATGTAATATTATTTCCCACAATTGGACTCAATCAATAGGTTTTGTTTGTAATCAAATGTATGCTCAAGAACAAGCCTCAACAAGGTCTCATCAGAATCAGGCTCAAGGAAAAGAAGTTATTGAACTACTGTGACATCAAGATTTTGAGAATCTTGAGTAGGCATATCATTTAGAGAATTTTAGGCGTTAGTGGATGCAAATATCTGAAATAGCACAATGATCTTTTGAAACAGGTGGTGTAAATGATGGTCGGATAATGAACCCACCTAATGACCGAACCAAAATCTACAAAATCAGCAGGGTAGTTGCACTAAATTCAACTATAGCAGTTCAAAAATCACCCCAGCTTGCGAGGCTGGGGGATCATCTAAATAAATCTTTGAATTTATTAAATAATGTTCAAATATTTGAAGAAGAAGAAAAAAACCCCATCCTACAAGGCTGGGGGCTTTTAAACATTTGAAATCCCCTCCTTAGAGGAAGTCTATTTTCTCCTGATTTGGAATGAAGCCACAAGGAAAGCGTATAACAGAATTATACAATGATTACCTTAAGATTACTATCTTCCAAACACTTCCAAATAATTACTTATATATGAGAACATAGTCTCATAGAAGACACAAAGGGTGAAAATCTACCAGAAGAACTGACAGAATGCCATCAATGCATTTTTCATCGATAAATGTCATCAATTTCATTGTCACTAATCCCCCAGAACTTAAGGCTCACCCAGAGGGATCAGATGAATAAGTTCATTTTCAAGAGGAAGTACACGTGGAAACAAATGATGGAGGAGTGCGTACCAGATGCCAGAGTGTTTCTCAGAGGAAAGACATTCCTTCGGGTAATTCCCCTCCATACTGCAGAAAGGAATAAGCCAAGGAAAAGGGTAAAAGTCAGGTTACATCCCACCCTACCTCTGGAGTAGGCCAATAACTCTCATTAGAGGAAAGGATCACACAACAAGAAGAATAAATGAAGGAATTAAAGAGTTGGAATACAGAACTACATTAAGGTTGTCGTCCTCCTAATCATGTTGGAGTTAATCAATCAAGGGATTTTTTTGCAGCTACTGGGATGGATCAAGAATATCCCTCTTTTCAAGTACAACATAACATGTCTAATCCTACGGGTCATACGCAACAAAAACCAGAAATGATACCATATGTGGCAGTACTGGTTGCCACACCCGTCCAAATGCCAGTTATCGCACCTCCTCAGGTCCATGCTCAACCAGATGATTCTCAAACATTAATGACTACCATTGAGTCATTAACAGCTCGGTTAGAAGCTATGGAAGTAAAGTGTTCACAAGTTCATCTAGAAAAGATAGCTTACCCTGAATGGGTGGATGCAATCCCTCTACCATCAAATTTTGGGAATACCACATTCCAAATTTTTAATGGTTCTGTAGATCCAGAACAACACATAACACACATTGTTTCTAGTAGTGATCCTATGATGGGATGTTTTTAAAAAAAAGCAGTTAAGCTCAGGTGTTTTGTGCATTCATTACAAGGACTTGCTTTTGTCTGGTATACAAGTTTGTAATCTCGGTCATTTACTGGGTGGGAAGATCTCCGTCAAAGGTTCCTTCTTCAATTTATCTCAAAATTACTAAAGACGACTTTTTTTTATCTTACTAGTTGTAAACAAAGGGATAATGAAAGAGTTTCAAGATTTCATTACTCGCTGGATGAGATTGACATATTCCTTATGTTTAGCACTCCTTCAAGAAGAATTTTTTTCAATATGTGTGGAAAATTTGCATGATGAATTACACACATAGTTGATCCCTGTAAAATACATAGGAGGGTTTCGTCACCTTACATCAATCTCTCAACAGATAGAAGACTCTCTTATAAAGACTAAGGATAAAACTCGTGTAATTCCATCAGTTCCAGGACGGAGAATAATAAATGCAGACACTGCTACAGTTACACATAAACATGCACCAATACCTTCTTCCTCTTAAAAACCTTCATCGTATCGAAGGGATCCACCTCAATAGTGTCAACAACAAAGGCCGCCTCATCATGATGACTAAAGAGATCAAACGGAGAAAGAGTTTGAATATTTTAAGAACAAAGTTTATTCTTTCTGGAATGAACAAGTTCCTAGCTACTTCATCTTGGCTCTGGAAAACATTCTGGTTCAGTTTCTGAGGCCCAAAAGGCCGAACAAGGAAAGAGATGAATATCTCCCCTACTATTTCCCATTTCATCATATATTGGGGCATCCCATTTAGGAGTGTTTTGTTATCAAAGACCTCCTCCAAAATATGGTGGACTTTAGATAGCTAAATCTGAAAGGTTCTCCAGCCCAGGTAGCATGTGTTACTGCTACTGACCTAGAGGAATAAGGTGAGTGGCACAAAGTCAAAAGAAAAAATGTCCAGAAATATGATGATATGATGGTCAGGAAAAAAATCATCTAAACTCATTCCATTTTACGAAAACAATTGAATCAACCAATTGTGTCTTCTGCAATTTCTTCCACAGGAATCCTCCTTCATCAGATGGAAAATCCTCAATGAAACAACGTAATTTGAAGAAAGTAGTGATGTTAGAATAAGGCAAGCTCGTGTCAAAGCCTAAGATGTCTTTGACTCTGGAATATTTTATGCCATTTGCTTCAAAAGCACAGGCACCATAACACCAAACGGTACAGACTGAACTCATTCATTAGGAAGAGACTTCATCAGATAATGAATTGATCTTTGGTTATGTTAACATGATTCATTTAACGGATACCTATTCCAATGACAGTTTCAATAATGATGAGTATAAATTCCTTGTATCTAACAGAGTAGTTAGATGAAGAGACAGAGGTCTATAATATAGGGGAAGACATGGATATTCCAGAATCCATTATTTCAATCCTACCCTCCCAGAACTATATATGCGGCAGAAACACATAGAAAATCCCTTCAGCGGGCTCAACAATAACAAGAAAGTTCTTCCACACTCGGCAGAGTTAGTCGTGCCACAGTTATCTTTGAAGACCGGTTAAAGGATACACCTTGTTCCTCTCAGCAAATAGATAGACATAGTTGGTTTACTCTACCAAAGTCATGAGTTTTTCTAATTCCTACCTCGATACGGGATACATATACTGCCAAAGCATCAACTTCTAAGGCACCTACAAAACCACATTTTCATGATGGGAAATGTAGAACTTTGGGCCAAAAGTATGATTTATTGAAACATTTTCCCAAGAACCGGCCAAGTTATCAATTCTGGATTCCTGGATCTATCAAAAGATCTTCAAGAAATTCTTATTAAGTCTTTTTCAAGTCCTCAATAATTCTAAATTGATATTTTTATGGCTGAGGTCTACCATATAGAGAATGATCCTGAAGAATTCCATGCAGTGATATATTTTATAGATGAAGATGAAGATGATGTTGTACATGGACATATCATACCATTGTATCTATCTCTAAAAGTCATTGATATAGACATCCGATGAGATTTCATTGATAATGGTTCATGAGTCAACCACTTCCCTATTCATACACTTCATCAATTGGGCCTCAACGAATCCAATTTATCTCTATCTACTTTGATGTTGCAAGGATATGATAAAAATGAACAATAACCTCTAGGCGAGATTACACTCCGAACTCAATTTGGATACCTTCTGTCTAATTCATATTTCTTGGTTATTCATCAGGACACAACCTTCAATATTTTACTTAGAAGACCTTGGGTACATCAACATGTGTCCATACCTTCATCATATCATCAATGTCCCTAATATTGTTTCAATAGTCAAATTGAGACATTGTATGGTGATAAAGCCCCATTCAAAACATGTTAATCTCAATACATTGAGGTAGAATTCTATCACATGGAAGGAAAGGAAAAATCCATAGAAAATAAGGTTACCAAAATTAATGCTCCAATTGGTTTGGAAATGATTATAGTAAACCCATTCATACATGTGTGTATATACTATGTGTAGCCTATCAGTCAAATTGACACAATAGACCTAAATCCAAACACTCTTATGGAAAATTCCATAATGTCAATTATGGGAACCAAGAAAGATAGCAGGACAAAAAAATTTGATTTACCAAGAAGTGATGAAAGCTTTAGTGGAGATGTCTTTATTTCACCTACTGAAATCCAGAAATTCAGTACATCATCAACCAAACCAGAGGAAGTTATATCAATACCAGAGGAAAACAATGACGTCAATTCTCAATCCATCATCTTCTCTCTATCACATCAGGAAGACCCTTCATCATCAATAAGATCATAAATTGCAGCCTCTTCTTCATGATGTTAAAATTTTAACTTCTCCCCTAACAAGGGAAATAATTCTTCGTCATATACTATGCAAGTAGAAACAGAAGTAGTAACACATATTGAAGAATATGAGGAAGATCTCAAGGATGCTCCCCCATCATTTGAAGAGGGTATCTCTACCGCTGTTGATGATCTCAGAGAAACAAATCTGGGTACAAAAGAAGATCCACGCCCAACTTTAATTAGTGTATCCATGACTCCTGATAAGAGAGAAATGTATGCTTTATTTCTAAAGAAAAATCGAGATTTATTTGCATGGAATTATATAGAAATATTTGGTCTTGATCCCGATGTTACCACTCATCATTTGGGTAATCCATAACAACATCGAGGATTCATGTAAACATCAAGAAGAACACACCCAACATATTCCTCCAAAATTGAAGCTGAAGTTGATATTCTTATCATGGATAACTTCATCAGAGAAGCTCAATATCCCAAATGGATGGATAATATTTTCCTTGTGAAAAAAGAAGAATTGAGAAATTATAGTTTTATATGACTTTAGAGATCTTAATCGGAATTGTCCCAAGAATGATTTTCCAATTATGATAACAGAACTCTCAATTGATGAAACAACTAGATATGAAGCACTTTCCTTCATGGATGGATATTATGGGTATAATCTAATTTAAATTTCTCTAGAAGATGAATAATCTATAGCCTTCAGAGCCCCTCAAGTTGTGGTTTTCTATCAGGTTATGCCCTTTGGCCTGAAGAATGCAGGTGAAACATATCAACATGCCATGCACCGTATCTTCAAACCTTTTTTAGGGAAGTTTGTTTTATGTTATGTGGATGATTTGGTTGTTAAATCTAGACAACATTCTGGTTACTTGGCTGATCTGGGAATAATATTCAACAACACAATTTGAAGATGAACCCCTTGAGATGTGCTTTTGGGGTAACCTTAGGAAAGAATCATGACTTTTTTGTATGCCATCGTGGTATTGATGTTGCTCCTAATAAAACAGAATCAATACTTGTTATGTCACCTCCTATAAATTTGAAAGAATTAAGAGGACATCCAGGACACTTGGCTTATATTCAGTGCTTTATCGCCAATTTGGCATGAAAATGTTTACCCTTCACCAGATTAATGAAGAAGGAGTTACCTACCAATGGAATGAATATTTCAAAGAGGCATTTGATAACCTTAAGAAATATATATTGAGTCCACCGATGTTAATGTCACCTATTGAAGTAAGACCACTTATTCTCTATGTGACAGCTTTAGAGTGATCACTAGTTGCCTTCCTCACCCCAAAGAATGATTTCAGGAGTGAAAATAGCCTTTACTATCTCAGTCACACTAATCTTCATCACGAAGATCGGTATTCAAATATTGAAAAATGATGTCTCACATTAATATTTTCAGTTCAGAAATTGAGACATTACCTGCAACATCATGAGGTCCAATTGGTTTCTTGCAATAACTCGCTCAAATTTATCCTTAGTCGTTCTATGTTTACAGGATGTCTATAATGGTGGGTGGTTATTTTGCATCAGTTTGATATCTAGTTTGTGCCTCAAAAGGCAATAATGGGTCAAGCCTTGGATGATTTCCTTACTGAGCATCCATCTATGGAAGATAAAACATTTAATACTGAACTTCCTGATGATGAGTTCTCTATTAATGATACTTACTAGACATGGGAAATGTATTTTGATGGTGCTTCTAGAAGTCCAATAGGAAAGAGACTATAAAATCCTAAACTCAACAAGGATGGATTAGGAATAGTCATTATTTCCTCTAAAAAGGTAGTATTACTTTATTCTTTTCTATTATCGGATGGTGGTACCTATAATGAGGTAGAATATAAAGCTCTCATCCCAGGTTTGGCATTGGCCATTCAGGTGCGAATGGATCATTTAAAGATAAAGGGAGATTCAGATCAAACTAAACAATGGGGGAATACTCTATCAAAAAAATATTTAATACCTTTTTGTGATTACGTCAGAGAATTAATGGCTGAATTTCCTTCAGAGAAAACATTTTCCTATGTCCCACGATCACGAAATGCCCAAGCAGATGAACTAGCTAATGTTTCAACAACCTTAGAAGATCCAAATCAGGATGAGACAGTTATCAGCATAGCCCATTACCGCATAGTTTCACCTTTTTTTCAAACCATGAGGGGGTAAATAAATGAAATTTTCCCTATTTCTTAACTGTATGTTCATACCACAGTATAGACAACATCCATCATGGAATATCGTCAAAATGGGATACTTCCACCAAATAGGGATGAGGAGTAGATCCAGCTATGAGCGGCTAATTTCACTCTTTATGATGGTCCTAATCACCGAAAGATCCGTTATAAGCAGGGATTTGATGGGATTCTATTCATATGTATTGATGTAGAAGAAACTGTGACTGTCATGAAAGAAGTTCATTCTGGAACTTGTGGTTCCCACCAAACTAGGCATAGACTCTCTGATCAGATTTAATGGCTTGGATATATTTGGCCATCAATGATAAATGATTGTACAGACTTTACAAAAAAAAAATTCATCCTAGGAAAGTGCATGCCAAATTCACTAATCAACCCCCAGAGTTACTACATACATCTAAATACTCTTGGACATTTCCCACATGGGGAATGGATGTAGCAGGGCCTTATCCTCCAACCATGGCTAAGAAGTTCAAGTATATTCCCACTGCTACTAATTTCTTCTATAAGAGGGATAAGGAAATACCTCTCAAGTAACTTGGAGCTAAAAACATCATTAGTTTTGTCAAAAACTAATATCATCACCGTATTAGGTTTCCCTCATACAATTTTGACGGAAAATGGTACCATTTTTTGTTCTTCTAAAGTAAAAAAGTTATATCACGAATATAATTTCAAATCCAACCATTTATCTCTCTATCATGCGACAGACAATGGAATGATAGAGGATTTCAATAAAACCCTATAGAATATACTTCAAAAGATGGTGGATAAAGATATGAAATTATGTCCTGATAAACTTTTGAATGCATTATGGGCTTATCGGACAACTATCAGTACTGCCACCAAGAAACTCCTTTTTCATTGGTATATGGAACAGAAGAGGTTCTACCAATTAAAATGAAATTACCTTCACTAAGATTTTCAATCTGTGATAAATTATCTACAGATGAAAGGTCTCAGAAATAGTTCAATGAGTTTGAACGAATAGATGAAAGAATATTGCATACATTGCATCACCTAGAAGTCTATCAGAATAGAATTGGGTGATCTTTTAATAACAAAGTTCTTCTTCGTTCATTTTTTTAAGGAGAATTGGTGTTGGTTCTTAGAACTCCAATGATACTAGGAAATAATCCTCCAAACCATTAGCCAAAGTGGGAAGGACCTTATTCCATACATAAGGTTTATTTAAATGGAGTATATGCTTTAATCACAATATATGGAGAGCTCATCATAACCCCAACCAATGCAAGATTTTTGAAGAAATACTTTGTATAGTTTTACATAATTATTCCTCACTGAAAGAATTTAAACTGCATGGTACTTGTCCTAACTGAAATACATTATACTACACAGTCCACATGTCCCAGTTTCAAGACATTAAACTGCATAACAACCATAAGCGTCCATGCTACATACTGTTAAAGTGCATATCGTTTTCATTCTTGTTGCATGATGTTAAAATTGATGACATCATTTGTACAAATAATGTTTTCTTTATACGAAATTAGAAGTTTCAATAAGGAAATAATATTAACATCCTCACTACTCCTTAGTAGTACATGAGTCCCTCTCTATCCTATGTCAGAGTCAGATCTGCATAGAGACCACTTTTCAAGAACTACGTATGGATTGATTCTCATTTTTTCCAATGAGATACATAGAGACGCCTGAATCTCCAATTCGAGGCCCAGCCACAATCCCAAAATTTTATTATTTTCTTTTATCCTCCTATATATGAATCAGATCTATACAAAGTGTTTCCTTAAGATTTATGATTTGGTCCATATACCATTTTATGTCTTAAGATTTACCATTCTCTTAGAATGTGTTAAAAACCCCCATTTGTCATGCCTAATCTAATTAAAATTATGAATTATTGTTTCAAGAACTACATATGGCTTGATTCTCATTTTTTTCGTTTCAATGAGTTACATAGAGATGCCTAAATCTCCAATTTTGGGCCTAGTCATGATAAAAAAAATAACAACAAAACCTGCTTTATTTCTGGTATAAGAATCAAATCTACATAGGAAATGTTTTTAAGAATTATGCAAGAATTGATTCTTTATCCCACAAGACAAATAATGACTTTTAACTATAATCCCTTAATCCAGTTAAAATGTGTCTTTTCATTCATATTGGTTCATTCTCATCCTTACCACATGACGTCAAACTGCACAGAAACATAACTCTCCTATTTCTCACTTGGATCGCCCTTATATTATAAAAGGAACCCTTACATCATCTTGTTTCTCACACCAAGCATATCTCACGTGGGCTTATGAATTGAGTAAATGGATTCAATATATAAATAGTTTTTTTTCAATTTATTATGGGTTTTTCAATGTCCCCACTGAATGACTCAAAACTGCATAGTATAATGTTTTCACTGCATGACGTAAGATTTCACATTACCATATCCATTAAAAAGAATCAATGAAAACCTCCATTTTACATATGAGTCATATATTTCTAAACGAAATCAAATTTATGGAAAATATTGATTCAAATATTTCTTATATACATTGGGCATAACCCCTTCCATATTTCACACACTTAATCATGAATTTTTCATTCAGATTTTCATAATCTTTATTATGGTTTTTGGTAGCATGGATTTCAATATCTGATATCTATTTTTCCTAACTATTCAACATGTGACCTTAGGCGGACTTGCCTAAGTTGCCTACATAACAGGCCTGTCAGTCCAAAGATGCTACTATTTGACTATGCAGCATATGGCCTAGTTGGCTATGCATACCGTATCCCCCGTAATGGGTTTTTCAATTAATGGTAACTTCATTCTTGGTTATTGTATCTTTGTCCCCTTTAATCATTGATGACAATATACAAGAATCTGTATTTTAAAACTGTCATTCATGTTTACCTGTCCCGTTATCAATCTCGCAATCTGAATGTCTTCAAGACCATGGTTTACACATTTCCCTCACTATGTGCTCGGTACACTATGAAATAATCTTGAAATCACTTGACTATATTTTATATATTGTTTCCATTTTTGGTCCTAGTTGTATGACCTAAAACTACAGACACCATATATTTTACATTTGGGTCAGACCATTGTAAAATTCATATTCCTCTTATTCATTGGATATCTTGATTAGAGATACCCTTTCCATATTCAGGTACCATTCTCCGTAAACCAAACTCTATGATTTGGAAAATCTGAATCTCCATAAATTTTCATTGACTTTTAACAATAGACCGTCAAACTTCAAAGATCTCTTTTGCCTAACTATGTATCACCTTCCCTTAAGAAGCCATGCATAAGTTTCCTACATAACATGCTTGTCAGTCAAAAGATTCCACTATTTGAGAATGTAGTATATTCTCTAGTTGGCCCTATATAATGTATCCCCCATAACGGGGTTTTCAAGTAATGGTAACTTCGTTCCTGGAAAAGTCACACATTATGGTGTTGCAGGCTTTAAGATTTGGTATCTATCAAAAAATGGAAAAAATTCCCCTTGGAAATATTTAAAGAATGTTAAAGTAATTTATAGCCATGAAGTTTCATTTGGGATCTAATTAAAAATTCATGGTCAAAGCTATTTGACCCTAAATATTATCACTTTATAGTCCTATATGTGTGACTTTAAACTTCCAATAACAAAAGACATGATACTCATCAGACTAAGAACCCACAAAGGGTGCTCTAAACAAAAGTCAAGTCCCAGCTCACTAAATAAACATTTTTGTATGATTTAGGTAATATTGAGCAATGAAAAGTCAAAAGATACAAAATTTGTGGGGTTATCCATGTAACCCTAGCAATAAGTAGATTATTGTCCTTCAATCACTGGGCTTCATAAAAAAAATTAAGCACCTCATTATTGATATTATAATGATGATTGTTTAACATAATGGAATCCTTGTCATCATTTACCATTCACATTGTAGTCATGAAAAAAGAACAAGAGTGATGTCATGTATATGATTGGAAACAAAATTTTGTTCATTTATGTGAAAATGGAGTGCCATTCACAAACTGAAGCCTCTATATCATGTTTTAAAATAAACATTTAACACGACTTTTCATATTTTGAATCACTTCATAAGCTCCATCAGCTTCCTGATATAAGTTGAGCTAATTGAGTAACTCCAACATCCCCTGCCTAACGAAGTGCTTCCTTATCTGTTGAAATGGGAGTTATCCCCTCCAATTGAGATTCTCATAATGTCTGATTCAGCTGCTCAAGCCTGTTATGAACGACATCTAGTTGATTTTGAAGAGATATTAACTCCTTCATGGATTCATTGATTTGTTGGCTAATCTCGAGTGATTTCTTGTTACGATATTCCTTCACCTCAACCACTGCAGCTTGAAAGCCCTTAATATTGACGATTCATTTACCCTCTTCCTAATCATATTGCAGTTTATGCTCCTCGTCCCATCAGCGGATAATCTCTTTCATGGCATCGTAAACTATTTAGTAATTGAATCCACCAAATCCCAACAAAAAGAATAATGATGGGTGTTTTAAAAAATGGGACAATAATTCATCTAAAGGATTTTAAGCAATTATGTTCCAGCTCTACCTCCACGTCTTCAAACATGCCATGCCAAGAGAATATTGCATCTCTAAATCTGAATCTGAGTCACTACCATGAGGTAAAATGTATTCTGGAAACAGGTTGATTAAAGAATTGTTTCGTTCTACATCTCTAGGTGCGGTAAAAGCTTCACCCTCTAATCTGGGAGCTGATAACCCTAAATAATAAATCAATATCATTATTAGTTTCAAATGGATGAAAAAATTATGACTTAGACGTCTGACTATATTTACTCAACAATAAGTCTGCAACATGATTGGATTCATCCCTTGTACATTCATCTCTGATGTTTTGAGCAGGTGTTTCTTGAGGAGGGGGTTTAATTTGGCAAGATAATACATTTGAAGGCTCTAGAACGTCTCCCAATGAGGGATCATCTGTAAGTGTTTCTTCAACCCTAATAGAAGGATATAGTGGAACACCCTATTCCTAAAGAGCCTTTGTGACATTTTCTGCAGATAATGCTGCATAAGGTGAATTTTGATGTAATGAATCATGTTTAATTAAAATTTTGTTTTGAAAATGCACGAATATGAACTTAATTCCTTACAATTCCCCATGGAAATCTCTGAACTTTTTGATGGAACCTGGATTATCAATATTAGGATTAAGGGTGTCCATCATTTTAGTATATACGGCCTAAAATGTTAAAACATCCTCACCATTTAAGGTATCCAACAACTATTGGTTAATGCCCAAATTGGCTCCACTAACATTTTGTTCTGCTGAATCTTCAATTGGTATTCCAGTATCAGATGGGTTAATTTCAGCATTGGTTTCAGATTGCCCTGGATCTTCAGTCCATTATTCTGAAGCAATAGGAATATCAGTATTCATTATTTTGAGGATCCTTTGACAAAAAAATTACTGAGAAATGTATTTAATCTTACCATGTCCTTCCTCTCTCTCAATAGAGCCAGGAGCATGTATAGCTGAATCTTTTGATGGTACAGATATGTCATTATGAACAAGGGTTTCCCCTGTGATTTTTTTCTAGTGGTGGATCATCATCTCGTAATCACTTGAGACAGGAAAGAGACATAGATCCTACAAGGGGATAAAACATAGTTACTAGAACGTCTTGAGAAAATTTTATGCTCTGAAAATTGAATAAATACTTACTATTTCGGAGAACGCTTTGAAGCAATCTCATTGATCTTTTGCGTTTCTATTCAAAAGATTGCAGATAGATTGAAACAATTCTCTTAGTAGGGGAAACTTGAGGAAATTACTGAGGATTATCTGTCACCATTACACCAGTCTTGATTCTTTCTCCTGAAGAATGTTCTTGGGACATAGGAGGGTTATTCATTGCGCCAATGGGGGAACCTGCATGACTATATTGAGGCGATTCAAGAATCGTTCCAGATATTCCTTTTCTACATTCAAGCTCTAGAGATAAATTTTATTCATGATTAATCATGTTAAATTATAAAGAATATTGGAGATGAAAAAAGGGAAATTCATTCTCAGAATTAACATAAATATCCCACTCCTCCTCAGAGTCGATAATTACCCCTTCACGGACTCCTATGTCCAGTATATGAGATACTCATTTAGAAGCTGATATTTGTTCATCTGTTTCCTATATAAAAGCATCTAAATCCACAATATAATTTTGTACTTTTGACAAGATATTTTCTGGATTAAAATCAGAAGGAGCTTTGCTATCACAAATATCTAGGATTCGAATGCCATTTCGAAGAAATTCCCATGAATCCCTGAGATCACGAGTTATATTCTCCAAGTAATGAATGGACGAAGGTCACACATAATTTGATTTTGGCTTGGTTGATAGTGGAGGAGGTTCAACACCTTCCAATTGAAGATATTCTTCAGACCTTTCTTCCTCAGAAAATTCGACAGGTGGAATAGGAATCTATGCTTTTTGCGGTGAATTGATTGCATTGGTGTTGCAAGTATTGCTTCTTTAGCCTTGGTATTTATGGTGTACTTCCTTCAAAGATTCTTTGAGGGCTCTAAAACCTCTGAAATTTATATATCATCTTTGGCCTTGTACTTCTTGCCATGATTTTCACATGCAACAGTCATTGTAGCCACCACTTTATATACTCCTTTTTTTAGAGCCCCTTGAGGATATGAAAAAACCCATGCTTTGGCATACCCATCTTCCAATCCGATTGACGCATTTGGTGGAGGTATTGTAATTGACAGTTTGGATACCTCTAAAGCTATGAGAATCCATAATTGTCATGCTACCAATGGGTAATTCTCATGTATGACATGTGGGGGTGGAAAGGTTCTTGACTATTGAAGACACCTGAACTGACGAGAAAACCTGTTGGGAACATAAGCCTTGCAGATAATTTCACCATCAATACTGGTTGATAGTACACCATCCCTAAATGCCATCATATAAGATCTCTACTCATATTCTCTTTTACCATCATCAATAAATGTTCCTATTGGTGGATAACCAAAGATAAATAAGTTGAATTCTCCCAAGACATTGAATACCTATAGTACATCATCAGGTTTCAAGATTAGAGGGTTAATACCAGAAAATTTCTGTAAAAATGGGTTGAATCAACCTTTAGGAACTCTGACAGAGTTCAATACTGATTATGAGGAAAAATGTGTCCCAATGCAGCCCCACATCACTTGAAATGGCCCCAAAATTCTATATGGATCCATCCCATTATGTAAATGCTGCAGGAGATGGTAAATTCTTTCCAAAATAGGGGTTTACTGCCCAATATACTTCCCCTCTACCAATTTAGTGGCAATTACAAAAGTCCATGAACTTACACCACCACCAGTTTCACGAACTGGAAGCAAATAAACACTTATTCACATAGAAAGGAAAGAAACTAAGCGTACTTTTTCTTCTATATGAAGTTTAAATTTACAACCCCAGTTCTTGTAATGACCTCTTTCTAGTGTAGACCAATATGTGCCTAAACTACCTCGGTTATCAGTGGATGGAAAAATAGTAATACATCCACAGGTAGGACATTTCTCAGTAGTTGGTTATAAGAAAGAATCCATCCATACTCTGGAATGAATATATTTCCTATCTTTGGGTAAATTATTTGATATCTTAAATAATTCATGGTCTAGCGGTGGTGTTCTGGTAACATCACCCCATGTTAAAGTAGGCGTGACAAATTCATCATACATTTCCCCAAGAATAGAAATTCCCTCTATTTGGTAAACATCCTAGATGCTAATACCAACTTCTTAGTGCGTCAGATGAAAGGATTTTGTTTGTGGGCTCCATGAGCTTAGTAATTCGGGAATGAGTTCATTTTTTTAAACATATGTTTTCCCCATCAAGACAGTTTCATAAATTTGAACGTTTGATAATTATTTTCTGAGTTCTGCTGAAGTATGAGGTACCCAGAATGGCCACATCCACTTGGGTTTCACACCCCCTCCAAAACAAAGGTCCCAATCTCCTTTCCAACCATTCGATTGATCTGTTTGAGAAGCTGAGACTGTAGAATCATAATAATGTGGTCTTGGTTCTACTACATGATACTTAATATCTGGAGCACCACCACTATGATGAAGGATGAAACTAACATGGACTGCTCCTTCTTTTATTGGAACCCCTTTCACTTATATTCATGCAGTTATAGTTGGAATATTGAAGAAACCAATTATTTGGAAAGTATATCTTAATAGATGGAAAAGGGCGTCTTGCAAATGTCCATGTTCGTAAAGAGGTAAGAACTTTGTGGATAGTCACGCTGGTACAAAATTAGACCCTTCCATAGCCAAGTAAGAGTACCATCAATAGTGTCATAATAATCTGGCCCGACTATCCTCATCATTTCACTATGGCGAGCCTTAGCTTCGTCGTTATGGGTCATCAAATGAGTCATTCTTTCCTGCAAAAGAATGACCAAAATTAAAGATCATATTTCTAAATATGAAAGTAAGAAAATTGGTAATGGACACTTGTCATGTAGTTCCTTTGACAAGGTCCTTCGATGCGGTCCACCGACAAGATCCTTTGACATGGACCTTCGAAAAATTCAGTCATGTATGTCCTTCGACAAAGATCTCAGTGGAACTCCATCGATGAAGTCCATTTTGGGTAGATCTATCATGTAAATAATCATACATTGAAGAAATTTCAAGAGAATTATGCAAGAGCACAAGGCGATGCAGCTGAATGAATGAGATATGCAACGAGTGCTCCAAAAAATGGAGAGCGCAAGTGAAGAACAAAAATGAGAAAGGTTGAAGCCTGATTATATGCGATAGAAGACCTACGCGACATAGCTGCGCACCATAGCTTCACGACATATGTACGTGATATAACTGCATGAAATTTCCTTAAGACTTGACCGTCTTTTTTGTATATATTTTCTTATCCAATACTGATGGGGAGGGTGGGATTTTGTTGACACCCCTTAAAGAGATTAAAAAAATTCGAAGAAAACATTAACCAATATATAGAAGCTTCGCGAAAGATCTCCGAGGTCGAACTGCACGACAGGGCTACACGTTCGAGCTGTGCAACAGGGCTACGCATCCGAACAATATGTGAGAGGATTTGGGATGCCTCTGCGCAAAGCACCTGCATGGTGGAGCTACACGACATATCTACGTGACCAATGTTTTTTATGCCACACCCATTTGTGCTTATAAATAGGACCCTTAGGCTCCCCATTTCCGGATGGAATTTTTTTGAAAGACTCTATGAAGCTACCATTGCATAGATATTTCTCCTAGATCTATCAAATTGTCCTAGGTAGTTCTTTAAACTCTTATATAAGGGATAATTAAAGGGAATATGCATGTTTTTATGTTCTTAAAATTCTTCAGTCACCATTCATACCTACGTGGTATAACTGCGCACCATACCTGTGTGGTACAACTGCGCGGTACATTTTCGTGCTATACCAGTGCAATTGAGTAGAGCGGGGTACCTACGAGTCATACCTGCTCTAGGTACCTATGCGACAAAATCAAATACCCTTTGAAGCCTTTCATGACTGGGTATCCCTTTCATTGGTTCCCTTATTCAAAAGGGGATAAGTTGAAACCTCCCCCAAAACCTCTTGATTTCTCAGACCTTTGGGTAAGGCACATGAACATGTCTCTAATTTGGGTTTGTATCTCTATAGTTAGAGGTTTCCCACATTTGTTTCATAATGGGGTAAAAATTCATGGGATGTTTGTGGGATTCTATTTTCACTGTCACATGGACTTTTCTCCCCGTAATAGTGTTGGGAAGTTCCGGGTTTTGAAGATGGTGGACTTCTGGGCTCTCCCTTTTCAGAGAGGTGACCCAGGACCATAGTTCTCCGGTTGGGAAGGTACACTTCACACTTACTATTCCGCACAAGTATATGAAAAGTCTCCCTTCCCTACCTGAACCAATTTTAGGGAATCCTTCCTAGTATAATCCCCTCACCTTCACCCCTTCTTCCTTCAATTTTGACCCTTTTCCAATGTGAAGAGAACATAGGGAGGGCTGATCGCCCCACCCTCGTCCACTATTTCCCCTCCCTCTTCAACGGTCGATGCACCCTCTTCCATCAGCATGGAGGAATATTTTGGAATTGTGTAGTGTCATTATTTAATATTTCACATCTTCATGTTTCTCACACCGAGCATAACCCAGATGGGATTAAAGATATGTGATGATTAAAACATGTGCACAAACACTCAGTTGAATGAACTATGAGAAATCTGATTCATGTTCAATCCAGGATAAATAGGAAGCCCTTTTAGGGCCCAATCTCACTAGATATCCTTCTTAGGAATCCAATACTAATTTCCCCAATTTAGCATCATTTTTCAGGAATTAATCCCAAACTCATATTTCTTAGTGGACTATACTCTCCTATGAGATTCATAGAACTATGTGGGCATGGATTCTCATCCATATGGGATATGTAGGAAGCCTCATTGAGGTTCAAACCCAACACCTCAAATCAACCCTGTTTTCATTGGGCTACATTCTCAATAGGGTCTGATCCTACTTGGAAACTCTTATCCATTCCAATTTCCTGAGGCTGCTTCAGCATAAGTCCCCCACTAAATTTCAAACTAGGTACCTTCCCAACAGGGGTCCTTATCACATGACCTTAAAAGGTATGATTTGTACCATTAAGTGGCACCGAACTACGATGGTTATAATTCCTTTCACAAGGATACATAGGTATCTCATTTTATGAGCACAATCCCAAGATGAAACCAAACCATTGTCTCCCTGGATGAAAATAAACTCTAGAGTGCCCCACTCAGTGGCTTAAAAAATAGTATCACTATAAATACTGATTAAAAGAATCTTTAATCAGTATATTACAGGATACCATTGATGGAAATCCTCGAATACATAATGATAATTCTAAAAAAATTATACATGTTAAATAAGTGATTTTTAAATTCCAAGGGATACTTATGATATACTTGGTGAATTAATAAGGATTCATGAAAATATTTTAATTCTAAAGAGAGTCCCGGAGTATACAATAATTCCCCCAAAAAGGGTGTGATGAGTCCGACCTCCCATCCTCTCGACCAAAGCATGTTAGTAATTATCGTAATGTTTAAAACATAAATGAATTCCTACCTTTGAAGAGAAGGTTCCCATTGGATAAGTAACTATTGGAATTTTACGGTTCCATGAATAAATCCAAAGGAAACTGCCAAGAAACAAGTATTCTTAATTATAGAATATCGCATTTCAAGGACCTACGATACAATTGTACACTAAGTTTCCTAGGTACATGGTGCAGTTACCATTATTTCCTTTCAAAATAATGTTTAAAACCTATTGGGTAAAAACATATACAAGGTGGCTAGCCAAATGAATCATTCCATGAGACTACAGATACATCAAGAGGCATTCTATAATTGGGCCCCACCCATGTCGTACTAGTATAAACCATTCATCATATATTGATTAATTTATTTAATAATAAGCCTTATCAAATTACCGTATTGAATAATGAATACATGAATTATCAATATTTCCCAACGAATCATAGATCTGTCAAAGAATACACTTTATGTAAAATTGTATATGGTTTAGGAAATAGTATTATCCATATTAAATGATATTAATAATTAGTAAAATTCAATGATCATTTGAGACTGAAAATTGAAAGGGGAAAACAAATAAAAGATGTGAATTTGAATATTATCCTTAGCAGAATTAGTCATAATCCATTCATATAAAGATTAAGTATGTTATCAATAAAAAACAACCCAAGTGGAGTAAAATAATGGGTTTCTATCGTTGATGTATTTTAATGTTATAATCATATATATTGAAAACATATCTGAGGAAAATGATGGGTTACACAAATTGTTTTAATATTTCAACCCTTTAAACATGAAAATGATGCTTCAAAGGAGCAACAATGATTAAATCTATACATGTCATATAAGGGGAAAATATCCTCCCTTTTTCATGATAAAAACATTAGAAAGATGCCTTGTTCAGAAATATTCAAGAAGACTCACTTGAAAACATTTGGTAAAATAAAATAATGTAAAAAAGTATTTCCCAAATAATTTTAAAAACAATTTTGAAATTATTTTTAATAAATTTAATGAAAATAGGTTATCAGATTTATGTGAGAAATGAATTCAGGTTTTCTAAGAAAAATTTAAAACACTTTGAGTACAAATGAGTGGAAAAAATCTACTTATATTTTAGAAATGAAATTAATTACTAATGGATAAAAAAATTAAGGTGTTTATAGAAAAACTGTAATACAATTTCATTGAATTGAAATACATTTGTATGATAATTAAAGTCATTGTTGAGGAAAATAATCGTTAATCATTCCGAAGTGTTTCATAACACTTTGAATCATTTTAAATCAAAAAACTCATGATGTAAAGATATTAAATTAAATTATTTAATACCATGAATATAAACTAATTCATGATATTATATATAAATTATGTAAGTAGACACACCTCATAAAACAAATAATTATTGAACATGACATTTATTCCATAGATGTAGGATGTGAGATGAGAGTCAATTATATTGAGTCTCCTTTTGACTGAACATCATTTAACTTCATGTATAATAATCTCCCATTTAGTTTTTTATTTATTGAGAAAAATTTATTTTTAATCACTACTTTTATTTAAATTTTAATTATTTTGTATACAATTACCTAAACTCTTCTGTTTACGTTGTGTGTTTTGAAAAAAATCGGTTTGTGTGTCAAAAACAACATTAGTAGGTAAAATATGGACAAAGGGGTAATCATATACTATCTACATAACAATAATAATGACTTAATTATAATATTAATAAATAAATTATACTTTTAAAATAAATCATTGCATACAATTTTGAAAAATTAATCAATGTTACAATCATGGAGATGGTAAGTCGTACGTATGAATGAGTAACATTCCCATTTTTCAATTATTTTCATATAAATAAGGTATGTAACACCATATATTTCAAGAATTACAATTATATAATAAATAACATTTAATTTAATCATATATACTTATAAATATACTTATTATTTTTGTAAAAGGAATCACATTGTGTTGATGATAAGGTAGTCCACATGTCCACGATTGATGTAACAACATTCTAAGTGCGTGAAAAGGTAATAATGAAAGTTATACATTTATATATATATATTTAGAAAGGTAATTTTTTCTTTAATATAATATATATTTTTTATATCTCATATGTTAAATATAACCATCATTTAAACTTTCCATGTATCATGTGATGAAATCAAATCGCATTGAGGGGGCGATAGTCCAAACTTCCTAAAATGATGTTATTAAATTAAAAAAAATATGAAAATTATTAAATTTATTTGTTATAAATGGATAAAATAAGTATAAATACATAATAAATATCATATATATCACATATAATGAGATTTTATATCATAATGATCACTATTAGAGGTGGTGAAGAGAAACAATAAACAATCAACTTTTTGTGAGGCAATAGATCACCATACACATAAAAAATATATTTATTATCCATTAGATGGAAGTGTGTGTATGTGTAGGTCAAAAAAGTAGAAGAAAAACAAATATTTATCTTTCTGATATTTTTGTTTTGATAAATCCGAATAATAAGAATATATGAGGGGTTAGATAATGGAAATAATGCTAAAAAGCTTGATAGATGATGTTACCTCTTAATTGAGTAACTTCTTTTTGTCTGTACCAAAAGACATGCATGGAAGTATTTATGCCTAAATGGTGGTTTAAAAGGTGAGGGAGATGGATGTTAGGAATTTGTATTTTCATATCTTTTCCAGACATTAGTTGTTTTTGAGGTGCGAGGAATGGGGAGAGGTGGTGATCTTTTACAGGGAATGAAAATTATTCACATGTATTTTTGGAAACAAGTTAGGTATACTCATGTTATACCTAATAAATTCATAAAACCCCAAATAAACACAATAATTTAATTTTAATGGATGATATATGTAATAAAATGGCTTTGTGACAAGTGGATATGTCATTTAGACACCTATGTTAATTTGTTAGTCCATTATAAAGATTTATTTTACCTTAATAATTGTAAATAATTTTATTTACATTTGCCAATATTTTTGTTCGAAAAAAAATTTGGTATTATTAAAAATTAAAAATAATTTTTATTCAAAATAGAGAATCCAATTTCCAAAATTCAAATAATATAAGTGGAATAAATTTATTTAAAATTAATCTCTAAGGGGGGAAGACATTGTGGGTTTTTAAAGAAAGAACATGAAAAAATTTGTTATGTCTTTATAAAAAATTTCAAAATGAAATTGATTCAAATGACATAAATTATATTAATTGATAAAAATATTATCTATTTAATATATAAAAACAAAATAATATATAATTTATCATTATATTTCTATTAGATGAAAAAACGGTTTTGAATAAAAAAATCAGTGTTTTTTTACTAATCATTAAAAAATGAAATGTTTACGAATAATTTAAAAAAACTACCAAAACCTATGTATTTTTTTATTTAAAAAATAAATTTTACATTGACATGTTAAACTAATTAAATTTTCTTGATTCATATATATAATGGGTCCTCCATTAAACGATGGAAAAACTACCTACATAAAAATATAGGTTTTCATGTGTGAAATATGGTTTATTCTTATCTTTTGTATTTAAAAACAAATGGATGAATATAAAAGTTATTTTATTGAATATATAATATAGATATATTACTTTAATATCACTCATGAATTTTAATTAATTTAATATATTAGGGTAAAATAACTTTTTGAGAATAAAATTTGTTTTATTTTGTAAAAATATTTACTATATATTCAATTACTTCTTATATGATTTTCTAATTAATTTAAAAACAATTAAATAATAATATTTTTTTATAAAACATAGTTTTCATAAGTTATCTATTACAATTAATTATTAATAATTTAATGGTTAGCTTATATCTTATTACAATTTAATAAAATATTGTTGTTCGATAAAACATTGTCTAACATGTAACATATGCCATCGAGGAAGGTCACTACTAAATGTAATGCATCTAACTCAGTTTTGAATGCATTGAAATATATTGAATCGATTCTAAGTAATAAATGTATTATAAATAAACCAAATATTATATTACTTTACAGTCTTGGCGTCTCGTGTCTTATACAATATCAAATACAAGGTTCTTTCGGATGATTTTGTGGTGCCTCACAATTTTCATATAACTAATATGGTATTTATAATATAATTATCACTACTAATTTATAAAATAACAATTTCTTTATTTCTATTTTTATAATCGAAAAATGGAATCATCACTCATGTGTGTGGATTACCATATCCATGATTAGAACATTTTTTTATATTGTTACCATATTTTGTGGTTTTATTTGAAAATATAATTGATGTTACAGAATAATAATTATGTCATTATTTTTATTCTAGTTATGGTGAAATAATGGTCTCATTTTACAAAGTCAACGTATCATTGTTATTTTGTATATATGAACCGAATATCTTCAAGACATCAAAAGTGAACATAATTGATTACTTAATTACATATTAATTTGTAATGAACAGAATAAATATATTAATACAAATAAAAGGTTTGTCAATTATGTAATTAATTAAAATAATCTTATTATTTAGGATGATATATATCATACTTGATGATTCAGACCTATAGAAAATGATTTTTTCTGAGTTTTTTTTATTATGGTAAATTTTAATGTTATATAATTATTTTATTTTATATGAAATATGCAATATAATATTTTGATGTTATAACATGAAAAATATTTATTTAATGTAATTTTATGTTTCAATTCATATTATTTAATGCAAGAATATTTTACATGAATGTTATTAATTGGGACGTGGTCAATAAAATCAATCTCCATTCATTGGAAAATACTTATAGTTCATTTAGTATGTTATTACATGATTATATGTAAAATAATATATGATTGAATTATATTTTATGCCCAATTTTTTTAGTTTTTTTACATTTTTTACACATAATAAATTTATTAACTAGTTAACACTTAAATGTAAAAAAAATTCAATGGATTTTTCATCTCATATTATATCCATTAAGGCAGATGTTATTTTATACACCTATCCTCTTTTATGATATTTCTATACATCACATATTATTTTTTATCAATAATATCTTTAAATTAATAGTATTTAATGTATTACTTGATTTTGATTCCATCATAGGGGTTATGATTCAACAATTACCTAAGTGGTAAGGGATTATTTAACAACCTCGTCATTATTCGATATTATTTATATTTATGTATTAATTGGTGGAATTATATCATCTAAAAACCTTCATCCTAATATAATTAATATTATTTAATTTATTTTTAAAATGTTTTATATTTAATTTTAATTTCTTCTTTTATGTACCCAATAAATTTAATAATTTGTTATATATACAACTGAATTTGTTTTTTATTAGGTCGATAATATTTTCTTTTTTTTGTACATGTTTTCTACAGAATGATTTAAATTATTCTATTGGTATTATACAAAATTTTTATAAATACATAATAACACATCTTTTAAATTTCTATTTTTTTAAATGTACCTTTTATCATTTTTTAAGTGTGGTACTATTTTGACTTTTTGATGAAAATGTGAAAGAAATTTTTATTTTAATTTTTGGGAATGAATAGAGTTTCTTACAATCATGACCTCTCAATTATATAAATATTAGTTGAAAAATTTTCATGGTGCATTTAAAAGAAAAAAGTAATATATTTTGGAATTTTTTATTTTTCTTGGTGAATTTCAAAGAAAAAATGGAATTATTTTCACAAATGTTTTTATTGATATTTTATGGAATATCAATCAATCAATGAAAGTAATTGAAATTTACATATTATTTAATAATTATATGTTGTAATTATATTATCTATATTCATTATATAGGTGGTATATGATAATGGAATGTATTTATATCATTAATACTAGATCATCCAATATATCGATTATTTAACTTTAAGGAATGTTGATTGAGTTGTATAATTTATTCATATGATGAATGATTTGGGCACAATATCTAATGTATATGTCTTTATGTATCTATTTAATAAAATATTTGGTATTCCAAGCCAGTTTTGTTTGGATATTTGGTCTGGGCCTTACCCATTTGTGTATGTTTTCTTAGCCTGAGGCCTTGATAGTAAGTTTATAATGTATTTCATTATAAATTCCAACATTATGATATTACTTATTGATATCAATGTGATTATTTAAATATTTATTATACCCATGGATATGTTTCAAGTTTATTTATATTGAATATGTTTATCATCAATTTTTCCACCCATATTATTCCAAGTGATAAATTTATTTATTAAATGACATTATTTTTATGTTATTTATAATGTCATATTTATTTATAGTCATTTATTCGTGAAAAATTAAGTTGTACATAACCCTTATGGATTATTCGATGTTCCCCTTGATTTCATTACACTCCCTTGGATCTAAAAAAATAAGTATTTGAATGATTTAATGGATGTAGCACATTTACATTCACAATGTTGTATTTTTATGTTTTGAAAATTAATGTTTGATTCATGTATGTATCTATTTTACCAATACTACAAAACTATTCTATCATTCAGGGTAAAATTACTTGATTCTAGTAAAAATGTAGTAAATTTAAAAATGACATATGGATACAACAGTCCGGTTCATTAAAAGGATGATTCAGATGATAAGATTTTAAAAACTGCATATCCCAAAAATGATCAATAATTATAACATTGATAAAATGTTTGAGGCATTGATACCCCTTTTATGGTTTAATATGGAGGAAATTTAAGATTATTAATGATGTTTTGGTATAAATTTATCATAATAGAACCATTTTATATAGTATTTGTTTTACTTAGAATGTTATTTGAGTAATAATGATTTTATATTTAGTGGATATAAGTCTAGTATAATTCATAACCTATAGTTTTAACATGAACTTTGATGTGATGGTAATTACAATGATTTGGATAAAAGGGGTATTAAATTTTTGGAACATACATTGTTTTGGTACCAATCTATCACATGTCCCATTCACAATCACAAACATAAGATTTTATTTTGTACAATTTTATTTAGTTTTTTTCATTAATATCCTTTGAACTCAATGTCATGTAATTAATGGTACAAATAAAGATATTAATGTCAATTAAAAGGTAATTTTTTTTTAATTTTTGAATAATTTTAAATATATAATTTCATATGTAAATACAAATTAATTATGTTAAATTATCCATTAAAGAAATAAGAAGGATATAGATAAGGCTACTCTTAATGTTGGAGTATTGCAGACTGCACCAGCGAGTTGATTTTATTTTCATTGCTCTACCTTCAAGAAGAGCCTCCTATACTAACTTTTTCGGAAATAAATGGGACTTAAAACTTGTTTCCATAGACTTAATACATTATATAAGAAATGTATACTCATTTAAAATGATAAAAAACTTTTCACATTAATATATAATTATTATTTTTTAATAAATTCACTTTGATTTTAAAACTTTTTTTGATCTTATTAAAAAAAAATGATTTCAAATCTTGAATGATTTAAAAGTATAATATTTTTTATGATGGAATATAATTATTAATCTTCTTCAAATGTTTTTGTTTTCATTGATTATGCATATATTAAAAAATCAGAAGTTTAATTTTTGTCATAGCATTAGTTTCACTATTTTGATGATTATTATATTTTATTGTATTCTTACTAATGATCTAATAGATACATGGAATCCGAATGATATTAAAAATAATAAACATAATGGAACATCTATGAAATATCTATATATTGGTCTTAAAAAATGGTTTTAATCATGTTTCTACATGTAAAAGGTCTTATGAAGTATTAAAATATTGTTTAGTTATACATGAAATAGTGAACAACATTAAGGATACTAGATTAGACATGTAGAAGAACGATTTGAATAATTGTGTTACTATTATGTATCATAGATAGTGTAAATTTTAAATGGTTGAAATTATCTTAGTGATGATTCTACTATAATATCCTTACTAAAAAATATACTATGGGTTATACCATGAAATATGGACACCCAAAGACACTTCCATACAAAATAAAAAGCATGTGAATAAAATGAAAATCTAATAAATTATAGGATCCCAAATGATTTATGAAATAAAAAGAAGCAAAAATCTAGGAAAGAGTCCAATCAAGAAGAATAAGTGAAGAAAATTATCACATTTAATGTTGACCATGATGATTCATCTAAAAATGATGTTCAATACTTTTAACAAATTTATAGTAGCTTGAATAATTTCATCATGAATAATAACTATTATAATAACCCCATGAATCTCTTTCAAAATGTTGATCTATAAGTGAAATTCCAGGAATTTTAAAAAAAGGTCACATTAACCAAGAATTCACCATAAATTAATAGAAAATAAAGGAAAGGAATAAAGTACTGAATTCTTTCAATGTTATAACAAGGATTTATGTCCAACACTCTATGGAATCAATGTTATCAAACTCTTTAAATTAGCCATGTTATAACTTTTTTGTAACATTTTTCTAATTAAATAGATGTTACAACCCCTATACATATTTTCTCCTCTTCCCCATCTTCACATAATTATTCCATTCATTTTTCTTCTTCTTTCTCCTTAAGTAACATTAATTCTGAGGAACTAAATTATGATTTATATCTAATCAATAATGATTTTAATATAAAATCTTTCTTATATGAGGTTATTTATAAGAATTTAATGATTTTAATTAAAGATGGAGAAAATGTTCAAATAGATATGGTACATCTATTCAATGAAATAGATGAATTCTCATCTAAGGTGAGGATTCAAATGCATATCACTAAGTTTTAATAAACAATAAAGGACCTCAAAAATTACCTTCATAAATTCACTAATGGTGAAAATAATTTAAATTTAATTTATATAAAAAAGTATGATGATGAGAATGGTTTGGTCTTGGTTTCTCAAATCATGAATGCTCCTTGTAAAATCAAACAAATTCAACATATATTATAGGATTATTTCTATATAAAAATATAATTATTGGAAAAAATTTGTTTATTTTATTTACGATTTTGATTATAATAATATAAATTTTTGGAATTAAAAATTAATTCATCTTTCATTCAATATTTCCAAAATATAACCTCATGCTAGAAAAATATATTCTATATTCCATACTGAATAATGTTAGTGGATCCATGTTTGTTGGGTACCAAAACCATTAGTAGATTGATGATGTAGGATAATTATATTCCCCAAGAAGATCTATGGTGCCTAGAGAGTGGATTATAAAGACACATGTGATGATACTAATCTATATTCAAACAAAATGATAAACATAAAGGATTTCATATCACCGTTAGGGATTACTCTAAGGTAAATATAATTAGTGAATATACAATCATTTTTTCTAACTTAAATCATATTAATATTTTCTTAATTGGTTTGAAAAAAGATTTTATAATAATTAGTCATATTTGTGATATGGGATTGAAAATTACATTTATAAATGATTTTTGTAAACTGGTTAAATCAAAATTTTAAAAAACATATATGGAATATCATTTTTAAATTATTTATAAAATCAATTTAAAATATTTCAATAGATGAAATAAAAAATTCTTTAGGGTAAAAGTTTGTGAGTCATTGATTTGGTATAAATGTTTTTGTTATATTAGTTCACACTCACACTTGTTAAACTCATCCATTATAAAATCATATGAAATTATTCCAACATTCATTTCAAAGATGAAATGGGTTGAGAAACATACCAATATGCTATGAAAAAAATTCCTCTTTTAAATATAAAAAATGAATATATTTTTTAAAATAACTCAATCAAATTCAATTTCATTTTTATACCTTCTCAAATTGAAATTTACAAGGTAAAACTAATAAATTTTATATTAATTGTGAAAATACACGATTCACTTGGGTTTTATTTTCAAATCATAAAATTGAATATCTCAAAACCATTATCATGTATTTCAAAAAAAATTGAAAATATAAAAGGGTAAAAAATTTCTCCATTCAATGTGATTTTGGTGGAGAATTAAAAAAATGAATTTGATTATATATGATATTTTAATGGAAAAAATCATAATTTTTTTCTCTTGAATCCCATAAAAAAAAATTTTTTGGAGGAAAAATTTAATGATGCAAGAAATCATTCAAAATATTTAAAATTAATTTAAATTACCTTAGTATTTTTTTCCAAAGTATTTATATAATTCGTTTTTTAAATTAATTTCTTTTTAATGAGACATTTCAAAAAAATGTATTTAACATTAGAAAAATGAAAAAATGTTGTATTTTTAGATGTTTATATAAGGAAATAATTTATTATCAACAAAAAAACAAATATTGCAATTTTTTTTAAAATATAATACATTTATCATTCGTAAGTACTCAAATTAGAAGAATGCATACTGATTCAATAAAAAAGGAATAAAACATTGGATCAATCAATATAAACTTTTTTATATGAATTTTTTATATAATATTTGTCTAAATTTTTACTTGAAACTGATATTATATATGAACATTCACAATATATAGAAGCTGATGTATAATAAGAATATTGTTTAAATTATTTAACTAAATATTTTAAAAAATCTAAACAAACACCCCATGAAAATTACATTAGATAGTTTTATATGGGAACTAATACTAGAATATTTTTTCTAAATGAGGTTGATTGTCATTCCTTTATCACTCACATATAACCCCAAAATCATAATGAATACTCAAATGGTCAAAACTGGGTTTCTTCCATTCTTGGTGAATTAAATTTATTCACTATAAATGATCCATGAACTCCCATTAAAATACCTAATAATAAATCAGTCATAGACTCTAAATGCATGTTTAGAAATATGTTGGATGATCATGGTAGTATCAAGTGAAATAATCTTTTTCATTAGATAATGGTTATAACTAAGAAATATGAATCAATTATGGTGAAACAGTTACACCAATATCTCAATTTGAAAAAAATATAATCTTTATGGAATTCACCACTAACCAAAATTTAAAATTATATTAAATAGATGTCAAAAGAGTCTTTTTAAATGGTTTTACTAATGAAGATTCATTTATGGAACAACTTCATGGTATTAAACATAATTTTTTTTTCAAAATTCTATTTAATATTAATAAACTCTCTTATTGTTTAAATCTATCACCATAAGCCTTGTATGCTTGTTTATAAAACATCATTTAATCAAATGGTTTTAAAATTGGAAAAATCATTCAACTATTTTTCTATAACACTTTTCAAATTTCTCTTAGCTTTTCCAAATCTATATTTATGGAGTAATTTTTAGCTCCACCAATAAATCCCTTTATTTAAATTTTTTATTCAATGAAAAATGAATTTGAAAAGATATTTATGGGTTATCTCAAATTCCTTCTATTTTTTCAAATTTCTCAACAGAATTATGGAAATTATCCAAAAGTAGGGAAAATAAATTAATGATATCTTAAAATGATTTGATATATATTACACTAAGAATATTTGTATTCATATGAGTAATTCTTGTAAGCATAAGTTAGATTAAGCTAGTAAAAAAGATGGAAACAATCTTTATCTTATTATGTTTGGTAGTCTAATTTTAATTATTGACACCCAACCTAACATCCAGCTCAATGACTATCTTTGATCTCATTAAAATAAAATCCATAGTAATCTTATCTAAAATATTTTGAATTTTATTTATTTATTTAAAAGGTACTAAAAATTATGATATATTTCTTTCAAAAGAAACTTATTTTTTTAACTAATATTTTTGATACTTATAATATAGGATTCTAACAAGATAGGAAATGTAAATGTGTGAATTTATAACTAAATTGAAAATAATATGTATCATATCATTATAATAAAGAAACTAAAGTTGATTTTTCTATATTAGAAATAAAAATAAAATTCCATTGCGATTTTTATTGCCAAAATAATACGGGTCAAACACACACTGTTAGAATTTGTGATTTTATTTTACCATATACAAGTGAGTTGTGAAAAAATATAATACTATTAGATTTTCTGTAATGTCCCGGACCTCTCTGGTCTGTTACTTTGTGAAATTGTGGTGTTGGAGGTGTTCTGGGAGGTCAAGGTGACATATACCCAACACTTTGCCAAATTTCCTGTTCTGTGAACAATGTTTCCAGTTTTATGAACAGTAACTATAGGTGGACAGAGTTCTTATTGGTGTGGTTCAGTGAACAATGTTCTATCGGTATGGTTTTGTGAATAGTTCTATCGATGAGGTTGTGTGAACAGCTTTATCGGTGAAGTTTAGTGAACAGTTCTATCGGTGAGGTTTTGTGAACTGTTTTATCAGTGAGGTTTTGTGAACAGTTCAATCAGTGAGCTTTGTGAACAGTTCAATCGATGAGGTTTTGTGAACAGTTCAATCGGCGAGGTTTTGTGATGAGTTCTATCAGTGAGGTTTGTGAACAGTTCTATCAGTGAGGTTTTGTGAACACTTCTATCGGTGAGGTTTTGTGAACAGATCTATTGGTGAGGTTTTGTGAACAGTTCTATCGGTGAGGTTTTGTGAACAGTCTATTGGTGAGGTTTTTAAATAGTTCTATCGGTGAGGTTTTGTGAATAGTTCAGTCGGTGGGGTTTTGTGAAGAGTTCAATCAGTGAGGTTTTCTGAGCAGTTCTATTGGTGAGGTTTTGTCAACAATTCTATCAGTGAGGTTTTGTGAATAGTTCAATCGGTGGACTTGAAAAGTGTTTCAATAACGGTAGGTGTACAGCATTTCCAGGATGGTGAGGTCTATCGGTAACCTCTAATGGCGAGGTCTACTGGTATCCTCTAAAGGTGAGGTCTATCGATAACCTCTAATGGTGAGGTCAATCGGTAATATCTAACAGTGAGGTCTATCAGTAACCTATTTCAGTGAGGTCTATCGGTGGTCTTTTCTTTCCTTTGAAAAATTTTGAGTATGCGAACAGTGTGTCCAGCTTCCTATAGATTCGCCCCTTGGACATTTCTTTTGACGTAAAATATATTTAAATCCTTATTTTAAGGACTCTATGTTCGATTCAATGGCCATAAATCCTATATTAATTATTCCTAAGGCCGATATGTATTTACTTGGTCAAACCGAGTGGGTTAATGCGATCCATTTTTAATGGAGAATTAAGCAGATCTTAACCTGTCACCCTAGTAAATATTGAAAAAGCAATGAGATATCATTCTCCCTTATTATTCCTCTTTGTTATTGACTATGAGATTCTAGAGCCTTTCAATCCTTCCTATAGGAGTTTCACAATCAAACTTTACTCCTCGAATCGGTTCCGCTCTGTTTAGATGAAACCAAGTTGTATCGATCAATCTTCAATATAAGGTATGTTGTATCATTATTCCTTTGGGATCATCTTCTCCTATTTTTTCATTCCATCTTATAGCATGTAATCTCCATGCTTCTAATGGGGTTTTCTTGGGGCTTGGTTTCTGTGGAGGTATCGTGGAATACTCAGGTGGATGCAGTTATCGCGAGAGGAGGATTATGACCCATTGTGTGGATAAAGAACATCATGAATTGTATAGGTAGGGGATTCGTTACTTCTCTTTTCTATTATGTGCAACTATATCATTAGCATGTTTGATCCCAGTGGATCAAAATGGAATTGACATAATAAATATTTGAGTTGGATAAATAAATTGATATTTATCATATGTTATTGACTCTTGTTTTGCTAGATAGTGTGATATCTATTCATACTTGTTTAGCTGTTTGTTCTTGATGGAAATCGGTAATGAACGTAAACCGGTATTAATAAATGATTGTTGGCTAAAGATAAGAGGCATGAAAATGAATCTGGTTGTTTTTGTAATTTGATGTTAATCAAGTTAGTGCAGTAATCAGGATTATTTATTTGTGATAAATGACTGATTAGGTTTCCCGAATTTTGGAACCTATGTTTAAAAAATCTGTTAATTGAAGATGGATTAAAGAACTCCTTGTTCGATAATTTATAAAAGGTTGCTGAGTTACCCTTTTGATTGTTAAATGGACAAGATCCCATTGATGTGATGTTTGTTTTCCTGCTACTTCTGTTGTGATGTGATCCTGGATGGCTGTTGTGATATGTGGAGGCATGAATATTTTTGTTCGTGGCAGCAGATGACGCCTAGAGTGGCGATATGCATTAGATTATGCATGTGGGTGTCGGGGAGGACACCAGGGATTATAGAATGGGATGGATGTGATTGTTGGATGGTTGCTGATTCTCTTTGGTCATTTATATGCTTTATATTTCCCCACTGCTCAGGGAAGATAGTCTTGCTTACCCTTCATCCGAAAGAGGCGAAGACACGCGGGTTATTCCACGTGCTTTCAGTTTTTAGCTTCTCAAGGAAGGATTGGTCTAGGCTCTTTCTATTGGCGGTAAAGACTCAATTAGTAGTACAAATACTCACCGTGTTGATCCCCTTTGTGTTTAGTAGCATAAAATGATTTTTTGGAATTCCTGGGAATATGGGAAAGTAATTCTCTAATGAATAATTTAATAAATGGTGTAAACTCATGGGGTTCGAGTTGCTAGAACATAATGACAAGGTTGTAATTTGGAATGTACAGTGGATATTGGGTGTGACGCTAATGAAGTTTAATGTTAAATTATTCATGATTAATTAATGATTAAATAATTAATTAACATACAATGGAACTGATAAAAAGAGAATAAAGTAATCTAATAAAGCTCTTTAAATGGTTCTGTGATTATAGCATACCTAGTCTTAGAAGTAGCAGCCCGAATTCTGAGAGACGTTAACTGCATTTGTGTCTAAGACTAGGAAATTCACATAGTGTGGTTTTGGGATATAATATATTCTGTACTTTTAATATTTCTATATGCTACTCGACCCTGTTAGCAAGGGAAAGTGACACCCTAGGGATTCTCAGCCCTGGGGGGGGGGGGGGGTTCCGCATCATTTCAGTGGGAGGACGAATGGTTGACTTCCCCCTTTGTCCCTACTCTCTTCTCGTGGTATATACTTGTGACAATAGGCACAATGGTTAGTTTCTCCATATATGTGTGTAGAGGGTTGTAATGGCTTGTGGTTATTTCACACACATATATACTGATATAGTATCCTATGGACAACTATATGTGTAACATGTATAGGCTATGATTGCTTGAGGATCCTTACATAGTGTATGGGATATATTGGCTTGAGGTATAATAACCGACGTATGATACAAGTTATGCGAGATGTGTTGGCTCCCGAGAACTACCTAGTTACTTTTGATTGTGGGGATGGGGTGGTGCTTCGCCCATCTTTCTGCATGTAAGCCATTGTGGTGCACGGGGTGCAGATTGTGGTGCTTCGCCCAAGTGTCTGCGGGCAACCCTTTTTAGAGAGAGATGCTTAGGACGTGCGACGCTGGGGAAAAGCGGAAAAACAGTGGGATGTAGTAGCAGGGTAACCTTGATATTCTTCATTATATGATATATTCTTGTATGTGTTACTTGTTGAGAGTATCCATAGTGAGGTTGGGAACTTAATATACATGTTTAGATGACGAGTTAGTTTCACTTGTTGTTCATTGTGCTTTAGCATGCTTTCTTAACTTTTGCATGAGAGGCTTCGGAGAGGATCCTACTGAGTATACTGTAATACTCTCCCTATGTATATATTATCTGTTTTTTAGGTCACTTGAAGCAGGTTGGAGATCAAGCAGGTTTCTACTAGATTGGGTTGCAGGAGCTGTTCAGTCTTGCGGTTACTGCTATTTTACTTTCTTTTGGGTATATGCTGTTTTTTCCCTTATAGTAGTAGAACTTTTGTATGACATTTCATGTGTGTACTTGGGTTTCTTTTATATTTAGTTCTGAGTTGGAGTTGATTGGTGTCTATCTTATCTCTCTCTTCTGCATGTGTTCTCATAGAGGTTAATGCCTCTCATTTGTGTGTTTACTATACCCTTGGTGCTAGTCTCCAACTCGGGGCCTACTGGATGTGGGACTTGGGGGACATTATCTCCCTTCTCACATTGCTAGACTAGTAGGGGAACACTTTGTGGGGAGGAGGTCATGAAAGAGTGGTATAAAAGGGATGTTCAGGGATAGGATGGAGTTTCGAGTTAGGAACATGCGAGGTTTCATGGGTTGGTAGGGTAACAATGTCATTCATATTTAGGAAGTTAGGTAAACACTGGAGACCGGCTAATACATAGGCGTTTAGGGCCCATTATGATCTGATTTACAGACCTTTAAGTTTACAATGGCTTCTAAATAAGGTGATACTAGTTGCAGGGTAGAGACCTAGGAAAGGATCATGCACCATTTTTCTTGTGCTTGTGTTTGAATGGGTAGACCATGGGATAGGTTTACCTAAAAGGAATGAATGAATAAAATTAATAAATTAATGTTGAGTCTTCTATATTCCTGGTTTATGAGATCCAATGGTTTTTTATTTTCCATTTATGGCTCCAGGTCGACGTCCTCATCAGGTTTGCGTAGAAAATGTCCAGCAGGTTGTTTCAGCAGAACGCTGTAGGGTTGAGGTTGATGATGATGAAACATGGAGGACGACACATCAAGTGTTTCAGCGCTAAAGTCTGTAGAAGTTTGATGGCTCTGTTTCATATGCAGTCACAGAAGACTGTTTAGAGAAGGTCGAGATTGGATTCAGTTCAATTCATGCTCATAAGGATCAACGAGTGTCCTTGGTTGTGATAGTGATGCGTGGAGCTGCAAGGTAGTGGTGGTTCTTGTTTCATGGGGATCGTGAGGAGTCGGCGATCTCTTGGGAGGAGTTCCGAGACAGGTTTAGAGTCGAGTTTCATTCTTCGACTGTGAAGGAATCCTGTCGCCAGTCGCTTCTTACCCATCGATAGGGGAGCTTTAGTATTTGAGAGTTTGGAATATGTTTGATGAACCTTTTACAATATGCTTCAGACCTACTGCCAGATGAGGAGGCTAGAGCAAGGCATTTTGAGGAGGATTTTCATCCAGATATGCAACTCCAGGTCACCCCATTTTTGTTGAAGACATATCTTGAGGTGTTGGAAGGTAATAGGTTGTCCAGAGGAATTTATCCAGGACCAAATCATTACTATAGGGGAATCAACATGATTCCTCATGAAACAGAGCTTTGGTCTGGGGTTCTTGGTTTTCAGGGAAAAAAAGTTTATGTTCCTCCAGGGGTAGGTCCCAACCCTTCATATCTTTTTTCACTATAGGCAACAATTCTCAGGCTTATGCCAAGGGATCAGGTGCTTGTTTTTCTTGTGGTGGTCGTGGTCATCAGCAGTGGGAGTGCCCGACCTTTCAGAGTGTCCACCGTGATCCAGGCACTACACTCCAGGTCCCTCCGTTGAGATAGTTCTAACCGAGGCAGTAGCAGCCAGTTGCACTAGAATTATATTATCAGAGGGTAGATGGGGTGGGTAGGGGACAACCCCATGAAGCTACTCATCCTCAGAGAGAATAGTGTGGCCATGGTGGTGGTCAACATCAGGGTCAAAGAGGTCATGGAGGAGGTCGTGGTCAGCTTCATGCTCTAGCATTTCCAGCTCCAAGCAAGCCAGACGTCATCTGAGGTACCCTTTGCTTATTTTCTACCTTTGTGTATGCCTTGTTTGGTTCAGGATAGGCACACTCCTTCATATCACCTACCCTTTTCCATGCTCTGGGACTTGAGGTAGTGAGGCTTCTAGTGCCCTTGGTGTTGAATACGCTAGTCGGAGGTCGAGCTGACTTGTTTGAAGTATGTAGAGACAATGAGCTAGTGTTGGGGAAACACCACTCTTGGGGAGGTTTCCTATGTTTATTAATACAACCATATGATGTCATCCTCATCATGTATTGGTTGTATTATGTGCAAGCTATACTGGATTTCATCGGGAAGAAGGTCAACTTCATCGGTGCAGATGGAGAGTATGTGGTCTTTCATGGGGAGCGAGATCCTCGGATGGGTTATATGCGTGTTCCTTCCTTATCATCCATGATGAAAAAGATGATTTTGAGTTCATCAGAGGTTCAGCAGGTGGCGTTTCCTAAGGATATTTAGGAGTACCCTGATATCATTCCAGAAGAGGTTGTAACATTACCCCCTTGACGAGAGATTAAGTTTCGGATCGAGCTACAGCCAGGAGCGTGTCATATCTTCATGTCTCCATATAGGATGACCCCTTATGAGTTACAAGAGCTATTTATACAGCTTTATGTTCTATTTCAATGTTGTTTTGTTCGACCATGTGTGTCACCGTGGGGTGAACCAGTTTTGTTTGTGAAGAAGGATGATGACAGTTTGCGGTGGTGTGTCTATTATCATCGCTTAAACATAGTTACAATAATGAAACTCTATCCTCTTTTGTGGATTGATGATTTATTTTATCAACTGAATGGTGAAAGATGGTTCTCAAAGATCAACATGCGGTCAGGATATAATCATATGAATGTAAGGGATGAGGATATCCCGAAGACTGCATTCCGTTGTCGTCATGGGCATTATGAGTTCGTCGTAATGCCGTTCGGCATGACGAATGATCTAGCTGTGTTCATGGGATTGATGAATGTTGTGTTCCATGAGTTATTGGACAAGTTCGTGGTAGTATTCATTGATGACATCCTTGCGTACTCCACATCTAAAGAGGAGCATGAAGAGAATCTACGATCCATTTTGGGAGTTCTTCTTCAACATAAGCTATTTAGGAAGTTGTCAAAGTGTGAGTTTTGGGATCGATAAGTCCATTTAATGGGGTCATTTGTGTCCCAGTAGGGAGTAGTTGTGGATCCTTTGAAGATGGAAGCTTTTGTGTCTTGGGCTGCCCCCAAGACAGTTTTAGAGGTGCAAAGATTCCTTGGGATTGTAGGATACTACAGGGGGTTCGGAGCCAATTTCTCATGAGTTGCGACTCCTATGACAACTTTGACTAGAAAGGATCAAACATTCATATGGACTGATCAATGTCAGACAGCTTTCAAGTATCTAAAGGGGAAGTTATTAAGTGCTCCAATTATTTTTCATCCAGCCGAGGGAGTTCAGTTTGATGTTTTCTATGATGCTTCACATCATGGGTTAGGGTGTGTCTTCATTTAGAAAAGGTCAGTTGTTCCTTATGGGAATCGGCAGTCACATCCCCATGAATGTAACTATGCCACCCATGATCTTGAGTTGGAATTCGTCGTGTTTGTGCTGATGTTGTGGAGACATTACCTCATTAGTGACCGCTTTGTGGTTTCACTGATCATAAGAGTTTGAGGTATGTTTTCTCCCAGCGTGACATGAAATTACGACGACGATAGTGGATGGAGTTCTTACAGGAATACGACTTCGAAATATCATATACACATGGAAAAGGGAATGTTGTAGCTAATGCACTAAGCCGAAAGTCACGTAGTGATGCTGTGCATGAATCTGGTGATTCCTGGAGAGTAATAGAAGAGCTTTCAACATTACATCTTGATATGGGAGAAGTTGGGGGCATAGGTTGTATTTTTCAGATGTTGATACAGTCATCTCTGATGCAAAAGGTAGAAGAGTCCATGTTAAGAGATATTGAGGTGGAGGTCTGGAGAGACGGAGTTGTTTGAGGTGAGGCCCATGATGGTTAGTCTGAGGATGAACAACATTGAGTATTGTAACAAGGAAGGCTTTTCGTTCCCTTGATGATGCACAAGACGGTTCTCCGTGAGTTCCACAATTCTCCTTTACCTGTACATGCGGGTGTGACAAAGATGTAATGATCCTTGAGGAGTCAGTTTTGGTGGCCTGGGTTGAAGCATGCAGTTGCAGAGTTTGTGTCTCGATGTTTACTCTACCAGAAGGTGAAGGATGAACACCGTGTTCCTCGTGGTATTCTCCAGCCATTAGAGATTCCTCAGTGGAAGTGGGGGGACATCTCGATGGACTTTGTTACAGGTTTACCTCGATCTCTAGGAGTAAATGATGCTATTTGGGTGGTAGTGGATCGTTTAACAAAATTGGCCCACTTCATAGAGATGAAGAAGTCGAGCGCAATGGATGTTTTGTCGGCGCAGTATCCGGAGGTGGTGGTGAGACTTCATGGAGTCCCTAGGATGATCATTTTTGATCGAGATCCTTATTTTACCTCCAAGGTGGGGAGAGGTCTCCAAAATGCTTTCGGTTCTCAACAATGCCTTAGCACTGCTTCTCATCGTCAAACAGGTGGTCAAACAGAGCGAACCATCCAGACTCTGGATGAAATGTTACACTATTCTATTCTTGATTTTGGAGGATCATGGATGAGGCACTTACCCTAGGTGGAGTTCACTTACAATAATAGTTTTCACTCCACCATCGTTATGGCACCTTTTGTAGTCTTGTATGGCCAACCTTGTCGTTCTCTGTTGTGCTGGAATGGGGTCGGTGAGTCAGCAATTCTCAGGCTCAAACTAGTGATGAATACAACATTGATGGTTTAGGTGATTAGTGAGAGGATGAAGACAACACAAGATTGTCAGAAATAATATGATGATCAAAGAAGGAGACCCTTAGAGTTTATTGTTGGGGTTCATGTGTTTTTGAAGGTGACTCCCCGTCATGGGCAGCGAAGGTTTGGTCATGGAAGTAAGCTTTTCCCGGGTTTTTTGGGCTTTTCGAGGTGTTAACTTGTGTTGGAGTTATGGCATATTGAGTAGCACTTCCCCCATAGATGAGTCAGATACATGATGTCTTCCATGTATCACTGCTTCGTCGTTATCATCATGATGACTCTCGTGTTTTCGATTGGGGAGAGATCAATGTTGATGATGATGCAACCTTCACGGAGCGACCTATAGAGATCCTAGACCATAAAGATAATGTGTTGTGTGGGTGTTCAATCCCCTTATTTCGTGTCTTGGGGCGACACGGTGGCATGGATGAGAGTATAATGGAGCGTGAGTCACAGATACTTGCTCAGTACCAAGAGTTTATTAATGTTTAACTCTTTCCATGTAATGATGTTTTCTTTTTGATTAGACCTTTCATGTATTATTTATGAACTTCTTTTGTTCCTTTTGTGGCTTGCTCTCTTTTGAGATGTTTCTTGATGGGTGGTTGTTCGGACCCCTTTTCCCTTTTTTGTATCTTTATGTTGGCTTTGAATTCTTAAGGACAAGAATGTTTTAAGAGGTATCTGATGTAATGGCATGCACCTCTCTGGTACATCACCTTGTGACAATGTGGTGTTGGAGGTGTTCCGGGAGGTCAAGGTGACATATCCCCAACACTTTTCCAAATTACCAGTTATGTGAACATGGATTTCAGTTTTATGAATAGTAACGGAAGGTTAACAGTATTCTATCAGTGAGGTTCAGTGAACAGTGTTCTATTGGTGAGGTTTTGTGAACAGTTCTATCGGTGAGGTTTTGTGAACAGTTCTATCGGTGAGGTTCAGTGAACGGTGTTCTATCAGTGAATGTTTGTGAACAGTTCTATTAGTGAGGTTTTGTGAAGAGTTCTATCAGTGAGGTTTTGTGAACAGTTCTATCGATGAGGTTTGTGAACAGTTCTATTGGTGAGGTTTTGTGAAGAGTTTTATCATTGAGGTTTTGTGAACCATTCTATCGATGAGGTTTTGTGAACCGTTCTAACGGTGAGGTTTTGTGAACAGTTCTACCGGTGAGGTTTTTTGAACAGTTCTATCAGCGAGGTTTTTCAACAGTTCTATCAGTGAGGTTTTGCGAACACATCTATCGGTGAGGTTTTGTGAACAGTTCTATCGGTGAGGTTTTGTGAACAGTTCTATCGGTAAGGTTTTGTGAACTATTCTATCAGTGAGGTTTTGTGAACAGTTCTATCAGTAGACTTGAACAGTGTTCCCAGAACGGTAGGTGTAAAGTGTTTCCAGGACGGTGAGGTCTATTGGTAACCTCTAACGGTGAGGACTATCAGTAACCTCTATAGGCAAGGTCTATCAGTAACATCTAACGGTGAGGTCTATCGGTAACCTCTAACGGTGAGGTCTATCGGTAACCTCTATCTGTGAGGTCTATCAGTGACATTTTCTTTCCTTTGCCAAATTTTGAGTATGTGAACAGTGTTTCCTACTTCCTACAGATTCTACCCTTTGAAGTTTCCTTTAACGCAAAATACATTTGAAGCCTTATTTTAAGGACTATAAGGCTGATTCAAAGGCCATAAATCCTATATTAATTATTCCTAAGACCGTGATGTATTTACATGGTCATACCGTGTGGGTTAATGCAATCCGTTTTTAATTGAGAATTAAGTAGATATTAAACCGTGACCCATGTAAGTCTACAAAAAGGGACGAGATATCATTCTCCCATGTTCTTCTTCTTTGTTATGGGCTATGAGATGCTAGAACCTTTCAATCATTCCTGTAGTAGTTTCACAATCAATCATTACTCCTTGGATCAGTTCTGCTCTATTTTTATGCAACCAAGTTGTATCGATCAATCATCGATATAAGGTATGTTTTATCATCGTTTCATTTGGGATCATATTCTCATGTTTAATCATTCCATCTTATAGCATGTAATCTCCATGCTTCTTATGGGGTTTTATTGGGGGTTGGTTGGTACGGACGTATCGTGGCATCCTCAGGTGGATGCAATTGTCGTGAGAGGAGGATTGTGACCCGTTGTGCGGATAAAGAACGTCAAGAATTGTTGAGGTAGGGGATTCGTTGCTTCTATTTTCTATTACGTGAAACTGTACCGTTAGCATGTTTTATCCCAGTGAATCATAATGGAATTGACATAATAAATATTTTAACTGGATAAATAAATTGATATCTATCATATGTTATTTCCTCTTGTTCTTCTAGATAGTGTGATATCTATTATTTCTTTTTTAGCTGTTTGTTCTTGATGGAAATCGGTAAAGATCATAAACTGGGATTAATTAATGATTTTTGGCTAAAAATAAAAGGCATGAAAATGAATCTGCTTCTTTTTGTAATTTTATGTTAATCAAATTAGTGTAGTAATCATGATTATTTATTTGTGATAACTTACTGATTATGTTTCCAGAATTTTTGAACCTACGTTTAATAAATCTGTTAATTAAAGATGGATTAAATAACTTCTTGTTCGATAATTTCTAAAAGGGTTCTGAGTTACCCTCTTGATAGTTAATGGTCCAAGAGCCCATTGATGTGATATTTTATTCCTTCTTCTTGTGTTGTGATGTGATCTTGGATGGCTGTTGTGATTTGTGGAGTCATGGAGACATTTAGTTGTGGCAGCAGAAGACGCCTATAGTGGAGAGATGCATCGGTTTATGCATGTGGGTGTCGAAGAGGATGCCAAGGATGATGGAAGGGGATGGATTTGATTGTTGGATGCTTGCTGATTCTATTTGGTCATTTATCTGCTTTACTTTTCCCCACTGCTCAAGGCATCTGGTCTTGCTTACCCTTCTTCCAAAAGAGGTGAAGACATGCGGGGTATGCCACCTGCTTTCCGGGTCTATCTTCTCAAGGGAGGATGGGTCTGGGCTCTTTCTATAGGCAGAAAATACTTGAAGAGTAGTTCAACTACTCATCGTTTTGAGCCCCTTTGTGTTTAGTAGCATAAAATGATTTTCTGGAATGCTTGGGAATATGGGAAAGTAATTCTGTAATGAATAATTGAATAAATTGTGTTAACTCATGGAGTTGGAGTTTCTGAAACATAATGACAAGGTTGTAATTTTAAAGGTACACTGGATATTGGGTGTGATTCTAATGAAGTTTAATATTAAATTTTTCATGGTTAATTAATGTTTAAATAATTAATTAACGTATAGTAGAAGTGATTAAAAGGGAAGGAAGTAATCTAATAAAGCTCTTTAAATGGTTGTGTGCTTATTGGATACCTAGTCTTAGAAGTAGCATCCTGGAGTGTGAGAGATGTTAGCTGTAGTTGTGGCTAAGAATAGCTAATTCCCATAGTGTGGTTGTGAGATATAATATATTCATTGCTTTTTATGTTTCTATATGCTACTCTACCCTTTCCGTAAGGGAAAATGACAACCCGGGGATTCTGAGCCCCGGGGGGTGTTTTACCCAACATTCTGGTGGGAGGACGAATGGCTGACTACCCCATTTGGCCTCGGTCTCTTCTCTTTGTAGATACTTGTGTCAAAAGGAACTATGGTTAGTTTCCCCATATATGTGTGTAGAGGGCTGTAATGGCCTATGGTTATTTCATACAAAAATATTCTGGATATAGTATCATATGGACTACTATAAGTGTAACATGTATAGGCTGTGATGGCTTGAGGATCCTTACTCAGTGTATGGGCTTTAATGGCTTGAGGTATAATACCCGACGTATGATACACGTTATGCGAGCTGTGGTGGCTCCTGAAAACTACATAGTTACTTTTGGTTGTGAGGATGGTCTCGTGCTTCGCCCGGGTGTCTGCGGGAAAGCCTTTGTGGTGCACGAGGTGCAGATTGAGGTGCTTCACCCAGGTGTCCACGGGCAATCCTTTTTTGAGAGAGATGCTTAAGACGTGCGACGTTGGGGAAAAACAGAAAACCAGTTGGGATGTAGTATCGGGGTATCCTTGATATTCTTTATTATATGATATATTCTTGTATGCGTTACTTGGTGAGAGTATCAATGGTGAGGTTGGGAACTTTATATACCTGTTTATGTGACAAGTCAGTTTAACTTGTTGTTCACTGTGCTTTAGCATGCTTTCTTTACTTTTTCACGAGAGGTTTCAGAGAGAATCCTACTGAGTATACTGTTATACTCACCCTATGTATATATGTACTATTTTTCAGGTCACTTTGAGAAGGTTGCAGATCAAGCTGGTTTCTACTATCTTGGGGTTGTAGGAGCTGTTCGGGCTTGTGGTTGCTGCTGTTTTACTTTCTTTTGGGTACTTGGTGTTTTTTTCCCTTCCACTTGTAATACTTTTTCATGACATTTAATATGTGTACATGGGTTTATTTTATATTCCAGTCCAAAGTTGGAGTTGATTGGTGTCTATCTTATCTCTCTCTTCCACATGTGTTCTCTTAGAGTGTAATGCCGCCAATTTGTGTGTTTACTATACCATCGATGCTTGTCGCCAACCCGGGGCCTACTGGATGCGGGAATCGGGGGTCATTATGTCACTTCTCACATTGTCAACCAAGGAGGGGTACACATTGTGGGGAGGGGGTTATGAAAATTTCAAAAAATCCTACCTAGAGAACTATCGCTAAACACATTGACATTATACACCTTTTTTTATGAGATCACTTCTTAAATGGTGATATTTTACTAGAATATATAACAGTGGAATATTAATTCACTAATACTTTTACTAAAAGTCATTCTCTTGGTAGTTTAAATTTCATTATGGGTGAGTTAGTAATTGTTCACATCTGGTTCCCTTCATTGCACAATGGATAATTTGAGAAACATTGGAAAACTTTATTTTAAAATATTGATTTTTTTAATTTCTCATCATTGGAAATGATCCATTTATCTTAGTTATGTTATCATTTTTGGGGGATCCTTATCTCCTTAAATCGGAAATATTCCCCAAGAGAGAATTTTATTTTCAAATTAATTTTAAAATTAAATAATTAATATTCTTTTATTTTCAAAATTCAATTTCGTAAGATCTAAATCAATTACTATTTATTATATTTTTATAATTGTATCTATATTTGATTATTAATATATATAATATTTTTAAATATATTTTCAAATATTATATCTGTAATATTAAATTTTATCATTAAATTTTCCTAATTAATGTTGGTTTTTATCTCTCTTAAATAAATATTAGTTATGAATAACTAATTTATATCAACATGAATCTCCAACCAATGGTCTTAAGATGTATATAATCAAATTCACATAAAATGTTTCTATTGAGGTATGTTTTCAATCTAAATTGAAATATTTCAAATTCATTTCTATGTGATATCAATCAATGGTTGTGATACCAATATTTGTGAGAAGTATTATCCTGGAAAATGTACGTACCATTTTTTTTTCTATTTATGATTTTTTCTATTTCTTCTATCTCTTATTTTTGTCATTCTTAATTTCTTTTTTAAAAAAAATATTACAATTACTACTCCCTCTCCCTACAATTTTAAAGAAGATGTTTCAAAACCATGAGGTGATTTTAAAATATTATTTATTTTTTGGAAATATATTTTCCAACTAAACACTTTTTAAAATTTCTGTTAAATCATTATTGAATTTTCAACCATTTTTTTTAATTCTAGCATTCCTCCACATGTTTTCTTTTTTGATAATCATAATGGTGCGTTAGGTTCTTAAAATGTAATATTTTCATAGAAGGTAAAAAGTTTCATAATATTTATCGTAAATTTTTTATAATTTTTAACTAAGAAGATGATATTTTAATTTAAAATACAAAATGTTGATTTATTTAAAATTAGGTTTTTATTTTATTCCTTAATTTAATTATAATAGAGGAGTTACTAAAATTGTTTTAAACTATCTACTCTTACTTGATCATTGAATGTTTCTTTTCTTTACCTCAATTGTATAATATATAATATATTTTAGTTCATCAAATAATAATGTTTGAAAATCATGATATCATAATTATTACATTTTCCATGATTTTTAGTTATTAATTTTATACCCCAATTCATGTTATTGACGGTCGTAATAAGGTTATTATAGTAAATTGAACCCTAACTTGTTGATTATTTTTAATACATGTGCATACCTAAATTCATTCATTAAGACCATGGAATCATGTATAATGATACATTAATCATATAAAAAGGTATTAATGGAGGATCCTCTTCAAGGAGGAGAAGTGTAGATTTCATAGGCTCATTGGTGCAGGTTATCGACCACCCTGTTCAATATAGGTAAAACAATAAGAGTGCAGAAGATCAATAAAACAATCAATAAAGGATAAAGAACTAGCTAGTAATAGTTTAAAAATCATAGTAATCTACCATCATTACACCAAACTACTGATGAGATATATTTTAGAAGTGACCTCCATGTAGTAATCCATCTTAATGGTGGAGTCTATCTGAACTCTGGGGGTGTTGAAGAAGCTATTCTGATATTGTACTTAATATAGTAAAAAGTTATTTAATTCCGGTCTTATTTGGATTCAATTTCCCAATATAGTTATAGATCATTCACGGATCTTTTGAATTCTATATGAGGGAAAAACATGTGGCTTAGAATAGACAAATTATATCCAATAATTCATTCTAACCGAGTCGAAAATGAATAACTATATATATAAAAAATCACTTCAAAGATTAAATTATCATATCTTTATATTTGAAAGTCCCTAATCCTTTCCTTAAATATATCTATCAAATTATTATGCTCATTTCAAGGAATTTGGAATTATACTTTTAAAGTGTTTTCTAAATAAACCCATTCTATTCTCATGAACTTCTTTGATGGGTTCTCACTACTACAAAAATGATGTATTGTTTCCTTGCATATTGATAACCATCAAGTGGGCCCTTGTTGACCATAATTGTGGTGGATGCGTATCTTGATCACCATAATGGATATAGAATAAATGTAAAAGTATCTTAACAAGTGGGGAAGATATGTTAGTTCTCACACTAATCCATTTCTAAAAACCTTTATGAAACCATGTTTAGTCACTCATTTGATTCATGAATTTCATATTTGAACATTGATCCACCTAACCCCATATATTCAATATAATTTTTTACGTATTTGTTTAGCTCCTAATATAATTTGATATTAACATTATAATATGTGTTATATTTATCAATTATTATGTCATTTATTTCACTCTTTACCTATTAAAATAATAAAATTTTTAATCTACCACTAAAATTATGTTAAATATTTAAACTGGTAATTCCCCCACACCACCTCTTTAAATGTAATCTCACTAATATTTTAGTCATATAGAAAACTAATTTATCATAATTTTATATGGTGACAATGTAATTAATTCTATTTTGGAATAAATTAACTATATTTGGAATAAAATATTATTAAGGTAAATGAAATTATTTATGGATAAAATTTTATATTATTTTTTAATAAAGGATGAATTATATTTTTGAAGCATATATGATTTTATTCTGGCATTATGGTGTTCTTGGTTATTTATGGGAAATAGTTTCAAATTTTGGTGATTATATGATTAGTAAAAATAGATTTGTGTTAGGTGAAGTTATGAGTGATTAATGTTATTTAGTAATAAATGTGAAATTGGTGTAAGTGGAAGATAAAATCAAATATTTATTATTATTGGGTTCGTAACTTTTTCGAGAACATTTTGAAGTTTGTTATGGTTTGTTACTTTTAGAATGATTTCATTCGAAAATTAGGAGTTATGGATGAGGCTCTAGTTATCAGTTTAATATTTTTTATATGAAGGTTTATTCACATTAAAGATTATCTTATTGTATTCCAACTATTTTTTTGTTTTGATTAATTTATAAAAAAGGTGAAATAATGTTTCATCCTTTTATGGATAATGTGATATGATAGAGGTTGAACAAAGTTGGTGAGTCTTTAAAAATCACCATTATCATGTTGATTCACATTAATTTTATAAACCATGATTACTAAATTAGAAAATATCAGTATATATATATTTTACCATATTTTATATACATATAGTAAATAAATTTCCCAAAATCATGAACACAGAAGAAAAATATATCAAATCATATGTACAAAAAGAATATCTAAAAAGGTACATTTTTATAAAAATAATTAAAAAGTGAGGTTCATATTGGGATACAATAAAAAAAAATTTATGGTCTTGAACAATATATTAAATTTAACACTTAAATTTATATCTTCTTTTATTATTATGTTATAATAAATTAAATTTTAAAGAATCAAATTGGAAATTATGAGGAACTAATATTTATAAGTGGTGGAGAATGTAACATAAAAATATTTAAATATATAATTATACCTTTAATAATTCTATGTTCAACTGTTTGTTCCTCAAACCACACCGAATATTAACGAACCCCAATATACTGTAGAAATGTAATTACATAAATATGAACATTATAAACATGTAATTATATTGAATGATTTTAATAGGAGTATAAAAGTATGAAATATATATGTAAAATATTTCACTATAAAAATTTACTAATTAATAAATAAAAACATAATTTATAACTTATTCATATAATATTAAAGGAGATATTTTTTTGGAATGAATGTTTAAGTGTTAAATGTATTTTTATTAGTTTATATTGAGTTAACCACTATAGTTAAATGATTTTATGGAAATTTATGGGTAATATTTAGATTAAATAAATTAAATTTTTTAATGGTCTGTAATACATATAAAATGAGTATTATTTTATTTTATACATGAATATGGATTTTCTTCATAAAATAGTTTTTATTGTTTTTTTGTGTGAGTATATTATAATTAAATTATGTCAATATTAGAAATTATATTTTAAAAAGGTATATAATTTTTGAATTTGTGATTTGAAATCTAACAGAAACAAAATATATGAAATTTTTGAGAAAAATATGATTTTTTAGTAAATAATAAAAATTAATAATTTATGTAAAACATTCATTTCTTTTAATTAAATAATTTTATTGAAAAGTATCATTAAGTTTTGGATATAGTTACAAATTAATATAATTTCTATTTTATTGAAAAAAATATAATTAATTTTTTAAGAGAAAATATTATATTTTGATTTTTTATATGTTTTTCTTTATGATTAAAAATTGATTTCCCTAAAAATAGTCATTCATTCCATTTTGACAAGTAATAATAAAATTATTTTTCCTAAATATATAAAATAAAGGATAGAAATTTTATTCAATATATTTATTAATAATATTCCAATTAAATAACAAGTTTTATTTCATTTTTAATCATAATGAATAATAACTACAATAAAAATCTATCACATCGATAATGGGTAAATTTGTTAATCAAGGTTGAATGTAACAAAATAACACTAAAACATATCTCAAACACTTGAATAAATATCATTTTATGTCTTTATTTTATCTATATTATTCATAAATTACGGAATATTTAATATTTATACCACGATATTATTATGAATTTAATATTTTTTTATGTGTAGAGTAATTACAAAATGCGGTTATCTCCAATTATTATTTGGACATGATTTTGATAGAGATAAAAATTATTTATGGGGTAATAGAGATAATAAGACTGATTAATAATATAATATACATATGATAATAATTTATTTCAAATTTTTTTAGATGGTATAACTTGCTCAAAAGAATATTCAAGGTCGGTGCAGTGCTTATGCATGTACTACTAAAAGATAGAAAATTATAATATAAACACTAAAAGTAATACATTATGGACTAATTATGGTGGTATATAAATTTATAATATAATTAATTTTTTTTATTTTTAATGATTTTATTTTTGAATTACAATAAAATAAATTACACTATAATGAAAAATTATGTGATTAATCATGAAAACGACATTAAAAATTCTTAAAAATTTAAATATTATTTTTAAATCGTTATAAATTAAAAAAAATATAATAGTTAATCAATTTGATTGGAAATGTTTGAGACTTTCATGAATGGTTCCTATAAGTGTTATTTTTAATTTTCAAAAATTACATTCATGGCCCTTAAATATTGAAAAATGTGTTAAATTGTTATGTTTAAACATGGGTTTCCAATGGGTTGAAATTAATATATAATTACTAATGTAACATAAATTTTTGTAAAAAATATTGGATGAATGAATTTAGAACCCATAAAATCCATCTTTCTAAATGGACCTAATTTTATCCCTATTTCCATGAAATTAACATTTTATATATTTTTTATATTTAATATAATTAAAATTGTGTCACCCACCTCACATGTAACAAGGAACAACCTAACCTAACATTCAATCACATTTTGAGAAATTAAGGTCATTGATGATCAGACCACATTCCATCATTTATTCTATATCCACACCTAATGGTTTTTATTTTTATTTTTTATGACCATCCCAATTCTTATGGTGTAGATTAGTGGAGGATTTCAAAACAAGTTGTATATCTCCTAACTGAATTTTTTAATTTCATATCTTGTTGCACCTCATTCAATATTATCCTAACTATTCTGATATAATATCATAATAAACATTCAAATATATAATTGTCATAAATATTATGGAATACCATTATTCATATTTTTTCCTATTTTCTGGGAAATTAATATATAACGTGTTTATACATATAGACTATCACTTCACCAAAGTGATGTATTTTTTTGTAACCTCCTCACAAGGATAAGTATTACAATGGATTTATTAAATATATATGATATTAACTAAATAATTACTATTCTATATAGATAATATAATACTTACCATCAAACACTTCATCCCATTAAAAAAAATTATGATATCGCTCATGCGTATGTGTGAATTACCACCTCTACGAAGTGATGTGAGTTGTTTTCCATGTCTTCACTACATATATTATTATAAAATATTATTTAATATAAAAATATTAAAAATGTGTTTTGATTAATATTTTATAGATGATTTAACTATAACCACTTTTTCTATGGTCAATATACAAAATTAGTTTTTTGTTATTTATAACCAAACATTCTCAAAATGAATGATATGAACATTAGTAATTTAGTAACAAAAAATTAATAGTAATTAATAGAATTATGACTAATGATATTGGAATAAAAATTAACAAAAAAATATAAATCTAGTAGAAAACTATGATAATTATTTTTTCATGAATTATAGAATTTATGTGATGATTCGCAAACTCAGGTAAGGAATTTTCTACTAAAACCTTGTTCTAAAAATTTCTATTCAAAATATTGCACGTTTAAGTACATGTTTATAAAATTATTTAATTACTTTCTCATTTATGTTTCAAACTTAGTTAATGTTTAATTTTTTCCAACTTATAGTTTATATACAAATAATTAAAAGAAATATTTTCAAATTTTTTTGTAAGACTCACTTTTTACTTTTAGAATGTCTGAATTCAATGTATATGGTAAATTTATAAGATATGAATTGATTTTTCACACATCACGATCATTATATTTTTAAACTTAATATTAATTTTTCCATGATTATTTTTAATTTAATACATATTCTCCAAATTTTTTATTTTTTTTAAATAATATCAAAATGAAAGGAAGTTTTTTCTCATGATTTAGAAGAAAGGTTCAAATTTTATACAAAATTTACTTTCATTTATTTCAACATTTGTTGTATGATTGTTATTCATTAATGGTGATATAACATAATGATACCAACCACCATGATTCCCTAGATGTCTTACAATTATGTTGTTATATTTATTGACATGGAAAAATATTAACAATTAGTAATATAATTTTTTTTGTATGTTCATGTTGATTACAAATTGAATTGTTATTATAAGGCCCAGATACGCATTCTCTAAATCCGATAAAAATTATATATGTATGTTTTTTTAAAAAATAATTTTAAATATATAATTTCATTTTACATCAAATGTTCTTTTCTGGCATAGGATCTAGAATAAAAAACAACACTATTACATATTATTTGAGTTTAAATAATAATTAAAAGAGGTAAGTAATTTAATTTGATTATGCTACGTTAATATCGAAGTTATTATCATTGAAAAACTAAATAATCACAATTTTTTTACAAACATTAGGTGGACATAATTTCTCATTAAAGGGGATTTAAAAATCTCATGGAATGCTTTCATGAAAATAATTTTTGAAAATAACTTTTTTAAATAATTTTGAAATTTTCTTTTAAAATACTTTTGAAAATATATTTCATTATACTTTTGAAAATACCATTAATTTTTTTTGAAAACTTATTTGTATAAAAATATGATATATATATATGAAAATATAATTCTATTGTTTTAATAATAAAAATTTTAAAAACACATTTAAAAATCCTTTTAAATTTTTTTTTTGAAAAAATCATTTTTTAAACAAAATTAATAATATTATACCTTTGAAAATATTTTTAAAATAACATAAAAATATAATTTCGAAAATAAATTTGAAATTTCTCACTGTTTTTATAAATTTATAATACCTTTGAAAATAAATAAAATATTATAAAATTATAAGAACTTTTAAATAAAGTAAAATAGAAATGAAATGAACATTATAATTCTTTTATACACATATGAAAAAATATCTGAAGAAAATATAACAAAATATATGATTTAAAATTCTTTCTTTGAAATAATACTAAACTTATATAAAATTTAAATTTATCCTCAATGTTATATTATCTTATTTAATTTATCATTTTTACATGAAAACATACTCCGACTTTTCTCTTAGAAAATAAATAAAACCCTATATCAAAAAATTAAAAATACTTTAGGTGAATTAGAGTAAAACATTCTTAAAAACCTTTCTAAACACATTTAATTGGAATAAAAATATGGGAAACATCCAAAACTATCAATACCCAAGGCACTATAGAGCTATAACATTCTCACATGATGATATCTCAGTGGCTCCATCACGTAAGCTATATTGGGTTCACTCGACACTATATAGGCCAACCCAATCATTTAATTTATAATGATATTAAATGGTTCTATATGGTTCATCCCATTGTGTATGTTATAATAGGATCACCCGACACTATCAGGGGCACCCCATTTTGTAAACTCTAATGGGGTAACCCAACGCTATCTGGGGTACCCCATTGTATAAGTTGTAACTGGTTCTCCAAGTTCTATGTGGGCTGCCCTATCATGTAATTCTAATGTTCCACTTCATGAATACAATAACTACATCGTAAAAAAGTTTTAAAAAGTCTTTTAAACCCATCTAAAACAATTTTATAAAAATATAATTTCATTTAATAACTTATTTTCAGTACAGGAGACTCTTTTAATTGAAACCCCATTTTAAAAAAAATTAACTAAAAAATGGAATGAAGGATTTTGATTTTATAAAAATTAAATATCAAAATGGAATATACAAATAAAATAATAGCCATAGTGATGGAAACATTATTTTTACCGTGTGGTTGACAATAGACCTTTCTTTTTCATTATTGTCAAACTATTTTATATAAATCATATTAAGAGATACATTTTGAAATTATTGAATGAAATTAATAATAGACATAAAATTCCTTTTATAATTATTTTATAACCATATAAGTACTAATATAAAATAATATTATTATTACTGATTTTGAAGTAGAATATTTAAAAATTTAAAGTATCCCATACCTAATGGGAACAGTTTAATCATAATCCCTATGAAATAATTTTTTTTAACAAAAAATTAATTTACAAGAGAAAAAATTGTGTTATGATTTAATGTGTCAAAGGTGTTGTATATACTCTTAAAAAAATTAGGTTTGTGTATACATTAAAATATTCCTGAATTAAATGATATGGAGATGAAGTCCCCTACATGAAATAATGGAATTATAAATCATTATTTATCACATAAAATAATACCTTGATGATATATGTTTTCACTATCATAATTTATCATAATCAATTTACTTTATGTTCAGTTCAATAATATAAACATATGAGATAATACATTAAATTTAACATAAAATCAAATATAATTCCATAATATATAAAATTAAAATTAGAAAAAAATATCTATAAATAAATATATGTAAAAAAATATTAATTTGAAAATTATGATTTTAATTATTACTAAAATAATGTAATATCACATATATATTCTTGAAGAACGTTAAATTGAATGTATATACACATATATGTATAAATCCTTTCCATAAATTGAATATTAGTTTAAATTAAAATATCAATTTTATATATTTTGAAATTAAATATACTTTCATAAAGATAAATGAATACCCTTACATAATGATTAAGATGAATTTATAAATTTTTAAAACAAATGCATCAAATAATTGAATAAAACACACACACATATATATATATGTATAAATATTATAATTAGAAAAATGAAAATTATATATAATACATCCTTAAATAAGTATTAGTATTAAGACACTTTTATAATTGGATGTAAATATCATAGATTTTTTATATAATACCTGCATTTACGTTTGAAAAATTTAAACCTGAAATTACACACATATATGTAATAGTTTTCCAGAAAATTAGATACCATAGATACATATAAATTAAAAAATAAATTAATTTTCGTAATGATTAAAAGTGATTATAGTTTGAAAATTGTACCCATATAGAAATAAAATATATAAATATTATATGCATGTATATTCACCCTTATATAAATATATATTTTAATATAAATGTCGTTTTTAAAAAAACACACGGTATCGACTAACATAGATATAAATATAAATATACATTGGTTTATAATACGTAAAATGAGTCTAATTTGAAAATAATAAAAATAAAAAATTGATGTACATAAATAGTATATTCATCTATATTAACTATTTCATTATTATTTATTTCCACATTAATAAAGTATTTTAAAAAATAAATTGATTCCCTAAGGATGTTTAATTTAAAATAATTATTCTTCATATTTCTTGGGGTGTTTTGAACATATGGTGGAAGTGGCCTTTAACCTGCTTGAGGTGGATGATAGGAAGAGTGTAAACCGATAAGTACAATGGGAGAGGGTTTTATCTTAAGTCATTTTGTGAGGGAATTTGGTTCTTCATATGAAAGAAAAATATTATATTTTCACAGTCTCAGATAGGATTGATATTTAGTATTTTTATGAAACTGGGATAATCATAGAATAGTATTATAGTTGGCATATACATAAGAGACCTAAATTAAGTGATTTTGTTAAAAGCAACTAATTTCATTCCAAAATAGAAAATGAAATTTCTAGTTTGATATTCACTTAAATGTGTGTGTACTATCTCTAAAGATTCATTGAGAAGAAAGAAGTGATGTGGGAGGATTAGGTTAATTTTAGAAAGAAGCCTATGATGTTTTTTACAGAATAGTTTACCAGATTAGGAAAAAATCATAGAGGTAGTATACTATTATTAGGTTAATTGAACTGTCATTTACATATAACTAAAGTGATGATGAAGAAAGACTGAGATATATCGAATGATGGATGAATTTATTAATATAATGGATTATGGGAGAAGGATCCAATGAACATTCAGGATAGGTAAGGTCAAGAGTTTAAATTCAACTCAGATATGATCAGAAGGTTGTGGTCATTTGGATAAATAGTAATGATATATCTTTCTATTTAAAAATGGGAGAACACAAAAACAAAATTGTTTCCCCAAAAAAACATTAGGAATTACTTGACTTCTAAAAAATCCAATCCACAAGTTCAACCAAAAAAAGCATTTAATAGGGTGCACTCTAGGTGTTCCCTTTACAGAGGATTATGTAGTTTTCTTACCTAACCCATGGAAGCACGAAGTTTCAACCCAAATAAGATATGAAAAAAATGGTCCAATGGGATAAATACAACTTGTTTCCATATGTGATTATACCTAATATCCTTTACCACCACTCCTGGATTTTCATTGGTTTAACTCTCCACGTGGTTGACTCACTTGGTCCCAAAATGTTCCAAGGGGTCTCCATGTTTTCTAATAGTAGTTTGAGTAATTTTTATATAAGGTAAGAGTTACATAATAGAAATGAGATGAAAAATATTAACCATTAAACGTTTTTATCATTAATATATAAAATTATCATGTCACATTATTTAATCAGTAATTATTATCATAATTATATTTAGTACATATTTACAAGTTTAGAATGATTGATTTTTAAATCAACATACCAAAGAACCATATTATTTTACAATAATGGTTTAGTATAAATATTTATTATTATATATTATTTTAAGGTTTCTATTAAATCTAAAACAACTCTAATAATTGTTTCAAAATAACTATGACATGAAATTTGAATTTAATGAGTTTATAAATGAAATTGTATAAAAAAAATATTAAAAATAATATAATTTTTGACATATATATGTTCAAAAATGGAATTACTATATATAGAAAGTTATTTTTATTGAGAAATTATAATGTATTCAAAACATTTAATATTAGAAAACAAGGTTAAGAAAAAGTATGTATGGAATAAAATATTAAATCTTGTATTAAAAAAATTATTTAGAGAATATTGATATATTATTATACTTACATATTCATTAATAAAAAAATATTATAAAGAAATCATATTTTTATTAGGGAATTTTTTTTGATTATGTTAACTAATAATTTAGAGTGATTTAATTTCCAAAAAAAATTATTTAACTAACAGTTTTTAAGAAAATGAGCTCCTGGGAGTTTATGTTCTTCTCCCATTAAATGTAATTTCTCCCTAGAAATTTGTTTTTCATACACAAGAAAAATTTGGAAAATCCATTTCTATAATTAAAAAGGCAATAATCAGTATAATTTTATATTTTTAAGGACACTTAATTACCTAGGAGATCATGAATACACATCAAACACTTAGATTTATCCTTTAATTGAAAAGTTATAAAATACAGCTTTTACAAAGAGAATATACATAGAAACATAACCTACTTTAAACCAAAATTCATAATCTCGAAATTCATCTAAATAAATCCATTGATACCAACTATAATTCCCTAATACCCTCACATCTATATCTATTACAAAATAATCAAAATATGTTTTTATAAAAAGAATAGAATATATGTAGTTCATTTTATATCTGATAATATTTTCTAGTCTAGTATTAGGAAGAAAATGACCCCAAATACATATTATCAGAGTTTAAATAATAAATAAAAACCAATATATTTGAACCTGATCTTACTAGCTCATTATCGAATGTAATCTTCATGAAAACTTTAAATGAACCCTTTTAAAACAAAGGGTTTGAAAAATTTACCAGTGATGGGTTTTTTAAAATAAAATAAATTTTTTAATATTGTTTTTTAAAATAAATCTGATAATAACTGTGAAAATAATATTTAAATAAAATTTAAATACATTTGAAAATTCCCTTGGAAACAATTTTCAAAATAACATTGAAATTACATTTGAAAACTCATTAAAATCAAAATAAGTATTTAATATATATATATTTATTATATTCTTCATGAAAAAATAAATCTAGGGTTTTCAAAATATAGTTTTTGAAAACTAATTAATTTTATTATATTGTTGAATGAATAATTTTGAAAACACCATCCAAAAAATAATATATTCAAAAATAAATTTAAATATCCATTAAAAACACAATTTTCAAAATTAAATTGAAATTACATATGGTTTTTAAGACATTATAATACCATTGAATATAATTTTGCTTTTATATATATTGTAATACATTTGAAATGAAGTAAAAGAGACATAAAATGATATCTTTATTTCTTTTATGCCAAAATGAAAATATTTCATAAGATAACATAGGGAAAAAATAAAATAAGTAATGTTTTCTTTGCAAACATGATAAATTCATATAGAATTTACCATTGTCTTAAAATTTCTTTGAGAATATGAAATAAGTCATTTTCACATGAAAAAACACATAAAATTTTCTCTAATAATATAATTAAAATACCATTAATAGAAATTAATACTACTTTAGAAAAATTAGATGATCATATTTATAAATTCATTTCAAGTCCCTTTTAATTGGAATGACTATACGACTGACTTCTCTAATTTCCATTACCCAATACACTGGGGATCTATAAAGGGATCTCCCAATTCTATAATATCCTTCCAATCATGTAAACTATAATCAGATCCCCATGTTCTATATGGGATGCCACATCACATAAATTGAGATGGTATCACCTTGTTTTATATGGGTCAACTCTTTGGGTAATTTGTAATGGGGTCACTTGGTGCAATATAAGTATACTGATCGTGCAAGCTGTAATGGGTCACCCAACTATATTTGGTCTTACCCATAATGTAAGTTGTAATAGGATCACTCGATTCTCCCTCAGGCTCCCCATCATGTAATTACGATGTACCAATTCAAGATTACACAAATTTCATCTTATAATTCATTTGATAACTCCAATAAAAAACTTTTAAAATCAAATATAACACTTTTGAAATAAAATAAACTTTTATTTTAAAATAACATTTTTAATACAATGATACCCTTTTATTTGAAAAAACAGTATTCTGTAGAAAAATTTTCAAAAAATGGAAAGAAGTATTTTTAATTTCAGAAAACTTCTAATCTTGAAATTGAGTCTTCGAAATAAATAATAGTTATAATGATGGAAATATTATTGTCTCTAGGTAAATTAATAATGGAGACTTCATTTTTAATTTGTCAAAATGCACTGTATAAAATAAAATACAAGTTTTGGGAAAAATTTAATTAAATTTAAAATAGACATAAATTTTACATCATAATCATTCTATATTCATAGAAATAAACATATAAAATAATATCAAGATTACTGATTTCGAAATAGACTCTTTATACATTCACATACCCCCATACCACATCAAAATATTTAAATCAAAGGATCCACGAATGAATAAAATATAATCAATGATTTAATAACTACAGAGTAAATGAATTGATGACATTATATGTCAATGGTATTGTATATACATCTCATAAAATAAGGTAGGGGTCAAACATAAAAATATTCATCAATGAAAGTATTTTGAGATGAAGTCCCTTATATGAAGTAATGGTATTTTCAACCATTTTTTCTCAAATACAATAATAATTTTAAGTCAACGGTTTTTACATATATAAATAATAATAATTAATTTTTTAGGAGTATTTATAGTATTACTATAATCTAAGAAAATAATACAATTTTTATTACAAAAAATAAATGATCATACCATAAAACCAAACTATTAATTTATTATAATAATTTTCTATACGGAAAAAATATTTAGCATAATTATTAATTTCAAATATAAATTCTTATTTATAATTAACACACTATAATAGTATATGTATATATTCTATAAGAACATGAAATTGTAAATAATATATGCACACATATATATATCTTTTATTTTAATGGAAGAATGGTTTAAATTAAATAATATAATTTATATCATTTGAATGTAAATATAATTTGATAAAAATAATATAGTCCCCTTTCATAATTTTAAAAACAAATATTGAAGTCTTAAAAACATATGTACATGAAAATTGCAGAAAAAATATATATAGGTATATATGATTGAATAATAGAACTATATACATGAAAATAATATTTAATAAAGCCTTACATGTTTATAAGTATGAATATAATTTCGTATTTCATTGTAAATAATAATAGAAATTTAAAATAATAACTATATAAATTTTTAAAAAATATATTCTTGAAATTATGGACTTATATATAATAGTTTTTTTAATTATTAGTCCACTTACATAGATATAAATTTATAAATAATTTCTTTCATAATACACAAAAACAATTATAATTTGGAAAAGGTTTAATATAAACATGAAATTTTGTAATATTATATCCATGTATATAAAACAATAAATAAATTTTGATTTGAAAATGTATATATTTTGTTTCACAAACAAATTAACCCCCCTTACAATGATATAAAATTTTAAATAATTCAATTTACTAATTCATTAAAATTATAATTATTTAAAAATAATACACATATAAACATGAATATTATAAATAGTATATGCATGTATATGGATCCATTAATAAATGTAGATTTAAAAAAAAATTGTGTTTTGAAAAAAAAATTGAATCCCCTTAGTTGTTTTCTTGAAAACCAAAAGTGTTTCTTCAAAATTCTTGGGATGTTTAGAGAAGATTGAGGTAGTGGACTCCTTCAGACTTGAGGTGGGTGATTGAACAAGTTGAAAGTGACGAGAATATAGAGAGAGGGTTTCAAATTAGGCATTCCAATGAGGTAATGGAGTTTTCTCTATGGAAGGAAAAAATTATATTTTTAATATTCAGATGGTCTTCTACTTCTAGGAAAACCATGGATAATGATAGATTGGTTTAATAGTTGTCATAAACCTATGAGACTTAAATAAAAATCTTTTGAAAAAATATACTTATTTTGTTTTGAAACAACAAACTGAATTTCAAATTTCATAATAATTTTACTCTGTGTGAACATTCTCCCAAGATTCTTTGAGAAGAAATATGTTCTATAGGTGTATGTGGTTAGTTGTTGGATGAATCCTAAGAAGGAATTTATTGAGAAATTAGTTAAACATCATGATAAAAAAGTGAAATTTTTATAATACATTCACTAGGTTGAAAACATTGTTGTTTACTTTAACAAAATTGGATGAAGAAGATAGCTCGTGCTAGGTGGGTTGATGACGATGGCACTGAAATCCATGGCTTGTGGTAAAATGATCTGATTAATTATCAATGGAAGGGAAGGTTGTGAGGAATATGATAGTTGGGAAATTATCCGGAGACTGTGGTCATTCGATGGAATGGTCACCATAAATCCATCTATTTAACGAATTGTTTACCGTGAACACAAAATGGTGTACCATGTCAAAACATAAGGTAGTCCTTGGTTTCCTTATAAGCCAGTTAGTGTGTTTAGCTTTCTAGAATAGTTTAACAGTGTTCAGTCACGTAGGGCCTTATATATGGGCCCATGCATGAATTTTTCCTAACCCATGAACGTAACGAATCCTACCCCATCTAACTTATTCACTCAATTTACAAAGGATGAATATAATAATATTTATCATGTGATGTGACATAATTCCATTTGTTGTCACTAAAGGATATGCAAGGGTTATCCTATCTATAAGGCTGACCTTGTTGGGTCCGACAATGTGTTGAGGGGTCCCCAAGTCAGCATAGAGGGGTTAGATTAATTTTTTTAAAGTATGAGTTAAATAAATAAATAAGATGAAAAATATTTACTATTTACTCTTTTTATATTTATTATCTAAAATTATTAATTTCCCATATTTAAAAAATACATTTTAACTTTTTTATTTTATGTATATCATTACGATTTCATATTTATTACTTATTAAATAATAGTACCAATTAACTATAATATTTTATAAACTAGTGTTAATTATAAATAATTATAATTAGATACTATTTCTTGAGTAATATTACATAAAAAATAATGGTAATGAATCTTTTAAATTGAAAATATAATGAAAATATAATTTAATGAGTTTTTAAATGTAATATTATAATGATAAAAAATATTCAAAATAAAAACCCTTTTTAAGTTTATGATACCAATAAAGAGAATTACGATATATTAAAAGTATTTTTCATTAAAAATTAGTAATTTATTTATAACATAAAATATAAGAACATGTTGTTTGAAAAACATAAAGTAAAGAGTCATATATTTAAGCATGATTTAAGAAAAAATATTTTTTAAAATAATATAAATATATTATTATACTTAGATAATCTTTAATAAATTAATTTTATTAAAATTAGAATTTGAATATGGAAAATAGTTCAATTAATGTTAACTTATACTCTAATTTTCTTAACTATAAAAACACATTATATAAATACAATTTATTAAGACCATAAATTATTGGCATGATATAGTTATTCATTTCTTTCATATGATAAATTCCATAGAGAGTTTAAGTTATTATTAGCGCCTAGTTATAGATATACACTTGATGCATAATTAGGACTCATGAGACAAACCAGTATTGATATTTTGTGTTTTCCATCCCAATTATTTATGAGGACTTGGAACAAGACCTTTTCACTATGATTATAATGTCTAATATTTTGTATTCCATCATTAGGAAATCCAATATTATTATCCATGTTATTATTTATGTTTATATTATATGATATATTTCATGTTATAATTATTGATGGTTTTTTGGAAATATTTTTATTTCATAAGATAATAAAAGGAACTCTAATTTCAATTAATATTTATGATATTCTATGGGTAAAATTATTTTTATTCAAGGGAAATAATACATATTGTTCATTAAACCCATAAAATTATGAAATTTTAATTATTCTTACTTATGAGATGTTTTTTTAAAATCATTGAAGAAAATGATGATTTAAAGTGTTAGTGATTATATAAAATTAAAATTTTATTATTAGAAATGGAAAACATCCTTATCATTTCCCAAGAATTTTAAATGGACTGTCAGGTTTCATTTTGTTTTTAAATTCCATAATATGTTTTTATTGGTCATCTAACATTTTTTATTTCATTCACTAGGACAAATGATGGGTAAGAATTAATTAAATGTTTATTTTCTTCTATTGGGATTCATATTAAAATAAGATAATTTTTCTAAAATTAAAAAGGGATTTAAATTTAGGGAAATTATTTTTTGGGGAAAATGAAAATTCAGCTGAAGTACCCCACTTTTTCGTAAGGGATTTATAGTTATTATTTTTTCATTATATGCTAAAAATCGAAACCAAAATGATCTTCAAAATTTAATAATGCGCATCCGTTTACATAAATCAGATAATTTTGTTTTTTATGTTATATGAAAATACCCAAGTCCTAATACAGAATTGAATATATAATTATGATATTTTTTTGATTTAAAATTACAAACCATATTATATATTTATCCCACTATATGGAAAAAATCATAATTAAACCGTACATATGGACTACAACTTCCATTTTATAATATTATCAATAAAATAGTTTTAATTTAAACTGCAAAAAAGACCATATAAAGAGAAAAAATTTATTTATTTATATTATGTAATAACATTATATAAGTTAATATTATATTCATATCAATTAAAATTTTTATATATCACACTAATAAACACAATTTAATATCATTATTCTCTTGGTATAATTATACTAAAAATAAACCCTTTCATAATAATAATTAAATATAGTATGTTTTTATGGTATGGCTTAACCACAAACTAGAAAATGATATGAAATTATGTGATGGATTTATATGGGAATGTAATTTCAACTCGTAAATTATAATTATAACTAAATACTTACTTTCATTTGGTTTTGGAATTGAAAAATAGATATTAGGTTCATCAATTATGTTACGAAAATTCATTCATTTAAAATCCACAAAACATGCTCATCATCAGTTTAATATTTAAATTCCACAATGAAAATTCACATAGAATGAAATTATAATAATATAATTCACTATAAATCATAAATTACAATATATTTTATGATCTAGTAATGATTAAATTTGGAAAAAAATTAACAACCGCACTGTAATTAAGGAACTAATACAAATTGATCAAGAATACTCAAACCAGATATTAATAATAAATAATAATTGAATAATATACATTTAGATAATAATAAAAAATTAAGGATTAAAAAGGATTAAATTATAAATAATTATACAATATACGTGATTAATATTTTTTTTTAGACATTAGATTGTACTTGACTAAATGGTAATAAAAGGTAAGGTGTCCCATATCACAAAGTATATTTATAGATACATATTTCAAATTGTGTTCCCTGATATATTTAACATGATTTGATTACTACATACTGAATTTATTTTATAATATTCAAGTAATTCATGGGTTTTGATTTCCCATATAATATAGTTTAGTCAAATTTGCATCAATTCAAATGAAACCAATGTGGAAAGGGGTTTTGATTAAAATGTTTCTAAAACCATAAGGGTTTCAATTTCAAAAATTATTTTAATATAATAATTATATCATAATGATAAAAGATTTCAATAATTTTTTGTATTTCAAAAAATGCTCATCATTTACATTGGATATCCATGTTGTTTTATATATCCCCTAAAAATATCATTCCCTTTTGGATCATATATAACCCAAAGGGTTTCTTGTTAGTGAAACTGATTTTTACCTTATTCTGTGCTGAGAACCACCATTTTATCATATTTATATTAATTATATTTTGATGAAAGTTTAATTATCTATTCCACAATAATATATTAAGGTCATTTTCTAAAACATGAAAAATATTTTAAAAAATTTCATGAAATTTTTAAAATTTTCCACATCGGTCAATTCCATCACAATGTGAAATGATGATTTTCTGATGTTTACATTGGAAGATATCATTATATATACATATTTATATTATATAAATATATCTTTGTTTTTCAAATTCATTCTAAGGAAATAATTATTTACATAGATATAAAAAACATCACTTTGATAAAAATTTCAAAATATCCAAGATATATCTTATTTTCAAATTGAATTTTAAAAAATGAATAAAAATAACTATTAATAAATAAATAATTTATTGATATATATTATGAATAATTGGGGAAAAGCATAAAATTATACCATCCACTTTTTTTCTATACATGTGTAGATTAATTTAATTCTATTTTGGAGGAATGATCGTTTACAACCTTCAAATATACAAATAGTTTGTTGTTTATAAATATGAGCTTTCTTCTATTCTATTCCCTCTATAAACACTATAAAATTTATTTTTACAATTAAATAGTGTTCACCAATATTTAATAGATTGAACGATTGAGGAAAATTGTTGACTTAGAATTATAAAATTTCTCTTTGTTTTATAAATATTATATGCTTTATTATATGGATTAAAGGGTACATTCCATGAATTTTTTTTAATATATTTGGATACAAATATATCTTTAATGAGTTATCATTTTATCTAAATTATTATAATTATGAATTATTTTCTCATACAAATCCATTTAAAAAGGATATAGAAACATTTTTTCATCGAGTTCCCTATAATGTGTAGAATGAAACCCATTTTTATTATCATATGTTAATTATGACATAATGAATGAAATTTTTTTGGGGCACATGTATATCAGGATGAAAGATGACTGGGGTCCTATATCAACCACTAAATCATATTTTCAGGATTTATATCTCATTATAAATTTATTTATTTAATACATTTAAGTATCTTATAAGAAATGAAACTCATTTTGTGGCATAGAAAATTAATGGTACCATATGCCAATTCTTGTTCCATTATTGAATGTGGTTATAGTTTTTCTCTTATTACCATCACTATGTTATTATTTCATGGCACCAATTTTTAAATCACTTTATTGATCAATATCTGGCTTTATTCTAAATTTAAATCAATGATTTATTATATAATTAAATTTCCATGAATTTATTATGGTTTTATTAGTTCTTCACTTATGAATTTATAATTTTTTTATAAATGGATGAATTCCTATGGAACCAAGATAACCCTTGATGTTGATCAACAAAGTAGATATTATCCCAATGAGAATATTATGTTGACAATAACAGGAGTGATAAATATTGTTATTTTCCAAATAATCTATCAAAAAATATTATTAATATCATAATCATAGTAGAGCATCCAAAACACCAAATAAGATAAATAAAATGTATCATAGAAGTTCATGTGATAAAAATGTTTAGGGAAATAATGATAAATTAATTTTGTATCATAAAAGTTGGAAGAACCACCAATGAAAATGTATCAAAATGACTATAAAATATTTTATATATGTAATTTTGTTCATATAGAAACTATTATGTGAGGAAAATTAAATAAATCTGCTAAAAATTTGAAACTAATAAAAATATTCTTAAATTACCCATGATAATTCACTGACCTAAAAATGGGAAACAAAAAGATTATCAAGTCAATACCCTCATCCATGATCTATTAGGGATGATATGAAGAAGAAAATTCCATGATATGGTAATAAATATGAAACCATACCTGTGGAAGTTAGTTAGGTATATTAAACAACATGAGGAATATTGATAATATAATTAGGAATATTTAATATTGTATATGTGACTTGTTCTACCCATTTGTTTAAACATATAATTTATTATAGTTACATAAAATCAACACCTATATTTTTAAATATAAAATTATTAATAAAACTTCTTGTGTTATGATTATTTCCTCCCAGTATTATATTTTTGTAATGATTTTTGTAGGATTTATATCATTCCCCTATAATTAGTTTAAATGTTATTTGAGAATTATATTATTTCTCTACCTAGTAATAAAATTATTTTTACTCAATATTGGGATATGACTATTATGGGGAAAATATAAGTTCATATGTATGTAAGGTTGATAAATCTATAGAGACTTACCCTATGTTGTGTCTATCCATTATATTCTCATACATTTCTCCATCAATAAAATTAAACATATGAGTATGTATTTTATTTAACAGGATAAATGTTGTAGACAGGATTTATATGAAGCATACACTTTTTATAAACTATATATTTAAAATTAAATACATTTTAGAAAAAATATTTTAAAATTTATTAGGAAATAAGTTATACCATATTTTAATTAAACTAACATAACATTATTCATTAATAATAGGAATATTATAACTAAGTATGGTATGCATAGTATTATAACTCATTATTAATTAATACATACATTAAAAGAGTAGAAATCAATATGAGATAGTTGATAGATAATAATGTAGTATTAAGAACATGGAAATATAAAAGATATTTTTTAACCTTGAGGATCACAAATACAAAAAAAATAACATTAATGAGGAATATAACCTTGAATAGAGAACACATATTCTATTTTATGTAATAATAACAATTCTTTGTGATGAGAGAGTGGAATGAATGAATGATTTAGTAATTACATATATAAAATAAATAAATATGGCTACTATAATAATGGATGTTGGAGATAAGTTTTTTTGTAAATGAAATAATTGAAAATATAGACATTTGATATACATCCAATAGGCTCACTAAAGTAGATTATTTTTTAAAAGAATGTTTTGAAATAATATTACTCACAATGAAATAAAAATGTGATATTAATTTATTTGTGTGTGTGTTATGTTAAGGTATTAATAATATTATCAATAAAATATAATTTTATGTATATACAATATTAAAATAAAAATTTCAATACAAATGTTCTAGTAAAGTTAAATATTATAATATAAATAAATAATATTAATTGTATTTTGAATAATATATAGTATAAAATAATATATTTTTCTAGAGTTACTATTTCATTAATAAATTAATATATTATACTATGATATTGAATTGAATAATTTTAAATTTTTATAATTGAAACATTATTTAATTTGTAATTTGTTATGATATAATATTAATAATACATATAGTTTAAAAACCCTATTTTTCATTAAATTACTCTTATAATAATATTTTTTATTTTATTTCTAATTATAATGTATAATATTTTATAATTTTTAATAGATAAAATGAATATATGTTTTTTATTTATAACTTTAATATGTTCATAGGGTTAATTGTTTTGGATTTTAACTTGAAACATTATATTTATGGGTAAATAATATAAATAGTATTTTTTTTAAATTCCGTTACCTTTATTAGATTATTAATGTATATGTACGTCATAAAAATTTATGAACTCGTTTATGAAAAAAAAATTATTTTATAAGTGAAATTATAAATTTATAAATATTATGATTACATTATAGACCTGTATTTGATGTTTTTTAATTCATGATTAATTTCAACTAAAAAATGTTTTTAATACACTTTATATATATATATAAATTTATTTTTATCAATTATTGGAATTAAATATAATATAATAAATTTAAAATTTTGAATTATTAGTTCCAAATTATGTAATAAGTACCGCATTATTTTAATCCCAATGGATACTCACCTAGGTAAAAAGTAGTTATCGCTTAAAAATTAATATAGTAATGTAATATGTCTATGGGAAAGGGAATAAAAAATCATAAAAAGGTATATAATTATGTGTTTATGATATTATACACCTTATATCATCAAAAACAATTCATATTAAATTTTGGATCCACATAAAATATTTAACTTATATTCCCATTATATGAAGTGATTATACATACAAAACCTCAATTATCAATACTTATAAAACACCTCTCTCACCTTACAATCATGGCTATTCTAAAAATTAATCATAATCATAACAATATAACATTTTTACTTACCTATAATACTAGTTCAATCCTTTAATCATTGATTCATAACATATATTCTTGAGTCCACTGTTTTTATAATGTACTTCCAGAGAATGTTTGAAATATAAATGTCTGTATTTCTCACATTCTAATCAGTTTCATTCAATATAATTTTAATTTAAAATTAAATTATCCATTTTTAATTGATATTATAATTCATTCCGATATTATTTAATGGTGTTATTTTTATGAGATATTCATTATCTACACATTCTCTCTCCCCTAAATAAAAGTAAAAACCTCAATCGTCTGTATGTGCGTACTACTGCATCAACAACACAAAGTGGTTCTTCCTTCACTAAATTACAAAGACATAACTAATAAGTAATTTATCACATAATTATGATATTTGTAACATGATTTAGGTTCTTAAATTATAAACCACATTATTTACGTCTCCCGCTCTATGGAAAACTAAATTATAATCCATGTGTATCTATAAACAACCACCTCCATGAAATAGTGTATTCCATCTTTCATTTCCACCTTTAGTGAATACTTATAAGATTGGATTAATTTTTAAAATATGTTGCTATGTGTTTTTATCTTTTCTATGATGTCAAATTAGACAACCTATTTACAATATTGGTTAAGAAAACTTAAAATTCAACTGTCCAAAAACATCATAGTTATTAGAAAAAATAAAATTTTCATAGTATATAATAACATCATATATGTTATCCTAAATATATAATTATGTAAAATTCAGATATATAACACTAATTGACACTATATATGATTATTTTACTTTTTCATAATAATATTAAAAGTAAACCAATATATAATCAATAACATATGATGGTATGTTATAGATTGGTTTTGTTTAACGAACAACTTGTACAATGTGATGAATTTATATCATGGAAGGTAATAGAAATAAAATATATAGTAAGATATTATATAAATAATTAAATAATGGTTAACTTTTTTTTTATAAATTGTAACATTTATATTAATTTGAATAATTAATATATCAACTTACATTAATTATGAAACATCAGAACATTCTCATCATCAATTTAATATTTAATGTTCATAATTAAATAACCCATAGGAAGAAATTATTTCATTATAAATTATTATGGATCAAAAATTTGAATACCTATTATTATTTTTTATGATTAAATTTGTGTAATTAAGGAAGAAATACATCCCAATTAAAAAACAAGTTCAAAATGATAAATATTACTCATATTCAATATTAAAAACATTTAACAGCTAAAAAATATACATATATTGAATATTTATAATTGAAGGATCGAAAATGATATATTTATTAATAAGTCAATAATATAATTGATTAAAAGAGTCATGTTTTTCATATTGTATATTATGTCATAGTCCAAAAAGATTGAATACATGGTAAGCAGTTCATTGTCTCAAATTTATCATTATGAAACATATTTCAAATTATGTCCCATAATATACTTGATAGGTTATAATGAATACCTTATAAAATTATCCTTATATATTCATTCATTTCAAGTTTTTTGAAGATCCATATCATTTAATTTATGTAAATTGATTTAAATTTAAAAGATTAAAATTTTAATAGGTGTTTTGATTAATTAGGTACTCAAATAGTAAGGGTTTCTATTGAGAATATTATTTTAAAATAACATTTTTAACAAAAAAATCCATCCTAGAAATTTTCACTATTTAAAAATACCGGCATCAATTTTTTTGTATATTCATGATGTTTAACATGTCATCTCAAAATTTTGTTTACCCTTGACTAGAATTTTAGCCGAATTATTTCGTGTAAGTGAAACCAAATTAATATATTCTTCTCGATTAAGAACCTCCCTTTTCCAATGTCATTATTAATTGTATGAATTTGAAAATATCTTTATCAGTGATCAAATAATATATTAAGGTATATTTGTAATACATTAAATTAATATAATAATATCAAATCATTTATTATCATTTTTAATATGGTTCATTTAATTCAAAATAAAAAAAAGATTCTTATATTAATATGTAAGTGTGAACTGATATTTATGCTACCTTTCCTCTTTTATATGAATATTTTAATCTACATTTATATGGATTATGAGGGAAATTATTTTTCTCAATTTTTTATAAAATATCCCATTTAAAATGACCTAAAAATCTAAAGGATGTTTTTTATTTCCATAGTCAATATCATAAAATTACTATAAAATAATTTTCAACTAAGTCATTTTTCTTCAAAAAACCCTATACTTGATAGAGGAAAATTTTCATAAAATACCATCCACATTATTTATATGGATTCATTTTTTAATTTCGTCATATTTTGGAGGATTTATCCAACATTATCGATGTTTTCCATGATCATCCAATCTCCCTAAATACAATATATATTCATATGTTTTTCCCTTATGAACACACAATATTTTCTTTATTATGTTGGAACATTTTTCACATAAATTACATAAATTATATAATTGAGGATAAACAGTGACTAAAATGTATTTTATATATATTTAAAGTTTTTATACCTAATTATTTTTTAATTTTATTAAATTTTAATAAGCTATAAAATTATTAAATATCTTTGGATAACCTCTTATCTTCAAAGGGTTATCTTGTTATAATTATTAATTATATTGTGAAGGATTCCCTTCTGTAAATCCATTTCAAAAGAAAACAGAATCCATATTCATTCCATGTCCACTTTAGGATGTGTTGAATTATTCCAATTTTCTTTATATAAATTATTTGTAATGTGAGTAATGAAACCTAATATTTATCCGGGGGTTATTTATGATATGATGAATTAATTAATTCATGTGGGATATGTATGTATGGATGAATGACGGGTGGGGTCTAATATAACCCACAAATTAATTGATTAATGATTCTTATCTCATGAAAAATTTATTCTATCATGGATCATTTTTTGACTCACTCTTTTTATGAATAGATTATTTTATATCAGTACTAAGTCCATGATTTTTGATCTTTTAATTATTAGGTATGAATTTTTTTATATAACATGATTTTACACATATGCTTATCTTGTTTTCAATTATGTTATTTGATTGGTGTCACTTATGATGACCAATTCAAAGAATATGATCCAATCCATATCTTTTGTTTCCATTTCCATTGGTTATGAATTAATTTTTTACATTGGATTTATCTAGAATATTAACCTTTTTGGAGAATTTATGGGAGATTCTAAAGACTCATTTGGTATTAAAAAGTCTTGTATATAATGGAATTAATTCCTTTTTGATACAAAGAACATGGGTTCTACTAGATAAATATTTGTCCCAACTCTCTCTAACTATAATTCTAAAAATGCTCAGAGAATGTAACTATTACATAATATTTGAATGATAATGTAATTATAAAACAATTTACATTGCCAGTGTGTAATTTTTAGGTTTATGAAACAAGATCAAGAGTTTGTGTTTTGGGTTTCCTCAAATACCATATAAATAATGAGTCTATTCGAAAATTCTATGTGATATAAATCAAGTTTGTTCTTGAATAATGGATAATTGACCATCATTTATGTATGATTAATTATTCATTTTATATTATACATTTCTTTGGTATCAATGCATAGATAGTCTTGGATATTATATATTATGTCTTCTACTACTTGAATTATTACTCTCCAATCCCATGAAACACAAAAATGTTATTAGTCCCTCTCCATGCTTCTTTAATTCTATAAACAATATCCATACTAATGATAAATTGATATCATACTATTAAGAAAAAGGAAAGAAATTAATTTTTACAATGAAAGGTTTTATGATATAGGATATTATAATATTTTATATGCTAATACCATATGATATAAGATACTATAACATACAACATAGTGTTAATCCATCAATTTAAATATATCATCAGTCATGATATTAAATATTAAAGGCTCTCATAGATAGATTAATTAATATCATAGCATATCATTGATAGAATAACACAAGTTTATGCTGTTTACAACATTTAAAAAAATAATCATATCAACTTCATGAAATAAGTGATATCATAAAATATGATCGATAGTGAGTGGATTATGTTTCATCATGTATAAAGTATATATCATAAAGGTGGATAAATATTTTTCACTATATCTTGGCTTATGATATTGAATATAGAGATAAATATGATATAATAAATAATTATAAGTTTAAAATCTTATAATTATTAATCGAATGTAAACAATTATATTTTATTATGAATGATATAAAAAATTATATTGTTGTATATTATTAAAAATTATAAATTTGTTTTAAATATATTAATTCTATATCTTTTATAAATAATTTATAAAGGATATCATAATCATTAAATAAATAAATATCCTTAATATTTATTATTAATATTGAATGCATAAAATATATATTAAATAACATATGATTTATATATATAAATTTTATATTGAAATTATAAGAAAAATTCTCAAATGTTTATAAAGTATAAAAGGAAATTTATTAAATTATTTCCAATAAATTATGAAATGCTTATAATAGTTAAATGGAAATGATTATGTTTGTGGACATATTTGGGGGATTATTTGAACCATATAAAATGGTGTTCTGATAAATTAAATGGTAATTGTTTATGTAAAACTAAATATATGATTTTTTAATTATTTTATATATTTGAATACATTATATATAGAATATTAATATAAAAGAATGAATATTAAAAATAAATATAAAGTGGATATATTTATATTTTTATGGAATTTCCTTAATGCATGGGTAAGTAAAAATGTTTTTATAATTTCATTGTTTATAAATGTTTATCGGTTGTCTAAATTTTCAAAATATTCTTTTATTTTGTGTCATTTAATGATTTATTGATGAATATAGTTTTATATTATAAATTATTATATAAATTTTGGTAATGTTTTTAAACTAATTATTTAGGTTACTATACATGAATTTAATGAGTCACATTCTATTTATCCTAATTGATTTTTTTAGTATTCCTTAAATTTTTCATGGATGTTTATTGTGATCTAGAATTAATTGTTTCATTATAGTTTATACATAATAGTTTTTGGAAGATTGGTGAAATTAGGGTCACCCCATAGTATTGAACTATGATAACATGACCTTTTTAGGCGATCCAAACACTTCATATATAAATATTACACCATTATAGATAAATTGTTATTACATGTCATTACAATCCAAAAAAACCATAATGTTTTAGTGTCTGGAATGTTTGATACATAAGAATAGAAATTATTAGACCCCAAATATCACAAATTAAGTTCTTCACAACATTAACTGATTTTAGACATATTTTACATAAAGTCATTAATCATACAATTGGGGAAAGAAACATAATAAAGTGTTATACATGATTCCCAGTAAGGGTAAACAATGTATATATCAATGATTATTTAATCATAACATGAGAATTAGTGTATTTAGAAAATATCTAAACATTTTAAAACTATGTCCATTAATTCATGGATCCTAACCATGAGTATGGGCCTAAATATTTCTCATTTATTAGTCAGGAATCATAAATGAATCAATAAACATGAGTCATGGGAGAATAAAATTTGTATAAGATCATATAAAAAAATAGTTTAATAATGCCTTTCATATCATAATAAAATAAATAATAACTAAATTATACCCACCAAAACATCCATCACATGTAAATATTCAGATAACGACTCATGTTCTAGTAGTGGTCCTAGGAAAACCTCATGTTTTCATATTTTGGATTCTAATAACCACTGTTGTGGCCTATTTTGGTCATGTGATAACCTACAATATTCCCTATAATATCACATAAAATTAAACATTACTTAATTAATTTAATATATATAATTTACCCATATATTACACGATTACAATAAATTCATATATATGAAACATCATCATGAAAACATTTATCCGTATATCAAATCCTAACCCATGTAAAAGAAAATGTGTTTATTGATATTAACTCATAATTATCATAAACCATTAATATAAATAATAATTATGGTATCATATTATAATATCCATAATTAATAATATGTAAAAATAATGAGTGTTATGTACGATGAAAAATTACATTAACAAATCACTAAACTATTTATTGATGAAAGTAGTATTTTAATTTTTGAATAACTTATTTAAAAACTATTGATTTTCAATATATTCCTGAAAAATATTTCATTAAAAATAAGTATTGGGTCTTTTATGGATTCTTAATATTAAATAGTATTTATGATGGAGTAAAAACAAATCCATGTCGTAAACATTAACACACATATTCAATTCAGACATTTTATAAAAAATACCTCATTCAAAAAATGATAGGAAGATTTCATTTAAAACATTTTATAGAAAGTAAATAATGTGTAAAAAATAATTTAAAAAATAAAATAGAGTAGCTAAAACATTATAAAATTTTTTTTAAAGAAAATATGTACACATAAAAAAAGTATTTCATACAGAATAGTGAAAAAAATTTCAATTTTCTTATAACCATTATTTCGGTCTCTTGAATATATAAAATAGTAAACTTGAAATAAATATTGTAATATCAATATATAACCATATTAAAAATAATTTCCTTATATTATAGAATGATATATCATATAATCTCATAATGATATATTAAATCATAAACAATCACAGTAAAAAATGATATTTTAACGTAAAAACCATTACATCATGTCAAAATTTCTATTTATGAACATTAAAATCCAAAAAATGAATTTTAATTTTATATAATTATATAATAAATTAATTTAAATATTTATAATATCCAACGGGATCCACTTATAGCATTTTAAAATCAATTTATAAAAACTTCATTATTAAAATAATCATTTTCTGGTGTTAAATTTTTTTTCTCATAAAAGAATTAGTTTGGAAGTTATATTAACTACACTTTTATCATGGATTCCTAATATTGATAATTTTAATCATGATATATAATATATATATTTTTATATATATATTTATTTTATGAATATTTATAACCATCCATAAAATACAGAGCTAAACAAATTGATTACACTTTTAATGAATGTGGTAGTATGTATATACACATGAATGATGTTTTCATTTTCTAATGAAAAATGGAAAAAATATTAAATAACATTATATCATTATAGAGTCCAAATTATATTATATATTTTATTAAATCCATCAATATATAAAACCAAGAAATATTTTCATGGAATTTGAATCGTACTACGATGTGGAAGAGGAACTCCACAACTATGCATGTGTAATACTTTAGTTTCGCATTTGATTCATATGAGGTGGAAAATGGATTCAACATAATTATAATAACAATTTATTATTTTTATAATTATATATAAATAATGTTGTATTGTGTAAAATAGGTTTACATAGGTGGATGAATATATTGAATTGGGATAAGTCTGTTAATAGTCATACCTTTTCATTGGGAAGTCTCCTTTGTCTTACACATTAATCGTTTGAATGATAGAATTATGATTAAAATATGACCAATAAAAAATGGTTAATGATTTTAAGAAAGTATTTTAGTTGGTATGTTCTTAGATTATAGGATAATTAATTATTTATAATATATAATATTGTGTTCCCTTTCATAAGCGAGGGAGATGAAAAACATGAAATTTCAGAAATGGTTAAGATATTACAATGCATTATTCATGAAAAGAGGATTCAAAATGACTCATATTCAAATGGAATGAGATATTGGGTAAAAATATTTCTATAAAAGATTATTTAGAAAACGTAATGTGGTGATATCACCCATACCTCTTTGTTTACTCATGATAAACCAGTTAGAACCTTGACCATTGTAAAATAGTTTTACTATATTAATTTTTCATTCGGAAAAAATTAAAAAATTAAAAACTTGGGCCATTTTTAATCAAAATATAGATTGAATTTTATCAAATTAAATTACATTAATTTATATAAATTAATTTTAAATTAAATTTATATAGCAATTTAAAATACAGTTTTCCAATAAAAATGTATTTTTAAGTATAAAAAAGTTTTTAAACAAGAATAAAGATTAATTTATTTTAAGATTACATTTATCGGAATATTTATATAAAAAATTAATTTAATAAAATTTTTTAAAAATAAAAAATAGTAATTTTTAAATAAATTAATTTAAAAAATAGTTTTCTTTAAAATAAGTATTTTTTTAATCGTAACTGAAAAATTGATCCTTTCATAACAATCTAAAATATATGCCATATGATAATTTTAATATGAGGATTTAAAATTTCATATCCTTTATAAAAAAGAGTTTTTATAACTAGAATAAAATAAATATAATATTCGCAATCAAAATTCAATAAAATCCATTTACAAAACATATATTTTGGAAGCATAAAATGAGTCTACTCAAAATTAAGTACATCATTAAAATGAATATATATATATATATTTTAAAAATATAAAAAAATTATTCTAATTTTAATTAAGGTTTTTCTTTATATTTTTACTTTTATTATATAATATATATTGTATTTTTATACAATATCATCGTTCACTTTGACTCGGTGTTGTGGGTAAAACAAGCAATCAAATATTTTATTTTTATTTCAAAATAATATATATGTTAATATATAATTTCATCATTTAACCCTTTAACTATATTTAAATGTTTTTCATTTAAATTTCATTACAGAAATAAAAATAAAATAGGATATTTCATCTTGATCACATCCTCATGCTCCCAAGAAGCTTCTTCGAATTTTTAATTCCCTTAATGATATTTAACTAGGTGAATAGTCTTGTTTTGTATCACATTATCTCTATGATAAAAGATTTGTACCGGTTTTTAACCATAGTATTGATCATAATCTAGTGGTAGAACAATTAATTTCAATACTTTTGTAGGATCACTTATGTATTTTATCTTGATAGATATATGAAACAAGTTGTGAATTTGAGAGATATTTGGAAGAGGCACATGAAAAAATCTACCGTCCGTACTCAATAAATAATTTCAAAGACAAAATTATACCTAGGGATCATAATTACATTATTTCCAAATCCCGTAAACTACTTCCATGGAGAAATTCATAGGAATACATCTCACAAACATGAAATTCCACATATCACCAACGATTGTAATCATAATGTTTTAGTCAATTACGATCTTACTTGATGTGTAGTTGTGGTGATAGTCATTTATCTTATATTTATTCATATATCTCAAGTATAAATATATTAATATCTATAAATTCATCAAATAATTTTTTATTTTTATACATCTTTCCATCGAGGGATTCAAATGTATTGATCTAAATTATCATATAAAATCTATTATATGAAGAGAACTATTATAGATGATGGTGTTAATCACAAAAACCATTAAAATATACAAAAAATTAGTTTTATATTACTAATTTTTTTAATGTTTATACATGGCTCACCATCCTTATGAAGATTATATATTGTATTGAATCACAACACATTATCTAGATATTTCTGTCGAATTCTCCATAACAATAAGGAGAACCATGAATCCAAACCATATAAAACAGAATTTGGATATTAATAAGACAAAAAAAATACCATAATGTATATATATAAATGATGATCAAGGGAGAATAATAATTTTATATTAATTTATTATGCTAAAATAGTACGTTTATTTAATAAAAATCAAATATTATTTTTTTCCCATATATGTTTTGGGGAGTCTGACTATGAAGTCGACATGGATGATTTTAAATTTCAATTATGATAGTGGAATTAGTTGAAACATAAATGTAGAATTATATCACTAAACCTTAATGTATTTTCATTCCAATAATTTCAATACGTACTTGAAAATATATTACATCATTTAGTCCCACTATAATATCTCTTTTGGATCACTACACATCCTCGTACTTCCTGAAAGAATAAAGAATGATGAGCTATGAACTTCTTCCAATAGACCCATCTTCATGTATACTATTAAAAAGATACTTATTGGGATTCAGAATCAAGTGATTCTTTCAAAAATGTGGATGAACTCAGGTATATTTCTCAAATTTTTTAGTTCAACATCTACTTCTATATCTCATTGATCTTAAAATAGATGGTTGGTTGAATACTCCTTCGAAAAAGATATAATTTCTCCCAATAATTCCTAATTTCCAGTTCCATCATTTGTAAATTCAAAAATATTTGACTCTTTTTTATCCCCATCCTATATAAACCAGCAAGACAATTTAGACTGAAAGCATTATCCACCTTATTTTAATTCCAAGGGTGGAAACATTTTCAATAGTCATAACATTTTCTAAACTCCAACCATTTTCTCTATTCCATATTCAATTCTTTTTGGGTAAATATTTATTATATACATATACTATCAGTATATATGTAAGACCATTATATGTAATGTTAATTACTCTATATCATTAATGAAAACATTTCCATATGTAAATCCAAATAATTATCTTGGTAATTTTTCTAATGAACCTTTATTTTATGCGATTCATAAGATATCAATATTCAGTTTTCATAACAAAACAACATAGAAACTCATTGATTCACCAAAATAAATCATTATCTTTTTTCTACTATATGGTATTGTTAGTATAGTTTGTATTACAGATATTCATTTTAGATCCTGGAAATAATCCCCCCATTCATCTATCTATAGGAACTTGACTCCCATCTAGTTTAACATGGGTAGTGGATTAGATGACCATAAGGAATTATTTTAGAAAATTCAAAAATACAGAAACAATCCATGAAAACAAGGAATCATGGTCATAGTGGTTAGTCTGGGATATTGTTCAATAAATTATATCATGTATGTGCCATTGGTACACCCTTTCTTAATATTTTATGACCTAATAAGAAATCCTTGTGTATCCAAAATTCAGACTTTGTAAATTTCTCATAAAAATTCTCCTTCCATAGGTTATAGAGTAAAATCCTCAGGATATCTGGAATCACATCCATGATCATGGAATATATAATAATATAATATATAAATAATACATCAAACAGACCAAGATAATATTTAATGTATCTATTAATAAAATCCATGAAGATAATAAGAAAATTAGAATATACAAATGGAATAACTATAAAATCATAGTGTCTGGACAAATGGATTGGGTACCGGTGTCTTCACTTTTGAACCTCAAAAAATAATAACCAAAATGAAGATAAATCATAGATATATAATTGGATCCTTGTAATTGATCAATCTAAACTGACAAGGATAGATGAGTCAAAGATATAAGAAGGTGTGGATCAATTAATAATTTTAATTTTTAATGAGATATTCCCTTTCCTCCAATCCTCTTAAACTTTTTTATGTTTTTGATCAACTCGCATTATCTCCTAACCTCACCTCATGTTTATTAGTAGTTACATATAGTTTAGCACATAGTTAATTCAATGTTTGTAACAAAAGAATAGAACTTGTCCTAGTAGTAAGATACCCTAACATGTAATATCCACACTAACCATAAGTGAATAAAACTTGTTGGACATCCCAGATAAAAAATATTAGAAATTGGTTAGACACCCCAATCAATCGTCTTTTCTCTTTGGGTTGATAACCAAATATGAGGACATCATCAGCTGGTTTGACACACCAGCTACAAGCTTCTTCTTCAATGATGATCTATAGATACAAATATATCCTTCATATGGTATTCCTAAACAACATTTTTTATGCACTTTAAATGTGTACTCATTGAAGATCATCAGTAGAAACTATTAAACATTATCACCATGGGTCTCAAATCTCACATTCAGATATTAAATGATATTAAGTATCATATTATAATAAATGTCCATATAAGACCATCCTATTTAATATTTTTCTAGATTATACTGTTTTTTATAAAAATTATTATTTAACTTATAAAAAATCTCTTACACAATGGATGAAATATCACACCCAATTTTCTACCTTACTCTTCATCAACAACATGAAAAAACATTATCCATGAGTAAAATGATATTTTATATGTTATATAAAATTTATTCCATTTTTTAAATTATTTATGAATAATTATTTTATTTTTCTCAATTAATTACATAATTTATTTTCTAAAATTAGTAAAAAGAAATTTGTAATGAATTCAATACTTAGTTTTCCATGTTTGATCCATTTAGATCCTAATTTTATAAATACCTATAATCCTTATGTATTATGTAATCCTTCAATTTTAATATAAAAATACTTCTTTAAATATAATAAAATTCACAAATAAAAAGGGCCTTTAAAGGATAACATTATAGGAAAATTGGAATGTTATATAAGGAAAACAATAAAATTATACTAAATCCACTAGAATTAATTCATCATTAGATCATCCCAGGTTACATTTACATCATATCGTATTCTAAGGATATAGATTAAAGTAAAGGGGTGATCGTAGATCTCAGTATGGGAATAATGAAGGAAATATTTAACAGGTAATCTTATAGAATAAAAATATGAAATGATCATAAGAACAAGAGGCATATAATATCATAGTGGCTCTGAAGCATAAAATGGAAATGAAGAATTCACATATAAATAAAAAATTCAGAATCATATCACAATTTTTTTTAGAAAGGAATCATGAAACATGTCATCTTTAGAGATTAATTAATTACAGGATAAATTAGAGTACTATCGGGGAGAACCCTTAATAATTTATAATTCATCGATCCCTATATATCTTAACAAAAAATTTCATCAATAACATACAGAATGTAAATGATATCTATTATATAAAATAAATGAGTACTTTAGTTCTAAATTAAATAAAAATTTCATTATTTTTATCCCATTATAAGGTGATTTATATGTTTTACTCTTAATACCAATAATCAATTAATTATATTTATATTTTAGTGAATAACCATGGATAATTTTTTTTGGTTATTCAAATTATATGATTTTTCAAGTGAACGAGTGGAATTGATTAAATGAATTCGGCAGCAAGATGATTTACAATGTTGATTGTAGAAAGGGACGAATTAGAACGAATAAAGGTATCAAATTTAAAATAAACAATATTGGAAGTAATGGGATGATGAAAAAGGTATGGAAATATTGTAATTAAACAATTATCAAACATATTGAAAAATAGGTACTTCAATGGAAAATTAAAAGAGGATAATTACCTTACCTTAAAGAGTTTCATCCTAAAACATGAGGATGCAACCTTAAGACCATATAGAAACAATATATTGGCTTTATGGGAGGGAAAAAGACATGTACTTCATGGATAATGTGTTTATATTGGAGATGAAAAGTTGGATTAGTCATTAATTTCCGTAAAAATCATGAATTGTTTAATATTTTCTGAACATTAGTATTGGAGTTCATGGAGATGGAAAATGAAAAACCATTGGCTTACTCATGGGTTTTTACCATCTTATTAGATTTTTTGTCACTGTTTATAATATTTTAATCCCTTGTAATGAAATAATAAAAGTAATACTACATAGGATGTGGAAAAGTAAATTTTTTCACAAAAAAATATTTTTTAACCTCATAATTTTATAGAATTTGAAATATCACATACCATTTTTTGGATTATTTAAATATATTAAAATAAATAATTTAATATGATAACATATATTTTTTCATGTTTTAAATTTAATTAATTATTACAGCATTATAACGTATATATGAATTCATAAATCATATAAAAATACAAAACTATTATTTATTTTAGAAAATTAATAAAATTTCATCCGAACCTAATTTTAATGAGTTGAATTAAAATATAATGATTATTTAATAAAAATATTTCTCAAAATTTGGGAATATAAACTTATAATTAAAAAAGACTTTTTTATTGAAAAATAATTATATTTATGACACAATTTACATGCTATCACTTTGAAACTTCTAAAGGAAATAATAAAATTATGTTATAATTTTAATATAAAAAACCTTTGTTTTAATAAGATATTTTATGAAAATATTTAATATTTATAATACCTACATTTATAATAAATTTTTTATATTTTATGAAAACATAATTTTGTATTATTTTTAAAAAAATAATAAATCATCTAATATTAATAATTATTTTATTAAATAAAATAATACCAAAAAATTTAATGAAAGAACTAATTAATTAATACAAAATAAATTAAAATTTTATGAATATATGGTCAATATACATGACCCCTTATCACACTTGGATATTTTATAAGGGTAGGTTGTGTGATGGTGGTAGTTTTATGGGGTAGATCAAGTGACATTGACCCAATGGTGATCTCCACTAACTTGAACATCTCCTATTTGAGATTTCTTTAAATCTTAACGTTTTAATGCTCATATAGGTCATGGTCAAGAGATAACCCTAGTGACGCTACATCCCCCCTACGTTTGGTCAAATGTTCTTTAAAATGAATGACTCAACTAGTTGAGGCCATCATTTCTCCTTTCAGTATCAATTATAATTTTTCATTACACATTAAAAATATTAATTCCAATTGTAACAATATTACCAATGGTTGTAGTTTTCAATGATCATATTAACTAAGATTTATATTTACTAGTGGTTATATTGACCAGTGGTTTTGTAATAATTAGACAAAAATTTCCACTTTTCCATTTTACCCAATATATACATCAAAATTTTAAAATTTAATTCTAAAGGGTTTCACAATTGTTTTAATTATGTCATTTATATTCTGACTGATTTTTTTTATTTTAATAATTTTCAAGGATGTTTTAATCTATTAGGAGGTGTTAAAACATATAGTGTTTTTTATTAAATGTTAAATATACTTTTTTATATCATTTCATGAGTCATAGATATAGTAATTTGTTACATTACTTGACATGTAACATTTTTTAAATATTTGTTTATGTAATTTAGTCCTGTAATATAACGAAATAGACCTTATGTAAAAAAAATTTACTTTTTGTAATCATGGAATTAATTTTCTGTACATTACATTCTACCCAGTTAATAAATTACTTTCTTGAAATTTCACCCTTGCATCCAAAACAAATGGAGTATTTCTACTTTCATGTTTCTTTAGGATCCTTTTTAAATTCATTAAAAACTTTGTATCTCCACGTGGAATTCATTGATCATGTTTTCGTATTCCTCAAAACTTATTCCCCTTTATCAACCATCCAGATCTGTTCTACTTCATAATAAAATTCATGTTCCAATTCCACACCATTAATATCATGTTTATATATCTGTTTAAACATATAAATTCTAAATAGAGAAATGTTTAATATAAATTTTACATTCGAGATATTTAAAGGTAGTTAAAATTGATAAAAAATAATTCCAACACACTCCAAAATATCAAAATGGTCTAATGTACAGTGGACTTAGATTCCCATTCCTTAAAAATCTCATATCACATTTATAAGGTGATATGTTCAGAAAAACATGATCCCTAATATGTAATTATATAACCTTCTTTTAGTTTTTAGTATAAATTTTTTATTGACTCTGAGAAGCCTTTATATATATCTTAATCACTTATATAATTTCTATTATCATCTTTATAATATATATTTTTAAAGGTTTCTCTTATCCAACATTATTGAAACATGATATAGTTATAAACTTTATTCACCATATATAATCAAAAGAACTATTAAATGGTCGACTGGAAAATAAATTATAATAGTATTCAATATGTAAAAGATTTTGATCACTACTCCCTTGAATATCATGTGATATATCTTGCCAAATGTCTTTTAATGATCAGTTAGTACTCTTATAATTCTAACTAGTCTGAGGAATATTGTAAGTTATTAGGTTTAATTCCATGTTAAAAATATTTTGAAGGAACCGATAAAACATAAATGTTATTAATGGATTATGGTTAGATTTAATAAATACCATAACTCCATAGAGCCTCAAAACATCATGAATATAGAGGGGAGTTAGGTACTACCCAGACAAATCCTATCTCATAGGAATAAAGTGGGAAGAGTATTCGAATATATCAATGATTAACCATATAAAATAATTTCCTTATGATTTCTTTAGGAAGGGCAATGAAAGAGTCCATAGAGATGTTTTCCCACTTCAATATTTTTTTGGGTAGTGTTTTTAATATCTCTTAAGGAATGTCTCACTCTATAGTTACATATTGACACTACAAGAACCTTTTACTATAATCTTTAATCTCCCTTTCCATATTATTTTATCAATAATTAACATGAAAGAACCAATATTTTTATTTATTTCACGATGTATATAGAGTGTAGAACTATGGGAATCATACATAAGTTACTGGTTAATCTCAATAATTAATAGAACAAATAAAATAGTACCAAATTGCATTACACCTAATCGATCGATATGGAATTGAAGAAACATATGATTTTTCATATCTTCAATATTATTTTTCATCATAATATTACATATGTAATATTTGAGTTTTTATCTTGTAATTATTGTTGTCAAAAAAATTTCAAAAGATTTATAACGTCTATTTCCTTATGATTCCCATTTATAATCGTACTGAGTCCACTGTCTATTGATCTTTTTAATTCTTGATCATTGTATGAACACCTGAATCTTTCTTACTCAATGCATCTGAGACTTTGTTTTCCATAGTGGGTTGATAATGAATTGAACAATCATAATAACTATGTTTCAAAAATAATATAATTTTTTCAATATTGAATTCCTTCCATGTAAATATATAAAAAACAATTTTGGTGGTGTTTTTATATATCACCATTTTATCTATAAAGACAGTGCCTCAATACATTCATAGAAAAAATAGCTGTAGCTAACTCCAAGTCATTATGAGGATAAATCTTATCATGAGGCATTAACTGTAGAGATACATATTATATCCAATCTTTATTTTACATAATTAAATATTCAAACCATTTCATAGACGTATCAGTAGAGATAACAAATCTTTCCTTGAAGGTGTGTGTAGTTAGAACAATATCACAAACGAAACTCTTATTTTGTTGTTGGAAAATATGTTAACACTCCCTGTTCCTGATAAGCATTACTCCTTTTCAACCCAATTATTTTAGTGAATTATAAATTCAATATGGGTTTAAAAAAATCTATTATAGTATCCTACCATACCAATGAAACTATGATTCCAATTACAATATTAGGATGTGTCCAATACTCTACACCCTTTTTATTTTCTGGATCCACTAATATTCATGCACTAGTCATGATGGGAAATAATAATTCCAAAATTACTCCCCAAAACTCACATTTCATTAATTCAACTAAAATTTTTCCTTCCTTGGATATTGTAATATTAACATTAGATGATCATCATAATCCTCATGAATTTTGGAACATATTTGAATATCATCCACTAATACTACCCAAAATTTATCTTGGTTTTACTTAATAACTCTACTCAATTAATTCATTAATATAAAAGGAGAGGTGGTCATGATAAAGGGAATGAAAAAAAAATCATATGTCCCAAAACTTATTCCAAAGGTTATCATTTAGATCCATTCTTTCTATCCCTCAACAGATTATACCATGATCATAGGCCAATCTTGGAGAAGAATTGATACCCCCAAATGTTGATTGATGAAATCATCAATCCCTAATAGAGGAAAATTTATCTTTTTTATGATATTGTTTATCTACCTACAATCAATTAATATCCTTATTAACTTATATTTATTTTACACAAAGAGAATATATACTTCCCAAGGTGACAAACTAGACATAATAAAACCTTTTTCAAATGGGTATTGTAGTTTATTATTTAATTCATCTATATCCACATAAAAATATCAATATGGGGACATTGATATTGGTTTAGATATAAGTATGGGTTTAATTGAGAAATATACTTCTCATTATGGTGTAGTTATATGTAAATCTTCACAAAATAAATCAATGTATTCACAAACAATGGGAACATCTCCAATATTTATACATTCTCTTTATTCTCCATATTTAACATTCATTAACATAATGAAACTAATAAGCGGTGGTTCTTGGTGATACGCATTAAGTAATATCAAATTTTAGATGTAACTATGGTTTTTTTCAGTCAATCTAATTGAGATATCTTCACTTCTATAGTTGATCATAGAATCATACATTGAAAAAAAAAATGATTCCCAAGTATTATGTCAAATTCCCCATAGTGCTAACCACCAGATTTATAGAATTATTTCACACATAAAATTTAACAGGGTAATCCCTATATATCATTGATTCCTAAATAGTTCTTATAAGACTCTAAACTAAGAAATCTACCTATAATAGTTCACTGTTTTCCATTATTTTATTTTGAAATAATAATTAATTAGAATAATTAAAAGGACAAGAAACTAACAATGTAAATTCTAGGATTAAGTTTACAATGCAAATATATGTTATAACATCATTTGGTCCACCAACCTCATCCACTAATAATTAAAAAGAATAAACCTACTCATATGTACTTTAATAGGGTTGATGGTGCTTTCCCACTATTATATTATTATTTTCAAATTGATTATTTAAATTTACATTATCAAATACTCAATTAATTAAATAAAAGGTTGGTATTCCACTCTAATTCCATTTCATTAATTTTAAAATATTTATGCCTAACATTGGAATAATAGTTTTCAACAATGTGGTCATCTCTTCAAAAATTAATAGCAGATTCCACATCCTTACTTATAAATCCCCCAATATTATTCCACACATTTTTTACGTGGGGATATATAATTTCTTCCCACTAGGATTCATTCCAATTTCTTTTGTAATATCATTCCATTTTTAAAATCCTTTATATTATTCCAGTGGGAAATTCCAACATCCATTTAAACATTTAAATAGTGATATATAATCTCTTACTAGTAAACAATGTCTCATATTTCTAATTACTTATATAGATAGAGTATCAATCATGAAAATAATAAGTCAATATTCCTGCTAGTATTGATGAAAAAAAATTATATGTATTATAAAATAATTGTAATCTTCATTTCATAATTTTCCATAGATTAATTTTATCTTTTCGTAAATTGATGGAATTGCCACTCTATCTTGGTTTCGAGGGCACATGGAATAAAATTTGGAGTGGAAATTTGTAATATTTTCTAATTACATGGACTTTTCTTCATCCTGTAACGTCATGTTCTAATTTTATTCCACTGGGGATTAGCATCACCCAATAAAAGATATAATACCAATGTAACATTATCTTTCTTAAAACAATGGTGTACAAAAAAATATTTTCTATATTTTTCTTATTTTTCACTAAAAATAGGTTGTCACTGATGTATTAGAGATCCAAATACTAGTTGTTCCTTACATGGTGAACATCCAAATTCCACATGGTATATACCATGGAAAAACATAGATCATCCCATAAGTGGGAAAGAAATAATCCCCTTAAAAGACCTGAATGGAATGCTCCATCCCCATGGGCTATGAACAAGAATCATGTAATCCAATGATAAATTGTTGGGGTTGATGTCACCCAATAAACAATAAAATCATCATTAAAAATCATCCAGCACTTGGAGGATAAAATAAAGTATGAAAATAAATGAAAACATATTAAGATATAAATGCATAATACCAAAATAAAAACTATAACCAATCATTTAGTAGACCATGTTATAGTGTGGAATCTCAGAAACCACCATCTAGAAAACCACCCCCATTAATGGATAAATTATAAAGATAACCAGAACATAATAACAAATAAGGTATACTGACTCCATGTGGTGCAGGTATGGTATGATCACAAGATAATTTAGTAGGTAAGAACCAAAAAATTTGTACACTCCTTTTACCAAATTTTTTACATAAAACAATATTCTATAAATATAGTTAGAAAATTGGTTTTTGTCCATTTAACAAAAAAAAATGCTATCCCAAAATCCTCTTTCAATAATTTCATGGATTTCATATGGGACATAATACGATTTTAAAATATACGTTTAAAACCAATTACACACATGAAAAAGAATCAAAATTAAGTGTGTAAATATAATTGATAAAAACAAATCATGTGTATTAGAGTATATCAGAAGAGGAATAAAAAAAGAAATTAATGTTTGACCAATATAAATAGGTACTTGTAAACTGAAAAAGAAACATGGGGTAAAAAATTGTAAGGGAACATAAAATGTACATAGTAAAGGGTTTGTCCAAAAATATATATAGAGGATCCCCTAGATGTACTCAATTTCACTTCATCATCAATTATATGACATTTTATATAGTCTATCACTAACATGGTTTCTTTACTAGCCTTACACGAGTATAAAACCCTCCATAGATATTCACATACATTTTTGGAAATTTTTTATCTCTTTAAGAGGTAGATAGAAACCATCCCTTTAATATCTAAACGTCATCTTGGAACCCATGATGATTGTATTGGGGGTGACAAGATGATCACATTCCTAACATTAACTACAAACCATAGATACCAACTCACCTAGCTTTTCCATTCCATGAAACCCTCAATGTGTAAAAATTATCTTAATAGAGGACAAATATAGTGGTTATTATCACAGAAAAAACATTTCACTAGTTAAAATTGGGCCTATAAATCATGATCCTTCAAAACAAATTTCATATAAACAAATATTTTACCAAATGGGCCTTACACTTTCATGGATATTAATGTGATTTTCAAAAAGATTTAGGATGCACCTCTTCTAAATGTCGGAAATGGTCCTTCAAAGAAATACATTAAACGAACACAGTTCGAAAGTGTGGAACATGCCTCAAAAGAGAACAATAAGAAGAAAAACATAAAACCAAATTTAAGAGAAATTTCAGAACTAAGATTCAATTTTTATTAAACAAAGAAATCAAAAATCATTTTAATAAAATTCCTTTTTGGAAAATTGACATTCTATGGAATTTTCCATTTATATAAATGTACACACCTATATGTACACTTACTAAACATGTTGACATGTACATGTCATAAATACACACACAGATATATATATGGAAATATATATGAATATAAATGGTTCATTAAAATAATACAATGATGTATCACAATGAAACTGAAGAGGTATCACTTAATAACCAAACCTAAAAGGAGTCCAAAACCCATAAAAAGAACAATTCCACTTTCCACCCTATTTATCCAAACTCCTGAAAGGTCAAATAACAATATACAATAAGAAAATATATTTAAAAATCAACATTGCATTTTTATCCAATATCTACCATACATATACATTAGTTTTATATAGACATAACTATAAAAGTCCTTCGAAGAAACCATTTTCACCAAACCACCACCATAAAAAAGTCATAAAAATTCATTTAATAAAAACACAGGAATCAAGAACATAATAACAATATATCGACAAATTCTTGATAAGCACATGACATGATTTAAAAAGAAATTTATAGAAAAACCATCCACAAATCTTTTGAAACCTAGAAAATCTCCATGCATTAGACACTGAGAACCCAAGAAGCAAATCGCAAACCCTATATCAAAATCTAACACAATACAACATCAAAACTCATCCTATATTGTTTTAACAATAGAGAACCAATATATAAAAGAATTAATAATCTTTATGGGAATAAGTGAAGATGAGGGAAAAATAAAAATTTAAATAGACCTCACTAATGATCAAAGGAGGATATTCCCTGGTGAAATAAGATCTAAGGGGGAATTTTTTGTTAGCTCCTTCATGTTAAAAAATTTAATGGGGGAGGAAATGGGATGAAGTAGTATTTTAATTTGGGGAGAAAATTTTAAATTTCTCTTTTTAGGTATTCTGTGAAAGAGGCATGGTTATGCCAAATGGTTTACAAAACCATCCACCAACCATGCACACCACAAAATAATGACTAGATACTATCACACTATTTTACCACATTATTTAGAATCCCTAATATAACAATTCAATGTTTGTCATCTAAAAATGATGACACCCTCATATTTTTTTGCATGGATTCCTCTTTTCATGCACAACTCATGAACTAGACCCTTGATTACCCCAGGATAGATATATAATTACTATTTTGAAATTTGTGGTTTTGTCCAAACCAATCTCAAAAAATGCAAGAAAAATACTGCATGGAGAAAATGAACAGAAATTATCCATTGATCAAGAGGGGAAATGATTTACCTCAATCCATACAAGTTAACTCTTCCAATAGATAAATATATATAGGAAACTACAAAACACAAGTTTCAAATGGGAACTAGACCCAAAACCATAAACAAGTGTACTAAAATTCTCATTTCATCAAGATGTGACATTGTTTCCCTCCAAAATATACACATTAACTATCCATGAAGAAAAATATATTTCTAATACCTTAAAACTTGTGTTTTCAATGTGTACTCGACATGAAACAAATAAATATTTAAATAATAAGAAATAAATAAAATAAAATGTAAAATTGCGGTTAGGTAGGAAAATTCACCAGCCCAAAAAAAGTGTTCTTCTCTTCGAATGTCACCAAGATTGAAATAAGAGGCATAGAAAAAAATGTAAAAACACACAAGAAGAAACTAGCCACTGAAAACTTCTAAAAAACCCCATAATACATAAAACCAATTGAAACCACTAAAATTACTATCACTTCATAATTACAAAATGAACACTCTACTAAATTCATTGATAATAACAATAAGTTCTATAGTTGGTCTCCTTACCATTGAGTAACCAACTTTCTTGATGGTTGAATGAAGAAGAATGCTCAACAAAACAGCCAACCTACCCTACAAGTGTCCTTCCATAAAAACTCAACTGGAGAACTAAAATAAACCTCAATTAAAAATATATATGTCATGACCCCCTCCCACTAAAGATACCCCTCCTGAGCTGGAAATGGTGAATGGGTGATAATGACCCCCGAGTCCCGCCTCCAGTAGGCCTCGGGGTGGCGACTAGCACCAAGGGTTTGATTTTTCACAAATATGGGAGGCATTACCCTTTTACTATTTAAGATCTGGAAATAGGATAGGTCAACCACCAAAAAGGAAAATAACAAGTGTACAGAAATAAACCCAATCCAAACCCACATGCATGTTTAAATAGTTCTGAAACACGGTACAGGTACAAGAAATATCAAAAGTACAATACCAAAAGAAACAAGAGTACAATAACTGGAACAACTCCAACTGTCCTGACTAGTAGGGTCCCACACGGCCCTGGTAGTCCTCATGGAAACCTGAAAGTAAACATAGGGTGAGCATACAAGTATACTCAGTAAGGAAACCTAAAGCTCTCCTGAACAAGTGGGGAGATATCCAAATTTCCCGTGAGAACAACAGAAGAAAAATAGCAAGGAATTATATCCACCCAACCTCACCAGCCACACTCAGAATAAACACAAACACAACAGGTAGTAGTATATAAGAATAAGAGTATTGGGTACCCCATTCCATTTTATTCCACTAGCTAGCTGCTCTTCTTAACGGCAAATGTCCTGATGCTACCACACTCTTCCCGCCTGCACACACCTGAGGATCACAACCACGTATCCCACCCGCACATACCTTGGACTCACAACCGCGTATCCCGCCCGCACACACATGTGCCTTACAACCACGTCTCCTGCCCGCACACACCTGGGCCTCACAACCACGTATCCCGCCCGCACACACCTGGGCCTCACAACCACGTATCCCTCCCCCACACACCAAGGCCTCATCCCAAAGGTTTATGGGAAAATATTAAACCTTCCCAAAGATTCTTGGGCTAAAAACCACCCCAATCGAAACCTTCCTGAAGAGTCTTTGGTGTAAGGTCACCTCAAGCCATCATAGCTTTGGGAAGAAGGAGCAGGAAGGAGCTAGTAACTAAAGGGAAAACACCCTCTCCCATGAAATGGAATTGTTCGGCACTAAGTTCTCAACATGGGTGGGGTGCGATAAAACACAAAGATACAGATATATATATATACCAAACACTCAGCCCAACATTTGGATTGTAATCAAAGAACTGACCACATGCCTCGGCACTGCTACTACGAAGCTTGCATACAACAAACAACCCCTAACCCCATTTAGGTTTTCATGTTTCAAAAGAATTAGTTTATTAGTTCCTTAACTACTAGGCAACTACCCACAACCAACCACATCGATCATTCATAAATCATATCCCTATCATCCATAAATCAAGTTAGAAAAACACAAGCAACACAACTAAGTCCTTATTAATAACCATCCAACCCCATTAATTGTTATTCTCATTCCACTTTTTATTATTATTCACAGCCCATAGTTCGTTCACATTACAAACCAACCATACAGCCCCGCTGCCAACCACCATAACCACATCCACACAATACATCATTAGCCCTTTAATACCATTCATTGCAGCCCCGCAGCCCATCACCAACATAGCATTCACACCTACCCACAACCAAGCTAACTGCAACCCCACTGCTCACCCGATCCACAACAACCCAAAAAAACACCCGCATCACATGCCACGTATCCAAGCCAACACCCACATGTTCATTATTCCATTTTTTTCAATTGGGGTGATCGCACACGGGTTTCAGATTTTAAATCAGCCAACTTTATGTGATTATCCAAATTCCACATTCAACAAAGTTCCATTCACAAAATGGTCTAGAAAGATAGGGAACCAAATAATTATGCATGAAAAGGCTCCCCAAAGACCGTGATTTTCAGTAGGCATAAGCCTATTCAATTAACAACATAACAATAGGATAGACAAAGATAAACATAACAACTTCTCCATCCCCGTTCTTTAACAAGTTATTATCTTTGTTTAAAGGTTCAGCCATTTATCATGAAAACAAGAGGATACCCACCCCGTATGATGCAAAATTTTGTGAGACAAAGGTATGATCTTTACCTCAACAGGTTCTGATCATAATGCTCCCCCGGATCAACTTTAGTAGACATCTGTCGTCGTCCGTCACTTCTGTCAAATCCCAGAAAAACCTCCTCGGGTGGAAGATGGGAAGGAAAGGCCGAAGGAAGGACAACAAATCTAGGCTCATATGTTCCGCCTCGTCGTTAGGATCACATGGCCGCTGACAGATCGTAAATCAGAGCTTGGACAAAGACATTATAGAAGAAAAAAGCCATCGAGTCTCTTGGGAGAGCTCTGCTCAGAGGAAATGGGAAGAGATGGATGAGTTGAAAAGGATGAGGGGACCCCTCCTTTTATAGGCGTCAAAAAAAAGTACACGGCGTGTACTTTATGGTACAGGGCGTGTACTTGGCCATTTCACACGGTCACCACGTGGATTCCAACACAGCCTTCAACACGGCATGCAACTGTTGACTGGTCGACACACGGTTTGAAGGTAACGCATACGCGGGGAGGGACTACACGGCGTGTAGTATTGGCTACATGGAGTATACTCATTTATTTCACATGGTAAGGACACGACTCCCACACAGCACACGGACGTTGACTAGTCAACACACATATTGAGGATAATGCGTACACGGGGAGGGACTACACGGCGTGTAGTATTGGGTACACGGCATGTACCCATTTATTTTACACGGCAAGGACACAACCTTCAACACGGGGTATACCCGGCGATGGGGTACACGACGTGTATTTACACTACACGGCGTATAGTTTCAAAATTCTGAAATGTAACGACCGAATATTTTTGAGTAGTATATTAACATACTCTTAATGATTTAATAAGATGTTAATGGTTAATGCAGAAAGAGGAGTCGATGGCTTCATCCAGTAGACTCGACCCTTATGAAGCCCATTTATCAGAGCTTGGGAAGAAGGTAGCATCTGTGGGCTTCGCTTTGGACCAAGCCCAAGCCGAACTCCAGCGTGTCAAGCTTGAAGGGAAATGCCTACGTGAGAAGTTCAAGTTAGTAGAGATTACTACTAGGGCAATGTTATCTGAGCCTCCCTCAGATTCTCTCACCATAGCACACCTTATACTTTGGTCTTATGCCGGTGTTAGAAGGGGCTATGTGATGAGACCCTAGCTTCCTTTTGTAATCCTTTCGAGTGAATAAATTGAGATTTCTTCCTTTAATGATGTTTGTGAAATTTCAAATGTACAGATAATTTTAGAATGTATTTTATTGATGAATTTTGAAAAAAAAGGATATTTTAAAATATTTATGAAAACCCTAAATAACTAATGATGTGTAATGATTTTCAAAAAATGGTCTTCTACAAAAGTGTTCAGTAAGGAATTTGGAGTCTAATAAGATCAACTTAATTTTTGATGAATAGTAAATTATGAATAGTGATTTTACGCTTAGGATTAGTAATGTGACCAAATGGAATAGTAATTTCACTCAAAAAAAGTTTTAATATAATTTAGACACCTAGATTAAGTAATGTGATTCAATAAAATGGGTAAATAACGGTTTCATAAATTATTAGTCAAGTATTAGTTTTTTCGGATGAATAGTGTTTTTTAATTAAAAATTTAATTAAAAATAATTAGAAAATTATTTTTATAAAATGGACTTTATTTTTGAACTCAGAGCATCGATATTATGTTAAGGTAATTTTTGGGGATTTTTCTGAAAAAAATGCATTTTCGATGAATAGTATTTTTATTTAAAAATTAAATTTAAAATATTTAGAAAATTATTTTTATAAAATGGATTTCATTTTTGAAATCAGAGCTTTGATATTTGGTTAAGGTGAAATTTTGGGATTATTCTGAGAAAGTTGGATTTTTGATGAATAGTGAAAATATTGTTTTTATGTTATGGGTGTTTAATGACATCATTAATTGATGTATTAAGTATATATTCAATATGGTCGAATTATGAATAGTAAGATAAGGTATGAGGTGTCCCAAGTGGCCAATACCATGGGCAAATACCATGGGCAAGCCCATGGTTTTGCCAAAACCACTAGTGAGGTGTCCCTTGGCCATTATTGCCTTGTCCCCTCACTTTCCCTATAAATACCCACCCTTTCCTCCTTTAGTTTTCACTCCCAACTCTCCCCCAACGAAGTTATGGTCTCCTTACCTCCCAAGGATTCCTCCCAAGGTGCACCCAAGCCCTCAAGGTCCAAACCTTTGAGTTTCAAGAGTCACGTTTTAAGGTAAGGGATCCGACCTCTCTCTTTCTTTTCATGTAATCCTTTTTATGTCATTCCTTTATTCTCCATGTTCTTATGTGAGAGGATGTTCTTTTATATTTCATCTTACTACCCTTTTCATGTTTATATGATGAGATATCCCCTATTACTCTCATCATTTCATTTTATGAAAGTTTAAGTGACGCCGTTAGGCTGCCGAATTTTTAAGGGATTCTTTCACCCTTCTCATTTTTCAAGTTCGATTTTCATGTCAAGTCTTTCAAGTTCCTTTTTATTATGTTGGGGTATGATCTCTATATCTATCATACAGATCTATTATGATCATATGACGAGAGACCCTTTTTGATCTTTTCAATTCATTTTTATTGAAGTTAAGTGATGTCGTTAGGCTGCCGAATTTTCATAAGAGAAATCTTACTTTTTGTCTCACTTCCATGTTTCTCATTTCATATGGTATATCTTTCAAATTTCATTACCAGGTTCATAAATACCTTATATTCTGTCCCCCTACTGTTTTATGGATCATTTATGAGTGGGTAACCCATGTCCCCTCTCTTTTCAATGTTTTCTAAAACCTTGTAACATAGCCGTTATGCTGTAGAATTTTCGTCTCAAAATGCCTCTCTCTTTTATCAAAATTATTTTATGTTATAAAGTGAATACTCAAATATCTTATTTCTACTAGTGTATTCACATATATACCAAAATGTTCTATTTTGAATTCTGGGATTTACATACATGAGACCCTCTTTCCCTTTCTGTGGGTTTAAAGTGACGTAAGGATCATGTCTTTAAAACAGTTTTTAAAAACGTTATGATTATGAAATGAAACCCATTTATTTTATGCTATATGGGTTATTTATGAAATTTTTGATAATGATATATGTGGCTCACATGATAATAAAGGAAAATTTAAGGGTGCGCCCTGATAGCGCTCCAATGCATTGGGTAATGATGTAACCACTAGAGATTACAATTTTCACGATACCTTGGTGAATAACCTTGGTAATTTTCAAATGACACCTTGGGGATGGACCTTGGTGATATGTTCATGATTTTCTATGTTAGATGATGTAGCCACATATTCAAGTTATGGAAAATGTTATTTTTATTATGAAATGCCTCATGATTTCTTTCTCATGCCTTAAAGTTCTTTTCTTGTTCTTATTGAAGTATATCAAGTTCATATGTAAAATGTTCCTCTTGTTTCCCTTACTGGGCCTCCTGCTCACCCTTTCTTTTGATGTATGTCCCCAGGTTAAGAGATGCAGTAATGAACCAAGGATGAACTTAAGGAGAATCCTTTCAAGTGTTTAAGAAGAATGCTTTATGTTGTTTTCTTGTACTATGTTCCAGGTTTCCAAGACACTAAACCTTAAAGATCCTCATTTTTGTGTAATGTAATGAAAGTTTATGTTATAAGAAGACGGGATGCTATAGTTGGTATCAAAGGATGGTTTAGTTATTTGTGGAAATTAGGATATAAAAACTTTAGTAAGAACCCTATAGAAAAGTTTAAATATAGGAAAACTTCCTGGAATTTTGGTAAGTATTGAGTAAGTGGATTATCAAACAAATACATCCCTTTCTTTAAATGAGCAGGTAGAGGCGGCTCTGGAACAGATGTACATAGGGGTAAAACCCGAAAACACCACTTTGAGCTAGACTCAAATGGGAACTGGTGCACGATAACGGGCCTTGCTGCACTCTTGGTTACGACACTCCTGGGGGATATGTTTGGTTAATCACAAGCTTTTTATGAATCATTATGAAGGAACTATAGAAAAGTGTAATTTTCAAAGCATGAAGTCTTAGTTAAAAGATCCATAAATGAAATAAGTTTCTCACTATGGTTTTATTCTTTTAGAAAATGGTGGGAAATAGGAGGAACTGTGCCGATGGTGACCGCAATGCACTATGTGCTGATGGCCCTTCGATGGAAGCCGGAATGGAAACATTCATGCGAATGATGAACCAACTGACTCAAGTTATGAGTAATAACTTGAATCGAGCTGAGAGGCCGACCACACCACAAAGGGAGCAACTTTCTGTTGAGTCCTTTATGCGTCAACGACCACCAACATTCAGTGGATCTACTGACCCATTGGTTGCAGAACAATGGATAAGCTCCATTGAAAATATCTTTTTTGTACTTCATTGTTCGGAACAAGAAAAAGTCACCCTTGCTGTTTACCGCCTAAAGGGAGAAGCTGATCAGTGGTGGTCACTGATCAAAAACACGAAGCCATGAGGAGAGATGGAAGCTATGGAGTGGGAAGAGTTCCAGGGAATATTCTTTAACAAGTATTTCCCTCGTTCCATGAGAACGAGAATGGAGAAAGAGTTTCTCGAGCTGAAGCAGAAGGAGAACGAATCTGTCGGAAGCTATGAGATGAACTTCACAAGGCTTTCCCGTTATACCTCATGCTTCATCATGGACCCTAATGGGAAGGTTGATAGATTCTTTGGTGGACTAAGACCTCATCTACAGAAGAATCTAGCCAACAGGGACTATGATAGCTATGAAGAAATTGTTCGAAGTGCTATGAAAGTTGAACTAGAGTTTGGGGAGACGCAGTAGTCACACAAATCTAATGAGATGAAGAGAAATCTAGAACCAATCCTGGGAAGAAGTTTTGACCAGGAAAGAGGTGGAAAGAATATGCAACATGCCACATGCAATAAGTGTGGGAAGAATCATCCGGGGAACTGCTTGATCGGGAGTGGTAAGTGCTATAGGTGTGGAAAAGAAGGCCATATTTCTCGGAATTTTCATAGTGATGTGAAGCCTCAACATCCCAACACTAACGACAGAGGAAAGATGGTTCTGGCCCTACCCGAAGTCACATGCTTCAAGTGTGGACAGCTTGGGCACATTGCTAATCAATGTCCAAATCCGAGGGCGGTGGAGGGGAATCACCATCAACCTCAGCAGAGGCCAAGGGAGCAAGGTCGTGCTTTCGCTGTCACAACAACTGAAGTTGAAGTTCCAAACTATGTGGTAGCAGGTACTCTTTTCATCCTCTCAAAACTAGCAAGTACTTTATTTGATTCTGGTTCCACGCATTCCTTTATTTCCTCCAAGTTTGCAAGGAATATAGAATCAATCCCCAAACTGCTAGAGGTAGAGTTGTCAGTCAAGACTCCAAGTGGGATTATCCATGCATCAACATTGTTTAGAGACTCTAGTGTTTAATTTAGTGAGCACAATCTTATCGCAAATCTAGTAGTCATTCCCATGTTGGAATTCGACGTTATACTAGGGATGGACTGGCTCTCAAAGTATAATGCTAAGATCAAATTCAGAAGTAAGGAAATCTCAGTAGTCTTGAATGAACGACCTACAATTATGTTCCATGGAGAGATATCCCGAACAGATCCCTATCTAGAAGCACCTCCTATAGCTTTCTTTATGGAGTTAATCGGTGATGAGGAAGAAGGGAAAGGGAGCATAAAAATTGAAGATGTTCCGATTGTTCAGGAATACATGGATGTATTTCCTGAGGAGTTACCTGGACCTCCCCCAGAAAGAGAGGTAGAGTTCTCCATTGAACTCGTACTTGGGTCTCAACCGATATCAAAGACTCTGTATAGAATGGCAAATGTGGAGCTAGAATAGCTAAAGAAACAACTCCAAGACTTGTTGGAGAAGGGGTTTATCCGACCGAGTGTGTCTCCTTGGGGAGCACCAGTTTTCTTTGTGAAGAAGAAGGATAGATCAATGCGGCTATGAATTGATTATAGATAACTGAACGGGATCACAGTGAAGAACACATATCCTCTTCCAAGAATTGATGATTTATTTGACCACCTTCGCGGGGCTCAATTCTTCTCTAAGATTGACCTTCGATCTGGTTATCATCAACTAAGGGTGAAGAAGGAAGATGTTCCAAAGACTGCCTTCCGATCCAGATATGGTCATTTTGAGTTTACTGTTATGCCTTTCAGCTTGACTAATGCTCCTTCTATTTTCATGGATTTGATGAATAGAGTCTTTAAGGACTACCTTGATAACATTGTGGTAGTTTTTATTGATGATATTTTGATATATTCAAAAATTCGTGAGGAGCATGAAGACCATCTAAGGGTTATATTGAAAACTCTGCGGAAGGAGAGGCTCTTTGGGAAGTTTAGCAAGTGTGAGTTTTGTTTACAACAGGTGTCTTTCTTGGGGCACATCATAACCAATGAAGGAATCTCGGTTGACCCTACAAAGACAATGGTTGTGGAGGAGTGGCCTCAACCCACAAAAGTAACTGAGATTCGTAGTTTCCTTGGATTAGCAGGATATTATAGGAGGTTTGTGAAAAACATTTCACGACTTTCTAATCCACTAACCAAGTTGACTCGAAAAGGGGTTAAGTTCATCTGGACAAAGGAATGTGAGGAAAGTTTCCAAGAGCTGAATAAGAGATTGTTTACTACACCTGTGTTAACACTACCCTCTATCAGAGAAGGATTCGTTATTTTTAGCGATGCATCTCTGAAAGGGCTTGGGTGCGTCCTCATGAAAAATGACAAGGTGATTGCTTATGCATCTCAACAGTTGAAGATTCATGAGCAGAATTATCCTACACATGATCTAGAGATGGAGGCAGTTGTTTTTGCTCTAAAGATATCGAGGCACTATATTTATGGGGAAAAATGTGATATATACACTGACCACAAAAGTCTAAAGTATATTTTCACACAGAAAGAATTGAACATGAGGCAAAGGAGATGGTTGGAGCTTATTAAAGACTATGATTGTTCAATACATTATCACCCTGGAAGAGCAAACAAAGTCGCGGATGCGTTAAGCAGGAAAGGTCCTGTTGTTCAAGCAACAATGAGGATCTTAGGATATCCCTTGATTAAAGATCTAGTAAAACTGGACATGGGAATTATAAGGAAAGGGGCATCATCTGCCCTATCCCAAATGATTTCTCAACCTTAATTACTAGAGAAGATCAAGAAGGCTCAAAAAGAAGATCCTTTGCTGCAGGAGAAGTTCGAGGCTGTAAAGTATGGGAAGTTCCCTGATTTCAATATTGATCACGAAGGTGTATTGAAATATCGTACAGGACTATGTGTTCCATCTATTCCAGAGATAAAGAAAGAACTGATGGATGAAGCTCATAGCTCTACTTTCTATATACATCCAGGAAGCACTAAGATGTATAGAGACCTTCGTGATCATTATTGGTGGGATAACATGAAGAGGGAGATTGCCGATTACACAACAAGGTGCCTGGTGTGTCAGCAAGTAAAGGCAGAAAGACAACTTCCTAAGGGGTTATTACAACTGCTACCCATACCAGTATGGAAGTGGGATAATATCACCATGGACTTTGTAACTGGTCTCCCAAAAACATCCAAAGGAAATAATGCGATATGGGTTATTGTGGACCGTCTCACCAAGACATCCCATTTTATCTCTATTCGGGAAGATTTATCTCTGGATCAGCTTGCAAAGATATACGTTAAGGAAGTGGTAAGGATGCATGGGGTACCACAATCCATCGTATCTGATCGTGACCCAAGATTCACATCAAAATTCTGGAGAAGTCTGCGACATGCTCTGAATACTGAATTGAATTTTAGTACGGCCTATCATCCTCAAACTGATGGCCAATCTGAAAGGACTATTCAGACACTCGAAGACATGTTGAGATTATGCTCAATGGAATTTAAAGGTGGATGGTATCAACACCTCCCATTAGTGGAGTTCTCCTATAACAACAGCTTCCATGCGAGTATCCAGATGTCACCCTATGAAGCTCTGTATAGAAAGCGGTGTATAACTCCTACTTGTTGGGATGAAACTGGTGAGAGGAAGCTTCTTGGGCCTGATATCATGCAAGAGATGACCGAATAGGTTCATGCCATCCAACAACACATAAAGGCTGCTCAGAGTCGGCAGAAGAGCTATGCTGACAATCGTGGAAGGGACTTGGAGTTTGGTGTTGGTGACAAAGTCTTCCTTCTAATTTCTCCATGGAAGAGAGTCATGCGGTTTGGGAAGAAAGGGAAGCTCAGCCCTAGGTACATTGGCCCCTATGAAATCCTTGATCTCATAGGAGCGTGGCCTATCGTCTAGCACTTCCACCGAACCTAGCTCAAGTTCACAATGTCTTCCATGTATCTCTCTTGAGGAAGTATATACCCGACCCTTCGCATGTACTGAACCCAGAGGTGGTACAACTGGAACATGACCTCTCTTATGAGGAGCATCCAGTGGAGATCTTGGACCGTAGAGACAAGGTTCTACGAAACAAGACTACCCACCTTGTGAAAGTGTTGTGGAGGAATCATAAGTATGAAGAAGTGACTTGGGAGCCTGAGGAAACGATGAAACCAAAGTACCCTCACCTTTTCGACTAGGCCTCAAGTATAAATTTCGGGGACGAAATTTCTTAAGGGGGGAAGAATGTAACGACCCAATCTTTTTGAGTAGTATATTAACATACTCTTAATGATTTAATAAGATGTTAATGGTTAATGCAGAAAGAGGAGTCGATGGCTTCATCTAGTAGAATCGACCCTTATGAAGCCCACTTATCAGATCTTGGGAAGGAGGTAGCATCTGTGGGCTTCTCTTTGGATCAATCCCAAGCCGAACTCCAGCATGTCAATCTTGAACGGAAACGCCTATGGGAGAAGTTCAAGTTAGTAGAGATTACTACTAGGGCAATGTTATCTGAGCCTCCCTCAGATTCTCTCACCATAGCACACCTTACACTTAGATCTTATGCCGGTGTTATAAGGGGCTATGTGACGAGACCCTAGCTTCCTTGTGTAATCCTTTCGAGTGAATAAATTGAGATTTCTTCCTTTAATAATGTTTGTGAAATTTCAAATGTACAGATAATTTTAGAATGTATTTTATTGATGAATTTTGAAAAAAAAGGATATTTTAAAATATTTATGAAAACCCTAAATAACTAATGATGTGTAATGATTTTCAAAAAATGGTCTTCTACAAAAGTGTTCAGTAAGGAATTTGGAGTCTAATAAGATCAACTTAATTTTTGATGAATAGTAAATTATGAATAGTGATTTTACACTTAGGATTAGTAATGTGACCAAATGGATTAGTAATTTCACTCAAAGAATGTTTTAATATAATTTAGACACCTAGATTAAGTAATGTGATTCAATAAAATGTGTAAATAACGGTTTCATAAATTATTATTCAAGTATTAGTTTTTTCGGATGAATAGTGTTTTTAAATTAAAAAATTAATTAAAAATAATTAGAAAATTATTTTTATAAAAAGGACATTATTTTTGAACTCAGAGCATCGATATTATGTTAAGGAAATTTTTGGGGATTTTTCTGAAAAAAATGAATTTTCGATAAATAGTGTTTTTATTTAAAATTTTAATTAAAAAAATTAGAAAATTATTTTTATAAAATGGATTTCATTTTTGAAATCAGAGCTTTGATATTTGGTTAAGGTGATATTTTGGGATTATTCTGAGAAAGTTGGATTTTTGATGAATAGTGAAAATATAGTTTTTAAGTTATGGGTGTTTAATGACATCATTAAATGATGTATTAAGTTTATATTCAATATGGTCGAATTATGAATGGTAAGATAAGGTATGAGGTGTCCCAATTGGCCAATACCATGGGAAAATACCATGGGCAAGCCCATGGTTTTTCCAAAACCACTAGTGAGGTGTCCCTTGGCCATTATTTCCTTGTCCCCTCACTTTCCCTATAAATACCCACCCTTTCCTCCTTTAGTTTTCACTCCCAACTCTCCCCCAACGAAGTTCTGGTCTCCTTACCTCCCAAGGAGTCCTCCCAAGGTGCCCCCAAGCCCTCATGGTCCAAACCTTTGAGTTTCAAGAGTCACGTTTTAAGGTAAGGGATCCGACCTCTCTCTTTCTTTTCATGTAATCCTTTTTATGTCATTCCTTTTTGCTCCATGTTCTTATGTGAGAGGTTGTTCTTTTATATTTCCTCTTACTGCCATTTTCATGTTTATATGATGAGAGATCCTCTATTACTCTCATCATTTCATTTTATGAAAGTTTAAGTGACACCGTTAGGCTGCCGAATTTTTAAGGGATTCTTTCACCCTTCTCATTTTTCAAAGTTCGATTTTCATGTCAAGTCTTTCAAGTTCCTTTTTAGTATGTTGGGGTATGATCTCTATATCTATCATACTGATCTCGTATGATCATATGATGAGAGACCCTTTTTGATCATGTCAATTCATTTTTATTGAAGTTAAGTGACGTCGTTAGGATGCCGAATTTTCATAAGAGAAATCTTACTTTTTGTCTCACTTCCATGTTTCTCATTTCATATGGTATATCTTTCAAATTTCATTACCAGGTTCATAAATCCCTTATATTCTGTCCCCCTAATGTTTTATGGATCATTTATGAGTGGGTAACCCATGTCCCCTCTCTTTTCAATGTTTTCTAAAACCTTGTAACATAGCCGTTATGCTGCAGAATTTTCGTCTTAAAATGCCTCTCTCTTTTCTCAAAATTATTTTATGTTATAAAGTGAATAATCAAATATCTTATTTCTACTAGGGTATTCACATATATATCAAAATGTTCTATTTTGAATTCTGGTATTTACATACATGAGACACTCTTTCCCTTTCCGTGGGTTTAAAGTGACGTAAAGATCATGTCTTTAAAACAGTTTTTAAAAACGTTATGATTATGAAATGAAACCCATTTATTTTATGCTATATGAGTTATTTATGAAATGTTTGATGATTATATATGTGGCTCACATGATAATAAAGGAAAATTTAAGGGTGCGCCCTGATAGCGCTCCAATGCATTTGGTAATGATGTAACCGCTAGAGATTACAATTTTCACGATACCTTGGTGAATAACCTTGGTAATTTTCAAATGACATCTTGGGGATGGACCTTGGTGATATGTTCATGATTGTCTATGTTAAATGATGTAGCCACATCTTCAAGTTATGAAAAATGTTATTTTTATTATGAAATACCTCATGATTTTTTTCTCATGCCTTAAAGTTCTTTTCTTGTTCTTATTGAAGAATATCAAGTTCACATGTAAAATGTTCCTCTTGTTTCCCTTACTTGGCCTCCTGCTCACCCTTTCTTTTGACGTATGTCCCCAGGTTATGAGATGCAGTAATGAACCTAGGATGTACTTAAGGAGAAGCCTTTCAAGTGTTTAAGAAGAATGCTTTATGTTGTTTTCTTGTACTATGTTCTTGGTTTCCAAGACACTAAACCTTAAAGATCCCCAGTTTTGTGTAATGTAATGAAATTTTATGTTATAAGAAGACGGGATGCTATATGAAAAGTGTGGGAAAAGTCAATTTTACCCTCCATAACACTTCATGAACTTCTTTTTGAAAAAGGAATGGGGCGGAGAGGTCAGGGCCATTACATCAGATAACTCTTAAAACATTCTCATCCCCGAGATTTCAAAAACCAACCTAGAGGATACCAACAAGATACCTCTTAGGGCCCTCATTATAATAGGAACCCATCCATCAACCCTAATCATATGTGTGAGGAATTCCTTCTCCTATGTCGAGATATTATCCGCTTTAGGCGGCACTAACTCTCCTGCACGGGTTTAATCACATCCTCATTAATGCGTCTCGATTAAGAATTGGGTATTCCCACTTTTATACATTAGGATTTTTCAACTCGCACTACCCCCAACACCACACAACCCACACACCCCCTAAACATGTGTTTTGGGAAAAATTCCTTCTCTTATGTCGAGATATTATCTGCTTTAGGCATCACTGACTCGCATTCATGGGTTTAATCGAATCCTCATTAATGCGTCTCGATTAAAGATCAGGTTTTTTCCCTTTTTCCCACACATCCGGACATGCTACACACTTCCATAGTACAAGGAAACAAAAGGTCACACAACCGACAAGCCAAGCATTCCATATATCAAAGGTTCATAGTAAAACATGAAAACAAAGCTCAGAAGAACTAGGAAAAACACAAGATACGGTGGTCTGGCCTCCAACTGGTGTACTCAGCACCAGTGGTACGGAAAGTCTCTCTAAGTCTAGAACCAAAGAATGGGCTAGACTGGGTGCAACAAAGGAGTGTGATGCTCCTGAATTTAAACAAAACATAAGGGAGAAAATTCAAGAAAACCCAAGCACATCTCTATCGATACCTAGTCTTTCTAGAGATGCCTCCTCTACTACATGATACTATCCATGCCCAGCTCCTCTGTCTCTCTATTGATGTCTTCCTCCTCGACCATGTCCTGGTTAGGATCCTTGAGGAACACCATGTGGTCGGCATCCTCGTGCAAGGTCTTCCCTCGGAGGAGAAGGGTCCTACTGCTGCTGGAAGGGCCTTGCCCGCAACTGGTGCTGCTGAGGCGGGTGCTGAACCTTCCCACCTCCATCGTACTGAGCTTGGGTCGGGCACCGACTCTGAATGTGCCTGAAACCTCCACAAGAGAAACACTTCGGTCCTAGGCTTGTGGAAAAAGGATGAGGACCTAAAGATCTGCATTGGAACTACTGGGGCCTGCTCCTGACTGGCCTGAAACTGGAATGTCTTGTCGCAGGAGACCTGCTGCTGACTGCCTTACCCTTCGACAAACCTGGCTGGATCCCCTCTCATGGTGCACCTCCCAGTGAGTGCATCCTCTCTACAACCTCTGCCTTCTTCTGTACTTCCATGTACGTCAGAAGGGTGAAGGGGGAGACAACATACTGGAGCGAAGGACTAAGTGCCTCCTCCAATCGTGTTGCCCGAGACTCCTCATCCGGAAAGAGATCCGGAGAAAAGCGCAAGAGATCCTTGAACTTCATCCCCAACTCTCGTACTGACATACTCCCCTGCTGAAGGTAGAGTAACTCTTACTGCTTCTCTTCCATGATAATGGAAGAAAGGAATTCCTCTCGGAATTCATTCTCAAAGTCAGCCCACGAAACCTCTGCCTTTATCCTCTCTCCGAGGTAGAGCGTCCACCAATGTCGCGCCGCACCTCTCAGCTGACTGACCTCCTGGGGAACCCAGTACTCCCTCAGAGCACGGATCAAGGTAAAAGTGATCCCAAGCTCCTCAATCCACCCCTCCATATCTATATCTGAAGTACTACACTCGTACTTTTTGAGGGTTGGCTGCTGGAAATAACAGAGAGTCTTCTGCCACGGGCTATCTTCCTCCTCTCGGTCAATCCTCAACTGATCGACCACCTATATCTGCTAGGCCTCGGCCATCTGAGTCACCCGAGGATGACGTCCAGGTGTCATAGCTGTACGGTAAACAAAGATCGCCTAAGCCCAAGTAGTAAGGAAATTTTTTAGGGTTTCATTTTTTTCATTTTATTCAATTTCTTTCCCAGAACACCCAAATCAAGTAAAACAAAATCATGATGATGCATGTACCTTCCCCAGGGTCTCTACCCTGTAATCATTGTAGTCTCACTTGGTCGTTCGGTAGACTCAGATTCCTTGCATCGGATCACGGGGGGCTCTAAAATCCTGTGTCCTCATCGATCTTCCCTGGCCTATGTCACGCACCAAGATTAACCAACACTGTTGCCCTACCATCCCATTCAATCCTCACCATGCCTAACTCTAGACTCCATCCTATCTCTCAACCATCACCTCTGATACCATTCTATCACGACCCCCTTCCACCAAATATGCCCCTCCTGAGCTAGAAATGGTGAAAGGGAGAAAATGACCCCTGAGTCCCGCCTCCAGTTGGCCCCGGGGTGGCGACTAGTAGCAAGGGTATGAGTTTTCACAAATATGGGAGGCATTACCCTTTTTTTTATTTATGATCGGATAATAGGAAGTCAACCACCAAAAAAGAAAAGAACAAGTGTATATAAATAAACCCAAACCAAACCTGCATTCTTGTTTAAAAGGTTCTGATACAAAGTACAAGTACAAGAAAGATCAAAAAGTACAATACCAAAAGAAACAAGAGTACAACAACTACAAAAACTCTAACTGTCCTGACTAGTAGGGCCCCGCATAGCCCTGGTAGTCCTCTTGGAAACCTGAAAGTAAACGTAGGGTGAGCATACAAGTATACTCAGTAGGGAAACCTAAAGCTCTCGTGCACAAGTGGAGAGACATCCTAATGTCCCGTGAGAAAAATAGAAGAAACCTAGAAAGAAATTCTATCCACCCAACCTCACCAGCCACACTCACCAAAAACAAAAACACAACAGGTAGTAGTATATAAGAATAAGAGTATTGGGTACCCCGCACCATTTTCCCCAACTAGCTAGCTGCTCTTCCTAACGGAGAATGTCCTGACGCTACCACACTCTTCCCGCCCACACACACCTAGGCCTCACAACGACGTATCCCACCCGCACACACATGGGCCTCACAACCACGTATCCTGCCCACACACACCTAGGCCTCACAACCATGTATCCTGCCCGCACACACCTGGGACTCACAACCACTTATCCGGCCCGCACACACCTGGGCCTCACAACCATGTATCCCGCCCGCACACACCTAGGCCTCATCCCGAAGGCTCTTCGGAAAATAGTAATCCTGCTTGAATAGTCTTGGGCTAAACCCCCCCCCCCCCCCCCAATAGAAACCTACCTGAATAGTCTTGGGTGTAAGGTCGCCTCAAGCCATCACAGCCTAGGGAAGAAGGAGCAGGAACGAGCTAGTAACTAAGGGGAAAACAGCCTCTCCCATGAAATGGGAGTGTTCGGCACTAAGTGCTCAATCAGGGTGGGGTGTGATAAAACACAAAGATACATACATATACATATATATATATATATATATATATATATATATATATTCAAAACACTCTTCCCAACCTATGGATTCAAATCAGAGAACTGGGAACGTGCCTCGACACTACTACTATGAAGCATGCATACAACAAACAAGCCCTAACCCCATTTAGGTTTTCATGTTTCAACAGAATCATTTTATAAGTTCCTTAACTACTAAACAACTATCCACAACCAAAAAAATAAATCATTCGTAAAACATATCCCTTGCAACCACAAATCTAGTTAGGAAAACACAAGCAACACAACCGAGTCCTTCTTAATAACCAACCAACCACATTAATTATTATTCCCATTCCACTTTTTATTTATTATTCACAACCCATAGTTCATTCACATTCAAACCCAACCCTGAAGCCCCGCTGCCAACCACCATAACCACATCCAAACCATACATCATTAGTCCTTTAATACCATTCATTGCAGCCCTGCTGCCCATCACCAACATAGCATTCACACCATCCCACAACCAAGCCAACCGCAGCACCGCTGCTCACCCGACCCACAACAACCCACAAAAACACCCCCATCACATGCCACATATCCAAGACAACACCCACATGTTCATTATTCTATTTTGTTCAACCGGGGTGATCACACAAGGGTTTCAGATTTTAAATTAGCCAACTTTACGCGATTATCCAAATTCCACATTCAACAAAGTTCCATTCACAAAACGATCTAGAAAGATAGGGAAACATTTAATTGTGCAAGAAAAGTCCCCCAATGATCATGATTTTCAGTATGAATAAGCCTATTCAATTCAAAAAATAACAATAGGATAAACAAAGATAAACATAACAACTTCCCCATCCCTGTTCTTTAACCAGTTATTATCTTCATTTAAAGATTCATCCATTTCTCATGAAAACAAGAGGATACCCACCCCGTATGATGCACAATTTAGAGAGACAATGGTAAGATCCCTACCTCAATAGGTTCTTATCACAACGCTCCCCTAGATCAAATTTAGAAGGCGTCCGTCGGCGTCCGTCACTTCTGTCAAATCCCGGAAAAACCTCCTCAGGTGGAAGCTGGGAAGGAAAGGCCAAAGGAAGGACAACGGATCCAGGGTCAGAAGTTCTACCTCGTCGTTACAATCCCTTGGCTGCTGACAGATCGTAAATCGGAGCTCGGACAATGAAGTTATGGAAGAAAAAGAGCCTTCGAGTCTCTTGGGAGAGATCTACTCCGAGGAAAGCGGAGGAGAGGGGTGAGTTGAAAAGGAGTAGGGGACCCCTCCTTTTATAGGCATGAAAAAAAAGTACACGGTGTGTAATTTATGGTACACGGCGTGTACTTGGCCATTTCACATGGTCACCACGCGGCTTCCAACATGACCTTCAACGCGGCACGCGCCTGTTGACTGGTCAACTCACAGTTTGAAGGTAATGAATACACGGGGAGGGACTACATGGCGTGTAGTATTTTCAACATGGATTGTACTCATTTATTTCACATGGGAAGGAAATGGCTCCCATACGGTACACGGTCGTTGACTGTTCAACACAAGGTTTGAGGATAATGCGTACACGGGGAGGGATTACACGGCGTGTAATACTGGGTACACGGCGTGTACCAATTTATTTCACACAGAAAGGACACAACCTTCAACACAGGGTATACCCGGTGATGGGGTATACCTGGAGACGGGGTAGACGGCGTGCACTTACTCTACATGGCGTGTAGTTTCAAAATTCTAAAAAGTGTGGGAAAAGTCCATTTTACCCTCCAGAACACTTCATGACCTTCTTTTTGACAAAGGAATGGTCCGGAGAGGTCATGGACATTACAATATATGTTAAATTCATCTCTAAATAAGCATGGGAAGATGAATCTCCTATGTGAACACATATATGAAGGAATGAAAAATATGAAAGAGGGGAAATGGAAGAAGGTATAAATAAGGATATGTAATGAACTGTAATACATGAAGGAGATTATATAAAAATCCAAATAGGAATGTATTCTATGATATTTGTATTTTCTTGGAATTATTTTTATTCTATAAAATCCCAAACTTGTTGAAATTATGATGATTTCCTAGCTAACCACACATATAGAGGGTCTATGTAGTTTTATAAGAAGCTGAATTTGAATTCCAAAATAGACCACACATGAATAAAATTTGAGATTGGTAATTCAAAAAATAAGTATAAACTGATAATAGAGATTTTTATGGAATCAGTTTCTCTTAATTACACTCTCCACAATATGGGGAATCCTTACTTTTAGCGAGGGAGGTCATTCTACCTACAGTTATAGGCTACCTTCTAGAATCCAACTCGACCTGAAATGGATCATCCACCAATTTACTTAAAAATTTCCCAAAATAAATAAACTCATCATGGTTTTATTGGTCATAAAACCAAACAAATAGATGATCAATCTACATGTCACTTGATGACACTTATGAATAAAAGACAATGTCCACCTTGTAATGGTAAATATACCGCTTCATTATCCCATTACCATGATGAATAACCTTGAGGTATTTAACATTCTTATCATTAACTTCCTTGGGAATAGACCATTTATTGAAATTGGTCTTAGATATATCACATGACTTCCCAACATGAAATGAGGATAGAGTGATATTCTTCCACACCTCCAAACTGGGTCCCTCAGACACACCCAAGACAACTCGCACCATCATTGATTCTTGAGTTCCATAGGACCTAAACATAACCTTGATTAATTTAATACACTCCAATAACTCTAGTGGACCTTAATGACATATAAATATCTGAAATTATTAGGATGATATTTTTTCATATCACTCCACTAAGGGTGTAGGTATATTCAACAACTCGCTAGTATAAAACTAGTTGTTAACTTCAAAATTTTATCATTGGTTCTGAGAGATAAATGTTTAAAGTTTACCAAAATGAATTTTGGTGTTGATTATTTTTAAAACTTTTGCTGGATCATTTTTACCACTTTTTGTTTTTGTCTGTTTTATCGAAAACTTACTTCAAAAGATGCACATATAAATCATTTAACGTCAATTTTCATAAAAACTGACACAAAAAGTTAAATCAAAATACCTTTTTTCATTGTTATTTTTTCCAAAAAACTGATGTAAAATAAGAATACTATGATTTATTATTTTTCCTAAGATTCAAATTCACTCGACTTGGAATAAAAATGAACATACAGATCAAAAATTTCAGATGTTAGATGTTGAAAATCTCTAAGGGAAGTCTTAGAGAGTTCCAACATTCAAAGGTCAAATTTTTTGATATATAACACTATTTGATCTAAATGACCTCAAAAAAATTATTCTAGGACAAGATACAATTTTAAAATCCATTTTGATGTTATTTTTTCTAAAAAAATGACACCAAAAATGAGTTTTATTATATTTTTGTGATGGATTTCTTAAAAAAATAATACAGTAGTTAAAAATGATATTTTGGCATCAGTTTCATTAAAAAAAGGTAAAATATGATTACCAATATTCTATATTTTTTTAATATTCTAATTCACTGGTCTGGTAGAAATAAAGGACGTATATATCAAAATATATGGATTTCGAAAGATGAACTTCTCTAAGAGACGTCTTAGAGAAGTCCAACTTTCAAAGGTCATAACTTTTGATCTATAAATCCTTTTGATATAAATGGACACTCAAATAAAATCATAAAAAAAATATATGATATAAATCCTTTTTAAAATTAGTTTTTAAAACAAACTAATGCCAAAAGATAGTTTTTTTTAACTTTTTATGTATGTTTTCATAAAAAATGAAGCCAAAATGTAAAAAAAAAGTGATTTTGGAATCTGTTTTTTTTCATAAAAAGAAATAAAATATGATCACCATAATTTCTTAATTTTCCAAAACATAAAATTGACTGGACATGGGAGAAAACAGACTTACTGATCCGAAGTTATTGATGTGGGATGTTGATCTTGTCTAAGTTAAGTCTTAGAAGATTCCAACATTAAATGGTCATAAATTTTTATCTATAACACAATTTGATCTAAATTACAACTAAAATAAAATATTAGAAGATATGATACATGTTTGAAATCATTTTTTATGGAATTGTTAGAAAAAAACTGACACCAAAATCAATATTTCATAACTTTTTTGTCTATTTTTGTAAAGATTGATGTTTAAAATGAAATTTCAAATTTAATGGATATGTATTTCATTTTTATAAAAAATGCATGTTTAATTTTTCAAAATCTCAGCTAAATTATAATACTCTTCATTTGAAATATTTCCTTTTACAATATATAATTCCATATTATTTTTCATTCATCATTTTCAATCTATTAGATTCAATCAATATTTTAATGTGTATTCAATTGATGATTTGAACAGGATATGTATTCAAATAATGTAATTTATATTTTTAATTAATTGATAAAAATATTGAAAATTTTTAATAAAAAAACTCATTATTATTATTATTATTATTATCCAGTAATGTATATAAAACATCCATATTAGATTTACCAATCATGTTGCAAAATTCATTATTGATCACTAGTTTCGTTGCAGCATGACTTGTACCCTAAAAGGAAGAGAAATAATGGTAATTAACATATCAATTTGATGGTAAATTATAAAGTCATTGAATCTATTTAAGAATTATGTTTATTTTTTTCGTTTGGATTTTGTAATTATCATTATTATTTCTCATGTTTTATTTGAAACTAGTTCTATTTATTGATACATAGAGAAGTACAACTTCTAACGGTCATATCTTATGATTTAAGAGGCCATTTTAGCTCCACAACCAGTCAAATCTAATATTACCATTTTATATAAAATGAGATCCAATTTTTTTTGACAGTTTTTTAATTAACTAATGCCAAAAATGAATTTTAGCTTCTGTTCCTTAAAACACTAATGTTGAATGTATTATATGATGGTTATTAAGATTATTTTATTCTCGAAATGATGTTAGAATAAGGGTTTTAACATTGGTTAATTAATAACCATAGTTAAAAGACATCCATGAGTACTTCTAACATCAGATTATATCAAAAACCAATGTTAAAATCCTTATGTAATCATAAATTCAACATTAAGTATTTAAAAAAATAACTTTAACAGTTAACCATTTTTATTTTTAATATCAGTTTAAAAATACTCACTAAAAAATTCACATTATTGACGTCTTTAGCCAAGACATCAATTATGAAATGATGTTAAAATTATAAAAAAAATTGTCCTTAAAAACTATTTTCAACTAGTTTCTATAAGAGACTTATGAGAAACCTCAAGTACTTTTCGAAGTAGAAAACTATAAATAACATATAAAACAGAATTTGAATCAACATTAAAAAAATAAACACTAAAACTAAACCAAGATATAATGTAAAGCTAAGATACTAAGCTCATAAACCAAAACATTAAAAACAAAACCAAAACAACTTTTTAAAATCCTTCCTTACACTTTTAAAATCTAAAACCGTTTCACTGTCCATAATCATTTCCAAATACAATCTTTGAATTCAAATTCTACCCATTCCAGCCAAAACTAGTTCAATAAGATCACCCATTCTAATGTCTTTGAGGTATGGAATTTCTAAAGATGCCAGAATTTTCCACATTTTTTTGTAGTTCATGACATAAGTAGACATAAACAACTATAATCATTAAGAACTTTTCACTTGGGCTCTATATGGTTGGCTATTACATATAATCTCATTGTGTGAAACCAAATCACTTCTATATTCCTTAGCCAAAACATCAAAATCCATAAATCGCTGAAGGAACCAATATCTTAAACCCAATATATATAAATACAGTCATTAATCCCAACTATTCATGGTAACTCATGTTTCATCATGAACTATAGTGATGAGGAACCAATAAATAACCTACCTCTTGAGAACTGAAAAAACCTATCTCTAGTAAACTCGACACCCCAAATACAATTGGGATGCTATGATACTGTTGTTTAACAAACCATCATTGATTAGTCTTGTACTGGAATCCTAAATAACTTTTCGAAAATCCCTCTAGGAGACACCCAATCCCCATGGGATGACAACAAGCATTATGGAATTACTAAATAAATTATATGGGATGACATCCATCAATAACCACTAACATAAAAAGAATCGAGCATGAATCACAATCATGATACAACATTCATAGATCATAAATAAAAACATTAAAAGATTCAAATACAAAATAACCAAAAAAATTCAACAAAACTAGAACTATAAAATATATCTTTTGGCTCTTCTGGGAACCACTATCCACAAAATCATCCTGATCCATGGGTGATCATGAATAATAACCTAAAACTAAAATACATATCAATTATATAGATTTCTACAGTGTGAATATACAATATCTTAGTAGGAATTCACAATATAATTTATACCCATCAATTCCCAAAATATTCCAAAAAAATACTTTCAAAATAAATTTAGAGAATAGTTTATATCATTTGGAAAACAGAAAAACATCTTTCTATAAATCCCTATTAAAAAATCATTTCTTTATTTTATATTAAATTCACATTTTAAATCCATTTTTGAAAAAAATACAAAATGGAAAATAATAACCAAATTAATTTCATAAAAAGAGGGGATGAAAACTAAACCTAAGAATTTAAGTATATGAGAAGGGTAATGAAAAATGAAGTATAAACAGAACAACAATAAATAGCTATATTCAATCCAGATAATAAAATAGGGCTACAATTAAATATATTGGAATATACATTGTATAATGTCACAGGCATGTCCTAAAAACTCTATTTTTAACCCAAGGCACACTCAGGATGGATCTATCAATCGATTTCGGATGCTACCTATAGTCTATAACCAACTCGACTAATCCACTAGTCCAACATCATTGGAACACCCAACATGGGAATTAAACAACCATATGGGATCTAATATATCTCATAGGTAACCATATATTAATGATCTATTAAAATACTCTATTATTTCTCAAATACGATGATAATTGAATAGGGAGGATACTGAGGAGCTCATCACACAAATGACATTAATTATTACACACATACTAACAAGCATGTTTTTCCATCTCTCTAAAACTATCTGTGTGAATACCCTTTATTAATAGAGTCTTGACATGGGGATCCCTTCCATGCGAATTACATTTTACTTCTTCCAATAATTCCAACACATCTTGATTTATCAAAACCATATCACTGGAAAAATATAAAGCTTCCAAATAGGTCATAGTGTTTTAAATACAGAACATTTTTTGAGTAAGACTCCCTTCTATCAAAAACTAGTTTTGAATCCAAGGTAATAAAACAATAATGCTTTGATTATTCCAATTGGACCATTAAATATGAATTTGGAAGAACAGTTTCCCAAATTACCTTGTTGTCCTTAGAAAAAAGTCTAAGAAAATTCATAGTATTAATTTTCCAAATTTGAATCTGAATGAAACATTTTAATGAAAACAATAAACCCCAAATTGGAATAAATTTTTAAAATAATAATATATTTGGATAAAATTATGAAATCATGAAATCATAATAGGAAAAAACATTTTTATCCAACAAAAACACTATAGAATTTACTATTTATATGCATGAACACATCAATATATATAGCTCATGTACATATGGACATCTACATTTTACAACAACACATATATAATAATCCATAATAATGTCACAAGATCATTGTATAAATAAAATGAAGCTTCAAAATGTCACAAAATATGTACCATATAAGAACCAAACCCAAAATGGATAAAAAAACCCATACAATGAAAAATTTCACTTCTCAATCAACTTATCTAAACCACAATAAGGTCAGAAGATCCTTATAACAACCAAATACATTTAAAAGGCCACATGGAATTTTATTAAACATCATGTAATCATATAAATTACATCCATGTGGGGATAACTATAAAAATTCATTGAATAACCCTTTTTCACAAAACCACCACCATAGAAAAGGCATTATAATTCATTTAAAGCAACCACAAGAATTAAGAACCCAAAAAAAATACATTGAAAAAATATCTATAATACATTGAGTTTTCATGGAATAAAAGTTATGGAATCACCAACCACCACAGTATAATAATGTGAAGAAACATCAATCATAATATTGGAAGAACCAAGTAAGAAAACCACACACCCTAGAAAAACGAAAACACAATACATCATCAAACCAAATCCCCCATGGTTTAGATAAGAGAGAACCATACCATGAAGAACATGGAAAAACAGGGGAATAAAATATTTGGAGTAAAACCCCCATTATCTTTATAAAACTCACAAAGGATAAGAGGAGTGGATTTATGAGGGGAAGAGGAGCCATTGGGGATGGATTGGGGATCTCATTCACTTGACACTACTAAATAAATGAGGAGATGGGTTGAAATGGAGATCTAATTTAGGTGGGGGAAATTTGAATATATATTATTACAGATTTTTTGAGAGATGAATAGTTAGGCCACATGGTTTACCAAATCATTCACCAACAGTGAACTAACTACTCGAATGGTAAGGAAAACTTACATGTTTCGATCGAACTGTTTTAAAACCATTCACTAACATTGAAATACTATTATCCATAAATACAAAAAACCCAATATTTATGAAAAATGGTTTCCTCCATCATTCTCTATGTTTTAATATAGTCTCCTAACACCCCATGAAAGAAACACAATTACTCCTTTTCTCACACGGTTTGGGGCAAACCATGCACCAATCATGGAAGATAATTTTTTGAAGAATAAATAAAACAAAATTTATAATTTGATCAAGGGGACATAATGTTGCACTCTAAAGCATGCCCAATAACCATTAAAAGATCTGAAAACACACAAAAATCTCTAAAAATGAAGATTAACTTCATGAAAATGACCCCAAAACAAACAATAAGTTCATATACATAGATGAAAATTAAAATGTAATATGAGTTTTGGGTATGAATATTTTGGTTTTTATTCATGACCTAGGATAGCTAATTCAACAACATCATGATGTTTTCAACTACTAATCCACCCATATTTAGATTTCGTCCATAAATTGTCCATTTTATCCATTGTTTATAAGATTCCCTATTTTCCAATCAATTTCATTCAATAAGAAGAAATAATAAATGTAAAATATGTTACTGTTGGGAATTATAATATAATAGATCTAAAAGAATGTGTAATCCTAAATTTTTTTAATATCATGCATCTATGATGACATAGTTCAATATTATTGTGAGTTTCCTATTATCTATATATTCATTATTATTTTATTAAAAAAATTTAATTAAACAAAGAATAAAACATTAGAGTTTCAAAAAGGATCTGCAGAAAAAACACTTTTTTATGAATCAGGTGATGATCAATTCAAATCCCAATGCACCTTATATGGGGTTACTACCCCGAGGTACAAAATTTTCTGATATACATCATCTTATAGTATCTATAGAGGGATTTTACATCTTTGAAACATGCCAATTTATACATCACCAAAATATAAGGTTGTTTTTCTATATTTTGACTTTTCCTAGAGTCCTTACTAATATTTTTATATTCATAATTTCTTCAAATAACTAAACCTTTACTCTAAAAATAACTATATATTTCCAACTTTTTAATACATAAACCATTCATTTAATAGTATAATATTTGACAATTCAGGTCGTATTTTTATGTTTGGTTTGTTGGAAATTAGGGACGTGGTTCCTGAAAACATAAACATTAATTTAAATCCAATTGGCTTGCTTCTTTAATGATTCATCCAAGGATAATTTTATAGCATCTCATATCAAGGGCACATATATTAAAATAAAATGGGTTAGTATAAATACCATAATGTAAATAATAAAGGAAATCTTTAACATGTTTTCATGAGACTTAAAAAATTGGATTTTATCGTAATTACATGAGGTATATCACATTAGAATGATCACTGAATAATAACATGTAAATGTGCCTATAAAAATTAAAAATATATACATTTATGAGAATATCATGGGGATTTGTCACCAAGATTTTGTAAAACATAATTACCAAAGATATTTTCCATTGTATCATAAAACATGTCATCTCTAGAGACTAATTTATTACCTGATGCATTAGATAAGTATTTGGTCACAACCATTAATTTTTTATTCATGTGATCCATATGGATTATAACAAAATATTTCATCAATATACTATGTAAAATTACAGGCATGTTTCATATATTCAATTATAAATTAAGTGCATAAAGAATTGAAAATTTCATCAAATTCCCTAGAAAACTGGAATATGGGTTTTATACAAGTAAATCCCCAAATTATTAAATTAGGTTTAAATATAGATGAAATACATGGATAATTAAATAATTCGGTATTAAAATTATAATACTTTTTCATGTGAAAGTGATGAATTGAAAATAAATTTTGTAATATGATGATATACAATGTGGATTAAGGAAAGGGCATAATGTGAGGGAACCAATGTCTAACAATGATCAAACATTATTTTAGAAGTAATGGTATGATGAAAATATGTATAAATAAATTTTATTTCAATATTTTTGAAAACATACCACAAAATAGGTACTTTAATGGAAAAGTGGAAGTGAATAATTTCTATACCCTGATAAGTTGCTTCCTAGAAAATTAGGATGGATCCTTAAGACCTAAAGAAAAATTTGTTTGGTCTATTATGATGAAAATGAGTAATTGTTTTTAAATAATTTATATAATGTGGAGATAAATGGTGGTATTTTTTTGGAGTTTATAATTACATAGGTATAATTATATAATAATATCTAAATTAAGGTCTTCAAATTCAAGGTTGTGGAAAATGAAAAACTATTTCTATGATAATTTTTCATAATTTTTTTTATAAATTTGAGTCAAGTATTACAATATATTAATACCTTAGTACTGAAATCTATTTTTTTATTTCTTTTGATAGGGAAATTAAAATTTTCTATAACATATAATTTTTTAAATCATAATTTTCATTTTACACTTTAAAATGACACTTTTCATTTTTGAAATTGATTTAAAATCATTTAAAACATAATATTAATAAAATAACATATCTTTTGTTTTGGATTATATTTAGATAATTATTACATCATTATTACATGAATATGATGTCATAAAACATAATAAAAACATTAACATTAAATTAATTTATAAAACTATATTACATTCACCCAAACCTAACTATGACTAGCTAGATTCAAATATATTATTTATTTTATCAAAATAATCCTTCAAATAAGATAATTTTAACTCTTAAATAAGAAATTAATTATTAATTAAAAAACCATTGCCTGAAACAATCCACTTTATGAAACATATAAAAATTTCTATAGATATAGAATAATTGTATTATCTTTTATATGAAAATAAATAGGGTTTATAAAGACAATTTCTAGAAGATAAATTTTATTTATTGTTCCGCAGTTCATAATAAAAGATAGTATACTTTCTAAAAATAAATTTATGTTTTATCTGTATCCAAATTTAAAATTAAATATATATTCATATTGATTTAATTATACAGAATAATTGATAAATTGTGATTAACAAAATTAAAAATTCATTTATAAAATTTCTGTAATAATTTTATGACACTATGGTATAAATACATTTACCATTATCAAATAGTCATATTCCCTAAGGGTAATTCTTAAAATGATGGTAGTTTCATTGGGTCTCTCATGTAACAACAACCTAGTGGTAATCTCCACTAAAAAAATCTTAATCGAACTATCATTTTATTAAATCCTCACTAAGCTTAGGACATTATAGAAATGGTCAAGGGTTAACCTCCATTTTGGTACATCCATCCCATGTTTCATAAAATAGTCATTAAATGGACCGACTATACTGGTTTAGGACATAATTTTTCATTTCAACATCAATTATAATTTTTATAGCATTTATAAATTGTAATTCAAATGGAAAAATTATTTCTAATTCCTATAGTGTCTAATTTTAATATTGACCATAATTCATATTTACCAAAGGATATGTTACAGTTAGTTCTCAATGGTCATTGTTCCATTTAAACCCTATATATACTTACCAATTTTACTACTTTATTCCCATGGTTTTTAACAATTCATTTTACATTGTAAATTATACATCTAATTGTTCATTTTATTATATGAATTTTCATGGAATGTTTAAACTTCATGGTATAGTTGGTAACTATGGTGTATTCCACTTCAACATCAATATAATTATGGATTTATAATCATTTAATAATCATAAATATATTAATTGATATCATTATATAAACTGTAATATATAGTTCCCCAAAATGGATGCCACATTAAACACTACTCTATTCAGATGAAAAATGGGCATTAGGAAAACTATTCCTCACACAAAAGGTTCTCAACTAGAAACAATGGTATAAGAAGTGATATTAGGGGGACTATACCCTTTGGTGGTGAAAATAAAAATGGTTGATATATAAATAAAATACTCTAATGAACGACGACAATATAGACGAAGCGTACATAAATAGAATAAGGATAAAAATTAAACAAGACAAAAAGTAATACCAATTGTATACGATACATAATATATAAGGTTATAAATAACAATAAGAGGTTCACCCATGGAAGATCATATTGGTACACATATATAATGAAATCTAAAATCTCAACAGAAAACTCTATCTGACATAGAGGAACTATCATGGTCCAATTCTATATATCCCATAAAAATGTACTAACATAACCACTATTGTCTATCTCCCAAGCTTTTTCACATTCTAAATCTCAATGAAATAATGTCTACATGCATCCGGAGGGGTTTACATAGGGTGAAAAAATAAAAAGTAGTACAACACCAAATATGTGTTCATGTATTACATATATGATTATGAAAATGTATGTGAAAAAAATAAAAATGATTCACATGTATATCTAATAAACAACCCACTTATAATTTTTTTAGAAACCACAAGGAAGTGATCACAAACTTCATCCATTTACAATATAAATTTGAAAGTGTTCCCCCATTTATATATATGGAATAAAGAAATAACCTTCAAATATATTACTAAATTGGAGAGGATCTGTGATATAACTCCAAAGGAATTAGTTAACTAATTTAATCTCTTGTTAACCACTATGTTGAACATATAATCATGTCACATGGAACCTCATTCCCACAACCAAATAAAATTAATCCAAAGGGATTCCCAAGAAAATAACTAATCCCTTTGATCAATGCTATGAGATCATTGTCAGATCGAATCCTAAACTCCCAAGTTATAGAGATATCATTCCACAAAATAATAATCAACATATTCTCAGTAGTAAATTACATAAGGTATTATGATATCTGTTCTCCTATGTCTTGTCACGATGATCTAAAGCATCACTATATGTTTCATCCCCAAATAAATGGTCTCATCACCATCAATCGATGGTCTCATCAACATCAATTGATGGTCTATCACCATACATGTTACTTTGATTGTTGATAAACCACCAAAACATCTTATATGAAACACCATCACCTAATCTCCAATGTCTATGAGGGCCTCCACCAACAACTTGTGGTCAAAACTAGCTCATATTTGTCTTATCTGACTGAACATGACACCAATGGATTGTCCGCTAAAAAACAGTGACCATAAATCACCAAAAATCTAGTCCACAACATCTGAAACCTCATTCCCTTATGACCATGTTGCTCAATCATAATGGTCATCCCCATCAAATGTACCTAGAGAAATTACCCTCATCCAGATGAACATGTAACCTCAATATGACTACCAAATGGCATAATCCTTTTGATCAACATCTTATCATGTTTCTAGGTAATGTGAAACCTATAAAACTATTTCAACTTATTACAGACTATCAACATCACCTCAATCATGTGTCCTTAATCATCGAATTCCCATGAAACCATGAAATCAATTTAATAATTAAATTTCATTTAAATCAATCACCTGGTATAACTATTCACAGGGTCCAATGCCCTCTCACCAGGATTAACATATGAAATAATATGCTGAGGAATCCTTAGATACATCCACTAACCTAATTTAATTAATAAAAATAATATCATTAATTATTAAGGGTATATATCGGCCATCCCTAAAAAAATTTATAGAACAAACCCCCATAAAATCTCTCTTTATTTAGGAAAAATATAGGTAGTAGCTTCTCCACACTAGCTGGTGATCGTTCATCCAATATCGGTCTATAACTCGATATAGATAAAAAATAAAACAAAATTATAATTTATCTCCCTAATAAATGTGCAAATGGGATCATATATTTTTAGTGATTCATATGGTGAGATAAACAAAAAAAATGATAGAGAATCTATGGTTTAGCTGACATGAATCTGTAACCACCACGAAATCAAGGATAGAAGGTTGGACATTGTGGCTAGATCAAACCACAGAAAAGGGAAAAATTGAGAATCTCTGCTACATTCCATGTGAAGTGAAGGATATTGAGTAATTAAATTAACTAAGTTAGGGAGGGGAATTTTTTAATATTACACATTTTAAAGAGGTGCATGTTTAGCTCACATGGTTTGGATAACCGTGCACAAATATTGTAAACTCACAATAAAAATGAATTTCCCCTTGCATTGAAAGGTGAAAGGTTTACGAAATTGTATACAACATGTGAAAATTCAATTTTTGGAGGCACCGACTTTCATGGTTAAGGGAACAGTTCACCAAACTATATGTAGACAGTAAGAATCCCCTCTAATAAAATATATTGAGTTTCCAAATGTTTTTTCTCCACATCCGACATGTTTTGAAAAAACAAGTATAATTCAACTTGTTGTTCAGACTCTTAATCTAGGGCGGCTGAACAATTTTTCCCAACCATGTGCCACCTATAAATAAGTTTCCAGGACCTTATGCACTCGAAACACATCTCATACATATAGGTACATTAAAATAATTAAAATCCTTATAAAAACAAGCCATGGGTCAATAAAACTCAGAAAATATTTTGTTTGAAGATAATAAATAATGTTGGATCACTCACCAAACTCAAAAATTCTATCATTTTGGGGAAATTACAAACTTCTCAAAAACCATGGATGTTATAATCTCCCCATATTAGCATATATTATTATGGAGAAATTAAGACTTATCTAAAGATCATAATAAACATAACAACATTATTTAACTTATCTAAGCCCATGCTGGTTATTAGTAAAAGATCAAATCCCATCAAGGCACTTCCCACCATTGGAGTTACCTACCCAGTCGCTTCCAAACCCAAAAAAAATATCTCAATGGTTTCACCAAATATAACGAAACTCAAATTTCGTACCATGATGCATCATTATTCATAACCCTCATCATGTTCTCAAGCCATTCATGGGTCATATTTGACACCCATCCAGTTTCTAATATCCTTATATTCCTTATGTACTTGGATAATATAGGACAACTGTAAAAGATATCATCACAATAGATACATCTAATATGTTTTAGTTCACTATATCTCACATTATCCCTATATCACATAAATGTAGATACTCATACAAACCTCATTTATAACCAACAATACCATCAATTCCTATAATATAACTTCGTGATAGTGATCGTCATATATATATATTGTAATGTCCTAGAAATTTTGAGGAAATTTTTTTCTAAAATTATTTAGAATTTTTCAAATATGCAGTTTTTGACGGCACCTGATTTCGAGGACCGGTGTGCCCGAAATATTTTTCTGAAGATTAGCTCGGGTATATTCCGTGGACGAACGAACGGGTTTTTCTATCTTTTGAAGTGGTGCTTGGAATTAAAATCTAAGGGCACTGACGAACTCGCAACGCCGGTATTTGCTTAAGGGGACCTTTACCCAGTTGCGTTTTATGCGGGTAGAAAGTTAAAATTGGGGTTAAATTAAGAAGTTAAATAAAAATTTCAGAACAATTTTATATCTATGGAAGTTAATTCCTCCCCTGGGAAGTTATTGGTGGGGCCCACACCCACCAAACTTTCAATGTGTGGATATTTGAGAGGTGGGGCCCACACGAGCCCCAACTTTTCATCTACCATAACCCCATTTAATCTCCCTTGTTTTAATTCATTACAACCCCCCCCCCGTAATTAAAGGGAACTCTTCCTCCCCCTATCTCCCTCTTTATTATTTTCCAACACACCTTAATTAATGAAATCACCCTCTTCAATTAATTAATTAATTGATTCGAATGTTGAATTTCATGTGTTAATAAAATAATATCCAAGCCTATTATTTTATTTTTGGTGCATTTTTTGTGTTAAGGAGAGTTGGGGGAGAGCTCTTGAGAATGAGAAAAGGATTCCTCTCCTTAACAAAGAACGGTTTTCTTCTCTAACAAAGAACATCAACCTTCAACGAAGAACGACCCAACGAAGAACGCTCCAAGATTTTCCAATCCTCTTCTTCCTCCACATCAAGGGAGGAGACACTTCCACAGGGAACACTCCAATGATGATGATTCTTCCTACAACATTGATGGAGTGACATCTTTTTCCGCGTCTCTGACGAACAAACCATATTTGAGGTGGGGGTTTGTTCATTTTGAAGTGTTTATCTCATACCCCGTTCCTTGTTGGAAATCATTGTTTATTTCTGTCCAAATACTATCACCTAACGCTGAGGGTGCGGGCCGAACACACATGGCCCAATGGCCCTCTGTAGTCTCCTTTGATTGCAATGGTGATCATGATAAGAAGGTGGCGATGAACGGGGGTGACGGCCGTGTGCCAGCCACATGTGGAAGAACCGCATGCTTCTCGACTGAGGAATAACCAGATGACCATAGCCAACCGAGTAGAAGGGAGGAACCGCAGTGCCCCAAGGCACCGCGCTGCATAAGACCACAACTCGCCAGAGTGGGCTACTTCGGTGGAATAACCGGTTGGCCCGTCGGCCGGCCAGGAGGAGGAGAGCCACGTCGCCAGGAGGGTGCCGCACTGAAGAACCTACGGCCCACCCGAGCAAGCTTCTTTCACCCGGAAGGCCGGCCGGATTAGGCCGACCAATTTGGCAGGGTGGCGCCGTTTGGAACCACCGGTTCGGGTAGCCAGGGGGAAACCCCCCCCCCCCCGGACCGCTCGGCCTTAGGGCCGCACAGTGCCCTGCCGAGTCGGGACGTGCCCCTAGGGCCGGGCCACACCCCCTCAGGCTGGGCCGCACCCTTCAGGCTAGGTCGCATGACTCACCGGGTTGGTCTGACCCCTTGCAGGGTCAGACCTTCCAAAACCGGGTCGACCCAACCCGCTAGCCACTAGGCCTAACGAGCAGATCCCTTTTTCACTTAAATGTGAATTACTTAAAGACCGCACCTCTGATCAACGTGCCGTCAACGACACTGGGACCCTCTCAACGAAGCAGTACTCTTTCGATTATCTAAGTGATTTTTGGAAAACTTTGGATAATGGGCGGGTTAGAAATGAGTGTATTTCTAATTGGGCCCCTGGAACGAAATGGCCAATATCTATCATATTGGGAGTTCGATTGACGCACCGTCTGTTTCATTGGGTTCCTTTTGGTGAGATGGAAATACGGGATACATAAAATCTATACTTAGTGGCAGTTGATGTATCGACCCCTTGGCTTCAGAAGCATACCCTCCAAGAATCGAGCATGCTGTGTGCGGGAACCCTAGTGCTGGCTGTGACTGCGACGACTACCGTGTTGGGGTACTCTGTGGGTTCGACGACAATGACGACTATAATTGAATCCTACGTGGGTTCGGTAGTGATAAAGACTATACTAGGATCCTCCGTGTGTTCGGCAGCAATGACGACTACACCTGGATCCTCCGTGGGTTCGACAGTAGTGGTTACTGTACTTGGATCATACGTGGGTTCGGCAGTGAAGGTTTATGTACTTGGATCCCACGTGGGTTCGGCAGAGGAGATGATTCCGAGGCTACATCTAATCTTCTCTACCCCTCTTCATAAGTAGTATACCTGTGTAAGCTGAGTCATGACTTTCAATCATTACCATTGGTGTAATTGACTTCATTTCTGTGTGGACTGGGTTGTGCTTGGGCTTGAGAGTTGAAGCCGGACATGAATTGATGACTTAAGTATATATATGGTCATATACCAATGTAGATTCTGTTGATACTTCTTGATTGTATCTTTCCTTTGTGGTGTATCCTTCATGGATTATGGTATACCTTCAAGGGTCTTGGGGTCCCCACTTAGTATCGTATACTCACTTCTACACGGGCTTTTCCCGCACCACATTGTATTGGATGCAGTTGAAAAACAGCACTGATCGAGGTGGAGGCTTCTGGAGATGGATGGTACTCAGAGGTGGACTACTTCGCGGGGCATACACGGAGTGGATGGCTGGAACTGAGTTGCTGAGGAGGAAATCTATACCCACCCTTCATGTGGGATTTCCGGAGGACAACTCAGTGGTTGCTGCTTTACTTTACTACTTTTGTACATTCTTTTCAGTTGTAATTTACTGTCAGTTGGGTTTTTATACTGGCCCATTTACTTTCTAGCACTTACTTTTGTACTCGGTTTTACTTAGTGCTTACTTCTTTTGCGTACTCTGTTGTGTAGGTTTACTTTTATAAAGTCAATGCCTTCCCATTTATCGGGATTTATGCCTTTAGTGCTAGTCGCCAACCCTTGGCCAATGGAAGGCGGGCTTGGGGTAGTCACGGCACGGGCCCCAAGGAAGGGTTGTGACATATATATATAACACATCATAGATGATTCAAAACTACAATCCAGTGCTTTTTTAGTAAAAAATAGATACATGGGTACCTCATGAACCAAAACTAGCCAATGATAAATCAAAATGAAAACACAATCATCCTCATCATGATTTCATACCTCTAATCATAGTTGGATCCTCGACCTGCTCTACCCACGGGAGCTCAGCTATATGCATCTCACATAAATCTCAGCTACCCGATGCCTACAATCCCTATGGAGCTACATATGATACAAGTTATTTTCCTTACTAATGTATCAAATTATGTCCTCAATGATGCTATTAGAAATCACCAATAATAACATGATCAGATACCATTTTTAGTGCCATAACTCAGATTCCACATTAAATTCACCTCTGGAATAATTGACCCCTAGGACATAGGTGAAACTCCTCACATGACAATGGATGATGACTTGCAGCAATGGTTTGTGATGTGATAACATGGAAAATATAACCAATGGATGAAATATTAATTTTCCATATTTAAATATAACAGTATAAGGAAAGGCCACAACACATTGTAAGCGTACCTATGTAGTAACATAATAATATATAAACCAGACAAAAAGGAATAAAATTTGTAGAGAATAAAACACATAGTAGGTCAAACACTGCTTTATAAAAATAGGGTCTCATGTGGCCAACCATATCAGTTCACATATATAAATCATACTAAAATATCTAAAGTAAACACTTGTTGATGTATACTAATCATCATGGTCCAATTCCATCTATCCCATAAAAAAAGCCTAACATGATCACTATGGTCTAGCTCCTGAGCTTGGTAACATTACTAATCACATACAAATAAATTCTACATGTGACTTTATGAGACCATGTAGGGTGTGGGAATAAATCTCAGCATCCCAACACCAACATGTGCATTTATTATATCCATGATTCTGTAGGTGTAGGTGAAAATAAATAAAATGTTAAAAATGAATATTTATTAAATAACCCACATTCTTTTTTCTTAGAAACCACAATGAAGTGACAACATACTTAGAACATTATTGTTCTACATTTAAAAAATTCCCCACATTCATATATATGAAAAAAAATAACTATATGTAAATATATAATTATATTGGTGATGATCCATGACATATCACCCATGGAATCCCATGGAATCCCATGATGAATGTCATCCTAGTTGAACCAATATGATCCACCAATAAACAAGTCAAAAAACACATCATGTCCACTGCCAAATGTTCAGCATCCAAGGTCATTCCCAAGAAAATATAGTCTTTGAGACCTCAAAACCTATATCACTATCATCTCAAAGTGCTACATCCTGAGGTACAATGATTTTTTCCATAAAAAGATAATAATTTTCATCTCAAGAGCTGATTCCCCAAGTCACGAAGATATATGTACTCTTGTGTCTCTTCCTAGTACCAACGAACAACATTGCACGCCCCATCCCACAACCGATGATCTCATCACCATCAAACGGTGGGAAATCACCATCAATTGAGTTTTAAATAATGAGAACCTCCAATATATCAAATGGTAAACACCATTACCTATGTTGAATTTTATATAGGGTATTTCACACACAAAAAATTGTGAAAAAACATCTTCTTAGTCCTGTGTTTGTTCACAGATCTCCAACGGTACTTCAAAAAAAAGGTGAGTGAAAATCACTAACTACATAATCCACATCATCTGATGCCTCATTACCCTATGACCATGTCACTCAATACTGATGGTAATCACCATCTTATTTACCAAGATCCATTCCCTCATATGAAGGATAAAATATAATCAAATTATGACCAAGTCACTGAAACCTGGTGAAAAACCTCACATCATATATCTTAATCCATGACCAACCTAGTGAACAATGTCTCCTCAATCTAGGTAACCATCGTCACCACAACCATCAAGCCATTTTCTTTCACATTCACATAGAATCACAAAATCAATATAACTATTAAATTTAATTTAAATTAAATACAAGGTCTAACTATACATGTAGTCCACTGCATCCTCACTAGGATTATCATATGAAATTATGGTCTAGGGCATTATTTGGGGCTTCCCTAAACCACAATAAATTAATTAAAAAACTAGCTTTAATTTATTAATGTTATCCCTTGGTAACTCAACACAGATTGTATTGAAATCACCCCCAAAACAGATGAATATTTTATGAGAAATCCATGAACCACCATCATCATACTAGTAGGTTTTCAATTTTCATATACCTACCTCTAACTTAAGTTGAATATGAAAAAAATGAAATTTTAGATGAATGGCTTGAAAATATGGGAAACATGCCTTTATGGATTTAGCATTCTATATAGATATGTTAATATAAAAAAGACTATCGAATCTAATGTCCTATAACGATGAGTCGTCGCTACCGACAGATCAAAGAACAAATCACATGAAGTGGGATTGTGTCAAATACAATACAAGAAAAAAATATAAGATCTCCCCAGGTGTCTACATGAAGTTAATGAAAATGATGAAGAAAACTATAAAAAGGCATGAGGGGAAGAATATTTATTTCACACATTATAAAGAGTATAATTTTTAGCCTACACAGTTTGGATAAACATGTGTCAACCATATTCACACACTATCTAACTATATTTCCCCTCACATGGCTACATGCAAGATTTTCAAACCGAGCACAGACCATGTTGATGCCACTGTCAAAGTCACCCACCTTGCATGGTCAAACACCCAGTTTTTTAAATCATTCACAAAAAAATTTAATCCTCTCTACTAATAAATACATAGGATGAACATTGTAATGTACCCCCTCCAAGACTGTTTTCAAAAACAATTCTAGTGCCACTAGAAAGTGAAATTGTTACTCTTTATACGCCATAATTTTTTTCCAATCTATATATCTCATTCCATGATTTCTATAAATTTATTTTTCAGGCCCCTATTAACTTTAAACCCACCCGATTCCCAAATAAAATTTTTGGTCCTTTAAACCAATCTAAAAATAAGTCCTTTGATCAATCAAAATCCCAAAATTAGGTTCTAATGATAAAATATGGAATCCCTCTAATCAAATAGAATAATTCAAACAAGATATGAAAATTCAGCACCACTAAAAAACTAGTGACATTACATGATATTTTTTGAAATTATATTTCTAATTAATTCCCATATGAAATATAATGAAATGTGCATTATGAATAGAATGAGTACTTTTTATTAGTCATAGAAGTAATATTTAGGCCATTATAGGTATAATGATTCATTTATAATTTTTATGATAAATTGAATTAAACTATATGTCTAAAATATCAATAATCTAGGGGTATTTTCCATATATGAATGCATTCTATTTGATATACCTGATGGTTTTAGGTTTTAATTTGCTGTTATCATAGAATTTCATTTTTTTTAAAGGTTGGGGCCGAAGCCTCATTTTTATTATTAAAGCAAAGCGAAGACCTCTTTAACTGGGTAGAGGGAGACCCATTACATAGCCCGAAGGCCCAGTGGGCATTTAGATCATCGGAATTAAAATAAAAACAATTTAGGTTTATTTCACATAGAATATTCATTAATGAATACCCAAGAATTCATATTTTCTCTTGAGGCCTCATTATCTATGGATGAATACATTAATCTTGGTATTTAATTTTTTTTTTCATGAATGTCATACGCACTGAATTTATAGATGTGGCCCACTATATACACAGTTATTCATTTAATAATTTAATGTGTATACAGTCATGTGAAAAGGAAAGCATGTCATATTTTTTTGGTCACACAGGTGAAATAATACTAGAATTATAAAAATATAAATCCTTAGTTATATAATAGGATATGGATGAAATTATTAACATCGTGTGTTGTTATTAACAGTGAAATTAATACTCAAGAGGATGGAGAAGACCTCACAATTGGAAGATCAGACGACTCATAATATTCAATTCAGATAGCTCGTATTCTATATATATCTATATATATCATTTAAATATATTAATAGTAACACACTTATACCCCATACAACATCTATCCTTCACTTGGTTTGTCCACATATAATATGAAAAGTTTCACTGCTAAATGTTTGAGTTGACACTAGTATTTGAAAATAGACATACAACACCCATTCCTGGAAAAATCCATGTTATAACCTAGATCAGTCCACTGTGCACCATCCTATATTTTTTTTACATGATCACCATACATACCATGCACTCACTATAGGTTCTATGCATTTTTCAATATCACAAACAAGCAACCATGCAAGTTTCTTGGGTAGGCTCTCCATTATAGTGGAGCTAGCTCCCATAATGCGGTTTATTGAGCTATCCCTTATAGATTGTATGGTTAGCCAATGAAATTATAATACATATATAGTTAACATGTCAGAGAAATATTTAAAATATAAATTCTGTAACATTAACTCAAATTTAATAGAATTTTTTTCAATTTTTTTCATAAAATATTCATCATACAAAAAATAAATATATTTTTTACTTCATAGCCTTCTTAAAATTATTTTTTTCATAAAATACTTGTATTCTTAAAATATTCCCCCTGTAAAATATATATTTTATGACGTTCAATCGAACTCCTTATTAAATAATAATATATTACATAGACTACAAAATATTTCTCCACCAACCATTCAACACGTTTTAAATAATGTATCACTTCTTCAACACCATTTACACTTTCTATTGAAAAAAAACACAAACTCAATAATTATCACAATTATCAAGGAGAATTTGTTATGTATGAAATCACCTTCCATTAAAAGAATCCAAAATAATTATTTGGGTATCATTGAATCATTTATACTCCCAAAATTTATATTTCCTCATTGAAAAACGTTTTTACTTGGTATCAACACCAATAAATAATCAATATAGTGTACATAATACTTATTATTTATTATGATCTTGTTAATTTTTTTACAATCAATTTTGATTCACATTGATCCATATTTCTCATTAAAAATTAGAAAATATACACCACATGGTGATGCAATTTTTCAAGTGAATCCTCTATCAAGAATCTCCCATAGTTTCTTCATCAATTACTTTTATTCAATAAGGTCCAATCTGTATAGAGTTTTTGTAATGGGTGTGGCCCCATGTATTCTTTTTATTGAAAAATAAACTAAACTATATAGATGAATATTAAAAAAAAATCGTCTATAAACACATAAAAAATAATATTAAATAGACATAAAATCATTTTTCATTTTATCCCAAAACATCAAAGATAAATAATCCATTCAATAGGAACCGAGACCCAAGTAACAGATTTACCTTCCACTAGAAGACTATGTTTATTCTTGCACTAATAAAAAATATTAGGATGTTTCATAATATAAAATGATGCTTCCCTTATATATAAATTAATTTTATATTTATATAAATAAAATCAATCCATGACATTAATAATATCAAATAAAACTAGGGGTGAGTAATGTGGCATATATAAAGAACATGCCTATAAAAATTAAGTAAAGAAGAATAATAGACCTGATATGTGCTAACTATACCATTATGCGTTTTTATTACAAATTAAATATATATTCATATAGTATATGAATAATAATTTTTTAAGACCTTTCCTGATGTACATAAATTCATATAACTAAGATCAAATTTAAATAATTGAGAATACCTAAAACCAGTAGAAAATTATCAGTCTATCAATAATACGCTTTAAAAAATGATAAAAATGAAAATAAATAATCATTAATATAATTATTGATCTTGAAAAATCATTCATTGGATTCCTAAGTCATCACACCTTCATTTCAATCTATAACACCATTGGATTATCTTACGTCATCATTAATCATTATCTATTAAAATCTTTCATAATTGATCATAATGAAAATTTGAGATTACAATATCTTATCCATCAAGAGTTCCTAGAAAAGTGTTTTTTATTAGGACCACTAGTCATGCAATAGTGAAAATTATTTTAATAAATATTCTTCACAACTTAGAGTTGTTACTATAGATTAATATATTCCAAAGCTACATCATCTTAACAAAATCTAGATTGGGATGTATTTTTTGGAAAATCAAAATATTTTGTTGAACATAACTCTTGTTTTTCATCTATAGTTAGGAATAATCTCTAGGATAATACTATTTTTTTCCCATCATAATTTATAGAAATAAAAAATCCACGAACTGATACCAATTAAGGTGAATGAAAAATATCATACAAAAATATTATATCATATTAGATAATTATTCACTAGATATCATTAATATCGACATCAGACCCAAAAATGATTACTTTATTTGGAAATATGGACACATATTCAATAGGTATATATATTATTACAAGATATCCAATTATTTTATTCAACATAATTACCCTTATTATACATATCATAGTAAAAACATGTATTCACACCTAGGTGAAATGAAACATAACAAAGGGTGAGCTTAGATTCTCATTAAGGGTTAACATGGGAGATATCAATTATAATTTAATACTAGAACCACCATTAGGGTATGAGAAAACAATATTAAATTTTAAAAACTATACATAAAACTATAGAAACCATAATCATGAAAACCAGAATAAACATTGTTAGTTTATAAGACATGATCAATGAAGAATCAATTAACCTAATTTGTGTAAGAATAAAAATTATATAAGATCTTGGAATAAAACAATTTCATAATTACACGCATGATCAATATTATATAGACACTATATCAAGGATTCATACTAAGAAATTCATTACATGTTAGTCTTGGTCTATCCACCATTGTACCTATATCAGGATTTTGATAAGCTCTGGGTACCCTCTTTTGGGCATGGGATAACCTGCTATGAATATTCTATTGGGCTTGGAATAACCTAATATTTACCTATTGAGCTCATATAAAAATAATATTTACCAAATTCATTGGAGTAATATAATAGACCCACTTGTAACATAATTATAATCATTAAATATGTATTCCACAATATCATGAAAACATTTATCTTTACATCAAATCCTATCCCTTGGAAATGAAAATATGTCTCATAAATATTTCAATAAAATAATAATAAACCATCTAGATAAATTATAAAGATGGTATCATAGGTTTATATCCCTAGGGAAGCATATGTAACATCAATGGATGTTATAATATATGACAATTCCCTGAAAAGATAACTAGATAACATATATAGGAAAATCTACTTTTAATTTTGAAATCAATTATTCAAAATAGAAAAACATTCAAACAATTATGAACTATTTTATTTAAAACAAAACATGGAAAATTTTAAATTTTGATTCAAAAAGTAGAGTATTCATAATGATGGGAAAATCTATTTCAGGGAATATGTTAAAAAAATATTTTGTTCACATCATTGTAAACAAGTACCATGATCAGAAAAATACAAGATGGTTCCTTTTAGACCATTTTAATAAATGTAAAACATTGAATAAAATAGATTTTAAAAAAATTATATAAAAAATAAACATTAATGAAAAAATTATAATTAAATTACATATATGGAGGAAAATGCATCCCAATCGATGAGATAAATAAAGTCATTTTTACTTAAAATTATTGTTTTGATATCTTGAGTGCCTAATGTGAATAAAATTTATTAAAGCACGGAATATTCATAAATAAAGATAGGAGTATAAAATTATATATATATATATATATATCATATAATTTCCTCTTGGGAAATTTATGTATAAAAAATATCTATAAAATTCAGAGTGTAACATAAAAACTCTTACCACAAGTATAACTTGGACTGTAAGTTCCCTATGATCTTGTATAATAAAATTATATTTATTATAAAATTATACAATAAATATATAAATACTCTTGATGTCATTTATGATCCACTTATAAAATTTCAGCACCAAATTAATAATAATTTATAATTTTAATCATTGTTTCCATATGTTAACTATTTTATCTCCCAGGAACATTTTTGTTCAGAAGTCATTCCTTCAATATTTATCTGGGTTGCTTCATATAATTAATTTTACTAATCATATAAATATTTGATATATTGTTATTTTATAATTATTTATAATCATTTATAATAATTATAGATATAATAATGGATTACACCACTCATGGATAGAGATAGTCTGTACATACACTTGAATGCTTTTTTTATTTTATATCATAAATTAAGAAAGAAATATATATAATATTTTATAATTAACGAACCGTAATAATGTCATAAATATTATATATATATATATATTAAATACATTATTTTAAGAAACCTTGATTGATGGTGATGAAAAATGAATCATATCACTATGCAGAGGTCGTGTCTAAAATTATGTACCACTGATACATTCATTTCCCATTTGTTTGAAAGGTGGTAGAAAAAGGAACTTCATTATAAATAATAAAATCCTTTTATATTTAATGATACTTTATAAATCATGTTGTGATGCATACAACTTTTTTAGGGAAGGGGGACGAACAAATTAAATTGAAATTTCCTGGTTACGATTTATACCTCTTAAATGAGAAACCTCATTTGGCTTACACCATAATCCTTGAAAGGAAGGAATTATGGTAAAACCACAACCCATAATACATGCTTATTGATTTAAATAAATTATTTGTGTTTTTATTGGTAAATATAATAGGTTCTAGTAGTGTGTAGTAGATAGAACACAGGGTGAGCGTCTATAAGTATGGGGGAGGACACAGTTGGAATTACTTAAAAGAATAAATTTTAATAAGGTCATATTCCAAAAACATTTCTAAACATTGACTCATATTTCAAGGTGAGAGAAAAAATGGTTTAAATTTGGATTTAAAATTTTATTTCAACAAGTCAATGTGGAAATATATATCTTATATTTTAGTTTCACCTAGATAAACCCAGTTTGACCATAATAATGACAACAAAATGTTACTATTTAATTATTTGATAGGACCAAAATGAATGTAATTTCATTAAAAAGATTTGGGAATATTTTTTACAATGTTATAAACCATTTTATCTAATAAAATTTCTATAAGTGGAGAAAATTAATTGTATAAAAAAATTCTTTGACTTCTTAAAAAAGTTCTCTCAAAAAATAAATTTTTATGTATAATTTTTTATAACATAATTATGAAAATTTTGAATTTAAATTAAATTTATTAGATTATATTTAATAACAAATTAATAGTGATACATTAATATAATTTTAAATTCATATTGGATTATATATATACTTGAATTGAAATGATAATTTCTTATAAAATTTTAATTTTTTATTCATTGAGAAAAAATTATTTTCAGAAAAATTAGAAATTTCTCCTAAAAAATATTTTCATATAATTAAATTTTTATGAAACAAATTTTTTAATGGTTATGGGAATTAATTATAATATCATCTCACAAAATGAAACAAAACCCAATTTTTAAGAAATTATACTTTTCATGAATAAAATAAATTTACAAATAATTGAGTTATTATTTATTATCAATTAATAAATACCCCTGAATAATATAAAATTTTTATTCATATTTTATCTAATTTATTTAATTATATATATACCACAAATTTAATGTCCGTAATATTCTGATATACCATATCATGGTGAATTTAGACTCCAGGTTCTGTGTAAAGGAAGCTACAAAAAACATCATGTTTATTTCAAAGTAATGTGTATATATATATATTTCCTGGTGATACAAATTTTGGTTAGAGTACTCACTTTTGTAAGAGCATATGATCTCTCTACGGAATTAGGGGTCGGTTACCTATTATTCCATGCCTACCATTGTCAGAATTATTTTGTTTTATGATACGAAACCCTTACATTAAAGGGTTTTATATAAAATAACCATGTAATGAATTTGGATATGTGAAAATATATTAGTATTTTAATTTTGTTTAGAAACAAAATAATTTATTTTTTTAAATTGTTAAAAATTAATTTTATATATTCTTATTGGTTTAGTGGAGTAAATTTTTTTTAAAACAGAATAATTTTAATCATAAATACATTCAAATAAAATATGCATTAAATTATAGAGATGTAATTTTAATACCCCTTTAAAATAGTATATGTTAGATTATTTCAATATAAACACAAGTTAATACCTCAACCATTCAATTAGCTACTTTTTACTAAAATAGGTTGCCCAAAAATAATTTTTTGGCAATCATCATGGAAAGGAAAAACCCTAGGAGTTAGGTAACAAAATACCACAATCAGTTTTTCATGAAACATATGAACAAAACCCTAGAATTTATGATACCAAATGAACATGTTTATATAATATATCTCATGGATTGAGGTGATGATTTTTCCTGTTAACTATTTCTTCGATGTATATGAAATGATTCGCATAATAGTTTTCTTATAGAGCTATGTGAGTAGAGGAATTGAAAATTTTACACATTATTTATTTAAATATAAACCTTGTCCAGATAATTCCTATAATTAAAATAAATGTACAAATAATTTTAGTGGGATAATATTTAATAAATTTACATATAAAATGAATGTACTATATGATAATCATATGATAAAAGCTTCTATTATAGGTAAAATAGAATCATTATCATAAAATATGACATTGATATCAATCATAATATTTAAGAATCTTAATGCCATTAATTATTGACATATATAAATAAACAAAATAATTAATCAAAATTATGTGAGAAAAATCAATGGGTTTACACAACCATGTGGAACTGACAATCAATCATATTAGTCAAAATGATCAGATGCTTATGATAAGTATATAAGGATTCACTTAAGGTATCAATAGAATTATTAAAATATAGGATTTTAAAAGGAAATTCAGGCTCAATAATGTATTCAATATGACTATGTATGTCAATGACCTTTGGAAATATAGGTTACTCAAATATTTATTTTTTTGGAATTCATTTTGTAATTATATCTAGAAAGGTTATAATAATATAAATGATTTAGATTAAATTTTACCCCATCTCCACATAGTCTTATAGATGATTGAACATTTAAGATGATATCTAGGATCTAGTGTTGTGATAAAATCAGGGATACATAAATATTTAAGACAAAAGATGAATTTTGAATGGTCTATGTGTTATCTTGGGTCATTGAAAATAAATGATGTCTCGTGAAGTTGGGAAAGTGTTGAAATTTGGAAGTATTTTCATCAATAAATAATGCGGTGCGTGATACTCTACATATATTCCACGTCATTAACTAATGTTAAATAGAAAAATTCATAGATTCTAAAGTGTATTTCATACCATATGAATATTTGAAATATTTTTTAATATATCGGACTAAACAATCTAGATAAAAATTGATGGAGCATGTTGTCTTCATTCATATATAGTAGAAAACATTATTGTTATAAATATTTGAAATAAAGACGAATATTTAATTCTTTATTAGGTAAATATAATATGTTTATTTATCGAATTTCCCATGTATTGTGAGAGAATTTTTTTGTTAAAATAAAATTATTATAAAATTCATGAGATAATTATTTTTTACACCTGATTTATAATTCAATAGATTCTATACCATATTTTAAATGAAAATAAGGATATTTATTTACCTCTGGTAAAGATATATTATTGAATATATATTTTTAAATATTATTGAAATGATCCCACCACCTTATAGTGGGATATTTTAATGAATAAAATTTTATTTCTAGAAATAAATTTGAAACAGAGAGAATCCAAAATTTGATATGATTATTATTGTTTAGTTTATTATGTTTAATTTATAAAAAAGAAGTCTTATTTTTATCTTAGCATTATATTATTTAAATAATATAAATTTCAATAGGCAACTAGGTGTATTCTTAGACCTAGAGAAGTTGAAATGTTTAAAATTAATAATTATTCTCATTAATTCAATGTTAATGTCACTTTATATCCTAAAATAGTATTGTAAGGTTTTATAATAATATCAATGTATAAAGATACAATTATTTACCAAATTTATATATATGAAATTTTCTGTTGAAAATGATATTAATATGATGCTGAAAAACATTTCAACCATTCTAAATAGAAAACTGAATCATTAATATTGAAACACAAAATATTATGAAGTAAATAATTTTCAACAATTATTTAAGGAAATAAAAATTAAAAATATGATTCATAGCATCTTCGTTATTAAAATAAAATTTCTTCATATATTTTACTCACTTAATAAATTTATCTGGAGCTTTTAATATATAGTCGCATAGAGATGTGGGAGGAATTATATTGTTATAAAATGGTTTTAAAAATATAAAGTGTAGAAAATATAAGCCATGTCTAGTTTTTGGGGAAATGGTTTATGACTAAATAAGTTCATATGAATGATTTTTTAACTAATCATTGAAAAAATTAATTATATAAAATATATCATTTGATGCAATTAAAATATTTAATTTATCAATCTTTCACATTGGATGAATATATTTAATGAAATTAATTAACATCTCAAATAGTTTCTCTGAATAATCTATAATATATGTTCATTATGAAGTATTTATAGTTCTAAAAAAAGTACGGTCATCATTTGTTGGATTTAAAATCGATATATGTACTATATGAATCATAAAAAATTGATTTTTTGTATAATATATTCGACCAAGTTTACCAAATAGAGTGCAAAACATTATTTTTTAGTGAACGACAGGTGAATGGTTTATACTAAACAGTCATACCAAATCTTGAACAAAATACTAATGATGATAACCATCATACATTGATGTAGTTCCTATGTTAGCCTTCAATTTGAGCTAATTAAGGAGTGGTTGGGTATGTTGTTTATCATTTCCTCAGTTATGGTTTAACATAAATTAGTTTTTTCCTTTCAAATGAAGAGTATAAAATCTTAACCCTTAATTGATATATTCAGGAGTTGTGTAAATTGTTAAACAGATAAGTGACATATGATGTGATTATATATTCAAATAGAGGAATGCGATGTTATAACTCATCAGGGTTAATGACATGTAATGTGTCCATCTACATGGTCACTCTATTCTTGGAGAATTGTGAACATATGAGTAGAAATATTTTACTAACATACATAATCTCCTCTAATAACCCAATCATCTGGACAGATTGATCATAAAATTATCCCTTCCAATATATGAGTTAGGTGGTTGAAATTGGTATATATATATCTATGTTTGTGTGTTTGATAGTTATCATTCTAGATCCCTTTATATCTTTAGATACACTAATGGTATTCTAGAATTGATTATTTTAATACATTTATCAATTAAAGATTTAATATTTCATTGAAATCCTAAAATGTCCCTTGGGATTTCCCTTTTTTGTTTCTTGAATGATGAATTTCTTTACGAAACAAAAAAATATCTACTTTATTTTTTTACATATTATCTTGAAATATTTTTCTGAATATATTAAGAAAATATTACTTATGATGTGGTATTAGATAAAATTAATGACATATTTGTAAAAGTCAGAAGGAACTATATAAATAGAGTTTTAAATACTTTTTTAATAAAATATTTTATATGATGTAATATAATGAGTAATGGAATAATGTTTACAAGGCATTAGAAAAAGTGTGAAATAGATGGTGATATACAATAAACCAAGTATAAGCTGTTTTTTTTTGATATATCAAATGATTTGATATTAGGATATTGTACAGGAAAATATCAATGAATCTATGGCATGAAATATTCTTTGTAATGAAATATTATAAGGCCCGATATACTGATATCTTACCACTATCTGAAGATATATTTTATTTTATTATATTGTTATATTAATTGTACTTTCATATATTTGCAATCATTTTTAATGACTAAACATGCCATTTTAGCATAAAATGATTAGAATTTTGAATTTGGTCACAATATATTTCCATGATACATAAAATTTATGAGAAAATAGAATGTAAAATATATGTGTATTAAGGTATTCAGTTCATGGTAAGAAATAATTTATAACTATAAGTAATTTATTAAACATTTCATAAAATCTGAGAATATCCAATGGTGTATTGGAGAGTTTCCCAACATATTCTATGAATTAGTTTTTCATTGTTTTGATGATGATCAATGAACTCTGATGATGATTCTACCAATAACCTAATCACTCAAATAAATCTTCTATTTACTTTTATGGAAACATGTATGCACTGTATTAAAGGCCGATACCAGGAAAGAGATGAATTTTTTTAACTGAGGGATACCTTAAGGTGAAGGACATGTTTGGATACTTCTATGTTCTGATGACCTGGACCCAGATGCCACTTAATGGGTGCCCCATGATTGGTGCACCACATATCCTCAAGAACATCTTCTTGAACGCTAGTGGCTTCCTACTAGTAGCGAGGTCCCAGGGAGTGTCCGTGGGAAAACATTGCCCTCATTTGCAGAGTGTAGCCTAGCAGAATAGATATAAATGAATAGTAAATAGTGGAAGCAATATGAATAAATATCTGATGAAAACTAAGGAAATAGATAAACAATAATAATAATAACTTTATCCACTAGAACATTGATGATGTAATGTCATGTCACAATAAAAATGGAATATAAGGATACCCGACAATAGGCATATCATGTTCCACAAGGTAAAAGAAAACAAGTCTACTCTAATCATCCTGAGATATTACTCGGTCATATGCTATCAAGACTCATATAATCATCACACAATCAAGTATTGGAAGATACATGCTTCCCTTTGTCGATACCTCCAACCATGTAATCTACTTTAGGTACCAAACTGCGCCCGAAGAGGGTGTGAGATAAATCTCAGTTGGCCACCACCAGCGGTGTCTATAATATTCAGCCCATGAAATGGAATATAGCTATGTGCAGTCATATATGTAATGTAAAGAAAGCAATAAAAAATAAATTAATAACTAAATACTTGCTTCAACCCTCATCTAGTTTCTGAACATGTAACTAGTTCATTAATTAATCAATTTATATTTACTGTTAATAGGTCACATGAGGCATAACTAACACGGACATCACCTCGGGATAGTATAAGTAGTGAAGTTCTCAAGACGTAATAAAGAAATTATCAATGATATCCAGTGAGGGAGTTATAGGGAATCTACTAATGTAACATAAACTCATTAGAAAGCTAACTCAGCAGTATCTGAGTCTAGATAAGGGGTAAGAGTGTAATCCAAGGGCGGTAATCCATGACATTCCACAATAAGGCGCCTACCATGTCCAAGGTGATCGACCAAGGTAAAATGAGACCTAGAAAAGATAAGGCCCTATTGGATTTCACCATGGAACCTAATAGTCAATGCTGGATCCAAGGATTGTATCTTAGGTAACCTATAAAAATGAAAGGGACCCAATAGTAGTATACTGGGAATCATATTAATAGACAAGAACCAGTGTATAAGTTGTTATGAACCTAGGTAACCCTTATCCTTGAATCAGAATGGGGTTATAGAGACCCAAGATATTCTCCTCTTAGAATACAAGGCGGAATTGAGTTAGTCCATTCCTATTTGAAAATGTAATCATGTAGTAATTAATATGGTTCAAGTCAAGCCTTCAATTAGTGAATATCGGTCAAGTAGAGTTGAAACCATTATCTTTTTACTCGAAGACTTTTCTTCCACTAGTGTGGATATGCCATGTAGCATTGCAACCATTTAATCAATTCATAATTAGCCATTAAGGCTTATTCAATTATTGAAGTTCACACTGGTACATTCCATAAACCGGAAATGCCGTGCTATGGAAATGTAACCTTTACTGAATCTCTTTAGATAAGGCTACGTTACATACTTAGTATACTATCCATTTCACATTTTATATTTCATATTTAAATAAACATTTATATTCACAAACCTTACATGGGAAAAGTGGTGAACATATATGGTACATTCTATTATGAACTTCTTAGTAATAACAAGCCATATATAATAACAAGTCTCATCTTTAGTAATATCAAGTATTGGAATAGCCAAACATTGGGTCAGAAGTGTCAAAACACTAACAACCCAATTAAAGCATATCCGTTGACATGTGGCAGATTGAGATGGGGGTGAAACCACTAACAAATAATCACATATTTGGAAAGAGGATATCCATACAATTCTAAAGAGTATAATCATGGATAGTTGATTTAAGAAATAGTTTCCAATGAAACTGGTTGGCCACAAACGAACATTCCAAAAACAACGAAATTAAGGGACGAGTTATAGACCCCACACTGTAGGGTTGTACGATCCTTCCTCTTTGGTATCAGAACATGATTTTCCTCGGATCAGAGTAGATCCATGAAAAGGTCAAATTTCTCACATGGAGATTACTAGGTTGAGAGAAAAAGAGAAGAAGAATAACAAAAGAGGACTTGAGTAGGTGCCATTGTGTATCCAATATGACAAAAGGAAGCTCGATCAGATATCGGTCAAAGGAGATATCTTGATTCCATGTATGGATCATCAAAATGCTCCAAAATGATAGAGAACTATGTGAATACCACCCATAATCTAATTTGAGAGTAAAGCGATATGTTAATAGATCATTAATGTAATTTTAGACAATTTACAATGATTTTAAGCATGTTCGCAATTTGTCAGTATAATTTTTGAAACCATGCGCAAAATGTGTGAGATGGTTCTGCCCGAACCTGGGGGAAAGGGGTATTCACACGGTTTGACTACATGATTGTGCACCAAAAATGTGAGGATCCACTATCCAAAAAATCACATATTGAATGGTTAGGAAAACTATGCGCTAACATTCTATAAATCGTGCAAATTGGCATGTTTTCCCAAAAAATAAGTATTCCAAGTTCCAATAGCCCCCTACACCTTAAAAATATTATCTCACTCATTAGGAATCTATGTTCAGTCCAATGTAAATACTTAGACTAAAAATTAAAGGATCCATACTTGAGTGAAAGACTGGGTTCTTACAGTCTTCCCCCATTAAAAGAACATTCCCTCGATTTCTCCTTCTTAGGATAAGGGAACACTTTTTTAGAACAACTCTTGGCATTTTTAACGTACGTTGGTTTCCCTCTCCCTTGTCTCATCCCATACCATGTAGTGAAATCATTGCACACATACTCGAGGGACAAAATTTTCTCAGAGAGATTTTGAGCATTAGTCAACAATGCGTATTGGATACTCCTCAAAGGAAAAACAAATTCAAACTCAAATTCCTCATGATCAAAGGTATGAGATGGGTCATCATGATATTGGTGAAGCTATGAAACAATAAAGGCTTCATGGAAGGCATGATACCTCTAAGGTAGTATCAACAGATAAGCTATCGGCCCAACTCTATCAAGAATCTTGAATGGCCTGATATAACGAGGTGGTAGATTACCCTACTTCTACTACCATCTATACCCGTGCCTAGGTGATACCCGAAAATAATAGGATCCCCGTCCATGAACTAAATTGGTTTTCGATGGTGATTGACATAAGATGTATGTCTAGACTGAACAGTATTCATACCCTTTCTGGTCTGCTGGACCTATTCTAAAGTCTCCTGAATGAGATGAGGATCTAGTAGTATTTACCCACCTACCTCCAGTCATCACAAAGGTAAATGGCATGTCCACAAATTAATCCCCCAAAAGGATCAATCTGAATCATCTCCTAACAACAATTATTATAAGAGGAATTTATGATAGGTATATGATTAAATTAAGAACCACCAGAGTCACGTATGCATTCTCTAACCATATCCTCTAAAACTTGTATTGTCCATTCAAATTTCCCATTCATTTGAGGGTGAAAACATTTTTCTTAGATTCACCTGAGTCCCCATATCTTTCTGCAAACCTTGAAAAAACCATGAAGTTAAACAAGAATCCCTATCTGAAATGATAGTGCGTGGAACCCCGTGTAGTTGTATGATCTCACAGACATATATTATTTCCTGCTCATAAACTCAGAATGTATCTTGAATAGGAATGAAGTGGGATTATTTTGTTAGCTAGTCAATGGCTTTACATATAGCCTCTCTACTCCTCAAAGACGTAGGTAATACAACTACAGAATCTCCAGCAACATCTTCCCATTTCCATTCCAGGACTGGAAGCGGCCTTAACAAGACTGCATGTATCTAGTGCTCTGCCTTCATCTGCTGACAGGTGGAACACCTAGTGATGTTGGCTGCAACATGATATTTCATCCTAGTCCACCAATACCAGCATTGCGTATCTTGATACATATTTGAGATTCCTATATTATCCGTCCTTTAGGAAGTATGGGTCACTTTAATCAACTCCTCTCTCACATCCGTTGGAACCCATATACATCCACATAGATGCAGGATATCATTTCTGTCCACAGACCAATCTGGAGGTTGTTTATATCCTGATATATTCTCACAGAGAACCAAAGCTTCAGCATATGATAACTACCTACTCATAAACTTCTCATGGAGGGAAGAGGTAATTGTTATGGATGATAGGTAAGATTGATCTTGAATTTTGTGAAACACTAGATTATGTACATAAAATAGGGCCATTAACATCCATTCATCATTGGAATTCTATATGGCCAGCATTTGAGTATTCCAACTCGATGCATCTATAACCACATTGCCTTTTCCAAGCATATAGAAAAGATAAAAATAAATGGGTTTTAGATATTAAAACCACCTTCTGTATTGGATGTTCGAATTTTATGAAGCCAAACCTTCCTTTCAGGTATGTTTTTCCTTTTCTGGTTGATTTTGGAAAAAGAGGAAATTATGAAAATTTTCCAAGTAAACACCGTGTAATTTATAAGTATACACTGTTTAATTATTTTCCATAGCAGGCCCTGATATAGCTTTTTAGTAGCTGCATACATGGCTGTGTGGGGGTAATGTGGATGCCACTTAATGCGGAGTATGGAAAAGGTGGGCACACATTGTGTAGTCCAATAGTACATGGCATGTCCTTTATTTTTTTTCATTAAATGCATCGGGGTCACGTCTGACGGATTGAAACCACTTCTTTTAGGTTTTTTTTCATCCGAGAGCACCAAGAATCCATGCGTTTTCAATGAGCCCTTGATCTTCCATCTGTCCTCTGAATCGATCTCTGTTGGTTTCATTAGAATTGAATTAGTGAGTTCTCTCTTCTTCTAGAGAATCGTTTTCCAATTCCTCTTATTTTCCACGTTATTGTGGGTTAAAAGTTTTTTCGTTTTCAAATATCTATGATTTTATAAGAATATTCATTCTTCTAGGTTCATGTTTATTGATATCCTAACCCCTGAGGCAGGTGGTTTGTGCCTTGCGGTTGATAGTATTTGAGTTTTATTTGCAAATTCCACCAATACCCTTGAACGGGGTATTGCATGTTTACCGTTTTGACCCGGTTGTTTCTCTTATATACTAAAATTCCTGAGTAGATGATTATTTATTGAGAATAGGGTGAATTTTTTTTCTTTGGATGTTTTTCCCATGTATGTTTTGCCTATTTTGTCCTTGAGGTCTTGTTTTCCTGTTAGACTATTGTTTACTTTCCCATGCCTAGTATTGTAGGATAGAGTGACTTTGGTTCTGACTTGCTGTTATGTTGTAGACTACTAGACAACTATTTCATGAGGTTTATTTTGGCTATTATGCGATGATATGGTTTCTTGACTTACACAGGCCCGTGGGAATCTAGTGTATAGACCATTGGGAGAGTTGATATTGAGGGCTTCTCCAGAGTGTCATTATACTTGTACGATGTGATACCATAGGGGGAATTGACATGGAGTGCTTCCCCAGAGTGTTTATAGTTCCTTGACATGGGCCACATGAGGAATTGATGTTGAGTGATTACCTAGAGTGCCTTTTGTACGATACGATACTATTTGGGGAATATTTGGCGAGTGTTTCCTCAGAGAGTCTACAATTTAGATTATCCAGAGGGGTGAGACTGTGTGTGTTGTCCTGAGTGTTTCTTATTCATGATAGGTATAACCATAGGGGGTTGGTTGTGGGTACTTCCCAGAGGGTTTCCAGTTGTGTTAGCTATTTTTTTGTGGCATGTTGTGTGGTGTTTTGAATTCTTAAACTATTGATTATTTATGACTTAGTGCTTCTTTGATTACTGCTTTCTATAATTTTACATACCAGATACTCAGTGACTATTAGTCACAGTTCATTGGGTGGCTGGATACTGGGATTTAGTCTCACACCCTGTTTGGGCCATGATTTTGATCGTAAACATATTATATTACTGTAGGTATAGAGAAGGGAAATCTCCCTTCAACATTAAGTACATGACATGCATTGTAGTAGGAGAGCATGGGACCAAGCCGAGGCTTGCGATACTGAGGTGATGCTTATCTGTTTTTCATTGGTACTTTGGATTAGTACTGTATTCATCATTGTGACTTATTTGGATGCTTTCCTAGACATATATGTATCTTGCATCGTTTATATATATTTATGTTCCAATTGTTTCTATATCAGTCTTCCACTATTTACTGTTGTTGGATACTTACTGCTTCCACTATTGTACATGTTACCTACTTCTGTTGTGCACTCTGCCAATGAGGGCATACTTTCCCACTATCACATCCAAGGCTCTCACTGCTAGTAGGCATCCTCAGGAATTTGGGGAAATGGGCTTGATGCCATGTGACCAACCGGGTATTGGGAGCCTCTGGTGGCTTCTGGAACCAGGGCGTTACAAAGTGGTATCAGAGGGGTTCATTTCTATTGACTTATTTTTTGGAGCCTATAGTCAGGGATATGACGATATATGTACATGTTAATAAGATATTCTGGAGATTATCTAATATGTGTATAGGGAAATGCCAATCTACATCGTTATTTTAATTTTTATGGTTTGCATTTTTACAGTTGATTTGATTTCACTGTTGGGTAATTCACATGTTTTGAGTGGTTATCGTTGATGTAATTGAGGTTTTATTACTGTCGCACCCCGATGAGATGAGGGTATTCCATATCATGCATCATATAGCAACTTTTTAGAAATCACATCTCATGCATTCTTGAAATGTCATCTACGATGAATTAGTGATTTCATGTGGTTTTGAAAGATGTGGTGTAGAATGTTAATGTTGTTGTAATAGATGCCTTGACTGAGGTACCTGCTATTTGATAGGGATGTGTGTGTAAGGTTTTGTTTGAATGAATGCAAAACATTGGTTCCTGAGTTGTAATGGGCCCTCATAGACTGGAATTTGGTGTATCATTTCATAGTATACTTGTTTATAACATGTATAGCGTTCCAAATTTTTATTTGTGGGGAGTATGGGCCCTCGCGAATCGAAATTCGGTACTTCCAATTCTTGTTTCAGTGTTTTCTGGGTTCTGGAGAAGTTTCTGAGGCTTGTTGTCCAAAAAATCCCAGAATACATGTCGTTTAATTGTATGTACATTCCATGTGTTCTTCTGTTCAGTAAGAAACAGTTTCTCTTAAGTACACGATGTGTACTTTATATACACATCATGTAGTCTCTTATCGGGTCATAGGCCATGTGGGAGGAGACATGGGAAGGGGAATGTCTGGAGTGAAAACGCCTTGGATCATCCATACACATCATATAGAGTCAACCCTATGCCCCCTAGTGTCATTAACAACACAGTTTGGCTGCGTCGTGTCTAATACATGTCGTGTGCCGTCTAAGAATGTCATGTAGTTTGAACCGGGTACCCAACTGTGTCACGAAAAACACGGGTTGGTGTCACCCTTTCTTGTACGTGTCGTGTCTGACTTCAACACGCAGTGTAGGTTTACCCTGGTACCCGGTCATGTCATGAACGTCACGGGCAAGTGTTATCATTTCTAATACACGTCGTGTCTCTCTGGAACATGTAGTGTAGTGTGAGCCCTGTGTCAGGTCGTGTCACTAACAACACGGGCTAGTTGAAGCATGCCTAGTACACGTTGTGTCTCCCTTGAACACGCCATGCAGTATTGTCTTTGGAGAGCTGTGTGGCTTAACCAAGTAGATGGACCAGGCCATGGATAAAGGATTCAAGTACATGCTGTGTGTTTTGAGAAGACATCGTGTGCTT